>JAQOTA010000053.1:4800000-6000000 GCA_029532415.1 Marasmius tenuissimus
CTCCCAGACGGCTAAAGAGAAAAAGGACTTTAAGTGGCAATTCAGATTAGCAGCAACTGGTTTCAATCAAGTGACCTTGGTGTTCTGTAAGGGCCACATAGGTCTTGTGTATATGGGTCCCGCGCGCTACCGCCGCCCAACGCAATCCTGTCCTTCATAAACATTGTAAGATAGATGTGGTAGATGATAGCAGTAGCAATCCGATAGTCCGTTGAGAGAGAAAAGTGGAAGAGAAGGAAAGACAAAAGTTTATGTGATATGCAGTCCATTCAGAATCCAAAAGCCCAGAAAAAGCACCAGTAACAACATGTTAGTCCCTCGTGTGATCCCGAGGTAAATCCTCGACATGCACCCCCGACGCCTGCCCTTACCGTACTCCACTATCCTCGTGCCTCCGATACGTTGTATTAACAACTTGCCGCTGCTTGCCATTCATCGATCTGTAATTGTCATTACTGCTCGACCCAGCAGCGGAATCAGCATAGGGGCCAAAATACGAGTGATGGGATGTAGATTCGACATTGGGTAGGGAGAGTGTAACGACAGAGCCTAAGTGTGATTGGTTATGTCGTGAGTGTTGTCTACTCCCCGACCCTGACCCCGATGCACCACTAAGGAGGGTAACAGAAGCCGACGATGTGGACATGTTGGAGTATCGTAGACTCTGTATCTCCGGTGGATACGACGTTGTACTCGTTCTTCCCCCGGCTGACCCAGCCCCAGCCACTGCGGTCTCCCAAGGCGTCACAGGATTCACATACGGCCGGATCTCTTCCTCCGGAACGAAAGGCATCATAGCCGCGTATGTATGCCCACCACCTGTAGACATACTCGGCCCCCCAGCACCGTACCAAGGTGAATCTGTGACACCTTCCCTCTCCATTGCTTCAAGAAGAATCATACCGCCAATCTGAGTAAAACGAGGTCCACTCCACCAAACGCGATGCCCAAAATCACTCCCATCGGCGGTTTTCTTTACCAGATGACGTCGAAACCATCCCCACCGGTGTAACAAGGAAATAATCTACGGCCAACCACTGAATCGGCAGTTTATCCGAGCCGTAGACACCCTCGTACGTTGTCGCCAGTTTGTGTTCGTTGTCCCACGATAGACCAGACGCGTTGAATCTGCCGCTTGGCCATTCGACATTGACTTGTGTGCTTTACGGGACATGTGTCCCAGCTCACAGAGGTTGTTATGTGCCGCTCGGTTGATATCGTCAGATGGTAACGTGTCGATGGAACCTGTCCATGTGGGCGATGTTCGGTTGTTTCAGATGTCTTATGCACTCGGACGAGGATGTAGTCGCCTAGTCGAGGGGTTAGTGTGTATAGAAAACAAAAAAGACGAGATAGACGCACCTTCGAAATCAAACTCGAACCAAGCCCCTTCCTTCGTCGTCGTCCCATGTATTGTATGGTTGAGTGGGGCGTGATAACAATGTTTATCTTTGAATGCTTTCATACCAAGGGCTGTCGAGAGGTCAATCGTTTAAATCGGAAGAACGAATTTGTGGGTGGAGATTGTCGAGAGTGGCCAGTTTCGAAGCGATGTATCAGAGGCGTGTTGGATGGAAGGACAGCTTTGCCTACTTTGTGAGGCAGAATTCCGGTAGGGTGAAAGTTCACGTTCAGTCTTTGAGATGGTGGGCCATGTGTGATGACGGAACATTGCAGAACGGTATATTGTGTTGTGTGGGACCCACGTCAGTTCACTCGCTATGCCGCCGGCAAAAATTTTGCAGGTCAATAATCGTAATCTTGCTTTTTTCTTCATGTACAGAGACCGTCGCACATATGAAGACCTCCCAATCACAAGTGTACCTTCGTTCATTGTGGTGGCGGACGTACCGTGGGCACTGAGCTCTGGGAAGCAGCAGCTCAACGCTGTTTTTTTCTTGGGCTTTGACTCGATCTCTTTCCTCGTCTCCTCATCTCTCGACACCTCTCCCCAATACACGTGCCTCGACCCAGTACCCGCAAAACACGCACTCAAACCATGCCATCCCACCTGAGATATCTCATAAGTTTCCGACGAAGACCACCTTCACTGCATGATACCCCCAAACCAGTTACTCAAAGGCCGACAATTTTACGCTCGACATTGATACAAAATGACTTGAAGACCAACGCCAATATAGGTCTTCCCTCAGTCGTATGGTGGATGAACGGAGGGGGTTGGCTTGAGATGGGTGTCGAGGGAATAGGGTTTTGCATGAATTCAATCATTTAACGACTACATCTTCGTCTACGACATCCAAAACGGCTAAACCTCCCTAACAAGGGCACGGCTCCCTACTATCTTCGACAATGAACATAGGCTTGCTACGACAATCGAAGGATCTACAATTTCAGGGAACCCTCCATCTAACAGCTGGTCGTCGGTCACCTCCTCTGTGTAGGAGTCACTTTGATAGAGGCTGAACTTGTTGCGATCGAACTGGGTATGTAGGTCGGAATACTCAACATCAGCGTCCCTCTCGATACACCGAGTCCATCGTCGTGCCGTACAGTTTCCTCTAACTCAGACTGCTGACAAAAAACTCATACTCGACGCATCTCGTGAAGGAATGGAGCTCTATTAGCAGATGATGTATACAGTATATGCGGGTGAGTGAGTGGTATAGTCATGTTCTGGCGGCCTGAGCGCTAACTCCTGAACTGAACACAGTGGGAACGAATGTCTCCATATCCACCTAAACGCAAGAGTAGGAAAACAAGCCGAGCCATCCATATCATTACGAGGATGAACGAGAGTAGGCAGAGAAGAAACAGAGGTCATAAAGCCAGTCGCGGCGGGGTTGAAGGGTGCACACGAAAATTTGTAGCAAGAATCCAGGGACCTTAAATACAACATGGATCATTGTATCAAACTCCCACTGGCTTCTCTTCCGACGACGGAGAAGAGTCACCATCTACCGTGACATGAATACGACCTCGCATATCAATGGTAGTCTGTTTGGCGGCGGTAGACTCAGACTGTTGCCCATCCTCCCGTCCTTCAGCGAACTGTAACGTTGTCATCATTTGCTGGACGCTATCCACGGATTTGCGGTATGCCACTCGGACAATAACCAATGTGGGAGCGAGGCCCTGAAAATTGGAACGGAATGACAAGGTCAGGTTCTGGCTGCGAAGCTTTGTGAAGGTAACTTACAGACATTGGAACCACCACAACGGTGGGATTGAAGGGTTCCAGTCCATTTGTAGCACCTTGCGATAAGAATTCGTAAATCGCATAGCCGATCAGGGTGGCTGCGTATAGAAATCCAGACTCGAGTCTGACGTTCTCTGGGTGAGTACAAGAGATATTGAGGTTGTGTCGTGAAAGAAAACGCACATGATAGACACGATGGCCGTGTATGTCGTATTTGCTGACTGGCCCATGGTCTTTCGCGCTCGACGGGTTATCCACCAAATTCGGCCCCCTAGATGTGATGATTTCCGATACACCGTTCTGAACTGATACGAAGGGTATTCTTAGTTGTACGTACCTGTCATGAACGCCAACACCAGCTGGAAAAAGGCGATGGCTACCAATGTTGCGTGGTCGATTGAAAAGGCTTTCGCCGTGATGAATCCCCCTGAAGGGTTGCTAAGTCCAACAGCATCTGCGACGATGCATCCCAGATCTATACCTATGGGTGGTCACTGGTATTAGTACCAGAGTTTTGAACGGCGTAGAATATTTGTAGAGGGGGTTACCGTTCAGAACAAAGGCAACGAAGACAAGTGGGCAAAGGACGAGCTTGTTAGAGTTCCAAATGACATAGCAACGGTGGATCTGGAGGAAACATTAACTCTCCCCAGAAATAAGACCCCACAGTTGGCGACGAACCAGCATCGTATCAGCAATTACACTGTAGGAACGGGGGGTTCGTGAGCGGCGATTCGAGGAGGTCAAGTGTGCATGTCTACTTCATGAAGTTCGAAATCATAGAGACCGTCGTACTGTTCGGGAAATGATATGATATTACGATGATATGATATTACAATGTTGATGAGCGGCCAAATCTGGGCTGAAGCAATCATGGTGTACTCACCTCCAAGCAATCTTCCCAAAATCTCCGAACAAAAATGTGGCGAAAGGGCTGTAATCCTTGGTTGACGCAGCACCAAACTGGATACTTGCTTCACGGGAGTATTCCCAAGCATTCAAGCCGGCGTAGACAGTTATGAGCACAAGGAGAGCTATGGTGCAAGGTAGATACAATTTGGATGCACCACCATGTCCACCACGGCGGACTAGCAGAATGCGAATGGCCAATCCAGATATCACAACGTGAATGCCTGTGGGTGGGTCGTGACTCAATGGGTGAGTCCTCCGAGAAGAAGAGGGCCTCAGACCGTATAGGAAGAAAAGCACCTGTGCGATGTGCATGTGAAGATCAGGTATCGTCAAAACGTTTGTTAGATCAAACTCACCGTGAGGGTAGAAACCGGTCGAGTGACGATTTGATCGACTTTGAGGTAAGGCGCTAGAAGCTCTTTGAGTTCATCGTTGGACGACATCGAAAAATCCGAAGAACGAGTAGATAGTGAATTGAGAACAAGAAGGCCTGAGCGATGATCCAAGGTTACTGACTAGGTCATTTATAACACCCACCAGCATCCAAGAATGTAGAAAGGTACAAGAGGCCTATTTTTGCGAAATCATACTCACGGCGATGCGCAATATGACCCGATTAGGTTGACACAAATCTGGTATTCAGTGAAGTCCATGATCATCTTGATAAACTTAAAGCAGTGATGTAACAAAATAGCTTCACAAGTGCAGTTAGTGCTCCTTAGTTGACGAAGAAAGTTCAGTGTAACGCGTATCTTGGAAAGAATCGTCAAATTTGGAGGGACGACAGCTTCCGCGACCATTGCGAGGGCGTCGGGGATCCAAACCCATTCCCTTGCTCCCGCTCCGAAGCAGCGACCATACCCACACTGACAGTGATCTCATTAGAACGGTTGGGGCGAGATCGAACGTCGTTTCAGCAAGCCCTAGTGTAAGTCCAAAAGTGCTCTTATCGTTCCTTCGACCTCAGAATGCTGAAAGCAGGAGGGTCAGTGTGAAAGCAATTGTTCTCCCATGGGTGAACCCCGGAAGGAAATATATGGATCTATAAGGAGTGATAAGAACCGCCTGTTTCTGTGCCGAAATCAGAGAATACTGATATCAAGAAACATCATCTGCAGTATGCGGGAGCAGTCAGTACTCGGTTGCTTCGTGATTCAGAGAAACCGACTGGCCTTTCACACTTCCACGATAACTTATGTCGTCGATGTTGTGTACTATTATCTACCGCGTCTCACGACCTCCAAATCACCGCGAAACTGAAAACCCGCCGTGCTAGCTGTCGACGTGTCCAGGGTCAGGCCATCCTAAATCTGGGGAGATTCGCCCATTCTCTAGGCTGGATGTATACTCGACACCAGCACCTTCGCAACCACTCGTGCCTTGCGGTGGTTGATCGACTGAAATCATCAACTCAACCGTCCAGTCGTAGCTGCTGGTTCGGGCCTCGGCTGAATATGGCGCATGGGTGTGTGTCCTGGGGAAAATACAGACATTAAGTTGTTTGTACAATGCAAGTCCGGCGTCACAGCACCACCCACCAAATGCGATTCCTGGGACCATCCCTGCCGATGGGTTCTTCTTGCCAGAAGACGACGCCATCCCCACGAGAAAATAGCTAATGTCAAGCGATTGAGTCGGTTCTTGACTCGCGTTTGCACATTCCCTCGATTGTAACAGCGAGTTCGTGTTCATTATTCCCCGATAGATCCGACACGTTGAATAACAGTTGGTTTTGGCAATCCGCTCGAGAACCATTTGCCATTTTGAGGAGCGAGTATAAAACAGCTTCAAGGAATAGCGTTCTCACGTACCAATTATGATCCTAGAAGTAGGAGACGGGCCATTTGACTCGAACGTGCGAGAGTCTTGACCGGGTACCAGCATCGGCTGGAGGCCTTGTATTAATGTTACAAGTCCATAGCACGCTTTGCTGACCATTGCTCTATTGCACTATCTCCTTCGAGGATGACCCTGGTACTGAGGACCCCCTGAGGGATTTATTGAGAAGCTTTTTTCGGTGACAAGAACGCATGCCGAAAACAACTAGGCATAACTACGCAGAAGCCAAGTCGGTGATGTTTCATCGTGCTGACTTGGATGCTTCTACCTAAGCATGGACACTGCTTCTGAGAGAGAACACTTGGGGGTGGGATATTGATTTTATCATCGACACGTCCCTGTAGGCTGTCGTGGATGATGGTAGTGAGCGGAAAACAAGCATGCACGGGCGTTCCGGTTCCCGGAGGAGGATCAACAAGGATCAATAACTCGTGACGTCGACAACTGAAGACAACGTGACCTTCCTCTTCTCTCCCCACTGTTCCACAGGCTCGCACCTTTTCGCTGAAGTCACGAATATCTACCTGGCATAGAGTCGATAACGACCACTTATCACTAAAATCACTAGCACTCCAATCTCTCCCCACCAACATCGAACTCTCATGCGCTCTATCAATGGTCGTTGCACTGGTTCACCTATCGCCCGCCCGAATCCGCCGCCCTTACTTGGCTCTAAATTGATTATTGGCCTCCTTTAGACATTGTTCAAACTTCACAGTCTTTCTCAGCTCTACTTTATCACAACTCATACCACTTGCCTCTCGTCAGCTTCTCTCAGATACGCGGCGATATGCCAGGTACTGACTGGGGACTATACGACTCGTACTCGCGAAAGACCCCACCACGCAGCTCCAGATCGAGCAATCAGATATATACATCGCCGGTACTACTTGTCTTTCACGACCAAGTACCGGGGAATCTTCCAAACCGCCAAGTTGACAATCTAGAGAGACAGTCATGGTCAAACACTTCCATTTCGACGGACGTCAGACTTCCTCGGTCTCTTGGGAACACGGTCTTCCGGGCGTGTGTCGGAGGTGGAGATCTTGAACAGCTACCCGGGCTCTGGTATCTACAGTCCGTTCATATATGCCCTTCGACCTTCGTTCAATACTAACATCTGACAGGTCGCTCTGGGTCTGCCTTCGTTATCAACGAAGCCATGACGCTGACACAAGAATGTTTCAACCGCGGTTCGAAGCGACGGAGGGGAGCGCTCGATCCAAAGACGTCTAGAAGGAGGTTGTAGGGTACACAAAAGGAGCGGCAAGGTAAGATTGGGTCGGTCATAAAACGTAAGGTGTAAGATAGCCTCGTACTACGGTAAGAGAACGCATATATGTTATAGATGGCCGAATACACGAGCACCGGGCCTGTAGAACATGAATCTTCTATGGATAATCGAAGCATCCAAAAGCAAAAAGAGAACGACGGAAAAGAAGTACAGGGCCCAAGCCTCAGGCTGAAAGAGTAACCTGGGCGACTCAACCACAAGTTAAAATAACGGCGTCGGTCAGTACCAAAACAAAGAAGAACCGCCGCGCTGCCATCAAACAAGGGTTGTTGACATTGGTCACCACAACCATGCAAGCTAGTCCTGGCCAAAGACTCGTACCAGATACCTTCAATCGAAGGGCATACGATGATGATGTGCACCATGGGCCGTTAGCCCCCGGGCACAATCTGACAATCTGGGAACAAACAGCGGGCGGACAGCCCCTATTCAGTTTCAGGCGGTTCAAGAGACGGAAACGCACGAGAAGCAAGCCACATAGCGACCATATCGAGCCTGAAAGACGATGGCGGAGTCCACAAGTATACACGGAGGAAGCTGACCACAGGAGGAGGAATTCCGAGTCGGAAGGAGTGCATAAAATAATCCGAACGCCCGAGTAACTCCATATTGTAGGAAACGTAGTTCCGTGCCTACACGGCTAAGAACGACGCACGCTTTGAGACAAGCCATGAGTATGACGACAGGAAAGGGGTGCAGACATAATAACTCACATTGACATGATAAAGGAGGCTGTGACTAGTATTGCTAGCACGCAGATTTCAACGCAGCATCTTCCAGAAAAGAGATCCTCGACGCTCGATGAGCCATCTGGTGAGCCGGAATCTGGAAGTGTTGCTGACGGCTCGTCACTGGGGTACGACTCGGAGTGGGAACCTTTGGGAGGTAAGATCCGTGAGGCAACCGAGTCGTCGCTGATGGTGTGGGTGGGTGGTCGACCTTGGATGGGCGTCTCTTCGTCGCCAATTTGCCGATAAGGTTCCAGGGGTAGGGAGACTGGAAGATTCGCATGAGGTTTGTCGGGGTTCATCATCAACTGATGACCAGGAACTCACCAGATGCACTGCCTTGTTCCATGTGACTCTGAGACAACTGGGGTGAAGCGCCAGTGGCAATGGGGATGGGGTCCATGTTGGTAGTCAAAGCCATTTGTAACGCCATGGTTAGAAGCATTGGTAAGTTTTGACAATTGGCAGGGCGAGTTTGGGGAGGAGCTAAAAGCCGTTGTTGGCATAGTACCATAATGATGAACATATTTTTTTCCGACCTGATATACCCCGCCCATGGTTGAACGTATCTCTTGAGGCTTGCCCAACGGAGCTGCGAGTGTATACATCTCCGTTGTGAATGCGATTGATATTGATTGATGCTGGTCCTGGGCCGGCGGCACTACCGGTAGGCTGACGCGTCCTCTTCTCGGAGTTCTCTTCAACCTTATGGGCTAGTGAGTCCCTCTTGTCCTTCATAGAGGGGGAAATGAACTTGAGTGTTTGAGCCAGACAATCGAACCGGAGCTCACCTTGACTGGGCCTTTCGAGCTCTTCTCCGGCTCTGGCTCTTCACCCACGGGCAGCGTTCCTTGCACTTCTGATTCCAGCAGCGCCGCTGGACCAGTACCAGTCTTATCCTTGCGAGCGCAGATTGAGTCCCGAGTCCTGTGGGATTGAGCGGTTGCTTTCCCTGCCTCATAAGCTAAGGCCGTAGGCGAACCAAGGTTATCTGGCATTCCCTTTCCGTCCTCACTCGTCTGAATGCACTGATCAGAGGTTTTGCAGTGCAAGTCGTCTCTTGGATACATGTATCTCACGATTTCCTTTCGTTTGAGCCAACTGATGAAGGGCGCGCGATGTTGGGGGGGATAAAGTGGGCAAGGTGATGGGAAATGTCGAACCCGAGAGCTTCCCCGTCTGCGACCTTTATAGCTCATTCTTCAATTGTATCGGAGTCGCCTATATACCAAACTGAGTGATAGATCGTATGATTACATTTAGATCGGATCTGGACGGGCTCACTGGGCGAACGCGAACGGAGATGAACGTGGATGGCGGGTAATCGGAAACCTCAGGTTTCCGTGCAATCCTGAGAGATTTTCGTCATTATGATGTCCTCAACGCAGTTGAAGGCATTCAGGTCCAGGTGAAATTTTGACCTCTGCTCGCCAGTGTCTTACCAATGTCCCTGCTCTTCAACCAAAAGCCGGGATCAGTCCCTGAAAACACCTAATTATGGCAGATGAACAGATCGGTTTGGCACTGTGTGCAACGAGCAAAACATCGAACGGGAGGTCCCAAAGGTAAGCTGACGTTGGTTTTTCATTCATAGACTGAATCGATACCGTTGGAATAGAGAGCGAATGCTCCAAGTTCATGGTCCCGAGCCCCGCTTGTTGCTATATGAATCTATCTCCTTTGTTATTATGTGCACTTCCGGTTGACCGCAGACTTTGAAGGGTTTCCTAAGCAGCTTTTGGGCCAGTGAGCAAGAACTCAAAGGCGAGCCGGAGACAAATAAGAGGTACCGTGTTGATTATGTTCCCCATTCCGCAGGACTGAACGATCTTCGATGTGTATGAACCCTGTTTCTGTGAGAGATTCCCTTTGAAGATCCTTAGCACGGAAACTTCGGGTTGCACGTGGTGGTACCTGGGGAAAATTTGAACTGGGGAAATGAGCGCGATGCGTAATGAATCGATAACTAGGAGGATCGATATCATAGATCAAATCAATTATCAATATTGGCGCTCCCGTTATCATCAATCAATCAATCGTCCAATCCACATCTCAACCCAGCTCATTCCCTCCAGGGTACTCCAGGTCCAGCTGTGACGACGACATTTCCTGTTTCCTTCTTGATCATCGAGTATGCTACTCGCAATACACAGCTCGAGGAACTTTGTCAGTACTATTCGACAAAGATTGGGTTACAGATACCCTCATCGAGTGATTCCAGTCATTGATGATACTCACCATCAAATCTGCTACCTAAAGCCTCGGGATCCAACGGTCGACACTTGACATCGCTATAGATTACCATTCTGGGGTCGGGTTATCAAGGAGCACCAGTACGAACGAGACACTGATGACATCAGGACAGGACCCCCGGCATTCCTCCCAAATGTTAGATCCAAAATTCGTCCGGATGGGGCTTTTTTGGCCGAACCAAAAACCGGGACCACCAGGAGTTTTTGGCCGAACCGGGAGGAGGCCTTGCCCATGCAGGGTCAAAAAACCGTCCAGACACCCTCCCCAAAGATGCAAAATGCGCTTTTGGCTCCCAATACCACTTCATTTCAGTCTCCTCTGGCCTAATTCATACTGCACCAGCATCGAGAAATCCCTCCTTCAGAATTCGACAATCTCAAACTCGGTCATGAGCTTGGTTCTGCACCCTATTTGGCCGAACACCAGATCCGGCCTTCGCCTTTGGCGGTCATTTTGGCCGAACCAAATTCAGGCCCCCCCAGGATTTTTGCCCCCATTTTGGCCGAACCAGGACCTATCAATTGGGTGAAATGCCGGGGGTCCTATCAGGACCGCCACGTATCTCTCCCATCGGTTCGCAGGATACTAGATACTCCGTTCAACTATTCGTATCTGCCATCTGGGAAGGAATCTGTCCCACCAAATAGCCCTAAGGACAGCCGCAAGTTATGAAATTGAGGACCCACGGTTACATCTCAAGTTACGACCCATGGCCGCCGCATTAGTGTCCCACGTCATCTTCAATCTTGGTGTGAAATCCGTGCATTCTCCCGCCATCTGGCTACCCACCCGATTCCGTGTACTTATGGCGAGACTAGTGGGCCGCTGTGGCTCAATTGTACCCTATAGGCGGCAAACGAGCCCCTTTACTTGACCCCGCTCTCAAGGCTCACTTATGAATGAATACCCTAGATACGAAGGCGCCGAAAGGACCGGTCTGTCAACTGTTCATTCCAGGGTGCGCACAAGGCTACGACCGATGCGCAGTATCCGTCTGTATACAGTATCTATACTTGTCCACTGTCCGTCACTGGTTCCCGCGGCCAAAGCTCGATCTCGGCGGCCCGATGGCTGATCTCGGATCTCGGTGACATGGCCACTCCCAGTAGCCATGCTTTCTGAATGTAGCTTCACGGGTCCGGTCCGCGACCATGGTGTGTTAGTAGACGGCATATGCTTGCCAACAAATTCTCATACGAGCTACTACCTCAACTAATAAGTGGTAACCAGAACCAGTCAGGACCCTTCATTCAAGCGTCGATCTATCTGTTTGCCAAGAGAGAATCACATGGAGAAGTCTTGGAGTTGGGACCTGTAGATCGAGAGCGGGACGGGTCGTAGAAGGAAATCGACGACATATAACAACAATTGACCAGATGATACTACTTATAGGTTTGTCCTTGACTTATATGAGCCTCGAGGCAGTCCACTCGATATAGTTGTCATCTCGGGGGCCGAATCATTCAGACCAGTCTGTGGCTGGCCTCACGCATGCCACGGTCTAGGCATGGACCAGTGCCAACCAGATATCATCGAGGGTCCCAACAATAGAGCCTGCCCCGAATGGTTTACGACAGAATCGCACAGATTGACTTTGGAGAGCAGCATGTATTCCGACTCCCAGGGGACTCAATCAAATCAATGGATGACTTCCCGTAAGAGCTGGCAAATAATTGCTCTGCAAATAATCTGAGGGACCACGCGAACACCAGCTAGCCGACGGAGCTACTTCCAAATGGGTCGGTTATTTGACGAAAAAATCGTTTAGAACAGGGTCCCGACCCCGTTCTAAACTGTGAGCTCGTCAAAAAACGTCATTTTTGGAAAGACCTCCGGTCGGCTATCAATTGCTTGGGTGTTATTTGCAGGAAATTGCAGACCGATTATTTGCAGGCCCTTACGGGAAGTCATCCAAATTATACTTGCTTATTTTACTGTACCCGACAACCCAACTAGCCTCGATTTGGTTCAGCCGATTCCTGCGCGTCCGAATCGAGCCCGCCGTCTTGTCTGCGTTGACATGAAACCAGCTCCCCAGTATCCTAGTTAGACAATTAACGACCATGAACTCTGGACCGAGACCCTCGTTTCCCTCGACTAAAATCAGGTTCTTAGCCCCTACTCCGGCCTTTGGCACGAAGAGAAGCGTTTGGTCAGTGAAAAAAAATAAACAAACAGAAAAGGTGTCAGGTCGGTTGGCGCAGTGCTTCAAGTTGGCACATGAAGCGTACTATCAATGCCTGGCGAGAGTGAAAATTCGATGCGTTTTCTGAGTTATCAGTACTGGTAGCAGCAACTTGTTTCGATCAAGTGACCTCGGGGTTCCATGATCAATTTGAATTTGATTCGCCATTGTATCATATGGGCCCCGCGCGCTACCACTGCGCCATGCTGCTAAGTATGGGAAGAAGTGGCTCGAGGCATGATATGAAGCGGTCTTGATGCGCCTTTCCTCTTAAGTACGTTGTTAGATTCGTGAAAGTAAAAGATGGCGGATGATAAGTATGTAGGTAATGACAGCGATAGATGATAGATGATAGCAATAACGAAGTAGTCTGTTGAGAGAGGGAGAGAGAGAAAACGAGGAAAGAACGATAATAAGTATATGTGATACGCAGTCCATCCAGATTCCGAAAGCCCAGAAAAACATGTCGACCAACGAACGACACCTTAGTTCCTCGTGTAATCCGGCGGCAGATCCTCCACATGCGCACCGGACCCTTGCCCATACCGCACCCCACTCTCCCCATGCCTCCAATACGTGGTGTTGACGACTTGCCGCTGTTCGCCTTTCATCGATCGGTAATTGTCGTTACTACTCGACCCAGCAGCGGAATCTGCGTAGGGGTCGAAGTAGGAGTGATGGGATGTAGAATCGACATTGGGCGGGGAGAGCGTAATGACGGATCCTGATTGGGATTGGTTATGTCGTGAGTGTTGTGGTCTGCTCCCAGATCCTGACCCCAACCCCAAGGCACCACCGAGGAAAGGAGCGGAAGAAGAAGTGGACATATTCGAGTATCGTTGTTTTTCGGGTGGATACAACGTCGTACTCGTTCATGCTCCCACTCCCCAGCCCCAGCCGTTGCCGCGGCAGCCTCCCAAGGCGCCACAGGGTTCACATACGGCCTATGTTCGTCTTCCGGAACGAAAGGTGTCACAGCCGCATACGTATGCCCACCACCCATATACATTCCCGGTCCCTCCAGCATACCAAGGTGAATCCATACCACCTTCCCGCTGATTCCTCTTCCACCGTTTCATGAAAAACCATATCCCCAATCCAAGCAGAACGAGCCCAATAGCCCCACCAAACGTAGCCCCCGATATCATCCCCATTGCCAGTTTGCTTTTCCCCAACGACGTTGAAACCATACCCACTGGTGTGATGAGAAAGTTGTCTACGACCAACCACTGAATCGGTGGTTTATCCGAGTCGGAGACACCCTTGAACGTTATCGCCAATTTGTGTTCCTTGTCCCCCGATAGACCCGACGCGTTGAACAAGAGTTGGTTTTGAAAATCTGCCAAACTTGTATGCTGTACGGGACATCAGTCCTGGCTCGCAAAGGTTTTTATGCATCGTTCGGTTGATATCGGTGAACGGAAATCAAGGGATGGAGGAACCGTCGATGGAACATATCCATGTATGGGCTGTTTTGTTGTTTTGGATATTTCGTGCATCTTGGGCAATGTTGTAGTCACCTAGTCGAGGGGTTGGTGTATAGAAACGAAAAAGACGAAATGGGCGTAGTACCTTCAAAGTCGAACTCGAGCCAAGCACCTCCTTCTTCTTCATCCTATGCATTTTATGGCTCAGTCCTCGAATCCCTTCGTACCAACATCGAGAGTCGGATCGTTAGAGTCAGAGTAACGAGTCCATGGGTGTGTATCGTCGATGACGAATGGGTCGTCTTTTGTGAGCCGCTCGTCATGTTTCTTAGGTGACCGCGGGGAGAGGGCGTGTTTCGGTTGGACGTTGCCGAGTCAGGATTGTCTGCAGCTATCGGAGATGAGGGAGAGGGACATGAGGCGGCGGAGAATCGGTGACCATCGGTCAATGTGAGGTTCCAAAGTTGTGGGATAACGTCATCAAATCTGGTTGAATATTTTCACCGACAACTCGCCGCCTATTAGAACTCTCTTCTTTGCTCTCCCACTGCCAGCCAAAACTTGATGGATCTTGCCTTCTTTCCTCCCCTACATCTCTCTTCTGATTCAACGACCTACTACTATAGTTGGTAAAGGGCAGAAACAGTCAGGATTGCAGGAGATACGGCTCGTGCGTGCAACTGACAACTTAAAGCTCGACTTATTTGCCTGACAGTTACAGAAGGGTGCTGAGAGCCCCTCGAACACACATCGGTCTTTTACCCCACCGACGTATGGGCAGCGGCCTCGCTTTTTCCACAAACAGCATACTTGTCTCTTTTCTCGATCCTCGCACTCTCCAAGTCTATCCACAACGTACGCGTATCAACTCGAAAAATGTCTGAAGCATCCAACCAGAAAAACCTACGCCGACGGCACTCACTCTCGAAACTCAGGCACCGACTACCAGACGCTTGACTGAGCGATTCCTGAGATCTCTACTCAACCAAGTTGCACTTATACTATGAATCACTTTCTCTTCAAGTGACTGAGTTTGTCGCGGTTGCACTGGGAATGTATCTAGCTGGAAATCGATTGCATTTAGGCTTAGGAGAGCAAACCCGACTTTGACGTTCAACATTAAAGGCATTTCCTCGGGCAGAGTGATCTATCCGTTGAGGTCTATTGCACTACCCCTCTGCGCTTCCCTGTAACGAATTGATCGCCTGGAGGTAAGCTTCCATTATAGTTCGCTCGTTCTCCCATTCCTCGACACGCAGAGTTTACGATCGTCTAACGCTGGGTTCAAATTCATGCTCGTCGCATAACGCGAACGAAAGAACCTATATTTTGTGATGAAGTGCATGGGTGAGCCGGTATCGTGTTCAGTATCTGCCAGACGCCGGACTAATCAAAACAAGTTTCACTTAGAGGCCAGAGGCAGGAACTGTTGAGTACAATGACAGACGGATTATAAGTATTCCTCGGGCATAATCAGTAGCAAACACCATCCCTGGAGTGCTGCGCCCAGTCTCCCAGCAACCCCCGCGCCTTAGACGTCCTCTGTGGTCAGTTCGGTCACAGGTACTTAACAGTCCAATCTTTATTGAACGTTATCGAATACTCAGGTTCATCCAACCGTGACGGCTATCGGGCCTGACAAAAATAACAAATTGACGGTCGATGATATGGTGCTAGTCTCTAGATTGTACATGGGACCAATTTCGGTGACTCTTCTCTCTTTGGTGTCCTGATCTGAATCACAACCAAAGCGTCACAAGGTTCACGTTCAACATTCATGGATTGTCCTCTTCTGCCCGAGGGCCGAGTAGCACACTCTGTGCCTGTGCTCCGATAATCTACCATCGAGGTCTATCACAACGGTCCTCTTCCGTGTACTGTGTGGCTTCGCGGTGCTGCATCCAATTCAATGATCGCCCGGATAGAAGCCTTCACCTACACTCACCTACAACGACCCAGTTAAAACCGGGTTCTTTCTCGATGCATAGGGGCTCACAGTGGATCTTGGTCCGCGAATGTTTATTGTCAAACTTCAAACCGCGCGAACTGTGAAAAGGGAAGGAATGATACAAACCAGGCCCGTTGCTATGATCATGACGACTCTCCCAAGCTCGCCTGCCATGATCCAGTGCATGTGTAAGTATCACAAGTGACCTCAAATTAGATGTAGCGGGCGGAAATACTCAATCGTGATCAAGGAATAAAGAATGTGGCGTAACGTTCACAAAGATCTACCAGAGAACGCGAAGCCAATGAGTAGCGATTCGAGTCCATTCCCCATCAATGGAGAGCCCGAGTGTGCGATACAGGAATAGGTGGCCGCTGGTCCCGGGAGAAGGACGGATGAATGACTCCAACGTGTGTTACTGAAGTGTCTCTTTTCCCTTCCCGCATTGACCTCAGTCCTGTATTATCACGCTTCAGAGGTCAAAACTCTCAAACTTGGTATCACAAGTTGGAATTTTGCGGCTAGAGGAAGGGTGTTGGACCACGACTTTCAGAACTCTCGAAGTTCATGGTTCATGTAGTCGTAAGTTGTAAATACATGTGACAGAACATGGGAAATACAGATAGATCGTAGACGGAGTCGTAACATGTGGCATAATATACATCCCTAGGCCAGGAGCCTGCTAGGTTGTATGTAGTAGAGGTGAAGGAACATAAGTTTTTGACGAAAGTCCGGCTCCGCTCCTCTTGTCATTGAGAGCGAGGTATAATAAATAAGGGGTACAGAGTTTGTCCATTAGAGTAGATTCGAAATGGTTGAATGAGAACGTAGAACGCGGGTGGAAGTGATTCGTACTGAGAATCTATACGTGAGGATTGAAGCCCAGTGAAAATTGACATAAATTTAGTCACATTGTCTGATATTGCCGACTATTGAAATGTGATATGACGGTATTTCTGGGCTATTTTGAGTATTCCCAGCTATTCTCTCGTATTCGAGACACAGATGTCCCCGGCAACGGCATCCTTTGAGTGTTTTGAGCTATTCTCCCATATTCCAGGATAGAGTTGTCTCCCCAGCAACGGCATTCTTTGTATGAGTGATACAAACAGGGTTCGACATAACTCAGGGTGGACCAGAGGCAAGCTCGCCGTTGTATTAGCCCAAGGTACCCACCTACCGATTCACGACATATTGTCTGATATCCTTCAGAGACCATCCTAACTTAGCTAGAATGTGATAAGTATAACACTGCCAATGGGTGTACTTGCTTTTACATTATCTTGGGTGACGGTACATTCAGTCTACCATTTTAGAGCATAAAGATGAGGGTTAGTGAGATTGAGAAGAGAATACCGAGGCTAGTGACAGTTGTGATTGTCATCGTCGTCCAAACATTGGTCGTCGCCGGCGCTTGTATTCACGTATGCGTGAATATAGGCGCCAGTGAGCGGCTCTGCCGGGCGCGAGTCCAAAATCGTTCAATCTGGACACAGCCACCTGCCAGCTCACTCTCCTCAAGACTACGACCACGACCCGAAACTGGATTACACCATTTCAGTAAGTTTTCCCCTTTCCATTTCCTAGCGTCTTGATATCCTATATCACTATACTGATCTTATTTTATATATTATCCAGAAGCTGTGTTCGGCCTCAAATATGAAGGCAAGCAGGTCAAGTCACGACTTTTTTTTGTGTTGGAGTCGCTATTGTTAGTCTCGTGTGTACGCGCACAGTGAGTATCCCTAGTCTCTGTGCCTCAGATCAACCTGATCGATTCAATTGTTTGATAGCTGTCGCTCATCACAATGTTTCTTTCATGGAAGGCTATAAATCGGCTCTCGAAGTTCCTGTTCCCTGCCCACTCGTCGACTTCAGCCATCGAATACCCGTAGTCAAAACCTGTTAACCAACTGCAGGCAGTGACCGTGTGCGCA
Source organism: Marasmius tenuissimus (assembly GCA_029532415.1). Lineage (NCBI taxonomy): Eukaryota > Fungi > Basidiomycota > Agaricomycetes > Agaricales > Marasmiaceae > Marasmius > Marasmius tenuissimus. The sequence continues at coordinate 4,817,681 of JAQOTA010000053.1, forward strand.
TGCACCGAGAGTCTCTCGGGATCTTTTTGGGGTACGTACACTTGCATTGTAATTTGTCGCTACCAGTTTCAGAGTACTAACTGACATTTGGACATTCCATAGTTTTTCCTACTATCCCGGGCATGGAAAGTACGTATGTCAATGGAGAGAATCCCTTCCTTTGAACTCAGGTATGTCATCTTTCTCTTACTTTACTTTCAGGTAGCTCACAATATCTCGGACAGACGGTTGGTTGTAAATAGAATGGCAGCGCGGCGGCGGTACCTACTTGAATACTTCTCGTCGGTCTATTAGTACATCTCACATACATACCATCCCGGTAGTCCTTCGAATTACTGTTGTACCGTATAATAGGTGTTAATTGAATTCAATTTCTGGCAATAGCTCAATGTGCATAGTGCGATACAGTGATACTGAGTAATATCTAGCAATACACAAGAATAGCCCGGTCCCTGAGCCCTACCATTCGTTCATTTTGGTCCATAATGGCTGTAAATAGCTGACAATGCGAAAAAAGGTCCCGTTTTTCCTATTACCAGCCATTGTCAGACAATTGCGAGATATTTGGGTGAAACCCCTCGCTTAAAGCCTGGGAATAGCTGACAATTGCTGACAATGCGTCATTTTGCATGTTCATTTTCACTGGGATTGAAGGGCGTGGTCTCTTGCCAATGATCATATGAAGGATGCAACGCCGGTGGGATCCCCCCCGCGAGAATTGGTGGTTGTGCTCGCAAGCTGTCGCGCCTGTAAACTTTGGCCACTGGGGGCTCGATACGGTGACGGGCAGGCTGAGAGTCGTGAAGTGGATGGCCCGGCCGTGGCTGATCACAATAAGGCGGGCAAGTGGGCACCCCCGGACCTGATCTGGGATGGTAAAAGTTGCGGCGGTTTGGGGAAATGCTCACACCTGTTGGTGATGAACAGGTCAATATGAGAAACATGCACTCCTGATAGGGATATTGGCAGACTCACTAGGCTCTCTGCGTCTCTTACACCCGGATTGATAGTACGGTGGAGATGGGACAGCCGTGGGACCAGCCTCAGTTCGTTTGGGGTTATAAGCCTTATGACCCTGGCAATCACCGGGAGATGGCGGAGATCGATAGCCGTTTCGGGGATTGAGAGCTAGGGAAGAGTTAGGACTCGTGTGATGGACGTTGTCTGATAGTATAGAGATAATCAAACACTTACTAGGCATGGGGGGATTGCTGGGGATTGCAGGAGAATAATGTTCAGCCCTCGTAGGGAGGCCCTGCACTGGATGATTGGCGTCCGAAAGTCCTAGAGTCATCGTTGGCATGGTATTGAAGGGGATAGTCTCAACAAGGCCATACCTTGTCTAAAGTCCGAAGCTGTCCCCACAGAGCTAGCATTGTAGACACTTCCGTTTGCGTAGTGATTGTTGTTGATTGTGACTGGCCCGTTGAAAACCTCGAAACGCTGGTCATTGACGCCATAGACATCGTTACAGCTGTTCTTGTGCTTGCGAGCAGAGTCCCACGCCACTGCTGTCGCTGGCGTACGTGGTTTTCTCTGGCGTATCTTTTAAGATTTGACGTAAATACCGCTGCTTCCATAATATCAAGAGGAAGAGCAAACGAACCTTGGGTGGGACCTCTGAGTTTGTGGGGAAGGGGTTGCTTTCCCAGGGCAAACTTTGCTTGGTGCTGGTTGATTGGTCTCCACTGCTCCACAGGATTCTCTCTGGTATCTCTCTACGAGACTGGTCACAAACGATGTGGTGCTGATGACGATGCGTGGAGGAGCGCGTTCGGGATGTGATTTGAGGTTGTTGCCATACTGGGACAGTGTTGCCGGATTGGTCGGTCACATAAGAAACAGCTGGTGGCGCTGGCATACGAGCGTAACTTCGCCTCGGAGTATGAATATTCGGTGAGCTTCGACTTGGAGGCATAGCTCATTCAAGTCGGGGAGGGAAGGGGAAGGGGAAGGGGAAGGGGGAGAAATCGTCGGAGGAGCTGGACCTTTTAAATAAACTACCATATGAAGAAAACGAAGCTACTAATCGCGTGTCAATTAAGAGATCTCAACGCCCGACCTAGTCTGTCTTTACCGCCTTAGTCATCGCGGAGGGTGAGTGAGACTCGTGTATTGGTCGTGCATAACCTGGAAAAATCTTTCGAATAGCATGTATCTCGCATGTCCAGCTCGGGCTAGTGATTTGCAAGTCCGTAGACATCGAACAGAAAAGAGTTGAACAAAACCAAAGAACGCGTGAATATATGCAGACTGATCAACATACTACTACAGTGTTAGTATCAAACACATGCTCAACACGCCGAATATCTTTGCGGCAGGTACCAAAACCCTAATTAGGGTCGGCCCAAGAGACCTAACTCAAACCAGATATCCGGTTAATTACCCGGCGACTTGAGTCCTTGATCGTCATTTGATTCTTGATCTAACCATCCCGCTTACTTACATCCGTTTAGTGACCGATACTTCGGTGAACATCAGTTGAATCGCGACGGGTAATACAACCGGCGACGCACTGGCCACACGCCAGAACGAGACAATAATAATGGTATTCCCATGTCGAACCCTCAGAAAGCCAGGACTGCGACTTTCAGGACTGGTGTCGGATAGGGAAAAGATTGGGAAGAAATGACAGGTTCCCAGTCCGGACTTATTATTGTTCAAGGCCTAAAAAGATACTTTGTGGGGTTGGCCCTGAGCCCTCGTTATGATTGTCCCTTTCTGGTGTGTGTACGTTGTGGACTCGTAGTTATTTTGTGGCTCGGGCTACACTCAACTTGAGTTCTTTGTGGCACTTTGGATGATTTCTTTTACAGTCAGGTTCGCCGAGGTAGTTTAACCCGCCCTTTGTCCATAGTCAGAGGCATATGTTGGAAGTTGGAACCAGCTCCAACCGTTGTGGACGGCAGAATGACTCGAACGTGCGTGTGGAATGGACACTTATCGTTCCCGTCCCTTTTGATACGGTCGTTACGAGGTCCGGATGATTGCATCTCGTGCACTATACACGCCCCCCAAGCGCTCCGAACCTTGATAATAATCCACGAGCGCTTGAGCAGTAAGGGATGGCGATAGCGTCAGAGGCGACCTCAACGCAGATGGGAATGTGGCCGTTGGAGAAAAAAGACAATACATACCGCTATTGGCGCCAGGAGTTGAACTAGGATCAAGACATGCGCACACAACTTTTGTTTTGTTTTGGAAGGTTGTCGAGATATGTGAGCACGGATCAACGATAAATTACTGCAATCCAAGCGCAATCCGCACGGTGTTCATACCACGAGCCGGATCGAGACCCGTCGATCATCAATGCATCAAATTTGGCTTCATGAGGCCCGGACCTGAACTTGCCGTATGCCTCGGTCTCAATACGACCCCAACAAGCGGTGTAGGCGGGATTTAATGTCTTGCAAAACCGAAGGAGCTTACCTGGCGGTCAAAGCGGCCCAGATCTTAGATCCCATTTGACCCTCGAACATCGAGTATAATATTCAATATTGGACGTCGGCGCAGCTCCTGCAAGATGGTTGAGTCGTGCTCACTGCTCAGCAAGCTATGCCGCTTCACTAATTGTTTTTTTGGACATAGGAAACGTCAGAATTATTATGTGTCTTCGATATCTTGACCTTCAGTCGTGCTCCTCGTCGGCGGCCCAAACTATTAAGGAACATACCTGTATGTTGTACACGTAAATAACAGCCTCCGAGCCGAAACTTGGTGCTACTGTACCGGAATGGGCAATGGTGCCCTTGAAGGTTGTTGTCTCTGGGAGCGTGATAGGCCTCTGTCTGTGAGTACTTGAGTTGTAACAGAAATACCATCACGTCGAAGGTGATGCATATAGTCCACCCAGTAGTTAGGGAAATGCGCCGTCAGCGAGCGATGAGCCACTGAAGTCTTGTGGATCTCTGTAACAGATGCGCTCAGGCTGTCTCGAATGGGGGTAACAATTGGACCCTCATCCTGGGAACTTTCCCGTCAATGGGGAAAGTAGCTAGCACCCGTGCAACGAGTTATGACTCTAGGCTATGTGCGGTGGCAGCTACCTTCTATCAAAGGATATGTCAGGCGCACGTTGGATCTGACCAGATAATGATTGATGATTCTTGATATCATGGGGTGCGAGCAATCAGCTGCAGCGCTTGGCATCTGTGAACATGAGTTTCGACGACGGATCTTGATGAGTCTGACCTCTGGAGCAAAACAAACAAGGTGGAACGAGGACGACGTAACCTTATATCCATCAAAACATATGTCCCATGAGTCTCTTCGTCTCCATTTGTGCCGACAAAAGGTCAGGACATCCAGGTCTTGTGTCACTTCGGTCGGTGATATACGGAGAGGAATTGACTTGCGGGTGCAGAGAAAGGGCGGGATCATGGCAGTAAGAAGAAAAGGAAAAGCCCAATTTCGGAGTCACGATAAGGTTTGAGGCAAAGGGTTCCGGTTAATCGCGGCGAGCACCGAATAGACCAGGCTAAAGACAAATGTCAGAAACATCGGGTGAGAAAAGCCCATGCTGGATCTCGAGAGTCGAGACGGGAATTGAATAAGCAAAATGCCTTCCCAGCAGTGTCATCGATTGATGCTAACTGTATGAGCTCCATTCTCGAGTCGCAATAAGTGGCACGGAAGTTTGTCATTGGTGGGGGTGCTGGTGAGTGAAGTCACTGACTCAGAATGTGGACGTTTGGCCCGTACAGTGTGCATAAAATGCCGAATTAGGCCCACCTTCGAGTATCGAGACCTGCAGCGTTCCTGACCCAACACACACCGACGACTACGGCGAAGGCTTTCCGACGAGCGCGTTACTTACTATTTAGCCCAGCCAACGTGTAAGGGAGAAGATTGAAAAGATGAACATTAGAAACCATAGTAGCAACTTATTTCGATCAAGTGACCTCGGAGTTCGCAATGGCGACTATCGCCCCTTGAATGTCCGGGTCCTGCGGCCCCGTTGGGCTAGACGCGGGAATCTGTTGGGCGTTTGTGAAGTTCCCGAGTCGAAAGTGCCGGAAATGTGAATAATGTCGTCAGGGTATCGATCTGGTGCTGTGAGCTCACCTGTTTCCCAAGTCAAAAGTCGCGTATTCGGTCCCATCGTATCACTTGGGCCTCGATTCGCATCGGTTGGTCCCAGCGACTGAGTCTGCCATGCTTCGAACCTGTTGATAGTTTCCATGCAGTTCTCCGAGAATATGGATGACGCCCCCGTTGATTTTTTCTGGTGCCAAGTGGGAACGCCGATGGTGATTCCTGGTAGTAATCCGAGTCTTCTCAACACGCGCAGCCGGCCATCGATTCTCCTCTCCATTTGTCTTTGGAGGCCTTGTTGACCCGGTGTAGAGATCAGGTAGGAAGAAGGAAAGGAGCGACGTCGGCCAGATCATAGCTGAATCAACCAAGAAAACGCGCACGCTGGCGAACGGGAATAGCTAAGTGCTAAGACTCAGAGGGGCCGAGGCTCAAAGGCGTCGCCTTTCCGTACGTGCGTGGGCCCCTTGTTCAATGCTGGATCCGACACCTTCCTCTTTCTCTTTTCGACAAGGAGTCATTGAGGCAGAGACGACGGACATACCTGCAACCCAGCTGAAGGTTCCAAATTGCATATTTTCCCCCTTCCAAACCTCTATTGTGTAGCTCTCCTCTCATGAGTCTTGAAGCTTGAAGTTCGAATCCCTCCCGGCCTCAAACGCGTTCTTGAGCGACGAGTTGAAAAAAAATAATCCACGGTTTATGGCAGTGTAAGAGGAAGAGAATTTCGAACGGCTGAATTAAACAAACGGTATGGCAGACTGCAGCCTTCACCTTTGGCAGAGGAAAAGAAAAAGTTGAATATTATAGTGAGCACTTCAATGGATAATGGAGTGAGTCGACTGTGGTGGTATATTGGAAAGAATTCATCATGATCGAGATCACCCGACCAATTGCCAATATCGAATTTACCTCAGGCATCGGCGCTTTCACAGGGGGGCACCAGAGAACGGAACCACTTGGCACTACGATATGGCAAGTAGGTATGGCCATCACGGTCTTCTTCCACTAGCTGTGTGGTTCTCGGTATACCCAGAATTTGTAGGATGAAAAAGAAATCCTACCGTAGAAGAGTAGTAGCAGCAACTTGTTTCGATCAAGTGACCTCGGGGTTCCATGGACAGTTGCATAGACATTGTATATGGGCCCCGCGCGCTACCACTGCGCCATGCTGCTAAGTACAAGAGCGGCCTGCTCAGGCATGATACCGAGCGGTCTTGATGCGCCGTTCCTGTTACAGCAAGCACGTCATTAGATTCGTATGTAAGAGGCGGAGGATGATAAGTATGTACTAATAATTTTCGGGAAGTTGGCCAGGTAAGCGGTTTGACGCCGTTATTTTGGTAGACTCAGTTACACTTGGGCAGCGAGTGATTTGATAGTACTTTTGGACATCTGAAGTGTATGCCATATGAGTTTCATGAGCTTGGGTGTTGTGCTGGTCGAGAAATGACTGCTTTGCTGACGCGAGTCCAAATTTCGGCAAAATGGGGTAGTTGGCCGGTTGTGAGTATTCACGGATGATGGTGATGAGCCAGCATAGTTAAAGTGCACAGTGGGTATAACGAAGTAAACCTCACATGGGTAATACACAGAGTGTTCTTGTAGTCTTGAGATGCTTGAGAAGAGGTAATAATCGAGTAGATTGTCCTAAGGCTTAAGGCCTTTCGTCCAGTCTTTTATACATAAGTTTCTGGTACATGTAATGAGTATTACACTAACTGAAACTACTACTAGAAGTAGGTATTCGGCCCTAAAGGCGTAAAAGACATTAGTACTGTGTAAGTACTTCTACCATGAATGGTAGTATGCTTGGTGAGCATAGTCGTGTTTGCCTCATGTATTGGAGGCTCTACTTATGCTATTGGATAGCGACTGTCTATAGTGTCATTTATGATGAAACTACTAGGTACGTAGTGAGATACGTAGACAGAGACGTAGTACTTGCATGAGGACGCAAGTGTTCTAGAGGCGTAGCTCTATAAATAGTGTGACGCGTAAACAACACGTCAACAGTGTATCACATGATATCCATCATGTTCAACACTCCCCCTCACTAAGTTCATCATGCGATCATGGAACTAGTGAAATGTTAATCCTAAAGATTGCCTGAACAATTCGAACTTTGTTCTGCCAAGATTCTTCGTAAGAAGATCAGCAGGTTGTTTAGCAGTTTCAACGAAATAGATTCGAGTCTTTCCGTGTTCCACTGCTTCCCTGATGAAGTGGTATCGATTGTCAATGTGTTTTGTTCTTTTATCAGTAGCTTCATTGCTGCTGAGAAAGATAGCGCCTTGGTTGTCGCTAACACATGGAACTGATCGAATAGGGAAGTTCAATTCGTTCATTAACGACTTCATCCAGCAAGCCTGACGTGTACAGTCAGATAGAGCCATATACTCTGCTTCCGTGGATGATAATGCAACCGTTTTCTGTTTCTGAGAGACCCAGCAAACTGGTGCATTGGCAAGCTTTACGATATATCCAGTCTGTGATCGACGATCATCTTTATCAGTTGCCCAATCAGAGTCAGCAAAGGCAAGTAGTCCTTGGTTGGATCTACCATCGTAAATGAGTTCATACTTTGCAGTGTGAACAAGGTATTTCACGATGTAAAGTGCCTTCTGGAGGTGTTCCTGATTAGGATTAGCTCCATACTGTGACATCTTGATTACAGCAAAGGATATGTCTGGTCTCGTTCCGAGAGCCAAGTAAAGTAATGATCCGATAACTGATTGGAATCTATGCCTAATCTCGGGATTAACCTCCCCCTGGTTTTGGGTTGGGTTATAGCCTTCTGGCAAAGGCGTATATGCCGTCTTGGCGTTCAGAACTCCGAATTTACGAATTATCTTTTCAAGATAGTCTCGCTGATCAAGGATCAGTCTGCGATTCTTCCGATCTTGAGTAATTCGCATTCGCAGAAATTCTGTTGGCTCGCCTAGATCTCGGCATTCCCAGATTTTCATGAATTCGCTTTTTAGTCTGTTGACAAGGTTGCGATCAGGACCCATGAATAAAGCATCGTCAACATAGACGACGGCAATGACCATATTGCCATTCTTGTTGAAGACATATACGCCAGCATCGGATAAGCATCGTTTGAATCCCAGACGTTTCATGGATTCAGTACATTGATGCCACCAGGCACGAGAAGCCTGTTTTAATCCGTACAATGCTTTGCGTAACCTCCAAACCTTGCTGGAGTCCGTAACGAAGCCTTCAGGTTGTTCCATGTATATCTCCTCATCTAAGGCACCATAAAGAAATGCTGTTTTAACGTCTAGCGCAGAGATCTCCCAATCTTCAAGCGCTGCTAGTGCCAATAGAAGTCGTACGGTTTCGAATCATACTACAGGAGAGAACAACTCGTTATAGTCTATCCCTTGTTTCTGCGAAAATCCTTTCGCAACAAGTCTTGCCTTTTTTCGGCCATCAGACTTGATGTCAAATACCCAGCGGGATTTCACCGCTTTTCGGCCTTTGGGTAGTGTGACCACGTCAAAGACGTTTCTATCTTTGAGTGATTGTAATTCCAGTCTGCATGCTGCTTCCCAAGATGGTCGTTCATCTTTAGGACGCTTCTGGACTTGTTTGTATGTCCATTCACGAACGTTATCATAACTACTGGCTTGAAGACCATATAGTTGATGACCGTTATTCAGCAAGTAAACCAAGTAATTTTCTCCCCCTTGCTGAGCAAGATCGCTCATATCGTCATCTGTATCCATAGGAGCGGTTGGATCAGGAACCCTATTTGGTATTGTTTCAGGTTCATTTGTCGGATTAATCTGACTTTGCCAGCGTGCTTGAGAATCGATATCGCGTTCAATCTCAACAGGATGTCGATTTCCATAAACATTAAATGGACGGTTGGGAGTTACTCTATTTCTTGGAGGGTTTCTTCTGACAGCTGCTGGTGGAGGAGCTCGTAAGTTCTCCCACTCATCATAGTCAGCTTGGCGAAATCCAAATGGATTTGTATTTCCAGAAGAACCAGCAGACCGTGGATCCGGACCATACTGATTAGGATTGTGATCGGAGCCTTTCAGTGATCCGAATCCATCAGTATTTGGATGATTGCCGTTGTGCACATCATCGTTTTTATCATCCGGGATAGGATCCAAGGGAGGATCTCCCCCAGGCTGATGATCGTCATCATCTGATCCTGGTGGAGGTGGAGGATTGAAGAAATCATCATCATTGTGATGATCTTCATGGCCATCATATGGGTACGTTGGAAAGGGTATAGACCGGACAGGTTTGTCGGTTTTATCAAACTCTATGGATCCGGGCACTTCTTTCTGACATTTAGGAAACCAGTTCTCATCGAAAACTGCTTGTGGAGTAATGTATACAGAATTGTTGGTTGTTCGAAAGAATCGATAAGCTTTTGATCCGCTCTCATAACCAATGAAGATCATTGCTTCGGAGTGTGGAGCAAGCTTATTTTTACGTTTCGGTATGTATGCATATGCGCCACATCCGAACGTCCTGAAGTATGAAACATCAGGCTTCTTATTTTCGAACAATTCAACTGGAGTTCTGTATTTTCTCGAACGAATAGGAGTTCTATTGTAGATATGGACGGCTGTGAGAATTGCAAATTCCCACCAGTTTTCAGGCGCACAAGCCTGAAAGCGCATGGCTTCAGATTTTTCTCGTAGTGTACGATTAAATCTCTCTGCTCGTCCATTCTGTTCATGCACGTTGGGAGAACCTCTTTGTGGAAATATTCCTAGAGAGTTATACCAATCCCATTGTTCATTTGAAAAGAACTCTCCCCCTCGATCGAAATGCACACTTTTGACCTTTTTATTAGTCTGGCGCTCTACAAGAGCTAGCCAATTGCGCAATTTCTGATCTGTATCGCTCTTTTTACGAATTGGATATACCCATCCGTATGATGTTGCATCATCAAATAAGGTTAATGCATATTCGTTTTGATAGTAAGAGCGAGTTGGATATTCTATCAAATCACCGTGCACGAGCTCAAGAGGCTCCTTAGCTCGTTTTGAGGATAAAGGGTACGATTTAGCAACCATTTTGCCTTTGGCACAGCCTCGGCATGGTTTCGTTTCTTCCTTCAAAGTAACCAACTTCGTTGGAAGACCTTTAACATTATCCATTAATTTTCCTAAGACTCTGGGATCACAGTGTCCCATACGTCTGTGCCATAATTCAGAAGTATTGAAAGATACAACAGATGTGAAGGAAGTTTCTCCCACAAGAACCTTCGCGTTCATCCATCGTAAAGGATCATCTTTATGGCTTTGATAAAAGCTCATTAAAAGAGAATCATCTTTCTTGCTCCGGATCGAAGTCTCTGGAGAGTCCAGTATAGTATAGTAACCTATACTCCGGAACTTCCCACTAGAGATTAAACGATGTGGGCTGTCGGGATTATACATCACTGGGTATAACTTTGTGACTTGCGTCACTCCTGCGCTATTGGTGTGTCGTATGAGGACAGTACCATAGCCTACTATTTGCACATTTGCTTTATCACCCGCTGATGTAGTAAGACCTATTGGCATTTCCAAAGTCTGATAGTCTGAGAAATCCGTTTTATACGGAGTCATATGCGCTGATGCCCCACTATCAAGTAGCCAGGCATTTTGCGTATTTCTCACTTCACAATCACTCGAAAATGCAGCAGAAAACGACTTATATTTCGTCGTTGCATATACAGAAGTAATACTACATTTCCTTGGTACTGAGTTCCTTAGGATATGATAGTTCTGCATCGAGGATTTAGTGAAAGTTTGACTATTAGAACTTTGAAAAACTTGCCAGTCTCCACGATCGTTGCTTTCAGCCCAATCGTTATCAACTCCTTCAAGGCCATCTCCATTGTCACTATCATCAAAGTACCGTTCATGCCATTGAAGCGGTTCTTGATTCTGACTTTGGAATCCTTGGCGAACAAGAAGCTCTCGTCCTGTTCTGAGTTCTTGTTGATAACGCTGATTAGCTGCTTCTTCAACTTCTATCCAAGCTTCCAATTGGCGTCTATAGTTCTGCCATTGAACGAATCTTGTGGCTTGATATGGCTGATTGTTATTGACAACCAAAGTGATATTGCCAATACTTGTGCCATCAGCAACGTGTAAAGGCGGTCCATTGGTCCTTAGTCCAATTACTGCAGGTCCGTAATTCTCGAATTGAGAGTTTCGGGGATCACTTGGAGATGTAACCCAAGGGTCAACCTCAGGTTGTTCATCTACCGGACTAAGTCTTTCCGGTTGATCTGGTGGAGCAGTGGTTGGACGAGAAGGGACTTCAATGTAATCCTCTTCTAAGGATTGTACGCCATAAAAAGATTCGGGAGAGCTTGGAGGTGTGTGGAGGATTTGGTCCTGCCATTGTCGTACTCTAGGTGGTGTAGTTGCGGGGCGATTTATGTATTCATGGGTAGTAGGGATTGGAGATTTGGAACGATTAAGTGACTCGGCTAATTCCATGAAATCTCCAGGGTATGTTCTTGGTCGTTCATTGAAGCGACCACCCTCGAGTTCTCTTCGAGGAATATCAGCCTGAGTCATGGGAACAGACATTCTAATGTTGTTCATCCATTTGTACAAGTGCGTATGCCAATTATGAACATCTGAAAGACTAAGATGAGGGATAAAGCGAACCCAGCGCCTATTAAACCCTGGTTGTCTCCATTGAGATGTTCTAAATTGACTCGCTCTTATGTCTGTCGTTCCGAATAACCATTTCCCTTCAAGACCAAGCTTGACTAACGAATGCCAGAAGATAGGATTCATCACTTGTACAGGAAGTGTGAAGTTCTTCTTATTGACTCGGAAAGCTTCATCCACCGAAGTTGAACGAGGGTTTTTTACTCGTTGAACAAAATCTTCAACGGTGCTGATCCAATTTTTATTATTGATTTCAGCTATAACCGTCGATAGGTGTTGAAGGTTCCAGGTTTGGTATTCGTAATGAAGCGTGAACTTGGTATCTTCTACTGTTTCCACATGTAATATCCTTTGTTGTATGCGCAATTCATGAAGAGCTTGACGAGGTGTCATATTATGCACTGCATCTCTTCTAATAGCATACATAACGACATATTCTCTGGTCCTGATCAGAATCCAGATCCAAAGATTGTGGTCTGGTATACTGCGTATTGATTTATAACGCATTCTGATCATGGATTCCTTTAGTGCTATGTCGTTAGTTGTCTGATCTCCGAAGTCTCGGAATTCTTCGACAACAGGAATTGGGAGTCTAATCCCATTTATTATATGTGGTCTATTATTCCTAAGGTTAACTCGTCGCATCATGTTGTCATGTTGTTCTTTGTATTCTTGTAAGAATCGCCATTCAACTTTTCTATTGATGAGAGGTGGCTCTTTTATGTCATCTCCATCTTGAGAATAGTTTTCTGGTCTGAACAAATGAACAAGATCGGCGTGGTTCCTAGGAAACATAGAATTTGCCCATGGTCCATAATCGTCAGGAGGTGTAGAAACAGTTACACGTATGTCTTCTTGTGTGGGTGATGCTACTTCGAGATTCTCACCTTGGTCAACTTCGTCCGCAGGCGAAGTATGATTAGGTGTCGCCTCTCGTCGTGGCATTGTGAAGATAATTTCTTCATTACTATGCGCGCCATAAGAGTATGCAGAACATGTATGACTATCATTTGATGAATTATCAGATGAAGAGTCACTATCAGGTTCCGTCGGAGTATCAGAGATGTACACCAAAGATGGTATCTCATCTCCATCGCTGTCTATGTTTGAATTGGAAATAGTAGCCGAAGCGATAGCTTCTTCTACTTGTCGAACCTGTTCATCTAGTTGAACAGTTCGTCTATTGTTCCATTCTTGTACAGAGATATGCCGTACAGGACGACCTTCTCTGTCAGCAGCGATTCTCTCTTCTAGGCGTGCTTGTTGAAGATCATACGTGTTTTGGAACGGATTTGGTGCAGATGTGCTACCAGTGGGGTAGTGGTAGGACATATGAACGTTAACTGGCCCAGCCATTTCCCGTTCAAAAACTGAGCTGATTTGCTCGTTTACTGCATTAATTCGTTTCTGGTATTCAGAAGGTTTCTCAGAAGGTTCAAGTACCGCAGTGTGCGATTGTTGCCCCCCTTTTTGAGTATCCTTCTTCTTTCCTTTGCCTTTTCCTTTGCCCTTTCCTCCTTTCTTCTTTCCTTTCTTGGAAGAAGATCCACCTTGGTTCTGATTGTTCTGGTTCTGGTTATTGTTTTTATTATTGTTCTTCTTTTGATTTGCAGAAGTACCAGAACGAGACTGATCAGACCATTTAGGAGGAGAGTTAAATCTATTAACACCAGAAATTTTGGCGTTATGGGCGGTATAGGCAGCAGGACCAGAATGAATCCCATTCCTTCTATTCCATTCATTCGTAATTGCAGCAATCAAATCGGTAGGTTTAAGTTCTTCCTTCTTCATACGGGATACTTGCTGCTTGAAAAGCTGCCAGCGCTTTTCATTAAGCTTGGCTGTGATCATAAGACACAGCAAGTCGTCCGAAATTTCTACTCCATGATCCTTAAGTTGGTCCCGAACAGTTAGCATGTAACTGATTCCTGGGACTGGATTAAGGTGTTCAGGAAGTTGGACGTTATGCAAGTCCGTATATAGATTCATCATCTTTGAAGAGGATTGAACTCCAAACGTAGATTTGAGTTTAGATAAGGTTGAAATTACCGAAGTTTTATCAACATGCGCGTCGTGAGCACGACGAGTTCACATTTTGATAATACCAATTACTTTGTTATGCCTAGAAGTCCACTCAATTAGAGCGGTAGCTTCTCCTGAAGTAGCAGGAGAGGATGTTTCAGGCATTTCTTCATCCAAAGCTTGAGGTATGCCTTGAGTAAAGAGGTAACCCTCAAGTAATTGGTACCAATCTTCGAAATTCGAACCATCATCTAGCAAAACTGGAATGATACTGATTCCTCCTGACCCAGCAGGAAAGTTGCTGTCCGCAACCTGAGAGTACAACGGTTCTGTATTGTAGTTAAAAACTTCTACAGAATTTTCTACTTCCGTTCCCAGAGTATATCCCGGCGTATTGCGAACAAACGTCGTTGGGGGATTACCACTTGGGGAATGAGAAGCAGACCTTGATCCTGATTGAGACATATTGAGGTCTGCCAAAAGTCCCGTGAGCATACTCTTCAAATATAGAAGGGTGGAGCCAAGAGAGTGTCAATCGACGAAGGCTTCTAAGAAGCACCCATAAATAAATAGGGTTCGATGCACACCGAGAAATGCTCCAAAGGTCTAGGACTTTTAACAGGCTGTATGCGTCAAGCAGATCATGGGGTGTACCGCGTGCAGGTAGTGCAGGGGAGTTAATCTGGTTACGAAGCCCTGCCCAATTGCTAGGGTCTTACAACGTTCCCAGTGTGTATCGGTGTCTGGTGTCCCATCGTGCTATCTGGTCTCAACCCCAGACTAGCAAAAGTATGAGTGATCAGCTCATACTGTCCGAATGACCCATAGAAAGTTATTATTAAACCTAGTCATCCATATGAATTGAGTTCATGCACCCTCTGCCTTAGGCATGTCGGTGACCAGAAAGCAATCATAGGTGAGCTAGAGTTTAACAATAACGTGGAAGAGAGGGGTCATCGGGAGGGGAGTCCCTGTACATACTAAAGTGGCCATGTGATACCGTAAAACTGTATAGTATCAAAACCTAGTTGTAAGGAGATCAAATCTCCCAGCATGTATTTCATGCCCGGTCTTTCGACCGTCAGGAATCATGGCGAGTTGGTTTATAAGCACAACCCCATAGACCCCTAAACGATGCCTCATGGTGAGGATCATCGCCAACCATTGGTTTTCATCGGCATTAGGCAGTGATAATATAAGATCAAAGCCCAATCCGGGTTATCAGCAGGGAGACAGAGCCGCTTACGCGGATAGGTCTATGCCGAAGAAGATGAAGCCAAGACAGTATGTACATGCGTTCGTGCAACATGCAACAGTACAGGGACATAGTGGATAGGTGTAAAGGGAACTAACAACCCTTGACCTTGACACCAGACGATGACAAGCCCGACATCGCTAGAGACTTCCATAACCCATGTAGGTTACAGGTCGTCCGCTAGGATGGTGGCGACACACGGGAGCTAGGCTACTCCGATCATAACATCGACCTGACCACCGCTTGCGGGGCCCATAACCTGATGAGCCAGCATAGTTAAAGTGCACAGTGGGTATAACGAAGTAAACCTCACATGGGTAATACACAGAGTGTTCTTGTAGTCTTGAGATGCTTGAGAAGAGGTGATAATCGAGTAGATTGTCCTAAGGCTTAAGGCCTTTCGTCCAGTCTTTTATACATAAGTTTCTGGTACATGTAATGAGTATTACACTAACTGAAACTACTACTAGAAGTAGGTATTCGGCCCTAAAGGCGTAAAAGACATTAGTACTGTGTAAGTACTTCTACCTTGAATGGTAGTATGCTTGGTGAGCATAGTCGTGTTTGCCTCATGTATTGGAGGCTCTACTTATGCTATTGGATAGCTACTGTCTATAGTGTCATTTATGATGAAACTACTAGGTACGTAGTGAGATACGTAGACAGAGACGTAGTACTTGCATGAGGACGCAAGTGTTCTAGAGGCGTAGCTCTATAAATAGTGTGACGCGTAAACAACACGTCAACAGTGTATCACATGATATCCATCATGTTCAACAGATGGCCACTACAGCCCCTAATATAGGTCGAAAACAATGTATTTAGGTGCAGTTCAAGGTTCAAGAGCGTTAAAAACATGTTACAAGTACATACCGATATTAGATACTGGTGATGCGCTGGCATCCTGTGTGGGGAGCCCGCCCCAGACCAATATCAGACATGATTGACACTAGAGCCTCACAGGGAAGTGAATATGATCCTATAAAGCTATATAAACAGCTAAAATAGGTATTTGTGTAGTCTGGATGCCTACGGGACTGGGTGATAAGCCAGATAGGTCCTCGTGAGTGTGGCAGACAGCGTGGGAACAAAATAGACGCCGACAGAAATTCTATCATATATGGAGGAAAATAGGCCATGGTGACGAGTAACCCGCTCATATGTCTTGCTGGAAGGCACATCTATTGATGTTGAGCTTCTAGAGATAGATATACAGACGAAGTGCGTAATAATTCCCTCAGTGAACTACTGCGACGGCTAAGAAATCACGTAATTTCTTGATTTTCCTGGTTTTTTCCGACCACACCCTGGTCCAAACTCGCTGAATCACACTCAGGTGGTTTCTACAGGTCGGTATAGATTGAATGTACACTATGTGACTGGCTTTGAGTTACTACAACACGGTGACAGCCGTGTGGAGCCCAAGTGGCCAACTTCCCAGGGGTGGCCAACTAGGTGAAGGCCTATAGTAGGTAACGACAGCGATAGATGATAGCAATAACGAAACGGTATGTAGTCCATTGAGAGAGAGAGATAAAAGCGAAGGAAAGAGACTAAGCATATGCGATATGTAGTGCATCCAAATTCCGAAAGCCCAGAAAGAAACAACGCCTTAGTCCCTCGTATAGTCCGGAGGTAAATCCTCCACATGCGTCCCCGACCCTTGCCCATACCGAACCCCACTATCCTCATGTCTCCGATACGTGGTATTAACGACTTGCCGCTGCTCGCCGCCGCCTTTCATCGATCGTTCTGCTTTGATCCCTCCCTTGCCATCAATATCGTCGCCGCCATTCTCGTGGCTCGAATCAAGCCAAAAGCTAGGGAACAGCATAAGGAACGATTTCGAGTCATTTGGAGTCCAGCGATTTCGATTACAAGTACCATCGACCATCAACCGCCAACCGCCGGCGCGGTGAGTTGACAGTTAGTATTCTCCGGGTCTTGATGATTTCGAACCCACTTCCGATGTGAAATCTCTCGTCCGCCTGCTGCTGTCGAATGTTCTACGGTGGCTAAACAAGGGCTCAACGTTCACATGTATCGTGGCCTGTAACGAGTCCCCGTGTACGGCGCCAGATGCACAAGGAATTCTTAGTGATTTGGCTTCCATTCCACCGATTGCGCCAAAAGTGAAATGCAAGGGCACAAAACTGCCGAATGTTGACGCAAAAAAAGAACTGAAGGCTAAGAGAACGATAGCCTTTGATCGTGTCCTCAGGTCGAGCCTCTTGAATCATGAGTAAGATGTTTTTGATTATTCTCCATACCCCACTTGTTGACTAAGACAACATGTGGTATCTAGCAGAGAGTTCTTTGGCACTAATGAGTCCCAGGTACAAAATTTTTTTTGCGGACACACGAGATGGAGGGTATGAGAGATCCTGTTGGGTGTCGACACAGAGAAAGGAATTTAGGGACATTTGTCGACGTATACAACGACCGAGTCTGTTCGGTCTGATTTTTCTCGGGATGACGGTTTGGTTGGAGGTCATTTGGATAATTGGATGCTTGTCGTCGAGCGAGTGACTGAGTTTCAGACGGCAACGGCCGTATTTTCTCAGTATTCAAGTTGGGCAACAAAGTCAAACCGAAGCAGCGGAAATCCAGACGTGAGGTCGATAAGTTGACCCGGAAGAAAAGTATGTAGAGGTGAAGCGGCAGACTTGAGCCTGTGTTTGAAAAGGTGGAAGAAAGCCTGGGCTTGTGATTGTGAATCTTGACGTCGAGCAAGCAACTGAGTTTCAACTGGCAATGGTTGCGTTTCTTCAGTATGTGAAGGAGGTATAGATGAGGTAAGTACTGTGGCGACATCGATGTCAGCGGAGCTCGAGCTCGAAACGCGTGCAAGTACTCGCTTAGCCCGCTATTTTGTTCTCGTATTACGCGGCGCATATGGCCATGGATTCTCGTCGCCTCCGTTTGTCTTGTTTCTAGGCCTTAACGTTGATGGTGCAGAAAATAGGTGGGAAGAAGGAAAGCGACGTCGGCCAGATCATAGATGAATCAACCCAAAAAATACGCACGCTGGCGAACGGGAATAGCTATAGCCAAGTGCTAATCTCGGGCAGAGACTTGGAGGTAATACTTACCTTTCCGTACGTATGTGGGCGTCTTGTTCAATCTTGGATCCGAAATTTTTCTCTTTCTCTTTTCGACAAGGAATCTTGGAATTAGAAACGATAGACAGACGTACCTGCAACCCAGCTGAAGACATTTCAGAGTCCAAGTTACACATCTGTTCCCTCCAAAAACTCTGTTTTGTGACTCTGCTCTCACGAGTCTCAGTGAAGTCCGAATCCCTCCCGGCCAGCAACCAAGACCGGATCCGCCCTCCAACGTGTTCTTGAGTAATGGTCATGAAGAAAATCCACGGTTCGTAGCAGTGTAAGAGGAAGAGAAAGTCAAACGGCCGGGTTGAACAAACGGAATGATAGACTGCAGCCTTCACCTTTGGGAGAGGAAGAGAAAATAATGGATATCACAGTAGGCTGTGGCACGAAGTAAAGAGAGTGGGGCTGGCTGTGGTATCAGAGAAGTTCGGCCAATTGCCGGCACCCAATCTACCGGCGTTTCAGGGGCAGAAAATAAACTTTGTGGGCATTGCGATATGGCAAGTGGGTATGCCCTAACTCCTCTTACACTCTGTGTGTAATTCTCAGCGGCCAGCCTGCCCAGAATCGGTAGTATCAAGTGATCTCAGGGTTCCATGGAGATGACGGTTACTACTGCAATAATGATATGGGCCCCGCGCGCTACCACTGCGCCACTGCGCCATGCTGCTAAGTGGCGAAGCATCTGGGTTGAGGCACTATATTGAGCAGCTTTGGCGCGCCTTTCCTGTAAGTACGTCGTTAGATTCGTAAGTAAGAGACAGAGGATGATAAGTATGTGTGTAATGACAGCGATAGATGATAGCAACAACGATTCGATAGTCCATTGAGGGATAAAAAGAGGAGGAAAGAACGGTAATAAGTATACGTGATATGCAATCCATCCAGATTCCGAAAGCCCAGAAAAACATGACGACCAACAAATATCTTAGTCCCTGGTATAATCCGGCGGCAAATCCTCCACATGCGCACCGGACCCTTGCCCATACCGAACCCCACTATCCTCATGCCTCCGATACGTGGTATTAACGACTTGCCGCTGCTCGCCTTTCATGGATCGGTAATTGTCGTTACTACTCGACCCAGCAGACGCGTCGGCATACGGGTCGAAGTAGGAGTGATGGGATGTAGATTCGACATCAGGTGGGGAGAGTGTAACGACGGAGCCTGACTGGGATTGGTTATGTCGAGAGTGTTGTGGTCTGCTCCCAGATCCTGACCCCGACCCAGATGCACCACCAAGGAGAGGAGCGGATGAAGAAGTGGACATGTTCGAGTATCGTTGTTTCTCTGGTGGATACGACGTGCTTGTTCTTCCTCCTGCTACTCCAGCCCCAGCCCCAGCCGCGGCAGTCTCCCAAGGCGCCACAGGATTCACATACGGCCTGTGCTCGTCTTCCGGAACGAAAGGTGTCACAGCCGCATACGTATGACCACCACCCATATACATCCCCGGCCCTCCAGCACCACCATACCAAGGCGAATCCATAACACCTTCCCTCTGATTCCTCTTCCACCGCTTCATGAAAAACCATACTCCCAATCCAAGCAGAACGAGCCCGACAACTCCACCAAACGCAGCTCCCAATATCATCCCCATCGCCGGTTTGCTTTTCCCCGATGGCGTCGAAACCATACCCACTGGTGTGACGAGAAAGTAGTCTATGACCAACCACTGAATCGGTGGTTTATCCGAGTCGTAGACACCCTCGTATGTTATGGCCAGTTCGTGTTCTTTGTCTCCGGACAGATCCGACGCGTTAAATAAAAGTTGGTTTTGGAAATCTGCGGCTTGGCCGTTTGACATCTTTTTGGATGCGGGAATTGTAAATGATGTATCTTGGGCGTCGTCGATGTGGTAGCGTGCTGGGGAGGAAGACCAGGGTTGGGTAGCGTTGGAGCCTTCGAGGAAGGAGAAGAATGATATTGAGGTACCTGTACGGGGTGTTAGGCGAGAAAATACGAAGCAGAGGGAGACGCACCGTTGAACTTGACCTGGACTGTCCCACTCGTCTTCCCAGTCCCGTTGAATCCTCCCCCGATATCTTTCCACTGCGAGCTTCCGTTGAGGTAGTTGACGCTTGTATCGCTACTATCAATTTTAATCCACCCTCCATGACGTACCCCACCCTCCCCATCAACTCCATCTAAACTAAGCCCCTTCTCCCCATCTAGAGGCGCATACTCGAGGTAATCCAACCAGAATTCTGTATCGTTCGGTTCCGTCACCGTCACGTTCACACTCAACTTGTGTGCTTTACGAGACATGTGTCCCAGCTCGCAGAGGTTGTTGTGTGTCGCTTCGTCGTCGTCGTCGAATGGGAATGAAGGAATGGGGGAACCGTCGATGTAACATGTCCATGTGGGGGCTGTTTTATTGTTTTGGATGTCTCGTGCGCCTCGGACGAGGATGTAGTCGCCTAAGAGTCGAGGGGGTCAGTGTGTATAGAAGATAAAAAAGATGAGATGTGCGCACCTTCAAAGTCAAACTCGAACCAAGCACCCTCCTTCTTCTTCGTCCCATGCATCGTACGGTTCAGTGGAGGCCCATATCGACCCTGGTCTTCGAATGCTTTCGTTCCAACGTCGAGAGCCCAATCGTTATAGTCAGAGTACCGAATCCGTGGGTGCGTATCGTCAATGACGACTCGACGAGGGTAGTCTATATAGGATGCTTCCGACATTCTAGTTGAAGAAAAGGGGAGGGTCGAGGGTTATTCGTCGCTGGGTTGAAGAAAAACGAGGCCACTGCCCACTATGCCCAGCGGAGCGGTCTTGGGCACCGAGACAACCGAGGAGTGCGCCTGAGACAACAATGGCCAATGGCTGTGTTCGAGGTCGAGGGGAGTGCGTGCTCCTCAGGGTCTTCCAATTCTGTCATATGAGTTTATAAGTGGGTAACCAGGTAATGTGTCAACTGCACGCAGGCAACCACACCTGTTGATTAAAAACAGATAAAGCCAAAGTGCTATTTCCGTCCTCTATGCTCCATATTCCAGGTTGAATAATTGTTCCAAGGTGACGACTGTTTTGAAGTGGAGAGAAAGAAAGGTACCAGAGTCATGGCCGGATGATGGATTACGGAGGAAGAACGAAGCGAAGCGAGAAGGAAATTTCTGAAACTTGAAAACGGACATGGGCGCTGAAACTCGGACATCGCCCAGCTTATTTCCGTCACACCAAACAATCTCACGCCAAGGCACTCTTGGTCCCCGAGTGCCACCTCGTATTGAAAGCAGCATGGCGCAGTGGTAGCGCGCGGGGCCCATATCAACTAGATGTTTGGAAGAAACCCCGAGGTCACTTGATCGAAACAAGTTGCTGCTATGACATACATATCTTCTCTCAAGTTTTTCTCTGTCGGTGGTAGGTGACGCAGACGGCTGGCCCCAACCCTTGATCCCAACTGTTTTATGCGGCAAGAGCTCGAACAATCACGTTCGGAACATCCAGGGTAAGGAACATGCGGCCGATAAACGATGAAAGTCTTTACGTTATCATATTGCCGCCCACAAGTCTTTGGACTTGACCACCACCTTCAGCATCGGCGAGTTACTGGCTCGAGGGAGAAGACTGTCTAGCATGGATCTGGTGGAGAGCTGGAGGGCGACATCACGGTTCACGGGAACAAAACAGCGGGCTAGGTGAGCATTTGTACACTTTTTCGAGCTCGCGCTCCGCTGACATTGATATCACTACATTACTTGTTTCGTATATACCTCCTTCACATACTGAACGAACGAGGAGGTTCAGATGTTCAAAATCAACCATTTCTTGAAGTTCAACCGCGTTATCGGGGAGTTGAATCGTTACTAGACACGATCGTTGCCAACCAAAACTCGGTCACTCGTTTGACGTCAAGCATCCACTTTCTCAAACGACCTTCAACCGAACCATCATTCCGGAGAAAATCCGACCAGACTCGATCGCTGTGCACATCGGTAGATATCCCCAGGTTTCTTTCTCTATGTCGACACCCCTTACCCTCCATCTCGCGTGTTCCGCAAGAGAAAATCTTGAATCTGGGACTCACTGGTGCCAAAGAACTCTATGCTGGTCCCTGGATAGGATATGTTCTCTTCGTCGACAAGTGGGGTGGAATCTGGTATCGAGGATAATCAATACTACCATTCAAGAAGCCCGACGTGAGAAAAACCAGATCAAAGCAGATCAAAGCCCACCTTCATTTGCTCTTCTGTGTCAAACATTGGCAGCTTTCTGCCAGTTTCTGCCCTTACACACACCTCACTTTTGACGTGATCGGTGGAATGGAAGCCAAATTTAAGAATCCCGTGCGTATCAGGCGCCGGGCTCAAATTTATCACAACCGGGAGAATCAACTCTCAACCAATCATTGAGGGTAGTTACAATGGAAGTGACCGGGCTCAACAAATTACTCAAAACCGTTCCTTTTGACGTTTTCTAGCCTTTCATCTGATTCGAGCCACTAAGATGGCGGTGACGATATTGATGGGGAGGGCGGGATCAAGGCAGGACTCAGCGCATGACTTGATTCTCAATCCCCAACACGGAGGGATGCAAGCTGCGACTCAGGTAAATATTCAGGGATTCTATGCTTCGCCAAGTCTAGTCTCAAAACTAATATCCCTTTGCTGAAGAGATACATGTCTTTTGAGGCCGGTGGTATCTATGCAATGGAATCTCAATGATGCCTGGTGATCAAGGTACATTGGCGCCCATGTGCATGATAGCTTTCCGGACTTCAAGCTTCACGATCAGGCGTCATTGGAGCAGGCGCCTGGAGATAGTGGACCAGCAAAGGGTATGTCTGACCCTACAATACAAAGGAAGAAGTGTCTTCTCGGTATTGTCGAGGAATGGCGAGCGAGACTAGTTAGACCCTGTTGAATAGTTTTAGCGGGCGCTCATAGTAGGGCACATCATTTATACCACAGCAATAGTACATTCTTGTGCGTCACCCTAGAGTTGAATTCTTGAAAGGGATATATACTTCTACTACACCGGCCCACTGATACCGCGGCAGTTGAATTTGAGTGTAAGTAGCTTGGAGCTGAAGCTCCGACACAATGCACTTCCAAGTTGTTTCGCTCATGCGTCCGTCCAGCCAGTGTTGTCGGACTCAAGCAGAGGTTTTTGAAGTTGAATTGAAGCCCGAGCCTGGCCTTCAACTTTCAAGGCACCGAGTCTGCCCTTCATGCTCCGCGGAGATCTAGTTTTCTCCAAAAGGAAAGGATCATAGGGGACTGATAGAGAGCGAGTCGCCCTGGACCTGAACCCATCTATCAACAGCCATTATGGTACTTATTATGATTATCCCTACCGTAACTGGTCACACGGGTCTATGTTCTCTAACTATTATCCCGAAGTTACCGTACATTTATAGTATACACGCCCCGTTGGGCCTTTAGGCTCTCCATTTGCTGCTTGTATCAGTGCCGTCGTCTCCGTCTGCTACATAGTTGAGTTGAGACTATACTTTTGATGTACTATCTGAGGAGGGTGCACAACGAGAAGATTGTCAGAGGGTGAGGAACGGAGGCAACGGTGGAACACAATCCTTCGTTGGAACTTGGAGCAGGTTGGAGCAGTCCGAGCGGGGTAATTGAGCACGAGATATCCAGGTCCCGGGGCATTAATTGCCATATTTGACGCCAACATTCACTCGGTGAGTCGCACCAATGTCCATAACAATTCACATTCAGAGGTAGTGTACTTAATTACTCTGAATCAGTACGATGATGTGGCCTGGGGCACTATCGAATTCTGTGCTCTCTTGGACCCGCCTTAGTTATCCCAAACCAGTTCAATAACACTCGATAGTCTGTCCGATGTAGTGATGCATTCTAGTAGACTCTAATTCACTATCAATTTCCTCGCTCTGTTACAAAGGCCCGTCACCCACGGTCCACCTAGCTGTCCCGAACCAGTTCGATAGCGCTCGGGTTCATATCCACCCGCCCTCACCACTACCAAAAAGGGTTTTCGGATATGAAGCGTCTGTTTACAAGAGACTGGCGCTCGGGCGGCATTCTATGGTTGTTCTGGGGTAGTAGTGATGCGCAGTCCCATCAAACCGAAAAGTACGAACATCCCAAGGCTTCTAGGTTAAAACATTTTGCCACTGTTCACGTTACAATCGTTTTGCTAATGTATAAGAGGCCTCGGGCTCAGCAAACCCTTTATTGCTGTGACCTTGAACCACTCTGCTAATACCCTCATCCCAACTGGGTCTTCTCGAAGAACAGGAAGAAAGAAATGGGACACACAATATCAAGACTTCCATGCGCATGCATTGAGACGATTTTGGCACTGGCGAACCTGGCTCTCACTCCGAACCAGGCCTGTAGGACTAGAGATACTCATGATAATGATGAGATAATGCCGCCACCGCTGGAGGAAGAGAGAGGGTCGTCCCGTTGTGATTTGGAGTCGGAGGCGGCAGAGAGGGAAGGTTCAGTGCAGGTCAGCCCTCATTCTTGTTCTCAGAGTGCGAGCCGGGAGAATTCATATCTGTTTCACCCTTCATGAAGCGCGGGAGCAATGCGCTGTCCCACGACGCTGAGGGGAGCGAGGCAAGGACAAGAACTCATGATCATCAGGTTGCCGGTGGCACCAGTGAACTCCGAGTCAATTACGGAAGTGGTCGCCATGTAAATCATTTTTATGGACCGACTATCATTCTGCACAACCGTAATCACAACGGGGATAACTTCAACCAAAGTTCTGTGGGGCAAACCTCAAGAGACGTATTTAACTATGGTCAGGGGATTCTGGGTCAGTACTCAGTCAGTACCAAGATAATTGTTCTGGTCCCATGCTCACTGTGACTTTTACCAGGCTCTTCTCAAACTCGTCTTGACCCTCCAGTGGTGGTACGGGATACGTCGATCGACGCCTCAACTGTTTCACCGATGCATGTTCGCACGGAAGAACCTAACGAATCTGGTAAGCTACCAATATAGCGCCAAATACTGGCAGTCAATGACAGAGGATCCCTTACGCGAGACGTTCTTCCTCAGGCGCAGGTGAAGTCGAAGAGACGTCCACCCAAGCTCGACCATCAGCGGAAAGCAATTACTCAATTGCATGGGTCTCACACTCGCCTTCGTGGGAAAATCACGGTGACCCCAGCGAAAACGTACAATTTGGATAGACGCCGGCAAGCGGCAGAGCCCGCTACTGCCTTTTCCAGCACAGCGACCACGACCAGACAACATTTCTCCAGGTTGTACTAGCTTCGTGCTCAGATTAAACAAAATTGATCCCATTTTCAACGACACTTGTCACCAACTTATCACGTTCAGTGCTCCCAGCGTCTAGATCACTCAACAATCCGCACGTAAAGCATGATATACACACATTGATACACAACAAGTTACCGTCACTACCAAGCTGATATACCTGAGTACGACATGAAGGGCCGCTGAATAGTAAGGGGTATAGCAGGAACCGTTGTGATGGTATCATTCGGGCCTCCTTGCTGGTCGTCGCTCGACCTTCGGCCAGCTCCTCTCAGCAAGGAGGGGGGAGACCCCCCCAACCCCCCGTCCAGTAGTAGATTCGACACACCTTACCGTTACGCCCATGTACTTAGCATACCAACAGCCAAGGTGTGGGTGACCAGAGATGGAAGGAAACGTGAGACTGGCGCTGCGAGGAGCTGATAGCTACTGGTTGATAACGAAAAGACAGGGGCGCCGTTGAGAGTGAAGGGCAAGATGAGAATTTGAGCAACGTTGCCAGGAGGCAGAAGGCTGTTTTATAGGAGGAAATGTGGGAAAAATATCATGGGACCTTGAGAAAAAAACCACATGATCTGAAGGGCCTTCCGCGAAATCGGTTTTTTTGCACTTTCGGTAAAACCCACTATCTTTCAGTAGCGGGAATATCAAGATCCATCAATAGGCTACCGGCCACGGTATATGTTGAATCCTCTTGATAGGATTTCGTTTCCGGTAGGCACTGCGTTATAGTGTGTGCCCCTCTGTACTTAGTGAATCTGACATTCCCATCTCCATAATTATGTCTTACTTCTCGCGACGGCGACTCAACAAGAGCTGACTACTTTCTCGAAAGTCGCCCTCAGCTTTAGTATCGACGACGTAATTTTGTAGTACTTAGTTGCCTTTAGTGGCCCGTTGGATACAGGGTCGCCGAGGTTCCTTCGAGTCACTACTTTCTGAGTGACCTCATCCCGCGAGCCTCGAGTGCTCAATCTTTCTGATTTCACCTTCAACGTCCATTCGTCCTTCTCCCGATGTCAACTGCCACCTATTCCCGTAACACACACTCACTATTACACCCAGTACCGTATTAAGTTTTATAATTGTCACTCTATTTGAGGTTCTCTATAGATGGGGAAATAGATTCAATCTCATCGTCTAAGTGTATTCGCATCCTCTAGTAGCGAATCTCTCCGAACGTTACACCGCATTCTTCACTTTTTGATCACGACTGGGCATTTCTCGTACTACGTATCTGGAATTACATATACTGTACTTGAATGACACTGGGGGCATTTTTCTGTCAAGTAGGACATGTCGTGGTGGTGTCAAGTGGGCCAGGTCCAAGCCAAGTCCAAACAATGGTTGTTGCACCTTGGGGGGACTTAGAGAATCTTTGTTTAATGGTCCATTCCAGGGTCAGACACACTTGACACCAACACATCATGCCCTAATTGACAGAAAAATGCCCCCAGTGTGACTATATCCATTGTTTGTTATAGAGTCAATAACTGTATATAGGTCTGCAGTGCACTAAAAGGAGGTTGCTTATCGAGATTTCACGCGGCAGCGGGAACGTCGAAGTCCAATAGAATCAGACATGGAAGACCTATTCCAGTTTGGGCTTTGTCGGAGCTTATTGCTGGGGGAAACTAAAGAGCCGGGGAAGAGAACTGGTGTGGAAACAACCTGACCTAGCTTTGTCAACTAGGTAATCCCTGAACGAGGTGTGATAGACACGGAGTTCATCCGTCGACCCACGAATATCCAGTATCGAGTGCATTGCCCGCAAGGTCAAAGGTACTTGTCCCGCGAGGATGGAAGATTACATCGTTAGGTGCTTGTCATGAGTAGCTAGACAACCATATGGTGATTCTGAGCCTTGCTTTGTTTCTAGAAGGGGAGCGATATGATGCAACATGTATGGTGTCGATTAGCGACTCGAAAAAGTGTGTATATGTACGGTGCCAGTGATAAGGAAGGCAGGGAACCTGAAGTTGCAGTGTGTTGATTGACCATCATCCCTCAGTCCGGCCAACTGCCAGAGTGACACAGTTAGCTGCATCTAAACTAAACCTTTTCACTCCCATAGTCCCGACGTTGATGCTTACCTTGCGAGACATATGCTCTGATGCACGAGAATTGAAGTCGTCTGGTTAATATTGAAATATGGGAGCCGTCAATGGCGCTCGGTGAAGGGGATGTATGTAGTCTTGAATATCCCGGACGAGGATGTAGTCTCCTGTGAAGTTTAGCGTGCATGGGAAAAAGGCAGCGACGAGGACGCACCTCCGGAGGTACGCTCAAACCCGAGATCCATCCCTCTTCATGAATTGAGTAGATAACCCAATGATGCCTTGGTCCTCGGAGTTCAGACAATTCTTTTCCCAACGTCGAGGGGCCCGTTATCGGGGCGTGATCGTCGACTCGACGGGAGAGCATCAACCGAAACGTGGCGGTTCGGCCAACAATTAACCTTAAAACTTACTATCACTGGGCCAAATTGCACGTCACTGCACAGGCACCGGTGAAAGCCAAACTGCTATCACCGTCCGTCTCCTCCATACGGTATACCGTAACTTGTGATTGTTCCAAGGTGCAGCGCGAGTGGGAGGCTGTATTGTGGTGGGCGAACTTAGAAGAGTCACGATGATGATCGCAGCAGCGGGTCTCCCTGAATTATCTATACCATTCCTCTCCTTCCCACACTGACAGCTCGTACGGTTTGAAGTTTCACGATAAACACTTGTGGAGCAAGATCTACCGTGAGGCCTACACATCACCCATTGAGGAAGAGGCCAGTGTTGGCTGTGTCATCGGCAGCGACGAATGGGAGAACGAGCAATTCATAATAAAGGCTTCTCTCCAGGCGATCGTCGGATGGGATGCAACACCGCGAAGCCACACAGTACACGGGAGAGAACCGTTGCAATAAATCTCGATGGTAGATGGCCGAATGATTTAAGGCTTAAGCACAGGCGCAGAGTGCGGAAGAGGACGAGCCATGAGTATTTGAATGTTGAACCTTGTGCCGCGTCGGTTCAATCAGGAGACCAAAGGGAGAAAAGGCACCGAGACTGGCCCCATGTACAATCTAGCACCATATTGCGACCTCCAATCTTTTCCTGTCAGGCTTGTAACCGCCAGCATAGGGCACAGAGTCTGCTTATGAGCCGATACACAAATGACTAGGCTGTGATGTAGCTTCAGGTATGCGAGCCGGCAAGTAGGAGTATTTGGAGAGCAGAAGAGAGCGGTACGATCCAGGATTGACTCGATGTCAGAGATGGCTTCCCCGATGCACTCTTCCACAGTCGGGGTTGAACGTTAACTCCCAAAGTGTTACCAAGCTTGAATTATGATATGGATCACCCGCTAGAAACATTCACAGTGCCGGACACGACGAACTCGGTCATTGAATTAAAAGATGATTTGGAGCGTAACTTGGCTGAGTAGAGACCTGGATTGCTGAGCATTTAGCCGTCTGTGTCGGGCCAGATTTGAGTAATGAATTCGAGGGTGAGGTATCGTCGATGTACATAGGTATTCTCTGTTGTATGCTTTGGAATAATCCCTCAATCGAGTGGATGTGTGCGCATCATGAATAGGGTCTAGAAGAACGAACGAGCACGCTGAGTGGACGACAGACAAGACCGCTGCCCATACAAATAGATGCGACGTCTGTGTCGAGGGGCTTTCGCTGACCTTCTGTGAGTGTCAGGTAGATCAGTGGGTAGTGGTGGTGGGAGAGCAAGGAGGAGTACAGTGTTGAGCGGCAAATTTTCACCGTCGGCGAATTGTCGGTGAAAACATCCAATCACGTTGTTGGATTGGCGTTCAGTCTCTCCTCCGAATCAACGTGTCATGGCTATGATTCATTGAGACTGCCTCCGAATACTCTGTGGTCGCTTCGGTGGTGATCGACCCCTGGATATTGGTTAAACACCTCGTTTTTCCACCCACTGTCCACCTTTTTCTTCTCAACGTCTCTTCTCGAGCCTCACGTAGACTCACAACCACCAGGTGGTTTCTCGTTCAAGGATAGTACAGGTATGGGTGTTCAAGCTGTCGTGGATGTCGGTCACCATCGAAGTCTCTCGTTCTCCCTCTACTGAGGACATGAAACAATTAAAAGACTAATTGAAATAGCATCATTCAGTGCGCGTAAACCTCCCCCATACCCCCTCACAGCCGAATGACCGACGGGGAGTGAAGAGAACAGACACAGGGTAGATTCTACAGGATTTGAGCTGTGAAGTTTAAGCTAGAGCAACAGAGTTACGGATGGAATAGACTTTTTACCTTTCAAATTCTCAATCGACATCCATGTCGAGCGTCCGACTCTGTGTCCGTGTCACATCACTTGGGATTGCCGAGGGTAGTGGCAAAAACGCAGGCGACCAAAAGCTAGTAGTAGGCCCCCGCCGGGTTGTACAAGTCGTGGGTCTTTGAGGGGGATCTTTCGTCGCTGAAACATCGCAAGTCGATATCAAGGGACTTGTTTTCCGGGGCGGACTCGATTCTTCGGGAGAAAGATCAATTCCACATCGAGGATATGTCCGAGAGTGACCAAGCACTCACCTTGGTGTACCTGCTCGACCTTCGGAGTTTTGGTTCTAACGTTATCGCCGCGGCGGCGTGTATATCGGTCGAAGCACGACGCAAGCGGAACAAATTCATGCGAGCCTTGGGAGCTCGTAGGTTGTCGAGCTCTAGAGGTTGAAGATCTCGGTGACGTTCTATTAAGGTGAGCTTGGCTGGGACGATCGCCTTCGTTTACCGGGACTTCGGATGTTTGGGTCAAAGGTCTACTCTTGGAGTTTGGTAGGGGGTCTGCAAACAAAAATCAGTGGGGAAAAGAATCAGATCCCATTGTACAGGAAAGAGTGATGATATGCCTAGCCTGGTTGAGCCAGTTCAAAGCGATCCGAGTCGTCTAAAGGGCGGAAAATATTATCATAACTGAGTAACGAAGCGAAATCGGCGGTGGTACTGGGGTCGAAGCCCCGGAGAACTTGATATTGGTGGAGGTTTTTGTAGACTTTATTGGACCAAGCGGAGGACTCGCGGGTAATGTTGAAGTCAAGCTTGACGGGAAGACCAAGCTTATTGCAGACATCTTGAGAGAGAGGCAACTGGCCGTGTTTATCAAAAGACCAGTAGTGGACAGGAGAGGCGTAGCCTTCGCGGAGGTCCGGAAGAGGAGGGCAGACAAACAGGTAGATCAATTGTTGGGACCGTTGTTTACGCTGGGCCGTAGAGTATGAAAGATTGCCTTTCAGCACGGCACTAGTAAAAACAAGTTCTGGAAAGTATGAACAGACGAAAAGGGGGTGAAAAAATGATGACAACACACTGTACATGCTCAAGTCCTCAGAAGAGATTCCACAGGCGTGAAAGACACTTGATGCTTGCCAAAGCCATGCCTTACTGGCATGCCAATTCCACCCCAGGAGAAGGAAGAATTCATCAGCAAGTGTGAGCCTACACAACGTGTGAGGTAGAGAGTTAGGGGGGAAAGTTTCAACCTTGCCTGGTTAGCCCATCTCTCAACAACTTTAGATCTGAAAGACCAAAGGCCTGGTTCCAGACATTAACCTGGCTCCAGACATTATCTGATATAGAAATGGGCGTGTTCGTCGCCATTGAGATGACTGTCGGTTGAGAGACTTGTTCGAGCGCCTCAATTCTGGCACCCGAATGAAGAATACCCGTGACGACGGCATGATCGACTTCCTTCGATTTGAGGCTTGCCAAGAAGCGTAGTAGAACATCTTCCTTGACAAGTTCCGCGGTCGGAGGCAAGTCCTTGATGCCCAACTCACCGACATTGAGATATGTGTCCGGTCCGGGTGGACCACGACAGAATATTCCTCTCCCAGCATCCATCCACAATTCTTCTGCCTCGCATCCCAGCTGTTTCTGTAACTAGTTGATTGAGACATATTCTGAGTGATACACCGGATACTTGCATGCAAGTCGCAGAGATACATCCGACCCAGTTCCCCCATATTCCCTTGTAAGTGTGCGACCGGGACCAGCTCTACAGTGAAAAATGAGTGAGATTCAACTGGGAATACGCAACCACGTACCGTTATATGATATGAGCGAGGGGATTTCTGAATCGTTGTAGCCGTACATTTGCCACACATCCGAAGTCCTAGCGGGATTTGAGGTTGACCATAACAATGATTATACGAAGGGCTAAACGCACAATGCCCTTGAAAACATCCGAAAGTCATTTTCGAAAGCCTGGGGGGGAAAAGAGAAGACATTGGCTGGAATGAAGATCTCTGATCTGAAATCCACAGGTACCTTCCGTGCCTCTGGTCCACTATACTGGGCCACCGTGAACACCATTCCCGGGCGCTCCAGTACCCTCGCTGCACAAATCGTCCTGTCAGCCCGGTACTTTCCCTCTTCCCAACCCATTCGATTTCCATCGTCCCATCGTCGTGGATAGTGATCGATGTAGATGGTCTCCAGTCTGCAGATCGCACCGCGCTTCACGTAGTAGAACTATGAATAGAATTAGCCCCTTGCACTCGAAAAAAGGGATGCTCCCGGCTCACCTCGTCAAACTCCGTCCGCTTCTCGTTATGTTTCTGAATGATGGTGACTGGGCCCATGTAGTTGTGCTGATCTCCCTCGACGTGGCTGAAGCTGCCACCAGCAACTGTGAAGTCCCGTGCATTTGGGAAAAAGCTGGACATTGAAGTTCCCAGAGGGCTGTATGTCAAGTGAGAGGATCGTAGAGGGCGAGAAGGTGACGGTCGAGATAAAAGGTGACTCGCCTCCCCACACATTCAATGCCGTGTTTGACACATGATGCGCAACAGCGGCGCCCACTTTCAATTTGGATGTTCACTTCACCATACAACCCGTAGAACCGTGACGTCGCCAATTCAATACGAGTTCCCGCGTATGCTGTAGACCGCCATCAGCGGGTAGAGTGGAGTCTAACAATAGGCTGCGATGTGAGGGTTCTTGCAATATAATTGAACAGTAGATGGTCGGACGAATCGAGTATACTGATTGGGTGAAAGAGGACATGATATAAGCGGGGTATGCCGGCTGACAAGAAATACAATGTAGCCTTGGTGCGAGCTGGCTGAAGCCTTCAAGAATCATGTAGACGGATATGTATGTGCCTAGAGAAAGAGATGTTAGCAAGAAGAGAGCGAGAGAAGGACCGACGAGCGCACCGTTAAATTTGACCTTGACCATGATTGTAGCCCCCGATATCTAGTACCACCCCGCACCCCCGTTGAGGTAAATAGCTGACGCTGGGGTTGTAGAACCAAATTTGATCCACCAACCATGTAGTTCAGCCGCACCAAAACCAGACCATCGACTACATTTAAAGTAAACCCCTCAGTCCCATCCTCAGCGCCAAAAGGCATTGCATGGTCCAATTGATCCAACCAAAAGCCTGACGTCAACGCTCAGAGTGTACACCTATGCTCCAATCCACAGAGCTCGTTACGACTCTTCCGGTTGATGTCGTCATATGGAAATGGGGGGAGTTAGGAAACCATTCAAAGCACACGTCGTCCATGTTTACTCTTTTGGATGACCAATATGCCATGAACGAGGATTGAGTCGCCCAAAGACGTGTTTCGTGAGAGCAGAAAGTCAATCAAAGAACAAAACAGACGAGGCTAGCCACGACGCACCTACAAAATCAAACTCAAACAACGTTCCTCTCTTCCTCCTTGTAGAGCGCATCGTGCGATGGCATAAAAGACCGAATTGGTCTTGAGATTCGAGCAACTTTGTGCCAATATCGTTTTGTGGGTGGGGTGGCATGAGAGTCGAGAGGAGAAATGGAGCCTAGATAAGGTTATTTGTAGCTGGGTGGAGATAAACAAAGCCAGCGCGTGAAGGGAAGCTACCGATACAGCCGATAGTGCACCTGCAATCTGTGTAGCATGTGCCGCATTCAAAGAAAGAAGTGACGATTGCGGGTCGTGTGGGTGGTTGTAGGTGCCCAACAAAAAACTTGCCGGCGGCATAGAGACCGAATCATTTGACAATGACACGCCCACACACGGCGGGATTTTGGATGTCCACTCGTGCTTTGTGTGGTGATGTCCAGTCAGTTGTCCAGTCAGTTGTCCAGTCGGTTGTCCAGTAGGATGTCCACTCACAGTCTGTGACCAAAATCAAACAAAAACTGTTTATTCATACGAGCATTGCTGCATTCCAGCCTTGATTATTCTCATGAAAGGGATCACCACCCAGCAAGACTGGCTTACAGTACCCGAGCCCCGGGTCTGGCCTCTGGTCAATGGTTCTTGCACCTCCCTTTTGAGCCTGGACCTCCCTGGGGCTGATACCTATCTTTCTCTTTGAAGTGACAAGGGGGACCTTTGAAAGAACCGTGGTTTTTGAATGCCGTGCAGCATTGGCCCTCCTACAAGACCTCCTGTACCTTCGGCACACCCATTTGTAGTTGCCCAGTATGGTGATCAGTACTTGAAGCACAAAGAAGCACAACGATGCGGATAAGTGAATGGAGAATTGACGATAAGCTATATCGGGATAATCACGTGATGTGATTATCCTTTTATAGTTTATCAGCCCCTTTCCTTACACTTAGACCCTCGCGTCTTTCCGGCATAACATCTTCCCATCTGCTCTTTCCACTTCCCTGGATCCGGCGTTTCATGGCCTCTACAAACTGTTGAACCCTGAATTAGAACAACTGTATTACAGTGCAATAAACGTGGTGGCTTCTGAAAGTACATAAGGGGACACAAAGTCCTTACCCTTCGCAGGCTGCGTCTGTGTGCCTGATCCAAGCACCGAGCACCAAGACTTTGGATCTGGTATGAGCACAAGTAGCTCGCAGTCCACTCTTCGGCAGTTTAATTATGCTTGCTGGGCAAAAAAGGTCAAACCTGTGACGATTTCCTGCCTATTAACAGCACATCTGTGACTGTATCGTGACTGACAAGCAGTGGACATCCTACTGGACAACTGACTGGACAACTGACTGGACATCACCACACAAAGCACGAGTGGACATCGAAAATCCCGCCGTGACACCAGCGAACTCAAACGTTCCTTCTTACCGTCATCATGGTCCACACCCCTCGTCTCGTCTCTCAGACCTCTTACCCGTGCATCTCCCTTTCTCTGTCAACGTCAATGATTAGCCGTAGCTCGACGAGCTCAAACCACAACATCCTCTGCCTACCTAAGGAATGTCCAACAATCGAGTCGTCGTGACTCGTCAACGACACCCACACGAGTTCGTTATTCCGATTCAAACCATTGGACACTTGACGTTGGGTGAACGTGATGGTGACGGAGCCGAATGATACGGAATTCTGGTTGGATTATCTCGAGTATGCACCGCTGGATGAGGAGAAGCCTGAAGGGGCTTAGTTTGGATGATGTCGATGGGGAGGGCGAGATACGTCGTGGAGGGTGGATTAAAATCGATAGTAGCGATACAAGCGTCAACTACCTCAACGGAAGCTTGCAGTGGCAAGACATTGGAGGTGGATTTAATGGGACTGGGAAGACGAGTGGGACGGTTCAGATCAAACTCAACGGTGCGTCCGTCCACATTCTACTCTCCTTCTACTCTCCTTTCTCGCCGACTAACGGTCACCATTCTTTTTCAGGCACATCAATATCTTTCTTCTCCTTCCTCGAAGGCTCGAACGCAACGCAGCCCTGGTCATCCTCTCCAGCCCGTTACCACATCGACGACGCCCAAGACACATCCTTCACCATCCCCGCCTCAAAGAAAATGTCAAACGGCCAAGTCGCAAATTTCCAAAACCAACTTTTATTCAACGCGTCGGATCTGTCGGGAGACAAGAAACACGAATTGGCCATAACGTACGAAGGTGTCTACGACTCGGATGAACCGCCGATTCAGTGGTTGTTCGAAGACTATTTCCTCGTCACACCAGTGGGGATGGTTTCGACGTCTTCGGGAAAAAGCAAACCGGCAATGAGGATGATATTGGGGGCTGCGTTTGGTGGGGCTGGGGTAGTGGGAGGAAGAACGAGTATGACGTCGTATCCACCGGAAAAACAACGATACTCGAATATGTCCACTTGTTCTTCCGCTCCTTTCCTCGGTGGGGTCGGGGAGCAGACCACAACACTCACGACATAACCAATCCCAATCAGGTTCCGTCGGTACACTCTCCCCACCCGATGTCGATTCTACATCCCATCACTCGTATTTCGACCCCTACGCAGACTCCGCTGCTGGGTCGAGCAGTAACGACAACTACAGATCCACGGAAGGCGAACAGCGGCAAGTTGTTAATATCACCTATCGGAGGCACGAGGATAGCGGGGTTCGGTATGGGCAAGGGTCGGGAACGCATGTGGAGGCTTTGCCGCCGAATTATACGAGGGACTTTGAAGGTATCGTTTGTTGGTTGTCATATTTTTCTGGGCTTTCGGGATCTGGATGGACCGCATATCATCTATACTTATTATTACTCTTTTTTCTTTTCATCACTCAACGGACTATCAGATCGTTATTGCTATCATCTATCGCTGTCATTACCCACATACTCATCATCCGCCGTCGGAATCTTTTACTTACGAAACTAACGACATAAAGGCGTCTCAAGACCCCTTGATCAATATAATGCCTCAGACCAGTATCTCTGCTACTTAGCAGCATGGCGCAGTGGTAGCGCGCGGGGCCCATATTATAGTTTATGATTGTCCACCCCGAGGTCACTTGATCGAAACAAGTTGCTGCTAATAGGTTTGACTTTGCTGCCGTCTTTTTTATCATTCAAATCCTGCGGTCCAGGCAGGTTGAGCATCACAAATAGAGTGTAAAGAAGGCCGTGGGCTGTCGTGCAAAGAGCACTTGCAGATATCGTAGCAGCCCCGTTCTCTGAGAGGTACCCATGCCGCGTTGGTAAGATCGGCACCGGTAATTGCCATTGGCTGGCAGTGGATCCGAAATCACAGATTCTTGAAGCTCTCTCATCGCCCCGTTGCTTCAAGTGTTATAACTCACTATAACGTACAAAGTCGTCCTGAAATCCAACATTTTCGTTTCCTCGCTCAAGAATCACTGCACCATCCCGTTCATTCAAATTTGTCAGCTTGAAATTCTTGGCCCCCAGTTCAACTTCTCTTTCTCTTACACTACCATGAATTGCGAGCTCCAGAAGGCGTTGTTGGTTGCTTGCTGAGAGGAATCACAAGCTCCAAGACTCGCCAGTTGGGGAAGGGAAGAAAAGGAAAATGTAACCGTTTTTGGGATATATCTTGAAGGTATGTCTCCACTTCAGAGATTCGACCCTTACTCATTTTGGAGGAAAGAAAAGAGGTGGCTGTCGGATACAACATTGATCAAGGCACCTGACACGCACGTTCGAAAGTGATGTCTCCGAGTCAGCTCACAGCGCCAGATCGATAGCTCGATGGCATTATTCACATTCCTTCCACATTCCTAGCATTTTCAACTTACGAATGCCCAACAGATTTGAAAGCAACGCGTCTAGCCTAACGGAGCGACGGCTGAACGGGTGTCGCGTTCGTTATAGTCTGCCTTTGGGAGGCTAAAAGGCGCCTACAAGTTCAATGCATTGCAAACGATATGCAAAAGTCTCTTTCGTGAATTTCCTGATAGACCTGTTACTACGGGTCCCGGGGCTCAGGCTTGGGAGTTGGGGCCTAAGCCAGAGTCTTGAGGTACGTTTGAAATATGCATATCACGGGCTTAAATTTTTAAACAAAACACTTTTTTTAGCTGTTAGACTACTTCTGGATCAGGACGCCAGTCTGTTACTTGGTCGTGAGCTTTCACCTCAGATAGGGTATGAAAAAGGTGCGAAGTTTCGGTGAGTGCAGCACTCACCTGATAGAATTGTACTCGTTTGTGGCTTGATAGAGTGGCTGACTTTTTGGACTTCAAGTTATGGGTCTCCTCGCGCGTGATATACAACTCGGATGTTGGAGGCATCTCTATTATTTAACCGGGGACTTTCTGGACCCTAACGTATAACGTACTTTTCCCCTTGAAGTAGTGAGTCTAAAGCGGTCGTCCGATTTGGAATACCGGTAACAGGTATGCTAATCTTAGAGCTCGCGATAAAGTCCAGGAACTAGGTTCATGACTCACCGATGGTGTGTGGGCGATATTATTGTGGTTCAGCGACGGGAATTCTGGACGTGCCTTGGACTCAACTCACTCAGGAGTCCAAAGCCAGGACTGTCGTCGGAGCCTTTTATCCGAATCCAAACTCATTGGGTGTCGAGAGTCGATTCAAATCTGTTGCAAGGGTCGGCACAAATCCTTTGACGTCGTAGCCGGAGGATTATTAGAGATCGGTCTCTGAGTGTGTGGTAAAGCATGAAGTTCAGGTGAGCGCTAGCGAGAACACCTGGTCCACTGTCAAGTAGGTTTGTCAAACCTCGTCTGCGAACCTTGGACCTCAAACCTCAGACCTGCTCGGGAATAACGGGCGAGGTACACAGGTTCGTGCCAGGTTTGTCAATTTTTCACACGCCTGTCGATCTCAAACCTCCATCGCGGCTATTCATCCGCTTTGTTTCTTTATGCATTCTCGTCCCTTTCGTATTGCCATTGTTCTCGACGTGTATAAATAGTGTAGCCCAGCAATACCAGCAACCTTTCCTCCCCATTCCCCCGCCACTGTGAAACATGCCCGCCATACCTCTCTCTGCGCTACAAGCCTTATACAGTAATCCTTTCCTCCAGGATGATCTTTCGTTCGACAAACTCATCAAATACATTGAGATAATCCGCCTCTTACGCCCTTCGCTATCCTTCCTGTGCTCTGTTGGCCCCCCACCACTGCTACCTGCAAATATCCACGATCTTTTGACCAGTTCTCTTCAAATTTCGCACGAGGCGGGCAAGGTGGCATGGGAGACCTGTAGGGATTTTATATGGGCAATGGGTACGCTTTCTGAGAGAGAGGAAAGGGGATTAAGATTGAAGCACGCGAGGCTATTTGTTGAGCATGGGATTGGAAATGGAATCGGTACGTGGAGTATGGACTGGTCGTCTACAGAATAGCACTGACCACGAGTTGTAGGAGTGTTCAACCTGGAGCCCCCCTTCAGGACGTGCATTAACAATGCTTGTACACATACCCGACGTGGAGAATCCAGTATTCTCGTCGAGCGCACCTTGGATATTCCCATCAGACATGAAATCACGGTCTTCACAAAGGATATCGGTGCGGTTCCCGGATTCGCCACCTCACGCTACTGTCGGAGTAAGCCAATAGTTGTGATACCAGTGCTTGCCTCTTTTGATCGTGATATCCCCATCATCAGCTTGTCATACTCGTTACCATCATAACTACTACGTCCATTCCAATGCTCAACTCCGAACGTATTACAAGGCATTACCCACCATCATTCAAACCTCACAGCACTACTATGTCAGTGAAGATATGTTGCAGCTATTCCGGACAATGATGGTGACTGCCTGGTACGTTCCAATTGTCCTGTCATATACTGAAGCTCATCAACATTACTTAGGACCTCATTCACTAACTGCGCACGTATCTATAACGAAGGGCTCGCTCGTAATATTCCCGACCTTGTGTCCCTACTTCCGCTCAACTGGCCTATTGCCCTGAAGATCACCCTCGAGATTGTTTCCGATGGGTTCTATATCTATGCACTCATCCTTGATCAGCACGAGCGCGGCGAGACACTTCTTCTTGACCATGGTGACCAGCATAAACTCCGATTGAATAAAGCTCTCCAAGAACGAAATCTTCGAACCGCCGGGACAGGTCAGGAGGCTTGGAATCATGCATGCGACGGATGCTGTTGGGTCGAGAACCGAAATGAGACCTACTGTATGTGTATCAGCCCCTTTCTACAGACACCTGACTAAAGTTACGACAGATGCTCTTAGATCGACGGTCACTGATGGTATAACTATTGGTCATCCCTGCTGTGCTGCTGCATTAGACTGCAAGAACCCCCTTCCCACCACGAAACATCGATTCTGTCATGAGCACGCTGACTATGCCCAGAAGTGTGCCGTTACGACGTGTAATGAAAAGGTTCGGACTGGTTTTCGTACTTGCAGCATTCCAGATCACAAGAAAGTTGAAGATTATCTGAAATTGCGGGGGAAAGCCATGTTTCAAC
Organism: Marasmius tenuissimus; assembly: GCA_029532415.1. Lineage (NCBI taxonomy): Eukaryota > Fungi > Basidiomycota > Agaricomycetes > Agaricales > Marasmiaceae > Marasmius > Marasmius tenuissimus. The sequence goes on from JAQOTA010000053.1 coordinate 4,857,087, forward strand.
TAAAGCACCGACTTGAACGCCTTCATACTACCCAGACACACAGCTCCTTCACCGAAGATTCTCTACGCAATGATAGTGAGGGAATCGAGGGGACTGGTGCCGACGAGGATGAGGATGTTGAACTCGATGAAGACGGCATCTGCGATGAGAAGTCTGCAAAAGGAAATACTCAGGTAAAGGCAAGGTTTGGGCGAAAATGGACCCATAATGAACAACTCTGTGTCGCTTCATGTGGAGTCATACTCGGGCGGGCAACTTTCTTTGGGTCGGAAGCGCCAAATGGTGTCCGGGTATGTCCTTCTCCTGTGTTTTTGTGGTCATCTTCTTATTCATGTCGTGTTCGCTAGTCGTTTTGGATGAAGCTATTCCCTACCCGGAAGTCACTACCACATGTGATGTGGTACGATAATAATTGTCGGGTAATGGCGATGTTGGGGAATGATCCGGAGCCTGATTTGCGCCACTACTTTAGCAATTGTGCTATGCCCGTCGACATTTTTCACTTCAAGTCGAAGCACAAAGGCGACCGGTGCAATATGGATTGCAATGCAGCGAATTGGCCTGAGTTGGAGTCGGCGCCGGGTGTTTGGAGGTTCAACTCTTCTGCTGCAGAACAGACAAACGTCTGGATGGGAGGGTATCAGTCTATTGTTCGCGAGATGAGCTCTGTACGTTACAATTTTTTTTTGGACGAGATGATTAAGTGGAGAAACCGTATGATGATCGAAGAGTTGAAAGTGAACGGAAAGGCACCATATAGTATTCTGAGGCATGTACTACTAGAAACAAATTGACGATAGATTGCAGGCTTTACGAACCTAATCTTAGCTCAGCTCTAAAACTTTGTAAAACTGCGTTGATTTGTCTGCAGAAACGGTAAACCTGCCAAAGGGAACACTGAGTTTTGATGTATACTTGTTGGCCACCCGGGGATTTGAACTATAGATTTTCGGGGGCAAACTCGAGACACTAAAAACATACGAGGCATGAAGATCTAAAGTAATTACAGGATACAATCATGCATATACCGGGTTGTTTGTTCATATCGCGCTCAGAAACTGAGTTGGGAAAGCTTGTTACTCATAACAAGGGACTGGTGCTCCTCAAAGGACCCTAGAATACCTTTGTTACAATTCGTACGACAAGCACACAGGTCCCAGATTACTTGCAGGAAAATACAGTCATGGATTATAACTACATACTACATAGTACAGAATATACCGACCAATCTAATCACAGAGCATGATTGGTGCTTCAATTGAGCCCATCCCACTATATTGGGGTGTTGGAGATGATGGAACCCACAGCTCAGACTCGCCTAAATCTTCCCTTTTGACTATGGTCGTGGCGTCGTTGCTGTCGACCCCAGAATCGTAGTCCACGTACATGGGGTCCTTGTACGTATTCCCTGTACCGCGCCGCTTAGAGGGGGAAACCACAAAGTCCGGATCCATCTCGCCCTCTCCATCGTCATCCTCTTTCTTCACTATGCTCAAGTCTTCACGGCCAGCAAGCCATTCTAATAAGGTTTTGTCGTTGTTGTTGAGAGGAAGCCAGTCGTTGTAGTCAACAGTGGTGCCCTGGGAAAGTGCACCAGCACCAACGAGACTGAGAACCTGCTGATAACTTACATCATCATCACATAACTGGTGCTCTTGCGTCCCAAAGAATTCGCTCTGCTGGAGTAGTTCAATAGCTCCTTGGCGGGATAGTGAGAAGTCGTTTTGGATGAGACGAGTGAAAATTTCAGGAACAAGAACTTCGTCCATGAAATCGTCGTAGGTAAGCGGGCTGAAGGTCTCTGTATACAGGACACTCAAAGGGAACATATATCTGGTGACTAGTCGTCCAACTGAGAACCCGATCTGCCCATAACTTCGAATGTAGTATCAGTAACAATTCAGCGAAAATACGAGCTAAACTTTGACTACTCACTAGCCGGTACCGTTGCACAGAGGCTTTCCGCCGTTCATTCGCTTCACGGGAGAGATACGACCGTGCTCATGGATGTATAAGTATGTTTGCTTGAAAAATGGACTACCCTCGGGCTTATGAATAAGCTTCAAGATGACTTGTCGTATGGCGAGAACTCGTTGGAACACGGTGAGTGAATCAATGTTTCGGGGCCAAAGCAATGATTGGGGGTGCTGTGCTAGTTCTGACTCATAGCGATGGCGTGAGCAGAATGCAATAGTAACAGTGAACGACGCGGCTTTGCGATGGTCTGCATTCCAGGGGAGGGGGTCTGGTTCGGTGACGAGCAACAACTTGGAGAGCATGTCCGATAAGATTTTGCTTGGAGGCAGGATCTTCTCATCGCAGAAGGGGCACAGGTCTCGCCCTGCTGCTTCCTCTTGCAAGATATCACTGGCAAAGAAGCTTGCGGTATCATTGAAAGCTGAGCTATAGTCACTCAGACTCTCTCTATTGCCGCAGCGACCAGGATTTGACACTTCCACAAGCTCGCATGGAGAAAGAAGGGGAGAAATGGAACCGATTGGACTGCGGGCAATATTCCGAGTACGAGCGGTCGCAGCATCTTGAACAAGAAGCAAGCTGGATTGACAAGACACAACCAATGTGGGCAGGGGTGAAATAGATTGTTGAGCTTGCGATTGGGCATTGGGATGGGTTCCACTGGATGGAGTAGGGCGATCTGGGATAGTTGGTTGAATGGGGACGGTGGTAGTAGTGCGACAGGGAGTTATATTTGGCTGTGTTTGTAACTCGAGATCGATCCGGCGGCGGAATTCAGCCCATGCACCTGCATCACCAAGGGCAATGAACTCGTCTTGAAGAGCTTCAGAGGCTTCGTTCCACTTTTTCTTGTAAGTGACGGCAGAGGACTTACGGTACCCTATACCAAAATGCTTGGGATAGAGATTAACCTCAGTAGCCTTTGGATCGTCTGCCTTCTCATCCATAATCTTCCTAATCCCTATACCAAAAAAAGCGACGGAATAGTCTAACGGGAATCTTTTTTCTGTCTTAGAAACATTGGCTGTGCTGTGAGCAACGTCTCTGGTTCGAGAAGATGACGGTCCCCTTACGGGAGGTAGGGGTATATCGGATTTAGACAAAGGCAGAAGGGTCGAAGTCGAGGATGGAGCAAAGAGATTACTAGCGGATGGGCTTACTGACAGCGAGGGGCATGGAAGTGAAGGTAACTGAGCTCTCGGCAATACAGCCGATGCTGGAGGTAGATTTGGGATACTACTCGAGTCAATTCCCATGTCCACCGGCTCTATACGCAGTCGCTTCACAGGTGACGCCAATTGCTCTGCCACACGCTTTGTGCCGCGCCGATAATGGGGCTGGAGGTCTAGCTGAAGCTGGAGTCCCTCGCAATCAGCAGGATCGAGGATGGTGCGGAGAGATAATCCAACCCGAATCAAGGTCGTTCTCTCTTTCATCGGCAAAACCTCTTAGACGGGTCCCAGGTATTTAAGGCATGGCCACCCGCAACTAGGTTGGTAGGCATTGTACAGTAGCTTGCCATGTTGTTACCAGGGTTGTACACACTGGACAAAGATGGAAGAGTATGTAAACTGAATAAAAACTGTTAACAAAGTGTACAAACACAGTAAGGTTGTAGGAAGATGTGCACTCACTGCAAAGATGGACAGTAAGATGTACATAATGTAGAACAGGTTGGGAAGGCTGGAACACTCTCGGGCATTGGGCAAGGTCATTGTACAATGAAAAACAACATTTTATATAGGTACCGATGTGAGCATGAGTGTGAAATACAGTATACAAGTGAGCATATCCCCAGTGTGTCAAATGCCCGTTGCATTGTCTACAGACTCGTCCTCCACAGCAATCTCAGGCTGCGGATAGAGATAAAAATAGCTGTAGAATATGTTAGTAGATAAAAATAAATGAAAAAGCGAAAAAACTCACCGGGAATGTTATAGCTGGGTGTTGTGATTCTGAAGTAGCCAATGGTGGTGGTCAAGATGCAAGACACGCCGGAATTTCCACGGGCTAACCGGCGCGGGCTGTATCCAGAGCCGAACAGAGATTCTGGCGCAAGCACCCAGGGTTAGGTCAAGCGCTTGCGCCAGAATCCTTGTTTGGCTCTGGATACAACCCGCGCTCGCGTGTGCCGCACAGCCTCATGCCTGGCTTGACTTAGTACCACCACCATCGAGTTTGCGTCCGTCAACAAAAGTGAGTTTTCATCAAATTTATTATATAGAATGTACATAGAACTATAAAGTCAAGCTTTGAACTACATACTGAGTGTCTAAGAGGGCAAAACAACCCATTTCAATCAATTTCTGACTGTTATGACTGAGAACCGCGGCATTGATGCTGACGGTTCATTTTAACTTTTTCTCCCATAGACCAGGCATCACCCGCTCAGCTCAGAGCTCTCCAATTGTTTCTATACCCAGCTATCAAAATGGTGAGTGCATGGACAATGTGAAATGTCTCATACTTATTCTTTCACTACAGCCAAAACTACCACGCGAAGACAAGGACAGGAACTCAAGGTTGTATCGGTATCGCGAAGCTGACAAAGAGAGCAACGGTCGAGATGATGAAGCGGTCGAACGAGAATGAGAACAACCAGATGAACGAGAAAGAGAGATGCAATCTGTCACAGAAGGTGAATTGTAGGCATATCATTGCACCTGGTCCCCGGATATCTACTTGGCTGCTTGGCAGGCTGTGAGAGTCATTGGCGACGTTGTCGCCGTGAGCTTGCTGAAGGTTCATCCTAGGGTTCTTATCATCATGCTAAAATAGTACAAGATGGACCTGTGATGTAAGTGTGTCTGATTCTTACTTACTGAAGTAATTCCTGACCCCCGTCTTCATGCTTTTTCTATAGGATGCCATCTGTTCTGCCGCCGACATTGTCTGTTTCTTCATGTTCTGCCATGTCCTACTATCAGGGCGCATATATGTGCCCATAAATGTGCGGGTACCCTTTCATTCATCAGAGTCATACCCAAACTCATCATACCTTTTTCAAAAGGCATATAATGTTCACCGTGACAAGAAGGAGGGTGGGCAGGAAGAAGAACCATCTTTACAGTCTCCTTGGCTCTTTGGTAGCATGCTTGCTTGCTTGTTCACTGTATCTACGGCACCAATTCCGCACTGGGCTGTGATCTTCTACACTAGATTTCCCCACCTGCACTTCTCGTTCCCTGTTGCTATTGCTCTTGTTGTCATCCTCGTTTTGTGTTTTTGCAATCTCTTACCCATGAATGTGTCCCGACGTGTTACCTCCTGTATTCTGAAGTACATAGAAATTGATTTGTGTTTGTGTCCATTCATTTGCTCACGAGTCGCACTCCCCATGAGTGTATCTACTCCAAACAGTGTGAAATGAAATGTACTGAACATTCCACCCTGCGTACATCCCCCGAAAGATGTACACCTTCCGCAAGATGGAGCCAAAGATGTAAATCTTCTCCAAGATGGAGGGAAAGATGTACAACGTCTCTCAAGATGGGTAGGTTGCTCATTTTCTCATACAACCTGTAGCTAATGTACATCTTTAGCTACACTATGGAGGTTTATGTACATGAAAAGGCGATGGCTCCCTAGGTAGGGTACCCTTTCTGCGGAATCCCAACATGTGAGGGGTGTTCCCGAGTTACGAGGGGTGGTACCCACTGGGGACCTGCCTTAGAGGTTTCGCCGATGTTATCAACATCAAACTCAGAGTCTAATGTGACGTTTGTCCAACTTCGAGTAAGAAAATCCCAAAGCTCGATGTACGACTTGTCAGAGAGCTCGAGATTTGAGATGAGGGGCAGGATGGCAGAAAGAGAGGCACGTGGATAGTGTTGAATAATATAAGTAATTCGATAAGGCTGTTTCTGTGGCTGAAATCCAAGTCAACGTCTATTATGAATGGGAAGATCGAGATTTGCTTACATCATACCACACGATGAACTTGACCTCACATTTTTGTCTTTCCAGCATTTCCTGACGCTCCTGCCTCCGTTTCTCATCCTCTGAACGTCGATCGGCAGCAGCAGTGTAGGTTTGAAGCCAGTCAGTTGACATCGGCTGTGAGAGTGTACGCGAGCCTTTCGATTTAGTACTCAGAGCTCCGACTGACTTTCCCTTTGTGTTCGTAGTGGTAGCTGCGGATCAGGGGGTAAGCTCAGGTTGAGCTACAGCAGAGGGAGCCGGTGTGTGTTGTGGCGCTGGTTGAGGAGGGATTGGTGGAGGGGGAAGTAGTCGTAGTTGAGGATGAATGAGTGGTCTATTGACCCGGGGAGGATCATCAAGCACCTCGGCGTTGTTGTGGGCTTTACATGCATCTCGAGGGATCTTTGTTGTTGTAGCATGCTGGAATGTAGTCTCACAACAGCGGGAACACAAATAGCCAATGCAATTCCGATTGCCACGAACAGATTCACCGCGAGAATTCTTGCATTGATTCAAGCAAATGATGTGACCAGTATCCTGAGGAGGAGCAGGACGAGGAACCGTGCGGAGAGCACCAAAGCGCACTGCATCAGGAAGGCTTTCCAAGGACTGTTCGGACGAGTACAATTCGAGCCGCTGTATCAAGAGCCTCGCGTCTGCGAATAGGTAACATATGTCGGAGTGATGAACGGTATAGTAACATCCAGTTCGGTGACCAGTGCACTGTTGTGAATTAAAGGTTAGATAGATCCAAGATCAATGAAACTATGCTCGTACTGTCTGTACCACATGTCCCCTTTTGTATGCCTTTGAATCCGACGTTCCTTCAAATACCCGGAAACCCGACATCTCTTTGTAGCATTTTGGACATTTCTCGACTTTGGTATAGAATGGATCGTCGACGTGAGTTATTGCGAGAGGAAGGTTATTTGAAGTTGCCATTAAGGAGAGAAATAACAGGAGGAGTGGATGTATAGGTATATGGGACGGTACAGGGGGTGCGAGTCGGGGACAGCTACAATTCCTACAACCAGCCTTATATATGCTGCCACAAATTATGCTTTGACCGACAAACGTGGCCTTTGTCGTGCTTTTAAGACCGAGAGGAAGCCATTGTTGGCACTCTAATGTGGGCGACAATGGAGACATCAGTGCTATCGTTGTTTCCGGGTCAAGAAGGAGACACACCACTAACCAATAGATCTGGGGCTCAAGTTTGGCTCAGCACTGACTTCAGCATGAAATTCTAAGAAGAGGATGTGCTGAATCAGTGAAGTGGAATTGAGGGGGGCTTGATGCCCTAGTTGCAACGATAATATGTTTCGGCCGGCTATTTTGAGTCTATCAAGACGATTGACGCTTTGCCAGGCAGATTGGATACAAAAAATGGGTCTGGACTTACTCTTTACGGAAGAAATAGCTTATTGTTATCTCCGGAAGAGAAAGCAATGGGCCTTGGTGACAAGTTTGAGGTTCGAGCAAGGTTTGAGTCAGGTTTGAGGTAGAGGTTTGTGGCGGTGGTTTGACGAGGAGCAGGTTCGTGGGAACTGGCCGGAGAAATTAGGTAAAGTTTGAGGAAGGTTCGAGGTTTGAGGTTCGAGGGTTCGCGCGCACTAATCCGTTAGTGGACTGGGTGTTCTGGCGCTAGCGGAATATCCATGGTCCGTGGTTGAGCAATGGCTGACTACAGCCTGGCATGATTGTGTCGTCTTTCAACTTGGACGTCCCGTCGCTTACTGAAAGATATGTAAGCATTGCTGGAAGAGGCTAGCACGTTATTAGGCGGTACCGGTGCTTGGCCAGACGTTTATGGTTGGTTCCATCATTCATGGTTTGAGTTACTCAAGTCTCAAACCATGGACCAACCATAAATGAGTATGAATTTTCAGATTCACGCTCTGATCGGCAACAGATAATGAGTATCTCAATCTTTTGCCACAGTAATCGCTCCCCTAGACGAACAAGCTCTTCTTGCTCGACTCTCGATCCCAGGTCGAACTCAGGCTGAAGGTGCATTTACAGAGTACGTCAGTGTGCGGTATACCTTCACAGCGAGCTTTCTGGTCCCATTCATACCTTGACCGATCCACCGATTATCCGAGATTGCACGTGGCGCGCACCATCCTTCACCCATCCGCGATTTAAGTGTCTTCGACACTCGGCTATATCTGGCTAGTATGTAGTATATTTTTCTCGAGCGTCGCATACCCACCACATCTCTACAATGCTGAAGGTTTTGGATTATATATGACCGGGGCGTCGTCTCCCCCTTTCTGTCACTGGGTCCGACTCAGAACCAAATTCCCCTTGTCCTCAGTCCGATAAATTATTCTATTTTATGGCACTACCTCGAGTGTATGGATATAGGAATCCCGCTTTCGCTCTCAATCCCCCACAATCTCCGTTTGCCCAGTCTGCTCATTATGACTGTTAAAAACCCCAAGGGGTTCATTACCTTGATCACTAATTCCCCAACACTCCATACTTCAGCTGGCTGCCTCGGGAGGGAGAAAAAAAGAAAAAGAAATGGGCAATACGATATCCTGTATGCAATGCTCCTGCTGCATACAGACAGGATCGGCGCTGGCGTCGGACCCGACTCGTGAAAGTGGAACAGAAAACCCAAGCGATCTCCTTGCCCCTGGACCTCGTTCTTCTTATCCGGCAGGATGCTCAGCATTTCGCGCCCAAATGACCAGGGATTCTCAAGACGATGTTGATTCGACGGTGCCTGCACCGCTACTACCACTGGGAGAAAAGAAATTGACAGGGCCATCTGAACGTGATGAACGTGAGCCAGAGTCGATGTCGGAGCCGGGGACGGAAGCTCCAGTACAGGTGAGCCCTCAGATTACGGGCCTGAAATATTCACATTTGTTTCACTCACTACTTATGGCAAGATCGACACGCCATCCCATGGCACTGAAGGAAACTCGAAGATAACTCCTCAGGTCGCCGTCACCATCACGGAGAACCGCAACCATAACGGGGATAACTTCAGCGCCAGCTCTGTGGGGCAGACAACGAGAGATACGTTCAACTACGGTCAGGGTACTATGCCAGGTCGGTACCAAAATGATTTTGCTCGTGAAACCATGCTGACTCGACTTTGACCTTCGTAGCAGTCGCCTTCAGTGGGCTGGGGCGCCGAGGTTCCTTCTCGTCGCTTCCTTAGTGACCACGATCTACGAACCTCGAGTGCTCAACCTTTCTGATTTTGCCTCCAATGACCATTCTCCAGGTACCAGCTCTCACCTCTTCCCGTATTTCTACACTCACTATCGGTCACTCCATTCCCAGTTCCGTGTTTTGTATATTCGTCACTCTTTTCGAGGCTCTCCATCGACGGGGGAGTGAGCTCAAACCACCGATCATTATCTTCGCGTTCTCCAGTGGAACTATAACGCCACATTCTTTACTTCTTAATCACAACCGGTCATTTTCCCACGACGTTCGTTCATTGGAATCACTCGTTACACTAAGACAGCATTCGCATTCCTCTTGTTTGTTTGATATAGGGTCAACTACCATCGGATACATAGATACATCGTGTTTTGGAGTCTGTCGTTATTGCTATTATACTTGTCATGCTCCGAACACCGCGTTTGAACTCGCAGTTCTAGTATGTAAGGACCACGGCCAAACTTGTCGAGCCCTGCCAGCCGCTCCAACTTTCTTTCCTTGTAGACACTCTCCTTTGATAGCGAAGCCTTGGTCTGTCATGCTTTCAGGGTTTTGGCTTCGTCGCACATATTAAAAAACATGGTTTCGGAGTGGAGAGAGGAGTCGGACCATCAATACTCTAATCATACCAAAGTCGACGTCCGGGACATTCCCGAGGATCAACTAGCTTCCGCAGCATCTCAAACCACCGATCATTATCTTCGCGTTCTCCAGTGGAACTAAAACGCCACATTCCTTACTTCTTAATCATAACCGGTCATTTTCCCCACCAGGTTCGTTTATTTCAGAGTTTTGCCTTCGTCGCGCGTATGGGAAAAAAAAAAAAACATGGTCTCGGAGTGGAGGGAGGACTAGAGAGAAAAACAAACCTCAGTCAGTAGAAAACAGGCGAGGATATGAGTTGGTTTCTACTGTACGATGTAGCTAGAATATCGTAAAGACGCAGAAGCTACACGGCCTACATACGAAAGGAATCAGACACGTGCAATATACAGAGCCGGCCATCGATACTCTAATCATACCAAGGTCGACGTCCGGGACATTCCCGAGGGTATTAACTAGCTTCCGCAGCTGCACCACAGGATAGTGCATAATGTTTCGGGAAGGTCTACTTATGAAGGAGGGGGACTAATGACAGTCTCGCGTATCGTCAAGGGAAAAGCATCATCGGCCTCGATCCACTCACTCTTCTCTCTCCTTAGGTCTCATAACCGGAGGGGAGCAAAAGATATCTAATATATAGATCAAAAGGAGTAGACCATCGACGCCGCACAGGAGCTGGTCCTAAGTATATTCGTCGACTAGCAGCATCTTGATATTGGTAATATTCATTCGGATAAATGGGATTGAAGACCAAGCAGTAGGGAAAAGTGAAGAGCGTCTAGGTGCGTGAACGAATTCGACCCGAGCGTCGATGAAATTACTCGCCTGCACGTATGGGGTCGGAGACAAGGTTTTCTTCCAGCAGCCTCTTTGATGTCAAAGTCCAGAAACTCCAGCTCGACTTGACTCCTTCCGGGGTGGTTGGGACGAACGCTTGTCGACGCGACGACAGGTGACCGTCACGATAAAATGAAACCACAGGGATTTTGACTTTGAGAGATGAACGATTGTTTGAAGGCGTGGAACTGGGGACAAAGACCTCAAGATGATGTTTGTTACTGGTTGTGCTCGAGGAACGCTTATGATCCGTCTATCATGATACTCGAAGGTTCCTACTGTTGGCCGCTAGAAGAAACTGGTGTTGAGTATTTCGGCGTTTGGCAGATACTCAGAACAATCACCGATGCGAGCTTACCTATGTACTTCATCATGAAACAGAGGTCCTTTCATTAGCGATATGCAACGAGCATTGAGAAGAGAACTGGTGTTAATCGAGGTCTTGTCGGCGACGAGCAGAAGAACGAGCGAAATACTAGTATATAATGGAAGCTTTCACTCCGATCAACTCGTCACTGGGAAGCGCAGAGGGGTAGTGCCATAGGCCTCCAACGAATAGACTACTTTGCCCGAGGAAATGCCTTGAATGTTGAGCATTGAAGTTGGGTTTGCTCTCCTAAGCCTAGATGCGATTGAGTACCAGCTAGATACATCCCCAATTCGACCGCGACAAACTCAATCACTCAGTCGAGTGTTCAATTGTTTAGTGTCCGTTCGAGAGTGAGTGTCGTCGATGGAGGTTTTGGGCCTGTTGGATGCTTCAGACATTTCTCGAATAGATGTATGTATGTTGTGGATAGACTCGGAGAGTACGAGGTTTGAGGGAAGAGACAAGTACGCCAGTTTTCAAAAAAAGCGAGGCCGTTGGCAATAGGTCGGTGGGATAAACGGCTAATATGTGGTCGAGGGGCTCTCAGTGCCCTTCTGTGACTGTCGGGCAAACAAATCAAGTTTGTCAGTTACACGACGAGCCGCATCTTTTACCAACTATATTGGGAGGTCGTTGCGTTAGAGAAGTGATGCAGGGGAGGAGAGGACAAGATCCGTCGAGTTTGTTTTGTCTGGCAGTGGGAGAGCAAAGAAGCACTGGCAGGCGGCGAGCTGTCAGCGAGATTTGATGACGTTATCCAGTTGGCTCCCACCGCCTTGTGTTCCTCTCCAACCACAACACGCCCTCTCCCCACGGTCACTTCGTCTTCGACAATACGCACCCACAGATCTGTCACTCTGACAATAACGATCGGGCTCTCGACGTTGGTACGAAAGCATTCGAAGACCAGTCGACCAAGGTCGATGCGCACAAGACACTCAAAACAACAAAACAGCCCCCACGTAGACATGTTCCAACGACGGTTCTCCCATCCCTTCATTCCCATTCACCGATATCAACCAAACGACACATAACCTCTGTGAGCTAGGGCATGTGTCCAGTAAAGCACCCAAGTCAATGTCGAATGGCCAAGCCGCAGATTTCCAAAGTCGACTCTTGTTCGACGTGTTGGGGATTGCGTTAGGTGGGGTCATTGGGCTCGTTTTGCTTGGGCTGGGGGTATGGTTTTTTATGAAGCGGTGGAAGAGGAATCGGAGGGAAGGTGTTATGGATTCCCCTTGGTATGGTGGTGCTGGGCATACGTACGCGGCTGTGACGCCTTTCGTTCCAGAAGACGAGCACAGACCATATGTGAATCCTGGACTACAACAGCTACGGGGGCCGGGGCTGGGGTAGTAGGAGGGAGAACAAGCACGTTGTATCCGCCGGAGAAACAACGATACTCGAACATGTCCACTTCCTCATCCGCTCCTCTTCTCGGCGGTGCATCTGGGTCGGGATCTGGGAGTAGACCACAACACTCACGACACAATCAATCCCAATCAGGTTCCGTCGTTACCCTCTCCCCACCCGATGTCGAATCTGCATCCCATTACTCGTATTTCGACCCGTATGCCGACCCCTCTTCGAGCAGTAACGACGATTACAGATCCATGAAAGTTGAACAGCGGTAAATCGTCAACACTACGTATCGGAAGGACGAGGATAGTAGGGTTCAGTATGGGTAGGGTTGGGGAGCATGTCGAGGATAGGATTGTATTGGCCTACGTGATTTACTATGCCCTATGTAGCTACCTCCAACTCTCTCTATCCTACTTAGCAGCATGGCGCAGTGGTAGCGCGCGGGGCCCATATTGACCATTCATAATGAGGCAAATATAGCTGGAACCCCGAGGTCACTTGATCGAAACAAGTTGCTGCTACTGGTGTCTCAGTATACGACTTGAATTTTTACCCTCATCGGGCATTAGGTAGTTTGCGTGACACGGGTAGCGTGCGAAAAGCATTGCGTCACACGAACCGTTCGATATTTTTCATGATTTTGCGTTGCGTGCGGCCACCACGACCTAAAAAATTCATGTTCATCTTCCATTGAAAATCATGATGACCCAACAGTATACAGTGCAGAGAGATATAAAATTGCTCGTACCACACCGAAATCCTTTTCTTTCTCGCTAACTTCACCATAGATGCCCGCTCAACACAACCTCGGCACGAACGATACGCTGGCTGATGACGTCAAGGTCAAAGTCTTGTCAGTCTGCAGCCCCTCCTGGTCGGTCTAGCGACAAATCGTTGTATATTTGATGGCTGAGAGCCTAAAATACTTTGCTTTGAGGGCATTTGAATCAGGAGTATTGCTGCAGGATTAGAGGAACTGAGTGAGTTTCAAGATGGTCTCACGCAACGCAAAATCATGCAAAATATCGAACGGTTCGTGTGACGCAATGCTTTTCGCACGCTACCCGTGTCACGCAAACTACACGGCCAGGAATGAATTAGGCGTTCCGTATAAGCCCTGTAAAATATGCCGAGCATATTGCTGAGATATGTGGGCGACGTATCCACGATATGGTGGCCATATCTTGGTTCCTGGGTCACGTCACGCATGAGAATGTCACTTGTGACCTATGAAGGTCGTTGTCGTCGTTGTCGTTGTCACCGCCGCCGCTGCTGGACCACTGGTCGACCTGAATTTTGAGCTGCTTGTATTTTTGATCAAAGACTATATTCAGACTATTTGGGTACATGCGTGGTGGTAGGGTACTTGTAAATTAAGAAAATATGTTTAGCCAAATTCCAATCCTCCCCCAGCTCGCCGGCGACCTGACCCTTCATCAATCCACCGACAACTGTCCTTGATGTTGCATGCAACTTGGGCTTGGCTGTGGTTAGGTATTATCAGCAGGAACCATGATATGAGAGTGCAGAGTAGGAACTTACCTTGATGAACCAGAAAGGGCCTTATAGAATTTTCACCGAGTCCGAGCGGCGAACATGAGAGTTGGAAGGAAAGTGGGCAAACAGCCGTGACACGTATCGAGGCTTCGCAATGTTTGTGTCTCTTTGTTCCATGTTGAACTTCGCTTGCCTGTCAGGCGCAGCCGCTTCTGACTTGTCCTTTGCCTCTGACCCGCATGTTCATTCTCTATCTCTCAACGCTCTTCTCACTCTCTTGAGTAAGTTTCCGCTGTATGCCATACTACATCCCCGAATTGCTGACAAGCTCCTTAATAGTGCTGCATACCAAATCGGGGACAGTTGTCGGTGGATTGATGAAGGGTCAGGTCGCCGGCGAGCTGGGGGAGGATTGGAATTTGGCTAAACATATTTTCTTAATTTACAAGTACCCTACCACCGTGCATGTACCCAAATAGTCTGAACATAGTCTTTGATCAAAAATACAAGCAGCTCAAAATTCAGGTCGACCAGTGGTCCAGCAGCGGCGGTGGTGACAACGACAACGACGACAACGACCTTCATAGGTCACAAGTGACATTCTCATGCGTGACGTGACCCAGGAACCAAGATATGGCCACCATATCGTGGATACGTCGCCCACATATCTCGGCAATATGCTCGGCATATTTTACAGGGCTTATACGGAACGCCTAATTCATTCCTGGCCGTGTACCTATTGATACTTAGCACGCTTCATCATCATGTGCCGACTTATACGGAACTAGTCCTGCGACAGTTTTTTTATGGCGATGATCGCCACAGCCATGTTCAGTCAGACTCACCAGTCATTCGCCAGTGGCATAGCGACCCACCGAATTCTACCATGCAGACCAAGAAATTTCTTACCAATTATCATCATCAACTTCAATCATTACATGTCTCTTTGTCGGAACTTTCGCTTTCCTCAGAATTCTGGCACTGAAAGTAGGCAAACCCTTTCCCAGATCTAGGACATCGCGACCCATCTGAAACGGAGCCGCGTTTTGGAGGAGAATGGCGGTGGACTTGATGGAGTATGGGACAGACTCAGGACGTTTCGAACGCTAAAAGGGCAGGTTTCCGTGTTTACAAACAGTATTGGGGCCCAGGGGATCGTGATTAGAAGGCTGTGGTCAACGAGGCTGAGGCCAGGGAAGTTGGGATGCCTTGTGATGCTGACTTGGTGAAAACAATGAGCGTTTTTTTCTCTCTTCTTTTCGTTCAAGGGAATGGGTTTGGATCCCCGACGCCCTCGCAATGGTCGCGGAAGCCAAGGTCCCTCCAAATTTAACGATTCTTTCCAAGACACGCATTGCATTGGACTTTCTTCGTCGATTGGGGAGCACTAACCGCTCGTGTGAAACTATTTCGCTACAGCATCGTTACAGGTTCACTGTGCATCACCATCAGTACGATCAGGTATGATCTTGTAAAAATAGGCTTCTTGTACCTTTCTATATTCTTGGATGCCGGTGAGTAGTTATAAATGACCTGGTCAGCGACCTTGGATTGTCATCCAGACCTTCCGTTACCTATCTACTCGTCCTTCGGGTTTCTCGATGTCCTCCAATGACGAATTCGATCTGGCACCTTACCTCAAAGTCGATCAAATCGTCACTCGACCGGTTTCTACCCTCACGGTGAGTTTCTTTGATCCGGCAAACGTTTTGACCATACCTGATCCTCACATGCGCATCGCATACTAAGGTACTGTTTTTCCTATATGGTTCGTGGGGGCCCTCTTCTTCTCGGGAGACTCACTTGTTGAGCTGCGACTCCGCAGGCATTCACGTTGTGATATCTGGGTTGGCCATTCACGTTCTGCTAGTACGCCGTGATGGTCGTGGTGCCAGTGCATCCAAACTGTATCTGCCGTGCACCATAGCTCTCCTTGTGCTCATAACTGTCTACGCCGGCTTGAATGCTTGGGAATACTCCCGTGAAGCAAGTATCCAGTTTGGTGCTGCGTCAACCAAGGATTACGGCCCATTCCGAACGTTTCTGTTCGGAGATTTTGGGAAGATTGCTTGGAGGTGAGTACACCATGATTGGTCCAGCCGATACCTGACCGCTCGTCACCATTGTAATGCCATTTCTTAAACAGTACGACGGTCTCTATGATTTCGAACTTTATGAAGTACATATGCACTCTTGAACCCCTCGAATCACCGCTCACTAACCTCCCGCTCCCACAGTGTAATTGCCGATACGATGCTGGTTTGTCGTCGACTTTGGGGTCTTGCTTCTAGGGAGACTTAATGTTTCCTCCAGATCCACCGTTGCTATGTCATTTGGAACTCCAACAAACTCGTCCTTTGTCCACTTGTCTTTATTGCCTTTGTTTTGAACGGTAGCCCCTCTTCGAATATTCTACACCCTTCAAAACTCTGGTGCTGATACCATCCCTAGGTATAGATCTGGCATGCATCGTCGCAGATGCTGTTGGACTTAGTAACCCTTCAGGGGGAATCATCACGGCGAAAGCCTTTTCAATCGACCACGCAACATTGGTAGCCATCGCCTTTTTCCAGCTGGTGTTGGCGTTCATGACAGGTACGTACAACTAAGAATACCCGTTGAATCAGTTCAGAACGGTGTATCGGAAATCATCACATCTAGGGGGCCGAATTTGGTGGATTACCCGTCGAGCACAAAAGTTAACGGGCCAGTCAGCGAATACGACGTACACGACTATCGTGTCTATCATGTGTGCTTTGTTTCACGACACAACCTCAATATCTTCTGTACTCACCCAGAGAACGTTAGACTCGAGTCTGGATTTCTATACGCAGCCACCCTGATCGGCTATGCGATTTACGAATTCTTATCGCAAGGTGCTACAAATGGACTGGTACCCTTCGATCCCACCATTGCGGTGGTTCCAATGTCTGTAAGTTACCTTCACAAAGCTTCCCAGCCAGAACCCGACCTTCTCATTCCGTTCCAATGTTCAGGGCCTCGCTCCTACGTTGGTTATCGTCCGAGTGGCGTACCACAAATCTGTGGACAGTGTCCAGCAGATGATGACGACGTTACAGTTCGCTGAAGGACGGGAGGACGAGCAACAGTCTGAGTCAACTGCCGCCGGACAGACTCCCGTTGATATACGAGGTGGTATTCGTGTCAGGGTAGATCACGATTCTTCTCCGTCGTCGCGGAAGAGAAGCCAGTGGAAGTTTGATACAACGATCCATGTTGTATTCGAGGTGCCCGGATTCGTGCTACAAATTTTGGTGTACGCCCTTCAACCCCACGACCGGCTTTATGGTCTCTGTTTCTTCCATACCCGTTCTCACTCTCATCCTCGTAATCGTATGGCATTGGGTGGCTCGGCTCGTTTGCCTATTTTCGCGTGTAGGGTGATCTAGAATCATTGAATTTGTTCCCACTGGGTTCGGCTCAGGAGTCAGCGCTCAGACTGCCAGAACCTGACCATACCACTCACCCGCATCTACTGTATACATCATCTTCTGATAGAGCTCCATTCATGTGCGAGACGTGTCGAGTATGAACTCCGTGTCAGCGTTCTGAGTTTGGAGGAAAATGTGCTGAAACGACTATGAATCCGGTGTCCTGGTGCATCAAGAAGGGAGCCGGTGTCGATCCGAGTCGCGAGCTACGGCCCCTGAGATACAAGACCGCGAGAGTACGATGTACGGGAGAGTTGTTGGAGTAGAGCTCGATTTCACATCCCGTTCGGACGAAAGATGATCTTCCATTGAATACACTCGTGATCAGTGTTCGATTTCGGGTTTCTCTTGCCGAGGTTAATGGGAAAACGTCGACGGAGCTAGTTCTTGTTACGGGAATTTTGCTGTTTCGGAGTGGATGTAGCTGGATGTAATCGCCTGTACATGTAGGCCCGTTCGTCGAATCAGTAAAACTCGCGAAAATCCCTCTAATCTCAACGCACCTTCGACCTCGAACCCGAATCACGCCTCTTTCTCCATCCTTTGACCTGAATTGAGACCCAGATTGCCCTTGTTATTCGAGTGATTATGTACCAACCATCGTCGAATTCTCCGTTTGAGCAGTGGGGACGTGGGGATGCTTCTGACATTCCTTGAATGGGTATGTGCAAAATATTGACAGAGGCTCTGAAATAGCTGGGTCTGGGGACATTTGGCTCCGTGGCCGACGCTGGGTGGAAGAGACGAGGTCGTTGCCCAATGCCGCCCAACGGTTGACTACTAAATCAACCGAAATGACCTTCGTGTGCATCGGTTCAGAGTTCGGGAAGGAAATTTCATGTCCACGGTTTCCAGAGTAAGAAGGCAAAAATTGACGGTTGCCTGGAGACCGTGTAGGTGGTTGTAGGTGTACAACTCAAGACCGGCCACACAAAGCTTGCCGGCGGCCGTGCCCAAAAGTTGACATGTGACACGCCGAGAGATACAAACGTTCAAATTCTCACCGTCATCTCTTGTTGAACGTAACTCTCACAGCTTCAAAAAGCGGGCCAATCTCTCCTTTGATTCTGGACGGTGTGACTATCCGATACATGCGCCTCAAATGACCGTTTTGAACCAGGCAACCCATGCTCAAAAGTCGGCTTTCGGTCGTCTGGGGACAGAGACTGGCGATAAATATGATGATAGGTCGATGAAGATACACTGCAGATGATATCGATGGGCTCAATGTGCGAGCTTGTACGAAGGAGAACCGCGATGACGATCCAGGCTTGACGGAGTACTATGCTGACTGGGCATCGTCATACTGGACAACAACTCGCTCACGAAGCGAACTTGCAACCCTCGAGGCTTGCTGCGAAATCTTGCACTTGTCCTTGGTGGTGTAGATTCTGAAGCCAACGATGTTGTCAATCAACGTTGTGCTGCTGCTGGGAGCTGGACTGTGGGTTTTTGGATATTTGGCGCCGTATACGTATACAGATCTTGGATATTTCCTCGCTTCGGGGGATACAGCCTCAACTATTTCTCTTCGCTTTCTCTCATCAGTACCGTCGAACTCCCACAACAACCGTTTCCGAAGCCCTCTCGGGGCCGCGTCCCGAAAATCTCAATAGTGGGTCTCAGTATCTCCAAGTCGGAGGTCAAGGTGAGCAAATTTTTCGAACGAGGGCCTTATTCCGATTCTTTCACTAAGATACGGAGAACAGGATATCGATCAAGCTACGGACGACGGATTGGACCGTCAAGAACCGACATTTCATTCTTATTGAGGAGGAGGGGGCAGGGAGGGTGAGATGGGTCTGGGTAAAGCTGTGGTATTCTTCTACGAACAGGATGTATGTGGATGGGCTGAGATTGACATGTCCAGGTCGTATACATAAGATGCCGGTATGACACCCCTCGCATCGAGCGAGAAGCACTCATCGGACTCAGGAGAGGGGGTAAGAGGAGGTGAGCATGAAAATTCTGTGGCGTATGGGGGAGTTACGGAAGCAGGAGCAATTGAGACAGGGTAGCGGAGGGTAGTGGAGGCAGGGACAGGAAACGTCGTGCACACCGGAGGAACAGCAATACGCCGATACACCAACATCTCCATTTCATCTTATCCTCTCCGAATCAATGCTTCCGCAATATGGCGTTGACCAGAATGGAGCGCTCGAGCCCCTGATTGGCGAGCCAAAGCCAAAGTCGGCATCGTCAGAATTTTAATCCATGGTTCATGAAGGGTCCGGCGATTGTCGAATTGGTGCCTACAAGATACAACAAGCTCTTACAGGTCTAGATCTGTCTCCCGTCTTTGTTTCGTCTCTACTTCAGCTTTGGACTCACGATACCTCCGGTCTGCTCACCATAATGCCATGGTCATGCGTTGCGGATCGGAATAATCAGTTTTTCGACACCGTATCAACCGGAGTCTCAGTCTCAGATTGGGATACACCCTGATACACCACGCTACCCATGGTGCATGGCTGTTGGTCGGCGAGAAGACCGAGACGATAGGAGAACAAGCGAGGGTGGACCTATGATAGGCCCGCCCGCCAATGAGCGCTTAAGTAACCGTCACTTGACGACGTTTCTTTGTGATTGGATCGGTTACAGGCTCACTCGAAGGGATGTTTTAAGCTGAATGCCTAAGTGGGAGCTGCAAGTTCGTCTCGCTCACCCTCGAGGTCCCTTCAGACCAACGATTAACTTTTTTTCCCAGCTCGCCCACCCACAAGTTACCGGTTATAACCCGAGGTGTCGGCTTGACAGACTTATCAGATTTAGGAGTTGTACACACGCTCCGCATGGAATGGATAAGGCAGAGTAGCGTGCTCCTGTATGAAAGCCCCTGAGCTGAGCTCGAGGCCTAAGTCTAACCATCCTGATTTTCGTAGGTCTGGTGTCGAACGGCTAGATATGCTGAGTGAGTGGCGAATCATATAGAATCTGGAGACGATGTATAACTTTCTTTGACCTTCATAGAAATGAAGACACAGCAGTCACGACTCGCAGGCGGACGCGATCTGTCAGATCGAGGTGATAATCAAGCTGACCGGGACGTCGGCCTTCAACGTCTGGTACCGGCGTGTTTCAGTTGGAAATTGTGAGGATTCGCGCGTAAGGAGTCTCTCCGGGTCGGAAGGTGACAGTGCGAAGAGCATCTCACTCAAACTTTCACGGGATAATTTGCAGTCGGAAGCACCGCAACAACCTGGCGGTGGTGTCAAGGGGGTGCCAATGGTTCGGACCCTTTGACAGCTCCGAGTCTCATTAAGTCCTTAACGGGCGGTATTCAGAAGTATGGAGATGCAACTCCTGATCGAGCTCACTAACTTATATACCTCGCAGATCGGTTCTAGCTTCTCATCGGCCTACCGACCTTTCCCCAATATGACTATCGACACTGGGTTCCCAACTGAATCTCCGTTCGTAGAGCTCGCTGTGTCCACCGGTGACATCGTCCTTGGAAGCATTGTCTTCGGATTTTTCGTGCGTATCCCTTTTCCTAATACCTATTCGTAATACCACACTCATATAACTCCTTCGTAGTTTGGATTCCTGATCCATGTTTTCTGGACGGCCGTTTTGGAGACAAAGAGGGCCGGAAGGGTAAGCGACCCTCGCATAGACCTCTACGGCGCAGACCACTTTGAACTCACCATCACGATTACGTTATTTTTTCCGTCTCCTCATAGATTACTGGATATGTCTTCATGATTTGGTTCGAGATGTTCGGGTAAGTGACAGTTACTGCCTGAGTCCAAGCCCGTGCTGACGAAGTTTTCCCGCAACCAGGAATCTTGGATTTGCGGTTCGTAGTATCAGTGGCTCAAAATTAGTGCTTGCGCGTTGATTCTAATGGCATATTCAAAGGTTTTGTCCTGGCTTTATCTGTACAAAGTCATCCCCCCACACCTCGCCGTCTACGCCTCCATTATCATCTGCTGGATCATTCAGGTATGTTATCACTCGTGTCCAGCAGCCAAAGTCGTTCGATACTGAACTACATCCCTTCTGGATTAGGTTCAATGCTTGATGCTCATCATTGTCAACCGATTGTGCATCCTCCTCACGACCGATCGACAGCGGGTACGTCAATCTCATCGTCTCTCAGCGCTGTGCACTGAGACTCAAACTTCGACTTCCATTAGTTCATGTTGAAATCCATCGTCACGCTCATTGTCTTTCTCATATCTGTCTCCTCGGCCTGCATTTGTGCGCCATTTCGTACCGGTGCTAGTGTGGGAATTGACTGACCGTGAATTTGTAGGGATCCCTGCTCAATTGCAGATCAATCATGCGTACATCGCGGTGAGCTTCTCCTTCCTAAATCCCAACTTAGAATTTACCTAAACCGTTCTGCAGCTCAACCACTGGTGGGACAAATTCGAAAAATCGGTCTACCTTTGTGAGTTTTGCTCGACGGACGCGTGTTCATTGCTGCCAGTCTAATCTCTGCTCTCGTGCTCTCAGGTTTGGATCTTGCCTTGAACATTATGTTCATCGTCATGGTGAAGAAACGACTGGTGAATCACCGTTTGACCAAGTATGCCAAAGTCATGAGGTGAGTACGGTAACGGAGCATGAATCCGGGTCGTCGTCGATCTGATTGTTCCTTCCCTATAGATTCAACGAGTATATGATCGTCATCTCGATGGGAATGGATGTCTTACTTATGGGCACGACAACTCTCAAGAACGGCTTCGTTTATTGCCAGTTCCATCCTGTCGTTTACATGGTCAAACTCTCGATTGAGATGTCCATGTCTCGTACGTCTTTCCTACTTGGAGGTCACTCCATCACTCACAGCTGACAAATGGGCGTTTTTAGGTCTCCTTATCAAGGTTGCACGTTCATCTGGAATCACCGTGTACGAGGGGGACAAGCAATGGAGTTCCGGTACTAAAGGTGTTGCTACGGCCGGGGGGACGATGTGAGTTACTTGCCCCTCCTCCCCTCTCCCCTCACTGACGCTTTTTGCAGCTCCGTGCGCGTACAAAATCATGTCATCACGGATCGGGGTAGCATAGGTTCGGATTTTCTTGTTTATGTGCGTTTCCATAGCTCACACTCCTTCCCGACAGAATTGGCCCCAGAGATCACGCGCACCGCGCGCAAGATGGACGACAGTGCGTCCATTGCATCTCAGGATCAATCGGTGACGAAGGTGCAGCAGGTCTGAGCTTTGGGAACGGGTTGGCAAATGTGCGGAGTGGACTGCGATCGGGATAGAAAAGGCTCGGGGCAGCAGAGATTGGAAGGGTGTTGGCTGCTTATCATGCTCAAGGAGCAAAGTCCGTCATTATCCGTTTGGTTTAGTCTTCAATAGTTCGAATAAACTACTGGTACACCAGATGCTAGTTTAGCGTTTATATCTTCATAACAATGTCATTCATTCACATACATCACCATGAAGCAGAGCTCCCTTCCTTCACAATGTACGATGAGTGTGAGTTTGAACACCGTTCAGTTATGCTAGCTGTTCAAGAAGACCATAATCGTCATACGAGAGAAACTGATCAATCGAGTCGCTTAAAAGCACTGCTATAGCAAAAGTGCTTTATTATTTGAAAGTTTTATATTATATCCCTGAGTCGCTGGGTACATTGGTGTACTGGGTGAGCAAGAAATCCATGATGACAACACCGCGTTGGACTTCTGTCAGCCGTTGAATCATGCAATACCGCGAAGCTGCGAAACAAACAGGAGATAGCTGAGAGCTGGGCAGTACTGAGTAGATAGACGAATCACTGGGGTGGAAGAGGACATGCCATGAGCGTTGAATGACGCAACGTAGTGTTTTGATTGGGAGACTAGAGAGCTCTAAAGAGAACTCGTAAACATGTCGCCCATTTAACCTGGCGGGCATATGTCAAGGGATTGCACTACACAACGAGTCGAGAAAAGTCAACGGCAGTCGGCGATATCAAGAAAGTAGCATTTTTTGGTGACTTATGAATATTGGATACCTGAGGGAACGACTGTCTTCCCGTATCGTTGAGGAAGGCGAGCGAGACTGACGGACACCTGGTGGTCATCAATGGCAGCAGATAACCTTGAACCGAGTCATGCTCAGCCACTGAGTCTCTCAGTCTGAGTCGAAAGTGCATATGTGGCAGTGTAAATACCTGAGGTAATCAAGTCACCACGTGCGATCTGCACCGGCATTGGCCGACTGAAGCTCTGAGTCTTACCCTCACCGACTGATACCGCCATCCATTCCGTTACTTCGAGTTCGCGAGCTCAAGTGCCAGGGCTCGTCAAAACGTTATAGAGCTCAATGGGGTTTCTTTCCTCCAGCGTAGGCTGTAAGTTGCATGTTCCGTGAAGCTCCATTCGATGCGTTCCAACTTGAAGATCAAGAATTCAGCCCTTGGACCTCCGATTCTTCCTAATTGTCAGGCTGTTGTTCAAATTCCTCTTGCACGGCTACCGCCGTGAGCTCTCAAGCTCAAGAGCGAGCCTTTTAGTACTCTACCAAGGAGAAACAACTAGGCATTGAGGGTAGTGCTTGTCGCAAGTTGAGCTCGAGGGGCCCATCAATCAAGTTTCAAGACTCCTGAGTGGGGAAGCTAGAAGGAAAAGGATGACCAACTGTTTCGCATGACTTAGCTCAGGTAATAGGTGCGGCGTCGCTACGGGCCGCGTTCGTGTACTCAGAACTTAGAAATCGCTCCCAGAAGGTTCCCTGCCGTTTCAAGTTGAATGAAGAAAAGGAAACGAGCTGCCCATAACACCGTCCGTATATGTTCCAATAGAAAATGCAAATGCCTCTGAGTCTCTCAGTTCGGAACCGGCGTCTGCCAGTGGATCAGGGTTGTATCGGCGATGCACGCCAGTCGGCGGTTAATTCGAGATATGAAGGTTGTTGATCAATACCCCTGAGCCCGAAGGAAAAGGATTCAAAGGACCTCTGAAAGGGAATGCGCAAAATTCAAATCTGTTGGACGCCTTGATTGGAGCTGCAGGTATGTGGCAGTCCGTGTACAGGAATCTCTACCCCACGATTCGTTGCCACCTGGAAGAAGGAAAGAGAAGATGTTGGACCTGCCAGTCGCCCACAATGCCGCAGTACGCATGCGCGGACTCGATTACCGGAGCCGTCGTTTGCTGGCAGGTACTTGCGTCGTCGTCGGTTATTTTTATGTACGACATGATCGAGCTCCTCTCACCCAGCTCCAACTTATCGCATCGTACGGTCGGTAAACCCGTAGCAACCTCCAAAAGGTTCCTGTCGAAATTCGAACTGAGGCCTTCGGTCTGCTGACCTACGTTTGCCCTGACAGTGACCGGCAACTTATCAAAACATCGTGCTCAAACTTTCGCAAATTATTCGCAGTCTCCGGCCGCAACTGTCTGCTCACCCGCAAACATCGGACCACCTGAGGGGATGTCAGACCCTTCGCCGTGTCTGAGTCTCATTTAGAAATGGATCGCGGGTAGGGAGACTTCCCAACACGGCAGGAAGGAAGGCGAGAGTGGAGACATCATGCTCAAAATTTCACGAGATATTCGCATTCGCAAATACTTGTACGAGTACACCCGATGACAACCTTCCAGACCACACCAGAGGGGTGTCTAACGATTGGAACCTTCGACAGCTTTCAACGTGTCTGAGTCCCATTTATAAATAGACGCAAGTAGGTCTCTAGGTCTCGAGTTTCCGAGACGGAAGGGAGAAAGTCATCAACGGAGAACCATGGGGGCTGTAACTCCTGATCATGGTCGCCGATTTACATAAATACTTCGCAGGACCGTCCCAACTTCTATCATCCTACGGCCTTTCCCCGAAGATGGCTATCGACGTTGGATTCCACACTGAAGCGCCGTTCGAAGAGCTCGATGTGACCCGAGGTGATATTGTCCTCGGGAGCGTCGTCTTTGGATTTTTCGTGCGTATCTGGTCTTACAACGTATACCTCCGTACAGACGCTGATCCGTAACCTCATTCAGTTTGGATTCTTCGTTCATGTCTTCTGGACAGCCGTCTTGGAAACGAAGAGGGCAGGAAGGGTGAGTGCTCGTCGAACCCGTGGAGGTGTACACTGAACTCACTCATCGTCATGGTTATATCTTCTCATTCTCCTAGATCACCGCGTATGTGGGCATGATCTGGCTTGAAATCATCGGGTAAGTTACGGTTTCTCCCTTCGAGTCCGAGCCCGTCCTTACGCGTTCACGTGCTTAGGAATACTGGGTTTGCGGTTAGTACCAGTTGCTCAAAAGCTGTCCTTGCGCGTTGACACCCAGCCACATTCGAAGATCACCTCGTTCTGCTACTTGTACAAAGTCTTCCCTCCAAACCTCGGAACTTTCACTACTATCATCGTCTGCTGGATTATTCAGGTATGTCCACTGTCACTCGTAGCCGGTGTCACCGAATACTGAAATTCAATTTAACCTGGATTCCTGAATTAGGTCCAATGCTTGATGCTCATTATTGTTAATCGATTGTGTATCCTCCTACAGACTGATAGAGAACGGGTTCGTCGAGATTCAATCATCGAGAGTCCGTGCAGCGTAAACTGAACATGTTCAAATTTAGATGATGATGAAGGCTATCGTCGCCGGTATCGTCACTGTCGTGTCTCTCTCGACGGCTTGCATCTGTATGCTACCACTTCGCACTGGTACTGAGCTGGATTTACTGACTGACGTTGTGACTCGCAGGGATCCCTGCGCAATTGCAGATCAATCATACATACATCGGGGTGAGTAGGGATGAGAGCCCCGCGCTTTATACATGACTGAACGTCAACCGGTTTCTACAGCTCAACCACTGGTGGGACAAGTTCGAAAAGTCAATTTATCTTTGTGAGTCCCCCGACGGACGCCGCCAAAATTTCCTACTCATGGTTCTATCTTTCTTTTCCCAGGCTTGGATCTTGCCTTGAACATCATCTTTATTGTTATGGTGAAGAGACGGCTGGTAAATCACCGTCTGACTAAGTATGCTAAAGTCATGAGGTGAGCGAATCCGGGCCTGCGTCGAAGATCACGATTGAATCTTTCCTTCCCTTACAGGTTTAACGAGTATATGATTTTCATCTCGATCGGGATGGATATCTTGCTTATGGGTATGACGACCCTCAAGAATGGCTTCGTTTATTGCCAGGTAAGCTGTCTCTATGTTCTCCGAGCTCAAAAGCTAATACATAATTCTGGAATAGTTCCATCCTGTCGTTTACATGGTCAAACTCGCCATTGAGATGTCTATGTCTCGTGCGTCCCCCTCTCTTCCCGCTGAGGCAAATATTCGATCACTGGTACTCATGTATCGGACACTTTCTAGGTCTCCTGATTAAGGTTGCTCGGTCGGCTGGCATTAATGTGTACGAGGGGGACAGAAACTATTGGACCGAGCAAAAGGGTGTCACTACGACTGGAACTATGTGAGTCACTCTTCCCCTCCCTCTTTTTACCCTTTCCTTTACTGACGCTTTTGCAGTTCTGTGCGCGTACAAAACCACGTCGTCACGGATCGAGACAACATAGGTTCGGATTTTTTTGTTTGCTGTGTTATCATGGCTCACCATCGTGATCTTTCGTTCCTTGACAGAACTGACCCCGGAAATCACACGCACCACGCGCAAGGGGGACGACAACGTGTCCGTTGCATCCCAGGACCAATCTATGACGAAGGTACAGGAGGTTTGAGCTCGAAGGATGGGGGCAGGAAACGCGAGGGAGGGGTGGACGGCGATTAGGATAAAGAACGCTCAATGATTCCTGCAGCGAGCCCTGCGATAAGTCAGTGACTCTGGAGTGAGCTTTCAACTCGGCGCAAAATGAATCTGTCTCTACATGTAAAACTGGATATAAGTTTCGGTATATTGTATACACTCTCTTTGCTGTTTATCAGTGAGATCAGGAGAGTGGCAGGAGATTTTAACGTTCATCAGCACTCGGCACAAATTCGGCACGCAGTCCTCCGAACCTACTCTGGCGAGTCGCCTCCACCCGAAGCTTCGGGGAGCAAAGAATGGATTTCCGCGGGTAAGATCACAAAACAGACACAATGAGTTGAATCCCAGAGCCGTTCAAAATGAGTTGACTTTTTTGAGTTGCGAATCATACATATGATGATGGTAAGAATCTGGAAGTTGAGCGTGGTAGCGTAAGTACTCGACAATTTGGCCGGTAGGTGGCCGGCAGGCATCATCAAGTTTATACACCAACTATTTGCTCAGTGTACCAGACGAGTTGCAGCTGCCTTCAAACCACCGAACTCACAATCTCGAACCGCTCAAACTTAGCGCCATAATTGCTTCGTATGATAGCGTTGCAAGAAAGTCCTCAGGCTTCCTCTTTCGATCAACGCGGGCGGATGGTCGGGTCATCGGATGGTTTGGAATGATGGTGCTATCACGAAGTCGGGCTTTTCGTGCGTCGAAATAAGTCAGAGTATGTCGCATAGTGCTGGGAATGACGATAGTAGTCTGGACGTTTGTGTATCGGCCGGGACCGGGGGGGATTAACCAGCTGTATGCTGGTTGTCTGTGAGGAATCAATCATCCGCAGTGAGGAACCCAGAGGGTGTCACTACTTCGGAGGCCTGAGATGGAGTTACAGGCACGTCTTTTCCTAATCGCAGCGAAAATGTCTGCTCCAGTTCAAAAATCAATCAAGGCTCCTTCAAAACAAATGAATCTTCACAGTGGCCTGGGCCCTGAGGCCTGATGCCCCGCCTCACGATTGCAAGCAGATTGCCTCCGCGCGTGATCTACGCATCTGTGATCGATGGTTGACCTCAGTCTGGAAAAAGTGGGACACAATCGAACTTCTCTCACAATCAACGACGTCCGGAAAGAACCCTCCCGAAGGGTCCTGTCGACAGATCCTAGATTAAGGGGTGATTAATCGGGAACGTCGCCCTCAAGATAATTGCAGACGCGAATATCTTTAATAGTACTATCGCATCGGCAACGACCGTCGACCAGCGCTAGAGGGTGACGCTAAACGAAAATGAACCCTCTAGAGTCGCGCCCGAGCTTCAATCGTCAATGAAAAGCTCCCAGTAGTAGATCGGGTTCTGAAAGTTCAACGTTCCACGCTCCGTACCGAGTGCCATTACTAGTGCTCTGGAGTTCCCACCCTTGAAGTCCTTGGGGGAAAAGAGTGCATTTTCCGATGAATCATCAATGCATCATGGCTCTCATGATAACATGAACTAGACAATGTACACACACCTCCGGCATCACGCAGAATAAAGCGATCACGGTGTCCTTGCAACGAAAGAAAGACAGGTGGCGTGTGAAATCTGGATGGAAGACGTTGTGGGCGCCAATTCGACGTGAGACTGCTCTCGCACTTACCGCCATCATCAAATGTCGTTTGCTTGCCTTCGTCCTGGATTATGGAGAAACCAACAAGTCCTTTCTGACACTGTACTATACAACTATGCCTCTCCAATCATCAGTTGTCATCCCTCTTCAGACTCCTTATCACATACTCCATCGACCAGCAATTACGTTCTCTCAAGACTAATTCATCTCAAAGCATCGTCACCAACAACAAGCTTTTTGCTCGAGTCTTGACTATCTCGCTCATGACTTTGCCGACAAATGGCATTGCCAATGGCTCGCAAGAAACTTCCGCCCCTCCATCAGCCTGTCAATTAGACCCCTTGTTAGTGTACCAACACGCCGCTAGCTGCGAGTGGAATATCGATTTATAATCTAACCGGGGTTCAAGGATCATGCTGCTCCACCCTCTGTCTTTGACCTTCGATCAGATAGGATGTGATCGTCGGATTGGGGTCTATAATTTCTTGCCCTGATTCTGCAACCGAGCAAACCAAGAGCGTGAGGGTGGCCGGGCATGGACTGAAGCTGAAACTTCGATCTTAAAATCACTAAAACTCGTCCTTCGCGCACCAAAAGTCGATCCTGTCACACCGGAATCACTCACTATGTGAACAGTGGGCTGCGAATAGGGTGTGAACAGATCGTGTGCCTTACCAAGTGAACCAAGAATGTTGTTTGTCCTTTGGCTTTGTGAAAGAAAACCTCGCCGAATTCCCTTTTCCCTCTGTCCATCGTCAGGTTACTCGGCTTGACACACGATCTATTCACATGGTGGGTGCCTCTGGTGTCAGGATCATGGCCGGCAAACTCGAATATAGACATGATCGCGGTATCGGGTCATCGAGTACCAATACCAATACCCGCCAACATCGCCGCTGACTTTGGTATCAGGACGTGTAATACGACTTAGCCCGCACAGTACTACCTGTTCTGTGTCATTTCCCGAGAGTCAAAAAGCTCAGTCCTCAACCAAACTTCGTGCGCCATTGAGGGCCACTGGCAAGTAGTGGTGCGAAGGTCTAGCGCACTGAGGCGGAGGATCCTAGGGATGGCAGAGACGATATACTCTATGCGTGGAAGGAAGAAGTTAAGTTTGCATATTTGAGATTACCCGCATGACAGCCGTTTGACGTGTGCTAGTAGGCCATCCGCCCTCGGATGATGTATCTAAGCCGCGAGACTCTACAGAAATCATGATCGAAGTCGCTGATCAGATTCAGACTTAACGGTCGGTACTTAAGAAACGGAACGATCTTTCAGGCTGTTCCTTCATCACCTCAATCTCCAATTCGATCAACCATGATGCTTTTCAAGGCCACAATCCTCGTCTTTCTAAGTACCAGTGCCATGGTTGTACACGCACAGGGTGGTTTCCGCGGTCAGTACTAATCAAAACAAGAACTCAGAGAAAGTGGCCTCACTCACGCTCCTTCATTTCCGTAGCTTCTTGCAATAGTGCATCTCAATGCCTCTCTGGAGTCTGTGTGTGGTGTACGTCTATGTCAATCGTTCGCAACGTTTGGATGGAGCATTGACTGATTTTTTGTCCCCAATGCTAGCCTCTAGAAAATGCGGTCGAGGAAGCATCGATGGTATGTTTCGTGTCTGATATTAAACGGTACAACAACCCCGAGAATTGTTGATGATCATTCACTCTCAGCTCGGTGTGGCGACAACCGCGACTGCGCGTCGAACAGATGTAGTGGTAGGTCGTTTCCCTGATTCTGAGGTACATTATAAATGCTTACGGACCGCTATTCAGGGGGGAGATGCGTCTCGTGTCAAAATGGACGTGGGGTCGGGTTGCCACCAGGAAGTGAGTATTGGCCTCTCCGCTTTCATTTATCGAGGAACACGGTAACTAGCGAAGCATGGTTGGCGATCAGGTTCATGCCCAGGCATTGCAGACTCGGATGCATGCTGTAGCAGTCAATGCACTCGTGAGTTCATCGCTCGTCGTGCACTCATATCAGATTGCTGTAACCTTGTCATTCTTCTTGCTTTCCTTCAGTGGAGTCCGCGGGTACGGGCGGATTTCGATGTATCTCTAATATCCCTCCTTAGAGGAATCCGGGGAGATATCATACGCCTCGTGATTGCAATGGAGATGAAGAGTGTTTTTCTTGTCGAGTTCTTGATTATTTGCCGGTGTGTTAGGTAGGTATGATACTGTATCGACTATGGATTTGCCGGCCTAATTGTGAAGATAATCTGTGTGTGTCTGTAACAGCCGAAAGGCTAGTGGGTCGTAGGATTTTAATGGCTCTTTGGCGAGTGGAGAGTAGTTTCGCGACGACATCCTTAGCCATCCGTTTTGTGAAGCGAAAGGGGTGCAATGTTCAATGAAGGCCGTGGGCTCGAGAGTTACGGTGAAGTTGTTTCGTTGAGTAGCGCACGATCTAACAGTCTAGTAGCCTTGCTAGTAGTGGCCCCCGATCGTGATTAGATCGCATCGTCATCATAAACTCAATGACAATCGTGCCCTTCCTTCATAGACTGCAAGTTCTGGATCAGAATGAAGTTGTATTCGCTGGGACTCTAAAGACACCAAATAGGCCACCAGTCCAGAAGTACCAAGATCGAGTTGGGGCTGTTTTCGCCAGGAACTTCAAGACGCACATTCGCCTTTCAGCATCGAAAACGCCTTCACAGAGACCGTGTCTTTCTAAAATTGGCATCGAACATTCTGATGACTCGGCATTTGGAGCACACGACCAAAAATGAATTCTGGCTGTGGTTCGTTGGCAGTGGCACAAGAGACTAGTAGGGCAACATGTACGTAAGGCTATAAACAACATGACGCGCTGTATCATTAATTCATTTCCCACGTTCCGCGTCTTGCTCATCGACCACGACGACGATAAGGACGTCTTGAACGATGTCCTCAGAGTTCTCTGTTCAATTGAGCTACATATAGGCGAGCACGGGCTCTCTGACTCTTCTCTCCTTGTTCTCGTTCACCGCCTCTAAGCCTGCCTCGTGTAAACCGCCCGCAATCGTTCCATTAACCGACGCAGTGTTCAAACAGCCATAGCACAACGTGTTTCCTCATTCCCTTGTTCGATTACACTTCAACGGCATCACATTAGGCCTCGTTTCCAAATGACAGCAATTCCTATGTCTTCGCCGCGAGGCCCAGGCATGTATCAGCTCTATATGTACGCCAATTCTGCTTATCCGTTGGCCTATCCTCTTCTTGTCCTCTATCTACCCTCGCTTCGCCATTGAAGCTTCATTATCCTCCGTTACTCTGATATCTGAATTCAGTACTTTAGTGCTCACTGCTTCATTGATATCTAGGAGTCACCTCCGGCCCATACGCATGCCTGAGCTCTCTGCCACGAGTACAACAGGAACACCCATCCCTAGGCCGACTCCCAGACTGCGGAAGGCCCAAACAGTAGGCGGTCGACACGCGGGATACCCAGCTATAGGCTCTGTACACTGGCTATTCCGAACCAACATCCCCCAGAGAAGATCTTCGTATTACCAGCCTGACGTCCGGAAGAGAAATTTCTTTGGGATGGGAGATATTATTGGAGTTCTGACGAATGTAAGTTCCTCTGTCTATTTCCTCTGACCAGCTCGACTAAAGGGTCCCATTTCGCTCCATCCGACACATAATACCGCATGCACGCCCTCCTGCCAACGCACTTACCATCACTTGCTCAAAAATCAGCCTGCTGAAACAGTCCGCTCTCTAACAGAATCTAAACGTTTGCTTGAGGAAGCCCGTCGCGAAATCAACGAGACTCGGGAACGCGCCCAATTACGCCCCAAACACACGTTTTCCCGACTGCCCGGATTCTTCGCTCGCGATGCCGAACTGCGGGCTATTGAGAGGGCCTTAGAGGGCGACCCGGCGTTCACGGTGCTATTCGGTGCTAGTTCAGTGGGGAAGGTACGCCAAGTTCTGCGCTTTTCTGTCTCTGGCTTTCGTGTGCTCAGTCTCCGTGCACAGACGGCCCTACTTCGACAAGTCCTCACCGATGAAAAGTATCACGTTCTCCATTTTGACCTGCGGATCTCGGGTTTCGCGGATCTGGCGAGTCTGTACATGAGTCTGAGTGAACAGATGGAGCAATATTTCGACGGGATCTCGAAGCAGATGGAGGGCTATGAAGAGTTCGAAAAGGAATCGTGGAGTTTCAAGGTAAGTTTTCGTGCCTTTGTTCCTGTCATCCAATGTCTGATGGTAGAAACAGCACGATAGGCTCAACGTTGAGCGGAGATTACAAGAATCTCCTCCCGATAGCGGGATACAGAAGGTGAAAACGAGTGATATCGCGAGGTTGATGGAGTTGTTCCAGGTGAGCGGCTGCTTTTTGTCTCTGCGTCTCCCTTATTCTGACCCTCAATCAGAGCTCCCTCCTCAAGTACTGGAGGTTTGACCCCTTTGCCAATGAGGAAGATGGGAAGGGAAAGCGAGGGCATAAAGAAGAATACAGCAGTTCCAGTGCGACGACTGATCGCACGCATGTCAATCCCAACGGCAATCACCAGCAATCGAGCGATCACGGACAGGGCCAGGGAAAGAAGAAATGGAAGTTGCGGAACTTGTTGAGAGACCGAAACAAGGAGAAGAAACGGACGGATGAGAATCCTCAGCGTAGACACGAGGTGGAGGAACAGGAGCCACCGCGAGAGGAGAGGGAGAGGCCGGCGAAAAAGATGCCCGTAAGTACGAAGTCCTTGCGTCCGATCGAAACTTACGAACGACTTGACAGGTCATATTCTTCGATGAGGCCCACAAACTGTAGGTTTTTGGATTGCCAGTTCCTATCCCGTAATGCTCACTTCAAATCTCTAGACCCGCTCTCATCCAGTCGTCGGAGGCGATGAACTGCTTGCTGTCTACGTTCCTTGTTTTGACGAAGCAAGATAGACTGTGCCATGTCATCCACGCTACAAGTGATCCGTTCTATCATACATGGCTGAGACAGTTGAATATTATGCAGCACTGCAAGGTGAGTTTCTCTTTTCCTACGATGCACTTTCATGATACTGATCCCAAGCTCCGGAATAGATCATTACCATTGGCGACTGCTCCAAAACCGAAACTCGGAACTTTTTCCGTGAAAAGCTCCTACCTGATGTCCCGGAGCATTTGAGAGGCGGGCTCGAGTTTGAGAGGTTGTGGGAGGCGTTCGGGGGAAAGTTGGTACATTGGCAGGACTACCTCGGGGATTACGGTGGGATCCCTTCTCTTTCCCCAGCTACTTTTTGACTGATTTTTCGTGGCGTAGTGAACTCGAATGGGATGCTAGATCCCAAGTCGAGCTCGCATTTCCTTCAGGCGCACGCGCTGTTGAATCTACACATCATACACTCTTCGCAGGCGCCGCACGCTAGTGGATCTGATTCCCACAATCAAAATCAGGATGGTCAAGCCCCTCCACCTGCACCTACGGGGTTCCGGATCTACTCGCCTATTTCGCACCCTTATCCACTCCCTTCGCAGCAAGCACAAGAGCATGTCGAGCCGGAGGCAACCAGCAATGATTTCACGGCGATTCAGCTCCTGAAGGTGATGGCGAGGATCACGCAGCCTGGTGTTGAATGGCTGCCGTATTTTATGCTTTGCAGGGAGTTCGGGGTGAGGGCTGTGGATGGTATGGTCAAGGGAAGAGTTTTGGAGCTGAGATGGACTGAAGCCGTTGCTTCTGAAACCAAGGAGGATGAAGGGGAGGAAGAGGAAGAGAGGATTCCAGAGGTCATTCCTAATGGTGGTGGAGGTGGCTTCGATTCGAGACCAGGAAGTGTACCGGGGTACATGCAAGACCCGTCCAGCCCGACGACGATGTTGAACACTGATGAGTTGTTCGCGATAAGAGGCCCGCCTCCTCCACCACCACCCGCGGGAGGGCCGACTAATGATAGCGAGGAGGAAATGGTGATGGTACCTGTTTCGGAGACAGAGGCTATGGAGATACCACCTCCTCGACAACGACCACCACCGCCCCCGAGGTATGCCTCGCAGGTACCACAACCCCAGCCGACCAGAAGGAGAAGGTCAACGAGGTATCAGTCGAGGTATACGACGTACACCACAAGGACAAATGACATGTACCCGTTCCCTGTGGAGGTGATTGGGCCTAAGGTTGTGCCGATCACGCCTGTTATGCGGTACGCGATGAGGGAGGTTGTGAAGGAGTACCAGGAGGACGATCCTGAAGAGTTTGACGGCGATGAAGAGGGACTGGGACTTGAGGGCGATGAGTTCGATATTGGGTCGAGGAGACCCAGTAGGAGTAGGAGGGGAACCGGGACGGGGACGGATGGAGCGTCAGAGTACGCTAGTCTCTCGGATGTTGATGAGTATTGATTGGATTACACTAATCTCGGTTTGACGGCTACTAATGTACCATTTGTTATGCTTCTTCCATGCCATGGGATGGTCACTCTGCTTATACTTGGCTTCTTTTGTGTCTGGTATACACGTCTGCATCTTTTGTACTCGATATCTGCTGGTCGCGTTCATACTGTATTTTTATGTGGAGGCCATCCAAGGTAAATACGTGCTAGTTATATACGCCTTGATGAGGGTGTAGGACATGAGCAGCATGGCGCAGTGGTAGCGCGCGGGGCCCATATATCTTCTCTGGTACCCCGAGGTCACTTGATCGAAACAAGTTGCTGCTACTATCAAAAGACACGCTGACTTTTTGGGAGGTCTCGGAGGCACTGCAGCGTTATATAACGCAACAATTGAAGCAAATGCGACAGTGAAACACCGGCTGGACAACCAGCGTTCCTTGTCAATCCTGGATGACACTATCCTTTCTGGGTGGGTAGTGGACGACACTCGCACTGAGTGGGAGGATCGTTGGATTTGGAAGTAGAGAATGATACGAATCTATACATACGGTCATGACAGAGCTTCAGTGACTTGTGTGAGCAGGGATGTCCGATGATAAACAAGCGCTCGATACACTAGCACAACGGTCACAACCGTGCTAGAGCGCTTATTTGAGTTCTCCCAGCTCGGTCTGCTACCACCACTCAATCGAGATGACCCCTCGCCTCTTGATTCCTTGCCGCTCATGAATGATCCAGGTCTAGACGAACCTATACAAGCCACAGCCAATGAAATCAGTCACGGTCTGGAGAATGGAGGTGACCGTCAGGCAGTCAAACGACGGAGAAAGTCGACTCAAGAGGAATCCCAGGGAGAACATGTAGGAGAGAGGAAAACCTTGGATTCCTTACATCCTACGTACGTCTTGCATTTGCACTCAAAGCTCAACGTTGACTTCTTTGCTGCAGGCGGTGGTGGTTTGTTTCAACGGTGTTTCCTCTGGCTGCGGGCACGTTGGGTCCTCTCGCCAACCTGTTTTCTGTTTGCGCTCTAGTTCAGACGTGGAGAATAGGTGAAAACGGAGAAAGAATAAAGGATCCAGGATGGCTGATTGCAGTGAACACTGTTTCGCTGGGATTTGCCTTGGCTGCGAATCTCTTACTACTCTTCACTTTCGCACGTCGGATCCGCTATCTCGTTGCGTTACCTCTGATTGTGATTCTGTGGTATGTCTTCTTCAAATTTCGATGCCAGGTCCTTCTCACCATATGTCCAGGTATCTTTCGTCAATCACTCTCATCGTTATCTTGATCCTTGGCCGTCGACTGGCCCACTCCAGTAGTGCCTCCCATCGCGTCTCTCAAAGTTACTTTTATGGACTCCTTTCAGCAATAATCTATGTCATCATCTCGACTCTCCTCACGGTGAACTACGCTTGTGCTCATCCTGGACTCCCACTTCGCGTGTACAAGCCCACGTTTGAGGTACTCACCATGCCACAACGTACTCTCATGCTTCAGACAACATCTTTTACTCTCTACCTTGCCCTTGGTGCGGGAATTTTTGCACGAGTCGAACACTGGGACTTTGTGGATGCAGTTTATTGGGCAGATTATACCCTGCTGACTATTGGATTGGGATCAGACTTTCCGTTACAAACAGCTACTGGTCGCGGTTTGCTAATTCCGTGGGCCGTGGGTGGAATCATCATCATTGGTCTCGTCGTCGGTAGCGTTCGGGGACTGGTACTAGAGCGCGGGAAGAGAAAGGTCGGGAAACGGGCTGTAGCTAGGGCGGTAGCGAAATGGCGAGATGGCCGAAAGGGATCAGCGAACTCCAACTCGTGGTCGAGAGAGGAATTTGACACGATGAGGGCTATCCAAGAGCGCGCCTCTGTCACGAGAAGGTACACTTCTCTTGGAGTATCAGCTCTGGTTTTTGTTGTGGTGTGGTTATGCGGTGCGCTTGTTTTTTGGTACGCGGAGGTGAGTTCTCTCGATTCTGAAAACGAAGGCTTGAACGCGATACTCATGCCGATTGATCACAGGATGCTCAAGGGTGGTCTTATCCAACAGCCCTCTTCTTCACATACACGTCGCTTCTCACAATCGGTTACGGTGACTTCATCCCTCAATCCACTTCTGGAAAACCTTTCTTCGTTCTCTGGTCGCTTCTCGCTGTACCTGCCGTAACGATTCTCATCTCTAACATGGGTGATACCGTGGTTAGCTGGGTGCGAAATGGGACGCTTTGGCTTGGACGTTGGACGCTCCTCCCCGAACGAAAGGGAAAAGACGGAACAGCGACACAGTTGGGTGGTGACCTTGGGAAACTCGGTGGTGCGATTGAGATGGCTGAAGGTAGTCGCGGAACCAAACAGGGCAGCCTAGCGGCAAAAATTGCCAAAGAAATCAGGATTGTTTCTGTCGATATCGGGAAGAAGCCCCCGAGAAGATACCAATGGGATGATTGGCAGAGATGGATGGGCCTGCTAAGTGGAGGTGATGCTGCCAATCCCGGAGAATTCTTGGACGACAACGGACCTTTGTTTAGTGACGCTAGCGAGACGGAGTGGGTACTCGAGAGGCTCTGCAGAAGGTTAGAGGAGGTTTTGGAGGCGGAACCCGAGGATAGAGGGGCGTCCGCTTAGAATTGGTATACCGAACTGGACACGAGAGCAACATTCGGCACCTTCTCATTTCCGAGCCGGCTCTTCGATTATTCTCACCATTCCGTGTCAGGTGTGGAAGGAGCTCCATATTTATACCTGTCCCATGTCGTACTTGCTCTCCCCCCTCAATATTACTCATGACCATCACTACAAAGATGAACGGGAACCATGTCTCAGCTCAGTTGCCTCCAGTCCCCCGTTATATCCCAGCGCAGCCTACGAAGGAGCCATGTGCGTGTACTTGCCATTCTATACACCCCTTGGAAGGCTCACTATGCACGGCAGTGGACTTTGCTGACCTCCCAATCATTGACCTCGCACAGGCTCGTACAAACCCTACAGCAGCCGCAGAACAAGTTCGCGATGCAATGACAACTCAGGGGTTCTTGTACATTGTCAATCATGGTTTAAGCACATCCGAGGTAAGCTTCGATGAGCAGAATGAGGGCTCGACTGATTTCATTCTGGTTGTTCGTGTTAAAGATGGAACGTATGTTTGATATAGCGAACGTACCGTTTGAACAAGTTCCAGAGGAAGAGAAGAAGAAATTTGATTCGAAGCCCCATGAAACGGGATCTTTCCAGGGTTACAAGTTGCGCCAGTATTGGGTGAGTGCACAGACGTTGATGTCGCAACGGCGTGATGTGGATTGCTGAAAATGCACCTCGCCAGCACATTCAAGGAGGAGTGAGGGATCAAATCGAATCCTATAACAGTGCGTTCGCTCTCGAGTGTCATCCTATTATTTTGGAATTCTGACTCCCCATACAACAGTCAACAGAGACGTTACCAGGCGCACCCACCCGGAAGTGCTACAGCCACTCATTCCTGAGATTGACGCGTTTGCGAAACATAACCACTTCGACGTCGCCAACCAGATTCTACGGCACGTTCCTTGCCTCTTGGGGGTATAAGTTTTACTCATCTACTAGAGGATAGACTTCTTGCAACCGGTTTGGAGATACCGGAGGAAACGTTCGTTGACATGCACGACCTCTCAAAGGTTTCGGAGTCGTTTGGTACGCTTTATTCTTTGTCTCTCTTCCAGTCTATGATGAAACCGTCGTCTCAATCAAGTGAGATTCATGAAATAGTGAGCGCGGTCGTATCTTTTTATAGATTCGCTGCCTAACTGTCTCGTCCAGCTATCCTAGACCGGAAGAAGACGAGGAGAAGACAGACCGCGTGTGGTTCAAAGGACATACAGGTGAGGAAGTCTTCTACGTAGTGCCAGGAATACGGGGTTTTGAAGACTAAAGCTCGCTTCGTACGATATAGATTTCGGTTCCATTACATTGCTGTACAGTCAGCCTGTGTCTGCACTTCAGATACTTGGGTCGGATGGAAAATGGAGGTGGGTGAAGCATGTTGAGAATGCGATTGTAAGTACTGGTGGGCTGTTGTCTCGGTCCTTGGGGTTTGAAAATGTCAAATTCTACAGATCATCAATGGTGGCGATGCACTCGAGTTTCTTTCTGGCGGTTTTTACAAGGCTACGATCCACAGGTCGGCTTTCGATCTTACAGCGTATACTTTCCGTTGTTCACTTACGTGACCCACTAGAGTTGTTCAACCCCCACCGGACCAACACAACGTGACCCGCCTTGGTGTGTATTACTTCAACCTCCTCAACGACGATGTCAAACTGGTGCCACTTGCCTCGAGTCCCGTTCTGCAACGAAACGGAATCAAGCGACGATTTGAGGATGAGCAGGCGCCGACTATGAAGGAGTGGAGGTTGGGCAGAACTTCGGCGTACGGAAGTACGAAAACGAAATTCAAGGAAGGAGAGGCCCACGGGGAGTCGAAAGTACAAGAAGAGGTCATTGAAGGAGTTGTTGTAAAGCACTACAACTGAGTACGAGTAGGGATCGTCTGGATTCCCGGGCCGGAAAAAGCCGATCTTCTGAACAGTAACTATTCCAATCTGAGTTTGTTTTTCCTCCAAGTTCAAGCTGCGCCTATGCTGAAGAATGCTACACACAAACAGTATGATGATCCATGTCTTGAGAATACTGTGTATGAACTTTACGAGCTTGAGATGATAACAGTCGACGTAACGGCAAGCTCAGGGTTATCTAGTATCGCTGCCGCCAGGCGCCTCGTCTACCTTATCACTTGACCACCATCATCCCTCTATCGTATTCGTCTCGTGCGGAGCAAATGACAATCTATTCCGACCCCATCATCGACTTTCGTCACACATCGGGGTCCCGAAATTCTATAAAGACCGTTTGTCCACATGAATGACATCCTCGATGCCATCCTCCATCACCAAGTCGGAAAAGCGAAGTTCAGAAGCCTCTGAGACTGAGTATAGAGACACGGATGACTACACTCAGGAAGAGCTCTTGGACTATCAGATAGACCCGGCAGAGAGGAAGCGGCTGCTGAGAAAGTTGGATTCGTTTATCGCGCCAGTGTTGATTGTTCTATAGTACGCGTTTCATCGTTTTTTGTTGGCCGAGTTTCGTGGAGATGACCTCGAATCACAGCCTTATTGCCTTCTTGGATCGCTCGAACATTGGAAATGCAGCTGTTGGAGGAATGACAACGGCTTTGAACCTACCACCAGAGGGCCTTTCGGTTGCGACTTCCATTTTCTACGCCAGTGCGTTCCAGTCGCCTCGACTCCATAGCGAAAGCTAACTTGCATTGCAGCCTATGTCTCCTTCGAAGTGCCCATGACGACTTTCCTGAAATCTCTACGCGCCTCCCGACTCATTCCAGCAGTTGTTATCCTATGGGGTGTTTCTGTAATGGCCTCTGCTTGGATGAAGAACTATGCAGGTCTCATCGCTACCAGACTTGTACTAGGAATGCTTGAGGCCGCTTTGACACCGTGTCTTTTCCTCTGGATTACGGCTTTCTATCAACGAGACGAACTGGCAAGGAGGCAATGTTTCCTTTTCATTTCTGCTGCCTTGTCAGGCGTCGTTGGCGGTTTGATCGTATGTACTCGTGGTCATAAAATCCTATCGAATGCTAAAGACGATTTTGTTCAGGCTGCAGGGCTTCTGGAGATGGATGGTTTGGCTGGTATGCAGGGATGGCAAGTGAGTTCCCGAACACATCTTAGTGTGTCCACGCATTTAGCTTGTTTCATAGTGGCTCTACCTGATTGAAGGGATCGTAACAATTGTTATCGGTTTCATTTGCATAGTGAGGCAGCTTCGCATATCGACCGTTGGAGACAAGCTCACGTTTGCACCTAGCCGTTCGTCCCGGACTCCTATGAAGAAGCTTGGTATCTCAGCAAACGCGAGAAATTCTTGATGCGTGTGAGAGAGATTCAGTCGCGTGAATATATGGGCGATACCTCGTTCTCGTGGGGAGAGGTCCGTAAAGCGTTCACGGATCCAGTCATTTACCTTTCCGGTTTTGTTCAGATGGCACGTCTCTTGTGGCTCGCTCCCTCGGTCCTAGGCTAATGTTTTTTGCCCATAGGGCCTTGATACCTGCCTGTACGGATTCGTGAGTGCTCACTGGTGCCTTTTCCGAGATTAGAGCTCAACCCTTCCCTAGTCCACCTTTCTGGTTGTGATCATCAACGAGCTTGGATACAACAAGATCCACTCGCAGCTTCTTACTGCTCCGATATATTTCTGTGAGTTCATTCGTCTCGGGCGGTCATGTTGCACGACTGACTCATCTCTAGGGGCTGCCTTTGTCTACTTTGTCGGAGCTCTCATCTCGGACAAATACAACGTTCGATTCTGGCTCATTTTCCCTCTGTCCGGAGTCTCGGTCATCGGGTACGCAATCTTAGTTGCAGTACGCGCCCCTGTTGGTGTCCTGCTCTTCGCCTGTTTCCTGGCGGGTACCGGAATATACATCTCTGTCGGACTCTCAGTGACCTGGATTTCGGTGTGGGTATCGATCTGATTGTGCTATTGGATGATTGATCTGATTCGCTCGCAGAAATATTGCTGGTTACCGAAAGCGTTCGACTGCCGTTGGACTTCAACAGATGTTGGGTAATACGGGCGGAATGTGAGTTCCTATAGATATTACCCTCTTGCTCGGGGTCTGGCCTGCTGACTGTGCCGTAACGTTAGCATCGCGGGCCAGATTTATCGCAGCGTTGACAAACCTCACTATCGCTTGGGTCATTCTGTATCGCTTGGCGCCATGGTCCTTGCTATGATAGGAATGGTGGGCGAGGTTCTTATCTACAAGTCTCGCAATGCCGTGAAGGACAGAATGTCGGAGGAAGAGAAAAGACAGCAGGATATTGACGGGGTAACAGGAGACAGACACCATTCCTTCAAACAGGTTTGGTGAGATCCCTACCCTGGATCGATGAATCACAAAGGGTCTAGTTCCTGGGACTCCATTCACTGTACGATAGTGCCTGTACATAAGCTTTTGCGTCGTTCTCAGGCTATAATTGCATACGCAGTTCGTATCTATTGAACTTTTGTGAGCACCACCTATGTCATCATGGCCATGCACCCAGATCCAAGAATAATCACTGCCCTGAGAAAACCATTGTCTGGAGCGCGTTCACGTCACATTCTCTTTATGTCTACTACTACCACCAATCCCAAGAAACGGCCAACCTCGACAGAAAATGGGGCATCGGAGGCACGAACGAAAGCACGGAAGAAGACGACCCGCGCGTGTAACGGTTGCCGAGAAAGGTAATTTACCCCTCTCTCATCATCATTACACGAACTTGAACCGTTGCTCAGAAAGATCAAATGCGATGGCAAGCAACCAGCTTGTGGAAGCTGCGTGACTTATGGTATCGCGTCGGATTGCTCGTACAATCCTGATCAAGACCATCGTAAGATAGCACCCAAACACTACGTGAAGGCGTTGGAGGAACGAGTGAAGTTTTTGGAATCTATCTGTGCTGAACGAGGTATCGCATTAGATGGATTTGCGGGAATGATTGGTGGAGAGACTACCGACGATGGAGCTTCTACAGATGGTGAAACAGATGGATCAGGAACTGACCCAGGTGTTAACAGGTTGAAGGTATGTCGATACTCAGAAGGACTGTTTCAATATTCTCATCCACCTCTTAATGAGATTGATGACGACACTGGGGAACCGCGTCAATATGGACCTCAATCGGTTTTCGTGCACCTACCCGAACCTTCGGGACCATACTTATCAACCACGCCTCTTAATCAGAATGGAGGAGGAAACGTAGAGAGTTATTCCTATATTTACACAATCCTTCAACGCGCGTCTACTCCAGATTCCGAAGGCGGGCAGCCGAACATCCCCGATTTTCAGTGGTCCAAGAACTTACCGTACATCGAGGGAATGAACCAGTCGCTTCATGATGAATTGCTCGCGCTGTTTTTCACACATTTCAACGAGTGAGTACCTTGCGTATACTTTGAACAGTCTAGTCTTACATACCTTTGTAGTTGGTGTTGTTGGGTCAATCCCGCATTATTCCTTCGTGACATGTTTTCGTGTCTTTCTTGCGAAGGAGATCCTCCGTCTAGGGCATCCCACTACAGCCCAATGTTACACAACGCCATTCTTTCGATCGCCGCCAACTATTGCGAGGGTTCTAGGCTCGGGACAAAGGACCGTGGTAAACCCTTTGCTTCGAAAGCGATCGAGTACATCGGCGTCGAAGGCGAACGGCCGATGTTGAGCACAGTATCAGCTTTGATGCTGCTGGGAAGCTATCATTCCGGGACTGCGAAACAGTCCCTCGGGTATATGTATTCAGGTATGCAGTCCTCTTTACTGCCTCAAAGTGTTGTATTAAACGCTGCGCCTTTTTGCAAGGCATGGGCCTGCGAACATGTCAAACTCGTACGTGTAATCGATGTTTCGAGCGGCCTTCTGGACTCAGACTGATGTTGTAGTTGGTCTGGGAATTGACTGCTCCGGCTCAAACCTCGTATCACCCTCCTTGAAACGGGAGAGAGATCGCACTTTCTACATGGCTTATATCCAGGACAAGTGCGTGTTCGACTATGACCAAGGGCATTCCTCACTGAATACTCTCGCAGACTTTGGGGCTCCTATGTAGGCCGGTGCGCTTCGGTAATACTTTCAGACCACGAAACACCGTTGCCTGCCGTCGAGAAGCACCGAGACAAAGGACCATGGATTCCGGTACATCAAGCGAAGGAAATGGCGGCCAACGGAACCCTGGATCCTGAGAGTCTCCCGCCTAGTTGGACCAGCACCAACTTCCTGTGGACATCTAAGCTTGCAGCCATCAGTGAGCGAGTTACCAAGACATTGTACGTCCGGTTTCCCCCTCTGTTGCCCAGATCTACCAACCTTGTTACAGGTATTCTCTCCATGCCAACTTGCTCTCGATACAGACTCAGGATGCGGTATCTACGCTCAAGTATGGTCTCTTATGTCATTCACATCACCAACGCAAAGACTGAATGTTCTATAGCCTTCATTTAG
The DNA here is from genome assembly GCA_029532415.1 of Marasmius tenuissimus. NCBI lineage: Eukaryota > Fungi > Basidiomycota > Agaricomycetes > Agaricales > Marasmiaceae > Marasmius > Marasmius tenuissimus. The sequence continues at coordinate 4,900,949 of JAQOTA010000053.1, forward strand.
GAGAGTGGTACAGCAATTTACCGCAAGAGCTTGTTATCAGCCCATATTCTCCCAGGATACCGCCGCCACACATCATTATGACCCATGCCATGTACCATTTCATTGTGATCCTCTTGCACAGGCCCTTCTACTCCGGAACTCGTGCTCGGAATCAAACACGCCTTCATGAGTCGGCCGTTTCTCGTTGCGATGCAGCAGCGTGAGTAGTTTCTTCTGGGTCAATCCTCTGAGGATACTAATGTATGTATATCACAGGGCCCAGATGGCTCAATTACTAGAGGTACGATCTGAGGATCTGCAATCAGTTCTTCTCTGATACTAACTCTCGCCCCATTTTTTGACAGCTATATCGAAAAACACCTGGACTTCGCTACGCTCCCATCAGCCTCACTCAGATGACATTCACCGCTGGAACTGTCCATCTTCTCGGCGCTGTTAATTACGAGAGCAAGCGTAGCGAGAAACGGTTCCGCACCGCTCTTACAGGTGCGAATGAATGCGTCAGAGCACTTCAAGAAATGGGGCGGACGTGGCAATGTGCGAATCAAAGTGGGCAGGTTTTAGAGAACATGATCCGGAGTTGGTGCCCTCAAGGAACTCGGGATACTGGTATGACTATCGGGTCTAGCGCCTTGTCGTCGCCAGCCCCTGAGACGCCGATGTCCTCATCGACCACGGTGGAGAGAAATTGGCAAGAGTTGCTGGATGATCCCTCTTCTGACTTGACAAAGGAACTCATCAGGTCGGGGTGGTTACCGCCGACCTCACAACAGGTTCAGCCCAGAGTCCCTTACATGCCGACGAATTCAGCCTTGGTTAGTCGCTTCTACGTGGTGTGATTAGCCGTTCAGTTGCTTATGCCCTGTCTGCTTCTTCCGCAGACACCAAACGCGTTCGCAGCAGAGCTACCGCCGTCTATGTTCTCCACTCTCGGGGACTTGACCGTTCTGCGTGGGACTCAACACCCGCCCCCCGACCATGGTAATGTCGGCTTTGCGGACCCTAGGTGGGACAGCAATCACCAAGCACCTTCTGACGATAACACCGCCTGGGCGAACATGTTTGGGGTCGACAGCTCGTTTGGGTGGGAGTACACTCATAATTGGGAAGATTTCCAAGGACAACATACGACTCATACGCATTATGGGGCCTGATGATACTACGGAGATGTGTGTTTTGTGCAAGATATGTATCCTCTATTCGCGAATATTTGTATGTATGTATATCAGTAAGTAGCCTATGCACAAACTTCCTTCACTAGTAGATCGAGTACCAACATGTGCCCCGGAGCATGCGAAATAACGATACCATCGATCTCACTGTCGATGACCACTTGTTGAGGAGTAACGCCGCACCCCCAGTATATTGGAATTTCTCCTTCCCGGATTTCAGTAGGGTCACCGAAGTCGGGGTGTGTGCCTTCGGGATCGTCAATGCCCAATGTACGAGCTCCCTTTTCTCCCCAAGCTACAGGTTCGCCGTGAGTTCGGACGTATGGTCGCGTTATCTCGCGCACGGATTCGACAGAGTCGACAGGGTATGGTCTCATGGAGACGATCATACGGCCCGAGAACACTATATGAGTGTAAAGTCAGTCAATAACCAGCTAGAGAACTCCGACCCAAAGGCTGAGGAGCTCCCTACCTCCAGTAGTCATCAAAGGGACCTTGGTCCTGTACATCGGCACATTCCTCTTTAATTCCGAATGACGTGGGATCAGTCCTTTCGCGAAAAGTGCTGCCTCAAAGGTATATGAGCAGCCTATCAGGAACGCGACCGAGTCTTCCTTCCACTCTGCTGTGATATCTGTCTTGGTCTCGAGGAGATTGCCATCCTTGTAGATGTTGTACCTGGGTAGGTCTGTTCGTATGTCGCAGTTTGCAGCTAGATGTTCAGGGACTGTAGGGTCGCCGGGATCTAGTTCTCCGATGAGTGGGCACCTGGGGGGCGAGAAAGACAAATGAGAAGATAAGCGCGATGACCTCTGTCAGAATCGGATACCAAGATAAGGTAAGGACGTACGAGACAGGATTCCTCATGCAGAGGTTGCGGAAGTCTTGCGCGTATTTCTCAGGTAGAATGAGGAGATTTGCCTGCGTATGGCCATCACTATAAGCTGCCGTCGTGGGTTTGTTGAACTCGTTGGCCCGGCATAGACGACGAACTTCAGAGGGTGTAACAGAGGCAGGTTCGGGCATGAGAGTCAATTTACGAGCGATTGGACGATAGATTGAAAGCTTTGATGACCTATACATATATGAACTATACCCATAAGCTGAGAATTGTCGTTTGACGATGAAGGCGGCCATGATATCGACGCATAGGTCATAGGTGTCAATTTGATCAAAGTTAACAGGATGATAGCCTGCCGGATGGTGTTTGCACGGATTTCGCACGGAAAAGAGCTACTTAATTGGGTTGTTGAGGTCCTTGAAGCGCGTTTCCGGATATTTCATTGACCTTCTCAGAGTCCCCGGAGACTGAAAGTGGAATATCCGGACAGGGATGGGGTAGCGGGTCTTGATACTCAGATCATTCGGATATCAGTGATACGCCATATATGGGAGTCTCCAGGTGCACCAACGAGTCTCCCGCTACATTGAAACAGCGGGTTGAGATTAGGACTTACCGTGTTCGTCAGGCCGAGACAAGTATGAGGAAGAAAACAGGCAAGTAGCAACCGTCGTTTGCGGTTTCGCACCAGTGATCTGCCTGGGGCGCTTGCCATGGTTCCCCGGTCAGCGTCGGGCTGTGCTCGGGCGCTTAGCGGCCTTGAGTCGGCTCTTGTCTCGAACCTCGACCTCCTTGACATGTGCACTGTAGTCCTCGGTCTATACTCCAGTTGTACCCTCTTTGAACTTTGGAACATCTCAGCGAAAGCCTTACTGATAGGTTATACTTCTCGGATCCGACAATTCTCCGTATCTCAGAACTCCCCATGGCCATTTCGGTGCAGACGGGGAGTTCTTCTGTTTTGTCACCAAGTCACACAACGCCAAAGCTTGCCAAGGAAGTAGATGATATGCTGATTATGCATCAGGATAATCGGATTTGGTATGCCTCACGAAGCATGAAGAAACGGTCATCTTCATACTCACTAATAACTGCCGCATCCTTCCTAGTGGCCAGTGAATCTCCACCGAATTAAGATCTGTCCTTATTCAGTCTGGGTCTGCCACTCTCGGTACCAACTGGAAGCGGCAGACATTGTCCTTTACTGCCACCATAACATTTCAGGGCTCGAACGTCACACAAAGAAGATGAATGTTGATGGCTTTTGGGCTGGGGTACCGTGATCGGCAGGCAACTAGTGTTCCTTTCACCTACACTTCCAACACGGACAGGTGAGCCACTCGCTACAGTTTTCTGCGAAAGGATCTTTTTTTGTCTCTCCCATATCATAGTTGCATTACCCTATCCAATCTCAACGGCCCTATGAATCCCACCGACATGACCGTGCAACCACTTGTCTCGCGTTTGACAGAGTCACCTGAGGAGGTCTTTGTCCTACTTCGTTCCGGCACATACGTCCCATCTCAAGAAACGTCACCCCAAATCGAAACCGCCCGGCAACAGGTCCAGGAACACGAGAAGATTGTTCTAGAGCTCAAACGCGACATAGCTCGTTATCAATCTCTCTCTTCACCTATCCGGAAATTCCCTACAGAGATTTGTCGCATCATATTCGCGCTCGCCTCCGGTGAAAATCAACTGGGAGGGAATTACCATTGGAGCTCCAATGCATTCCGCTTGGCTGGCGTGTGCAGCCGCTGGCGGGATATTGCCATCAGTTCGCCAGAGCTATGGGCTGAGATTGCAGTCGCAGTCGGAGAACAAGCTATACCCCCAATGCAGCTTTGCCTTGATCGGTCAGGGATTCATCCTTTATCGATTCAGGTTAGCGGTGGAATACAGGAATCAGAAGAGAAACCAGAGTTCGTCCAAAATTTCTGCCGCATGCTGGCGGAGCATTCTGATCGCTGGCGCCAATTAGACCTCAGCGAGGCTGACCACACCCTGATTCCATACATGGCGAATCATCTCGAGCAAGCCCCGATGCTAGAGACAGTCATATGCAGCGAATGGGGCTCTAGATTGTTGGAGGGCGCTTGCTTTGACAAAGCCCCCAATGTCCGGACTGTCGACTTCCATTTCATGAACGGCGCAGTTCCTATGGATATGTTGGATCTTCTCCCTTGGGCCTCGCTTCATCATCTCACAATGGAACACGACCAACAAGAACTTTTTGATGGGCTATTTGAGGGGTTGCGTTGCGCAAAGGACCTTAAGTCACTGGAATACACCGGCGATGCTCTTCTTGACGGAGAGTCCTACAGAGCAATAGATGCAGCGCTGTCTGAAGAGGACCGATTCTCGTTAAACATCGAATGTCTCACCATCGACATGTCACGCACACGAGGCTTTTACGACCTCTTGCATGATTTCTTCTTGCCCCTAATCCTCCCCTCCCTGACTTCACTGGAAATCGCTTGTAAAACGCCAAACGGCATTCGCTCAGGTCCACGATTTCGAGGCAGCTGGCCATCGGAGATCATCCGCCAATGCTTCCAGCGTTCGAGATGTTCCTTGACGGTGCTGGTTCTCAAGGGAATGCCCTTGACAGAATCCGATGTTATTTCGGTCCTGCTTCTCGTTCCCTCCCTCCAGCGTTTCACCCTTACCGAATTCGGGTCAAACATCTTGTGCGACGCCCCTCCGAAAGCACCTCAGCTGATCACCAAATGGTTGCTGATGCGACTTCGGGGTCTTCCTACCAATAATCAGTGTACAATTTGTCCACACCTCATCTATCTCGAGCTTCGAGCTCAATCTCACTTCGATGCCGACACGGAATTTGTTGCGCTGTTACAATCAAGGCAGGTTGCCAATGGAGGTGTGGAGAGGCTCAGAACGGTTGTGCTAAAGGTTTCAGGACGGAAACTCTCTCCGGAACTTCTTAAGGGCATTAGTGGAGGGATGATGGTCACTCTTTTTGACGAAGGCGGGAGAGTTGACGAAAGCAAGGAGACCAGCGACGGTTCCGGCTCTTAGACAGTAATCAACGCCCGATACCATAGTGCGTGCGACCGGTAATTAGGTTGTAATCAGGTACACTACTGGAGTATGTACTATATGATGATAGATCTTCTTTTGTTATTACGCGGCCAGCTGCATGGCACTTCCGATACTTCCGGCTCCAAGCTGCCTCGAAACACAAAGGTGCTGGTTTTGGCAGTCCGGTCTTGGCATGAGGAGAGAGCGAAGGAGCAGTACCTACTTATTATTCGTGAGCGAGCCGGACGGGAGAAGGCCCAAGGGGCCAGGGTTGCACGCAGTAGCCGACGGGAGTCTGGACTCCGGCACCGACCGTGGAAATTTTGGACTTAACGTGGAAGCACCTACACGCCCACATAATGCCCTCTTTCTCTTCGTACCATCTCGATACTGGGACTCAAGTTGACTCTACTTTCATCGGCTTCTATCTCTCAGCTGGTATTTCAGGTACAGCTCAGGTAACTTAATTCACACAATATGCTTAAACACAAATAATCGGGACATAACGTCGGCATCAGACCATTGTAGGTCCTCGTGGGTACTGAACTCTATGCTCTTTCCTGTCATGTATTGGACCCGTGTCATGAGACCGCCATATATGAGCAGCTTCGGCTCGAGAGCTGACGCTACTCTTCTCCTCTTCTCCCATGGATTCCTCTCCAGTAGGTCAGGGCTCGGTTGACCATGTTTCTTGGTGAGTCAGAGTCCCCTCAACCGTTGAATTCGGCTTGAGATCGATCATCAATGCAGGACGGACTGGCTAGGTTTGCATGCTCCCGTTTACAAGAATCGATGCTAAGAAATACGATTAGCTGATGACTTGGCAATCGACGACCTGAATTCGCCGAATCCGTTTTCGCCTCCTGGTTCTGCATCGTCTACAACGTTGTCATCCGCATCGTTGAGCCCAACTTCTTTCTCGACCTGGAGCGGAGGTGGTCCAAGCAGTCCAAGCAGCGTTATCTCTACTACCTCGCGTAGTACGTCTCCTTCGGAAGCCTTGCAGAGATCACCAGGCCTGCCGACGGTTAATACCGCCCTCAATCTGCTGATGGAAGGCCACGGACACCTTTGCGATCCAATGAGATACTACAGCTTTTGGAGGCGTATCCTCGCTTGGTGTTTCCCTTCAGACCAGGGATTTGTCGTCCAGGAGCCCTTTCAGAACAAGCACTTTCCCCACCCCCTCGATGTCACGGTATTCGAAGAGGCGTCTTCGCACCCGACCGCGGTAATTGTCGTAGCGCACGCCTCCAAACCCAATCCCCACAACAGTCATGGGACAGGCTTTTGTCATGCGGACGGGGAACCTCTCGTCATCCTCCACATCCGAACCCCGTTAGAATATTACAACGACTACATTCGTGAAGAGATGAAGGAGAAAGCTTTCATGTATTTCGACAAGGTCATGCAAACCAGCCACTTCTCAAATGCCATGGTCATCACGGCAATGGGCCAAGCGTTCCGAGCTTGGCGTAAAACGACAGTCTTCACGGAAGAACAGGAGAATAAGTGGCGTTACATTTCGGAACGAACGAGCGGGAAGTTCACGCCGGGCATGAAATCAATCCCCGAAGACATACGTGATACGGACTGGTGTGAAGACGTATCCTCCAAGGAAGGCCAGGCCCTGCTATTGACGATATCTGGGCTGGTCAAGGATGAATGCTGTCTTCAGTGTTGGAACGACTGCGGACAGATATAAGTACCCTTCCCCCAACTTTCAACCGTATTCATTCAGCCTTTCCTTTTGTTCGTTCTAGATGTACATTTAGATTGTTTTTCTGGACCCACGTATCTCAGCGCTATACTAGATGTCACATTTCGGAAATGCCTTTGCTTCTGTGTAGTCAATGTCAACCTAATATTGGATCATCCCTTTATAATCGGGGGTTGAGTGTCGGGGGGCGTTCGGTGCTAGTGCCATCGAGAAATGCGGATGTGTACACACTCAATTACTCAATTTCTACCTATTTAGTTTATATTTAGTCGCTTATTGGATGGATGCCGTTTGAGCGGGTCATGCGGCCTTGAGGGTGAATATTTCACCACAACTCTTTCCATGCAACACCCATGTCGCTACCCTTGGGCAAGGTCATAGCAGAATACCGCAACAAGCACACTGAACTCATTCAAGGCATCGCGCGAGTCGACTATGCTCCTGGGGCTTTGGCGGTACAACAAGTCAAGATCGCAGACTTGCAAGTGAAAGTAGAGGAAGGGAGGGCGAATCTCGACAAGTTGCTGGACAGAGTCAAGAAACAGAAAAAAGCCGCAGAAAGCTCTGATAGCCTCAAGTTCAACTTCAAATTGCCTTCATTATTGCGTAGAGCGAACTCGAAGGGGAAGAACAAGGCGAAAGAGAGGGATGATCCTTCATCGCCTCAATCACCGTGTGTCACCACAAATTCAACATTTCCTGAACTCGCTGACGAGAACTTCAGTGGATATATTGACGCTCTAAAAGAAGAGGCAAATGAACGTGAAAAGCATGATGTGTTAGTCCAGGAATTGACAGAAGCAGAACTGGGGGTGAGCACTTTTGCTTATTTTCTTTACTTCTATGATATTCATTTGGCTTATCTGCAATTCAGAGGATCACTCTTGAAGAGAAGACTAGGGAATATAACGCATTGAAAGTCAAACTGGACGCGCTCTACGACCTCATATTCAACGGTCCTACAATGGGTACCCTCTCCACATCATCGCTAGTTCTAATCACGCTCACACGATACTCTTAGGCTATCCCGAAGAAGACCAGCTCGAGCAACAGGTTTCAGCAGCAAGAGCCGTATTGGATCGTGTTCAAGTCACGCAGAATACCGAGAAACAGGCATACGAGTGTCTATACCGGGCCGAGAAGACACTGCGCGACTGCAAGGCCAAACTAAAGGATGGACTTCAGTGTGCCGCTACCTGTCAGTTTCCACTCCACGTTCCACGGCAACAAGAGCTCTAACTTTTTCTTTTTGCAGCCATGTTCGCCAGTGGCCGGTGAGATCGTTTGAGGTTTAACATAGCCTAAAACTAATCACTCCTTCGCCCCCTCTAGCTCCGTACTGGAGAAGGAAACATCCTGTCTGCAGAGTGCACACGCTTTAGCGATCCAAACGACCCAGTTGGTTCAGGAAGCTCGCCAATTGTCACCCGGGGTTAAACCATTGGAAACTCTTACCATCGCCCAAACGTGAGAGCCGCCCTCAATGTATTGCCGCGTCTAACACTGACACACCCCGCCCATTTCTTAGCATTCCTACGAGGACGGAATCAGAAAGTGGAGACCAATTCTATGGTGAGTACCGTAGTAATATCCCCCCACAACTGCCTGCCGAGTTTGTTCTGAACCCCGGTCTCCAGCGGTTTTGAAAAGTGCTGCCTCAGAGGTGGCACGCGCCCATACGCAGGTGAGTGGTCTATTTGTTGCCTATGTCTCGCTTTCTCCGTCTTAACACTCTATTCGCTATCTAGCTCGCAGCCGAACGGGCAAGTTACAGCGGGCGAGCGGCAGCGGCTAAACATGTCGTGGAAGGTGCTGAGCAAACGCTCGCACAATACAAAGAAGACCTCTCAGCCCTCAGAAAACGAATCTTCGAAGATATCGCAGAGAAAATGCTCTCACGAACCCCAGATCTGACGATAAACGGCATCAATAGCGAGGAGGAGGAATATTCAGAGGCCCCTCCGAGCTATCAATATGAACCCCCATCGACGTTTGTACCACCGCTTTTAACCTCAGGCCTCGACACTCCTAACAAATACGTACAACAACTACCGGCAACCTACAGTGACTATGCACCTTCTCCTGTCAGCAGCAGTAGCCATCATATATGGCCGAGTCCTAGTCCGACGACGCCTAGTACGTTACCATCTATTGGTTTGTTGTACTCGTCAGTACAGCTACTGATGGCTCTACAATTACAGGTTCTGTTCGCCGGTCACGGCCGCTACCGCGACCACCCGGTTCATGAGACTATTCAACGCGTCCGGCCTCAACCACACATACACACACCCTCATAACGATCCGGAACTCCTACTCACCGGTCGTACTTGTACATATAGCCATACACACGAGCTGGTTTTCTCGTCGAGGACATATGGACCCTCTACCACACTCCTTCAGCCCTTTCTCCTCTCGATTTTTCTCCCTCTGCTGGGTTTTATATTCCGTCGGTCCCTGCGTATCTAGTAGCACCCCGTATCGATCTTTCGTAATGTTTAATTGGTTGTCCCTTTGCTTCTTGTCGCACTTCCGTTACCTCTACCCAAACATAGCAGCTAGTTTATAGTACTTTCGCTGTCGTGACGGACTTTTCTACATACTACTGTATCATAAACTTTCGCATACTTACCTTCCATAGAGAACGTCTCTCCCCCGCCCCCCGAGTCCCTGACAGACAACTTTACTTCTTTTGGTATTATATTGTATACTGAACCTACTTGCATACTTACGTTCATAACTTGTGGAATATCCGACAATTCGCCTGTACAGATCTATGGGTGGCTGCGGGGGAAGGGCAAGGGCAAGGGGAGAGGGACAAGAAACACTGATACGAAATCTGACGGAAACATAGTGTGAGAAGATCTAGGGTACCTGTAGGCTGTGGGCTCCTTCCCATCTTTAATCGTTTATCAGGTTAGGCGGAGGAGCTTTGGGCGCTGAGGAGGTGAGTGGTGTTAATATAAACTCCAAACTACTTACACAACTGCACCCAGTCTTGGGATTCTGGACGCGTCTTGGCTCTTGAATCTGCACTTCGTAACCTATTCCAGGTATTCCCAGTGTCGCGCCACAATCTGAAACATTCGTGATGAGGGGGAACTGACAATAGAGTGGTGTTGGTTCCTATCCTAGTAAGTACTGTACATGAGCTGTTGTTCTCGTCAAGCTGGCTGGAGGCTATTAATCTACAGGGCGTGTGCGCGTATCAAAAGGACTATATCTAGGTATAACCACAAGCGAATTAATCACTATCATCCGAATCGTCGTAGTTGAATAAGTGTCGCAGGCGGGCGGGAGGACCGGGAAGTGAGCCATCGTCTTCAGATTCGGATTCGGAGTCTAAGTTCATGTTGGCTGGACCTCGGGTCTGCTGACGGTAACGATATGTAAACTCGATCTCTTCGTCCGTCGAACCGTCAGAAGAGTCATCCTCTGAATCTGATTCAACTGGTCTACGTTGATGCCTGGCCACAGGTCGATGGTGGGTGTCCTCTTCGTCAGAGCTTGACATATTCTCGTCCGATGTAAGTTCGATGACTTCGGTTGGTTCCATGCGCTCTCCTGAGCGACGACGGGGGTCTGGGTGTTCTTCGTCAGATTCCATCAGGACCACACTGCCGTCGTCGATGAAACTCCCTTCATAGTCTTCTTCCTCCTCCCCGCCTTGGTCACCCGGAAGCTCCTGCACGTCAATATCACCATGAGGGTGGAATCGCCGACGGACTCGACGGTGGTCATCATCTTCCTCGTCACTCTCAGACTCCGAGTCACCGGTAAGCGCTGCGTGGTTCCCCCACATCCCCATGAGGTCCTCGAAATATCTAGAGCCATCGGCGTCGTCCCAAAACGCGTCGGTGTCTGCGCGTTGAGCTTCTAATTGAGCGTGGCCATCATAAGCGCGATTGCACCCAGAACATATCCCATCCTCGATCTCGTGCATGCAGTCCAAGCAACGGTATATTCCACCGTCTTCTGCGTCGTACATTCCGGTCTCTTCGACGGGTAGATCGGTCACGGGTCTTTCTTCACCGTATATGGTGTCGAGGAATTTAGGAGAAGATCGAAAGATGTTGTGCCAGGGATCTTTGTTCTCGTTCGCGGCAGAGGTCTGGGGTTGAGGTTGTTCGGGAGGAATGTTGGTAAGAAGGCCACTCTGTACAAGGGTTGCGACGATGTTCTTGATCGCCCAGACTTCGACGGGGCGTTCTCGGACGACTGCGCGACAGTGGGGGCAGGTCTTTTTCCTGTAGTAGAAAGTATGAGGACGGTGGCCTGCTGGTGCACCGTCGTGGGGTGGTATAGATGTGAACCAGTTCACGAGGCAACTGTGGCAGGCGGTGTGACCGCATGGTGCGAGAGCGTAGGGTTTGTAGAGGAGGTCGAGGCAGATTTGGCAGGTAATGGATTGCTGGACTTGACCCAACGCTTTTTCGTGTTGCTGTACGAGCTGTACGATGAAGTTAATACAGCTCTCGAGGGCAGATAATGAGTCAACACGCACCGATGACTTGACTTCGATTTCGTTGTTTAGCTTTTCTACGTTGACATTCGTTTGGAGAGGTGTCGCTTGCATTTCCTTCGGGGTGGGTTGTTCGTTGGAAATTTCGGTCGACTGAGATATGAATATCAGTACTGTCACTGACATAGAAAGAACATTAAGCACTTACTATTGGGTTCGGTCCAGTAAAATCTTGTTGGGTGGCATCTGTTTCTGTTTCGACCGTAATCGAACGTGTCGTCCTCAAAGTGCTACTCGGAGGGGCGCTCATGGGACGATTCTCTGATGCCCCTACTATCGACATCTTCCTCTTTTTCTTCTTTCTCTTCTTCTTGTCCTTCACGGACTTTGCGGATGACTCTGGCTTCAACCGCTTGGCATTGCGCACTGAAGGCTCACCACGGTCATCAGATGCCTGACGTTTCCGAGAGTTGTTGGGTCCTAGAACCGCTGTACTGGGGCCAGCAATGGGCTCTGTCGGTGTCGACATTGACAATGGTGGTGACAACGAAAGAGCGCGTAGAGGCTGTGACAGTGTGTGACTCAAGTCTGTGACGAGGATGCTGCCACGCAAACAAGCGCCAACAACGCGCGCACGGTCCATTGACGGAGCGGTTGCCGGTGCCGCCATCGGTTGGTTCTGTACCGTCATCTGTTCACCGCGTTCCCATACGCCCTTATGCTACACCTTTCTCCGCTCTTTGTATTCGCATTCTAATACCGCCTTTGACGATTTTCTCTTGTAATTGTAAGTTCATCGTTCCTGACTTGTATCTGTGCAAGCCCAGCTGATGATTCCACAGGTCGTGACGAATTCCAACACACATCACCGCCGCAAGTGGCTTCCTGTCAAGTGGACAGGAACTAATTCATCCGCACTGGAACAACAAAATTCGGATATTTTCGGTCATCTTCATTGAGTTTGTATTGAATTCTGGCCATTCGGATCAGTCCATACATCACCATGTCGAGCTTTTTTCGCAGGGAACTGCTTCCTAAAAGTCCATCATGGCGTTATCAACTCACCACTGAGCGCGCCTGTGAATTTTCCTCCAACTCATCTTTGTCCCTTTCCCCCATGCAAACTCTGGTCGTCACCCAACCTCCGTCCCTCTTTCATAAAGACGAGCCAATGCGTGGCACACCGACAGGCCGTATATCCTTGAACCAGACTCGCGGAGCATTGGAGAGCTACAGCGGAAAGCGGGGGGCGAACTCACTGCGTTTGTCGCCGTTTCACGACAATCATGCCTACCACAGAGATCCTTTTCATTCTCCCGGTGCTGAAGTAGCTGCGCTCAGGCATGATGATCAGGTGTCCCCTCTTCCTTCCCCAAACTCAATCGCGCAGCCAAGACCTTCATCATTATCAACGACACCACATAAGTCTTGGTATCGCGGTGTAAATGGATCCAGGGCTTACTGGCTGGTCCTCTACTTCTGCTTCAATCTCGGCCTCACGCTGTACAACAAAGGAGTCCTGGTTCACTTCCCCTTCCCATATACACTCACCGCCGTCCATGCCCTCTTTGGGAGTCTCGGGAGCTCTCTATTAGCGCGGGCTGGTGTCTTTGTTCCCGCGAAGCTCAATCCAACCCAGAGAATGGTGGTCACCGCGTTCAGTGTCCTATACGCTGTGAACATTGTGGTTAGCAACGTATCTTTGCAACTCGTCACCGTTCCTGTGAGTTACCATCTGACACAATCAATTGTGTACCGCTGATGACCCCGGTGCAGTTTCATCAAGTGGTCCGCGCGATAACTCCCGTATTCACCATTATATTATCGTCGTTGCTCCTTGGGACAACAAGTACCCGTGCTCGAGTTGTCTCCCTTGTTCCTGTGGTTGCTGGAGTGGGATTAGCGTACGTCCGCACTTTATCGTATTTCGGTGTCTTTGTTCTGATATATTTCCCCCCAGCACCTACGGTGACTACTACTTCACACGATGGGGTTTCGTCCTAACGCTATCCGGGGCAATCCTTGCCGCTCTCAAAACTATCCTTACGAACGTCCTACAATCGCGTCCTTCCGGTGAATCCAAGTCACCACTCTCCGAAAAGTTCGATCTCAGTACCAGATCGCCTGCACTTCCCCAACTCAATGCTCTCGCGTTCTTGCATCTGCTCTCACCGCTCGCTTTCTTACAATGCATGTTGTTCGCACAACTATCGGGAGAACTTGGTCGGGTGCGGCACTATGCAGCGACCGAGATGTCGTCGACCAAGCTTTTGGCGGTCATGTTCAACGGGTGCATCGCGTTCGGACTGAATGTCGTCAGTTTCAGTGCCAATAAACGGGTTGGAGCGCTAAGCATGACTGTTGCGGGTACGTGACGCCACTATGGAGAAGAGAGTTTGACATGTTGACTGATTCCTTTCCCCCCATGTAGCAAACGTCAAGCAAGTTCTGACAATCCTGCTCGCTGTCCTCATATTCGATCTCACGATCACTCAAATGAATATGATAGGCATAACTCTCACCCTTGTCGGTGGAGCGTGGTACGCCCGTGTTGAATTCACGGAGAAACGGCACAAGATGTTGCGAAGGCTTCGGGTGATCTGAAAAGTGTGCTACTACCACAACAGGGCCTTGTGGAAATGGGACAAACCCACTCATAGAATTGTAACCTCTTCTTTCTCCTTTGGGCTCCTGAGGATTGTGTACCAACAAACGAGAACATTCTACCCTGTACCGATACGTTTCAATTTTCCCCTCCATCGTCGTTCTCTATTTATCGTTTCTCGGATTTGTCTTGGGGAATTGTCTTTGCTTTGTCCAACAACTCGGCTATGTTGATCTTATCCATTCTTCCTCTCAAATCCGTCCCCCGCCTGCATACTACATATCCGACACACGCAATACGCAATCACCTTGTCGCCACACACACCCTCACACATTGATACCGCGTTTATCATTGTCGATGTTATCACACACGGGAAGACCTCCCCCCTGACCCTTTTTTCCTGTCATTACCCGCTTTCGGACACTGGGAACACACACAGCTGGCTTTCTCGTTCCTGTACCACATTGCTACATCGCTACATCGTCATGTTTACATTCCTTTCTACCCTCCCGCTCTCTACTAGCACGCTCTCTTTTGTGGATATTGTGGACCTCTGGATATACATTACATTACAGAACCCCGATGCGGCGTCTCGTACATACTGTCGCATTTATGCATATACGTAGTACTCAAATAACCGTCATCGTCTATCGCGATTTTCGCAGATAATAGAACAAAGAACCCCAGAAAAAAGAACAAACAGCTTTCTCTCGGGAATTCCGTCAATTTTCCGACGTGTATGTTGAATTTCCCGAACCTCGTTTCGCCCCCTTGGCTCAACCTCGTGTAGACCGCCCCGCGATTCGGACTGGGCACATCGATTAAATCAATGCTTTAGGCGTGGAATTACCGTTAGTTTCATTCTCCGAGGCGTGGAGGTATTAGATCGAAGTCGAAGCACCTCCGGATGTAGGCATCCTGTGAGAGTATTACACCTTGCAAAAGGGTTATCACCTCAGGTTATTTCCAGTGCGACTTCGCGAACGTGTTTCATGAATACTTGGAACGATGATATGCGGAGAATACTCAAAATTGTCGGCGTATCCCCCAATCCCAAGTTTGGGGGTTCGGAGGTTGTTGACGCCAGCGATGATAAGCTCGACTGTTTTTGGATAGAAACATCCACCCCTCTGACAACGGTTTACGCTCCGGTCGGGACTCGGTTGGTTTCTGCAGACAGGACAAGTGCGTAGAGTTTCGCGTCGTGCTGAACGCCGATGTCGTGTCGTTGATGATGACGATGACCAAAGAGACGGTCTCGCCCCGAATAGCGGCTAGTAGTGGTAGCATTGAGCACTCCAAATGCTGAATTTGTGGCACCGAGTATCGGTTCAAAACGTTCGTCTCCGAAACGGCATGGTCTACGGTCCGGTCCAAAAGAGATAAATTGAATATACCACGTCTGACAATACAATACTCGAAGAAAGGCAAAAAGAGAATCACAAAGGCTCTAACAGCTACTTCATGGTTCAGTGTCCACCAGCACCGGAGAGTCACCGACTACAAGATTAAGAGGTCAGGCTAGAATCTCGTTTTGGGGACTGAAAGGACTGACTTGAAGATCCAGAGTTTTCTCTGGCCATCGCACCTTCTAGGCCCTCACTGAATAACTCGGGATGTTTTTCAGGGTGTGCAATGCTTGCGGCAACCTTTGACCGCCCTTTAGTATTCAGGTCAGACTGCCATGCATCTACAGCCTTCGGTATTTGACTGGAGGCGGGAGGTCAGTACGAAGGCTACACGGTAACATCCAGGACAACCGAACGAACCTCGGAGCATATGTCCGTGCAAATAGTGCCGCCTCAGGTGCTCTCTGAGTCTTGACGAGAAGGTCGACACATGATGCTGCGTCGCCAAGTTGGAAGTGTGTTGCGAACGCAAGATTATTTTTGCCGCCTTCCTCTACAACAATGAACGGGAGAATCAGTGAACACCTGAACGTTTGATAGGAGATTTTCACATACCCGCCTTCCTCGCTAACTGTGCGAGTCCATCCCTATCACCGATCGACAAGAGTAGAAGCATCAACGAACTGAGATCCCCGGCCTTCTCAAAGGACGTTCTAGCCAGATCAAACCTCCAGACAGTCAGCGCACGGTCGCCCAATGCTTTCCACTTCATCTCCGCCTCTAACTCTGGCACCGTCTTAACAATCTCTAATGCGGCGTCCAGGTCGTCTAACTGAAGAGAAAGGTCGAATTTGTGATCGGGGTCTGTTGTTATTTCGAGAGCCAATTCCTTCAGGTCTAGATAAGAAGAGGTCAGCGTGACTTATTCAAACCCGTCACAGATCAAGGAGTATTACCTCTGCCTTCCAAGAACCTGGCGACCTTGTTGAGCTGGTCCTTGGGAAGCGTCGGTAGGATCTCTGCCGCTGCATCCATATCGCCTCGCATGACTGCGGTCTGGTACTCGACGACGTTGAGCGACAGAGAATATCCGTAGACATTCATGTCCTTGTCGGCGAGGTAGACGCGGTTATGAGCGGGGATGTAACCTAACAGGTATAAGGTTCTACGAAGCAACTTAGAGACGCTCGAGTTGAAGAGAAAACGATCTGAACTCACGTATCAAATGGACTGATGGTATACGACTCATTGCCAATGAAGTACGACAGTCGCTTGTTGCCAGTGGTGTAGATGAAGCAGTCTCCGATCCACTTGGCCGTTTTTACGCTGGAGAAAACTCTGTGAGCTAATCAGCTTTGACTACAAGAATCGTCCGTACCTCTCCTGAACATCGGCAACGACGTCGAAGGCTTCCTCAACACCTTCATCCGTCACCTCAATTCCGTCAGCCAGTTTGACATCGTACGCATCTCGATCGAATCGCAGGATATAGAATGAATCATCTGAAGCGATAGCAACGAGGGTTCCAGAGCCAGACCAATATACCTGGAACGGCGTCGCGGTTAGTGGACTGTCAAAAGTAATGAGAGTGCCTTTACACACGTTCTTAGCATCGACATCAATCCGTCGAACAATTTCTCCTGTTTCCCAGTCCCAGAACATGACGAACCCGTTCCCTCTCGCGCCCAACAGAGGACCTCCGAAAAGGGCTTCGAGGCTGAAGTTGCCAGAACCCTTCATGCCGACACCTCCGCGCTCCTTGAAGTTCTTGTATACCTTGAGCTTGAGTTTATTTTCCAGTACCGCGTAGGTATTGGAATCCGGCGCCCAAGCAAACGAGATACCGTTCCCGAAGCTCTTGTTTCTCCAAGCAAGAGCGGTGTAGGTGATATACTCCCCATCGCCAACGACAGTGACGAAACGTCCATTAGACGAGTGAATGATCGATGAAGCGAAGACTTCGGTCGACCCGATTTCCTTCGTAGGGACGGGAAGGCGAGCACCGTCTGAGGATGATTCGTCGAATTGGACAGTCTGGAGGTTCCCAGAGAGCACCTGGTGATTCCGTGTGTAGATGAGTTTGCCAGAAGGGTCCATGCTGAAAGTCGGCTCATCCCTGCCAAGCTTGATCACGACGACACCCTCATCGTATCCCAAAGCGATCTCGTTCGCGTCCTTCCGCAGCGCGATACACCATGCTCTCTCTAGAGCGTAGCTGAGAGTGTTCTCGATGCGGTAGCTCCCTGCGTTCCATATCTTCACTGTGCCATCTTCACTACCACTGATGATGATCGGGAGGTTTGGGTGGAATACAGCAAACGAAACGTTGTTGGTATGGCCCTCCATTGTTTGAACGCATGATTTGCTGAGGTAGTCCCATACTTTGACCGTCTTGTCATCGCCACAAGTGACAACGTATGGTTTGTCGGCGCCAGTGTAGAATTCGACGTAATTGACACCCTTTTCGTGAGCGTCCATGGTGAAGTTTGCGTTGGGGGAGCCTAACGACCACATCTTCACTGTACGGTCGAGGCAAGCAGAGGCGAAAGTGTTGGAATCTTTGGGGTTGAAGGAAAGGTTCATGATATAGTGGGTGTGGCCTTCGTATGTCTACGAACAAGAACTGAGAGCTCAATGAAACGTTTCATCGAGAACGAATGACGCACTTGGATGTTCTTCCAGCCCTTATCCCAATCCCAAGCCTTGATAGTCATATCATCACTTCCCGTGAGCACGATACTCGCAGTCGGATGAACAGTCAAACATCGAATATAATCCGGATGAGCCTCGAATGCGGCCACTTTTTCATGTGTGTTGTAGTTGAAGACCCTGAGCTGGAAGTCGTCGGACCCAGCGACGAACCAGTTCTTGCGTGCGATGAATTTGATACATCGGACAGGGACTTCTGCGACTTCGAATGTCTTCACAAGTGCCCCGGTTTCGTGGTTGTAGATATTGACAGCGCCATTATAGAGACCTGTTATGATCCATGGTTCTGTGGGATGGAAATCGACGCCCTTGACGCGATCTGAGCGATTGAACAGTTTTCGCTATTGGGAGGTTAATGTATGCATGGAAAGTCAATTTCTGAAAACGCACGTTGACTTCAAACAGCATGTTCCTCAACTATCCTTTCGTGAATGCCTATCCCAGTCGTATTTACGTCCCAAATGAATGATACAAGCTGTCGAGCTTTCCGTGTCGTGGACGTCGTGGCAGCTTTTCGCGATGCTTAGTCAGCAGGCAGAGAGGGAGAGATGTAAGCGCTCATTTGGCGCTTGCATAAGACCCAGGGGGAAGGTGGTACAGGTTCATTGTATGGACAGGTATCGCAGATTGGTTTTTTCAAATTAAGAGACACAGCAAGTACTATACAACAATACGAATCGCCAGAAAGGACAGAGTTCAACGACACAAGAATATCAGGACCCATATCACCTCCTCCTCTCGTATCCTCCATCTCGCTCACGCCTATCTCCATACCTATCCCGATCCCTAAAAGCACGTTCCCTCGAATCATCTCTTATACGGCTCCTGTCGTCCCTCTTATCAGCAAACTCGTCTCTCATCCTTCTCGGTGGCGACCTCGATCGTGAAGGTGACATTGACCTATCCCTGCGGCCCCCATAACGTGGAGGAGGCTCATCCCTGCCTCTTCCACCGTATCGCTCCCGAGGGGGAGGTGAAACCGACCGGGAAGATGACCTTCCACGACCGTTCGGCCTATGAGGGGGAAGATCACGGTCCCTTGGTCCTCTCCTCGAGTCAATGTCCATTTTCTTATCCCGCGAGTCAACCGAATGCCTCGCCCGCGGAGGAGTCTCATCGCGTCGACGACGTGGCGGAGGGGATCGCGAAAAGCTGCGGCCACGATTCGGGGGTGTGGTCGAGTCGGCTGTGTCTCGAGAAGACGGTCTTCGCCTGCGGATAGGTGGTGACGGCGTTCGCTTACGACGAGAGGTCCGACGTCGTGAATCATCAGAGGCGTCCGAGGAGTCAGAGTCGGAGGAAGAATCAGACGAGGTATCAGAGTCGGAGGAGTCGGAATCGGAGTCAGAAGACGAGGACTCTGCTTCCAACATGGCCCTGCGCTGTTCCATCATGAGCCGAGGAGCATTCTGTAAAAGGAATGTAATCAGTACGTGAACAAAGCACATATTTACAAATGCCTCTGACCTTGAGATATTCTCGCATCTCCTCTGTAACGGCACCAAGCCCAACACTGGTGAAGTAGTTGATAGAGAACCGTGTGTTTTTTGGCACATCCGTAGGGAACATCCCTTCGCATGCCTTGTGAACCTCGGGATCCTTGAACCGCTCCGTCAAAGTCTTCAGACCCATGCT
Source organism: Marasmius tenuissimus (assembly GCA_029532415.1). NCBI lineage: Eukaryota > Fungi > Basidiomycota > Agaricomycetes > Agaricales > Marasmiaceae > Marasmius > Marasmius tenuissimus. The sequence goes on from JAQOTA010000053.1 coordinate 4,920,481, forward strand.
CTCCATCATCTCCTGCATCATGATTTTGATGAAGATACGGCTACTCGAGGTCGTGTCGTCTTCGTTGACTTTGACGCACTCGAATACAACCCAGGAGATGGCATCTGTGGCAAGCATATGGCCGAAGAACCGAGCGATGTTGCGGAGACGGTTCGTTTCGTACCGATGGATAGTAGTGTAGTAATTCACGAATGCTTGCTCGAAGCAGTCGGTCCACACCCGATTCAGCTTACTGAAACGCTCGCCGATGAGGCCGTAGAACGTCGAATAGGACCGCACTTGAGAGCAACATTCGATGACCATATTCACGAGCTCGATCTACAAAAAACAGTTAGCAAAGTGGTAAGGGTTGGATAAGTAAAACGTACTTCGTCACCCTCTGATAGCTGGATCTTCAGCAGCTTGTGAACAGCTTCCTCGTAGTTGAGCGCGTTCATGATCGTGAGGTAAATCGTGCGCCGGAGGTTGACAAGGTTCGTCTCTGTCTTATCTTCAATGCCCTCCTTGGCTTCGACTACTCGGGCAGAGGTCAGTCGAAATTAACCAGGAACGCACACACAAACGTACCTTCTTCCTCGTCCTCATCATCACTCGATTCTTCCTCCGACCCTGACTCCTCGTCTGAGTCTTCGCCCAAGATCTCTGCCTTTATCGACTTGTACTTCTCCTCGTTTTCCGTGTAGTTCGGGTCAAACTTGAAGATATCTGCAAGACGGAGAACATCAGTCTCGCAGTCAAGAGCTGGTACAGAGAAACACGTACTCAATCCCTCCTGAACCTGAAGCTCTTCCTCCAACTGGATCTGGTGAGTGATCTGCTCATCCTCCTCGACCAAGTCCAGACCCTCCGGCAGGATAGGGTTATCCTTATACTTGTCCTTACGAACTTGCATGAGAACCTCTATCATGTACTGGACACGATGACTGATAGTGCCCTCATTGAGGACAGCACGGAATCGCTCGTACACCGTCGCGTTGGCCTTTGGAGAGTTCTCAGCCAAGAACGCTCCGACTTCCCTCATGAACCCGACTGCGATTTCAATCGAATCATCGGTGGGTCGCTCAAGAAGGAGTACGAGAATTTGAAGGGCGATGATTTCGTGTGCTACTCCTTGGTTGACAAGGTGGCCGATGAATGTTGTTGTGGAATGGCAGATGGTCTACAATAAAGATGAGCCTTTGACCGAACAACTTGTGGAGGATTGAGTACGGACCTTGTCATTCCTCTTGAAAGCACGACGGAACTGACTGATGAGACGAGTCAACACCAGTTCACCCACCTGTGGAAGCTTAGAATTGATGATGGCGACCAGCGCGGCAAAAACCGGTGTAAAAGGCAAACTCGCAGCCTGCGCTTTCATGATACTCCTCGTGAACAACCCTCTACCGCGTATGAGATTTTCTGCGAATAACTCCGGAACGACCTGCTTGATGTTCGTGATGTTGACCCTGTTGACGATACCCGTAATGGACTTCCTCAAAGCATCCCACGACAACCGTTGGTACTCCGGACTGGCCTTGTCATTCGCTGCTGCAGCTTGAAGTGCACGTAGGCGAGCTGGAGGCATGTAAACACCTCCAGAGCGAGATCCGACGAGCTTTGCAAACTCTGCTTTTGCGTCAAATTCCTTTTCCTTCTCTTTCTCTTCTTTAGGTTTCTCTATCTTGTCTAGCTCCATTGCTGCAACCCTCGCAGCCAGCTGACGTTCTCGTTCCGCTCTCCTAACTGGGTCTACATCGTCGACTCGTGTTCGAACTGGTGACCTGGATCTCCGTCGACTGGAAGGGGGCTCATCTGCAGGGCTTAGAGACCTAGAACGATACTTGTGAATAGGAAAGCAATGTATTAAGACGTTGACACGTACCTCTTCCTTTTGTGCAAACTACTTCCTTCAGCGTTTGGGGAATCCATGACTCTCTTCTGTGTTTTCGTGAGGCGAGGCCTGGAGAGTGATGTGACGAAACGTGACGAAACGAAGCACAAACGGCATTTGCCTGTGTTTGGGACTGGCCGGTAGTCCGGGATCAGACCAGTGCCGGTCCCCGGTCCGCTTATAAACCTCTTCCCAAACCTCCATTTCCTCTTGTCCTCGTCGCACATACCCCTCGAATTGTTCATATAATGGAGAAAATGGAAGCTATCTCCTCAATAACTAGAGTGAGCGATCACTTTGTGATGTTGTCCTACATGTATCCAACAAATTCACCAAGCTCAGTGCGAATGTGATCCGAATTCTTGCCCAGGTATTTCATGATTTCTCCCTGACTCAAGCCCCAACCGACCTTGCAATGTACCGTTCAGAATCCAGGAAAGTTTACATTGCAAGGTACGCTACGTCCGGGTCTACTGTGTCAACTTCTCACAATAATTGCAGGAACCAACACCTACCTCGTCGGTAAACAGAACCCATACACCTTGATCGACACTGGTGAGGGTAAAGAAGAATATGTGGCCGAGTTGGAGAAGGCACTGAAGGATACCGCCACCGTGAAGAACCCGAACGAGCCTGAAATATCCGATATTGTCTTGTCGCATTGGCACCGCGACCATGTCGGAGGGCTCTCGTCTGTCCTACCCATGCTTCGTCGACTTTGGGAAGCCCGGAACCCATCCACTCCTTACAAACCTCCTAGGTTACACAAGCTTCCCATACCCACAGGTCGCGAACCTACTCATGAGTACTATAATCTCCCGTCCATTCTCGATTCAATTCCTTCGGATCTCTTTACGCGCGGTCCATCCGGGCAAATTCTCCATGATCTTCACGACGGCCAGCGGATCGATTTATCTTCCGTGTCTATACAGATTCTCCACACTCCAGGACATACGACAGACTCCATCTGCATCTATTTCCCGGAAGACCGAGCGCTTTACACCGCTGATACCGTCCTCGGCCAAGGGACCGCCGTCTTCGAAGAGCTAGGTCCATACATAAACAGCCTCCGGAAGATGAAGGACTTCAACCGCTCTCCGTCCGGAGGAGCTTACGATACATTGTACCCCGGACACGGCCCAGTCGTCTCTGATGGTGTGCAACTGATAGAGACCTATATCAAACACCGCCTTGAGCGAGAGGCACAGATCTTGAAGGTTCTACGGTCGTCGCCCCCTGCTCCCTCTCAAGATGAGCCGGACGATAACCTTTCGCCGAATTGGACAACTTGGACGATCGTGAAGGACATTTATGCTGCATACCCAGAGTCATTGTGGCTGCCAGCTTGTAAGAGCGTGGAGTTGCATATGGGCAAACTCGAGCAGGAGGGGGTGATCAGGAAGTTGGGTGGAGATGGGATTCATGCCAAGTGGGGATTCAACGCTAGATTGTAGGTAAGGTATGGGAAACGATGTGGTCCAGGCGGGCATCCATCATTTTCTGTCAAGTTTGAAGGGTTTAGAAGCATCAATATCTCTGTAAACATTAATTGTGTGTTATCTTGAAGGATAGGATATGTATTGTAGTTTGAAGAAAACCAGAGCAGCTCGAACTTGGATACTACAGTGCTGAGAATCTCACCGGCGATTTCGGAACCCCCACGGGAGATTGCGCTTTTAGACTTCTGCCTGTGACCACCATGTACACATCCTCTCCCAAGCTCATCAGCAAAACGTCAAACATTTAATATCCTCGTCCCTATGCTTCACGTTCAGAGCGTCATGCAGGAACAATCTCCATCATTTGAAGAAGAATCAGCTTTTGTTGGACAGAATTCTATATGACCGTATGGTCGCATTAGGCTTTCCCCGAGGAACCCATCGAATCAATACTTAAGGATGCGGTAGCATCAAGAAGTTCCAGGTTAATCATGGCTTCTCTATCCTCTTCCTTTGTCTCCCAGCTCGGCGCTCTTCTCTCCCAAGACGCGAAAGTTCTCACCGATTCCAACAACGACGAGTTCAAGGAACTTCTTCGACGATGGAGTGATATAGACAAGCAAGTTCCAGGTGCCATTGTGCTAGTTGCGACTGAGGAGGACGTGGTCAAGACAGTGAGTAATTGAATTATGTTTCTTACCAACAATGATTGAAGAGGGCGGATGTTCTCTCGATAGGTCAAGCTTGCCGTAGAGTCTCAAGTTCCTTTCGTACCAAAGTCTGGTGGACATAGTTTTTGGTCCACAATTGGGAGCTCGGGAATAATCATCGATCTGAGTGCCTTCAAGGGCGTAGCAATTGATAAAGAAGCGAAAACCATCACAGTTACAGGAGGTACACCCATCAAAGAAGTGAACGATATTGCGTTTGAGCAAGGACTTTGCGTTCGTATGTCGTCCTTCGATCATCTTATGACGCCCAAGTCTTAACACAATTCCTTGTAGCACTCGGAACAGCAAACACTGCTGGTGTAATCCCCCAGGCCATCGGTGGAGGTCTCAGCGCCCTCGCCACTCTGTGCGGATATACCTCCGATAACATCCTCTCTGCTCGCATGGTCACCGCCAGCGGCGAACTCGTCGACGTATCTAACGATTCTCACCCCGACCTACTCTACGCAATTCGCGGTGCCGGCCAATTCTTCGGGGTCGTCACCTCACTCACTCTTCGAGCCCATCCACTATCCGTCCTTCGAACACCCGACGCTACCCTCTACACCGGCACCATCGTATTCCCCATCTCCCGTCTCGACGATGTCATCGAAGCCTTTGTCCCCATGGTCACCAACGAATCCAACCCCTGGGCAGGACTCATGCTGATCGGTGCCCCTCCACCCGCATTCCAAACCGTCATTATGATCCTCCCCATCTACTTTGGCCCCCAAGAAGAAGCGGAAAAGTTTTTGGAGCCCCTCCGTGCGCTCGAACCTGTCATATTCGACGGTAAAAACGTCTTGTATACCCGTGCTAACGACGCGGTGGATGCGTTTTGTGTCAAGGACGGGTTCAAGCGGTTCGCCGGTGCGGGGATGAGTCTGGAACATTTCAGGGATCGCGCCAAGGTCGTGTTTCCCAAAATTGCAGAGTTGTTTGAGGAGCTCAAGAAGGTGGCGCCTGATGCTGGAGCGACCGCTTATGCGTTGGAATGGAACGCGTATAGCTCGCCGCATAGGAAGGAAACGGAGATTAAGGAAGAGGAGACGGCGTTTGCTCATAAGGATGCGAAGGCTTGGCTGTGAGTCTTAGTTGTTCCCTCTCCCGATCTCACGCTCACAAGCGGAACAGGGAGCTTCTGTCATGGTACACCGATCCCGCATCTCATTCTGAGGTTTCGCGGATTGAGCAACAGGCGCTTGCTTTGGTTCGGGAAGGCCAACATGATGACCATGTCTCGACATATCAGAATTGGACTCGTACTGACCCTATCGAAATCCGCTACAGAGGGAAGGAACGACTGGAGAAGCTGAAAGCGTTGAAAAAACAATGGGATCCGAATGGTATATTCACCAGGGAACTTCTGTAATCGCAGGTAGTTAGCCGTAGTGAGTACGTCACCCTATTTTCTTGTAACAATCGACACCAGACGTGCGAAATTGCAAATCGTTTCGGGTTTGAAAGGAGAATGTCAGAGCTCAGTGTAACTGTTACCAACCCTCTTTAGAAACTGGTAGCAACCTACTAAAACCGATCGGGACATTGGAAAATCATGCACATGCACACGCACGTATAAGAGGCGGGATTTTCTGAGGGTTGTTCTTTACCCAGTCTTTGACACCCCACGGTCCTTTTTACATTTCCACTAATGCCAACCGCAATGCGTCTCCTGTCTTTACTCTGCATCCTCTCTATATCTACTCCGTATGTTCTCGGCGCAGCGCGGCTCCACCGAAGGCATTGGACAGTCAAGAAAGTCGTGTACAATAGCGAGTGCAAGGGCGTAGAGAGGTATGCCTTATATATTCTCTTTGATTTGAATCTCGTCACCGGATTATTGACTCCTACAACGACAGCTGCTCCGGTGGTGAATGGTCCTATTCGGTGTATCAGCCCCCAGCTCAGCAGGATCAACCTGCGTCCCCTTCCCCTTCCCCTTCCCCTCCTTCCGACAACAACAACAGTGGCGGTGGCGGTTCGACTGGGGATGCTGACAAGGACATGTATCTGAAGTTGCACAATGACATCCGTGGTCAACATGGTGCGGGACCTCTGCAGTGGAACAACACCCTCGAGACGGCCGCGCAGAAATGGGCGAACGGATGTGTCTTTGAGCATTCCCGTGGTGCTATTGGACCGTTCGGAGGTACGTATAATATCTTTCTTAGCGTCTTTCTTGCTCTCAACCTAGACCCATACTTTCTCAGAGAATCTCTCAACCGGTACGGGAGACTTTGGCATTGATGCCGCCGTGAAATTGTGGACTGACGAGGCTGGTAAGTTCAATTGGTCTCTTTGAATGGAAGGTCTCCCTCAAACTTCCTCCCGTAGGCGACTATAATCCTTCCAATCCTCAGTACTCTCACTTCACTCAAATGGTCTGGAAAGAAAGCACCCAGGTCGGGTGTGCCGTTGCGACTGGTTGCAACGGAATCTTCGACGGCAGTTATGGGGTGAGTTCTTCAGCACTGACTCGTGCGCCATGGATGCTCAACAACTGCGATTACTTTTCAGCCCGCAAAACTTTACGTCTGTGAATATTATCCTGCCGGAAATGTTATCGGAGATTTCCAGTAAGTCATAGAGCGAGAGTCTTTTGGTTGAATAGGAGACGGAGACTGATAACGTCCATCGTACAGATCGAACGTTCAGGCGTAAGACCTTATGAAGAATCCTTGGTCGGCCAATAATCTTTATACCCCTTTGTGTTTGTAGCTATACATCCGGCATGTATCCGTCGTTGACAGATATCCAGCGTTGAACGTAAGAGGTGTGGTTGAGTAAGCGTGCTGGGGCCTCGCCAGTAACTGAGAACACGCGAGCTCGAACCGTTGAGACTTTAGACTCCTTACAGACAGCATCTGGAGGCCTTCCAAAATAATTCACGATCAGTAAGTACATTCCAAACAAAAGGAGTCTGGTGTAGTAAAAAGCATGATTGCTCTCTCCCTTCCAAGTTAATCACGCCGCCTCGAGCTGCGCAATAAGTGCTTGCGCCTCCGCACGAGGTTGAACGTCACATTCAAACGGCACTGGCTCACTATGGAACGAGTCAGTCGATACCCCGAGGAAAACCAACAGCTCAGTCGGAAACCGACCTGGCTAGCCCCTCGGTGAACTCCAGCTTCGGAACTTTGGGGTCTCCCATTTTGTCCTTCTTCGGAACGATTTCCACTGTGGCGACTATACACGCTATCGCATTCCAAATGTTGAGGTCTGCGAAGTAACGACCCGGACAGATTCTGAAGACGAACATCATGCACCCACGCTCAGCGGCATCGCGAACAAAGCGGAGAGTCAGACGAACCGTCGGCCAAAGCCCCAAGCAGGGAACTGTGGCTCTCCCCAACCTTCGGGAGCCGGAAGGAAACGCGTGGGTTCAAATTCGAAAGGGTTTGAGTACACCTTTGAGTCAATACTCATGCCGCTAACAAGCACCTATGATGAATGTCTGGGTTCAGTAGGAAACATATAAAGTACTTACTACATGTTCGGGATCACGACGGACCCTTTGGGGATGAACATTCCTTTGTAGACGTCGTCTTCGATGGTGGCATGCGGTATGCCTATTAAGTGACCAAAAGTCAGCAAAAAGATCGGGCCTGACATGGATTATTGTATATACCCAATGGAGCAGGAGGGTGCCAGCTACGCGGAGATCAGCGATCATGTTGATCAGTGAGCGGAATGGAGGCTTCGGACGCGCACCGGAAAACTTCTTGAATAATACAATCGATGTATGGTAACGAGTCTCGGTCGTCCAGCGTGGGTAGCCGGTCGTGGCCAACGACAGACACAATCTCTTCGTACGCCCGTTTCTGGCATTCAGGATGCCGGAGCATGGCCAAAAAGAACATAAGCAGAGTGATATGGCTCTGTCAAACTGTGAGTAAAGGGCTATGCTGTGGAGGAGGTCGAGCCCACCGTATCAGTCGCCGCGGTGAAGATTTGTGCGTTAGCCCCCTTGATATCTTCAATCTCAATAGCCTCTGGACCAGTCGCATCGTGGTCTAACTCCTCGAGATTACTGGATATGAAGGACTTGTCGAAAGTCTTTGTTTTCTAATTCGACGCGGAAACACCATTGATCAAGGGGTCGAATCAAAACGTACAATATCTCACCATTGCCTCTTGAACATGCCGAACCGGAGCCTCATGCAGCTTGCGTATCCATTTGGACTGGGCGCGTGCCACATTCCCATAGTGAGTACCAGGAAACCATGATGGCATATGGCGCACTGTAAATGGTGAGACTCCAACTTCCCGGGGCGCAAGTTTGTTCTGTACTCACACCATGGGAAGAAGTCGATTGGAGTGTTCCCCGCTGGTCCACAGCTACTCAATGCAATATGAAGGTTGTCCATTAATTCAATGTATTCGTCATTGTCGGACTGGAGTTTATGACCGAAAGTGAGCCGCATTATGGATGAGAGCGTAAACCTGTTTCGAAGATTCAACCCCGTCTAGCGCGTTCTAAAGACTGAAACTCGACCTACCTGCGAATAGCATTTGTGAATCCGCCAAAATCCGGGTCAACGAGGTTTTTAACTAGGGTCCGGGCCTCAACTGCGATAGCGGGGTTGTATGAAAGTGACTCCTTGCGGCTCAAACGCCGTTGCATCATTTTGCGATGCTTGAGCATTTCCTTTCCGTACTGCATGAAGCTCAAGCCCCGTATCCATCCCATGCTAGAGAATGTCAGCAGATCGTCGACATGGGTGACGGGAGAAGCTTTACGCACAACTCGAAGATAACAAAGCGTGGCCTGCAACTATAGTTGCTACTTCTGTTGTCTAGTAGTGCTTGCGCTACCCCAGCACTTCCCAGAACGATGATATTTCTTCCCAAGACATTCAGGTGCATCACATCCCCTGATGATGGAAACACTGATTAGCTCATGCTAAATGCGGCGGAATCAAAAGGGACGATTGCAACTCGCCATATTCTTTTGCCCATTCATGGAAAGTCTCCGCTGGTCTTTCGGACGGCATAACACGCAGGTGACCAATAAATAGATCTGCGCGCGGACCGGGAGGCAAAGAGCTTCCCCGGAGATTCTTCACAAACCATAGAACGAAAAGCGATAGTATGCAGGTTGTTGTAACCGCGAACTGCGTCGTCAATGTCATACCAGTGTCCATTCTGGAGTTCCACTTGTATGAGATATAGCACATGTCAGATGTGTAAAGAAGCTGCGCACCTGTTTGAGACCTCTGCATGCGAAGGAGGTCTGACGGTGCAGAGACAATGGTGGTAATCAACCAGCTCTTCATGCTAGGACCGAAAGGGAATATATACAAGTAGCTTGGACACATTCCCACCTTTTGAATTCTAGCCTAGGGGCCGGGCCATCAAGGACATCTACGGTGATATGGCATTGGAAGCAAAAGACCCGAGATAGGTGAATCCCCTCCCGCAACCGTGACTGGCACCCGTGGTGCGCTATTGATGTGGAATGAATGGTCTCGAGGACTAGCCTTGATAAGTGTAGTGGTCCAGGTGTACTGCATATTAGCTGAAGCTGAGGTGTTCACATGTCACCTCGGGACCCAGAATCGGAAGCGGTGGATCATCCATATAAGGTTACGCATACGAATGAATCGAAGAAAGGGGTCCGTGCCATGAAGGCGCAAAACAAGACAGGCAGGGCTACCTTTCGAGGCTTCGAGTTTTGCTGTCCAAGCTACAAAGTACATCGCATGTAAGTCCAGAAATATGATTTACGACTACGCGCTCACCTCAGCCCGATTCCGAGCCCGTGATATAGTTCTGTTGACTGGAGTATTATTCGACTTGTGGTGCCGAACAGGTAAACTACGTATATCAGGCCTACCACTTGCCTACCGGTCGTTGCACGTCCGATTTTGAATCCACAAGCCAAGGTACCACCCTAATATGTAACTGCACGATGCTCGAACGCATCTCCGCACCATTGCATAGGCACAGAGTTCCCAACGCGATTCAGTCCACCGCCCGATATCGTCCTGATAGGGTTATGAAAATGCATGTCGGAGACGCGTCACCGTGGACGTGGATTTAGCGCAATGTCTTCCAGTTTTTCTCGGGTCACATCGACAGTGCCAGCTACATCGATTTTATTCTTCGTGTCGGTGCTTATTGGTAACATTGTAGATAAACACGAATATAGAGTGAATATAGCTCTATGTGCAAAGTATGAAACGCGTCATTTAGGTGAACATTGCCAGATAATGCCTGTAGTACGCACCTAGAGTTCCAGACTGCCACCCAATCTCAGTATCGCCCTTTCTGACGCATAGTGCACCACTTAGCGTATCAGGATGAGGAAAAACAAAACGTGACGAAGGTGGCGGACAGAAGTGGCGGGCGTGCCCGCGTCCAAAAGAAAGGACGGTAGACGCTCGAAGGCAGATGTAGCAGTCGCAAATGGTCATCAACAGTTCTTGTGAAATCCACGAAACCGAATGTCGGACACAACAGCGCTCACTGTCAAACAGAAAGATGGACAGATGTGACCGTGTACGGTGGGTATAACGAGCCTGTTTTGAGGATGAACGGAGGGACAAGAAATTCTTGTCATGGGAATTTCGAGACACAACAGCGAGTGCCAAAAACGATCGTGGGATTATCTGCAGACTCCATCCAAACTACATCATGCACTCCATGATCATCTCGATTGTCAGTGTCACCAAACAAGCATGGTGAGAGCAGACCCAGGGCTCGAGTCTACCGCCCTGAGGACAAGCACGGTCCACACACTGGCTTCCAATGTTCGTCTCTGCCCTGCGATAGCAAATTGTAAGATCAAAGGTGGGCGAGATCGGAAGGACGACCCGGTCAAAGCGGTGAAAAAAGAGAGCGCCGATCTAGGGAGTTAGAAGCATCAAAGAAACCGAGTGGTTCAATTCATCTCGGGATACCCAAAATTATTTATGGACATCGATGGATACATGGATCATATGCTTTCCAAATTCCATCATCACATCTATGATACTCCTACGGGGGCTAAGTCGGCTTTTCCTGTGGTATATGAGACTCGGTTCTACGTGGGTTTATCTCTTCTTTACCGCTTCTCGTTCGCCTCTCACTCCCCCACCCCCCCTTCCCGATTCCAGGTGAGCCAGTCTTACACCGCAGCCTTTCATCTTGAACATCGCTCCGGAGAAGTGTTGTGGTAGCTTGTATAAGCACCGCAGGTTTCTGCTTGATACACTGGTTTGTTTAGTACCATAAGCCTCGGGTCTCTGAGCTGCAAGTGACTCTACGCATTCTAGTACATTGTACTTACCCTTGGTTGGTTATTGTAGGTTTCCTTACCATCGCCTCTGTCATGTCTTTCGATACCCTGGAGGACCCTGGCGATCTCTGGTTCGAGCGAGCCACGTTCGTTTCAACCCACCTATCGTCAGTCGGCTATGGTGCGTTTTGCAAGTTATATCAAGACCTACACTCGCATTGACATATAGATCGTTCACAGGAATACATGTCGCAGTTTTTTTCACAGTCACCTACTTCCTCCTCAAGAAGAAAATGCAGTACAAGTTACTCTGGCTCCTTTTCAATGGATCCCTTTTCGCATTCGGTACTATCAGCTTGGCATGTAGTATCTACTACAACGAGAACGCTTGGGTCAACCAAAGAGAGTATCCGAGCGGCCCTTTCGCATACTTGTTCGAGCAGCAGGCACTCCCTACCCAAACCCTTGGAAACACCGCTGCAATCTTAGCGTCGTTCTTTGCTGATGGTTTGATGGCGAGTCCTCCCTATTCGTCGCACTCTCGATGCTAGGCTCACCTATCGTGCTCACAGCTACAACGGGCTGCCATCCTATACGATTGGAACTGGTGGGTTATCGTTCCACCGGGGTTGTTTTATATCGCGTGTGTCAGTACGTGGCTTTCATACTGGTCTCACTTGACGAAATCAAGGTCCTAACACCATCTCTAAAGTCCTATCGATCCTCACAACTATTCAGCTCGCTCTTCCCGATCAGACGAATTGGACCCCTCTTTCCCTCCCAGTCTGGATCGTCCTCATGATCCTACCAATGTGGCTCACCGCACTCATCGCCGGGAGGATATTATACTATCGCCATGAGCTGAAGAAGCTCATGGGCACCGAAGCCGCCAAAGTATATACCGGTGTAGCAGCTGTAGTTATCGAGAGTGCTCTACCGTTCACCATCATTTCAATCATCCTTCTCGGCCTCTTCGGTGATAACAACGTTGCGCAGAATTTGTTTGTGTCGCTCATGGTGCAGATCGAGGTATGTCCCCTGAGTTACTAAGTCAGTCGAGCTAACCTCATCCTGATCTTACTAGTGTATTGCTCCTGAAATGATTGTCTTGCGCGTCATTCTGGGTCATGCCTGGACGAGTCAGACGCTCAAGCCTAAGAAGGGATTAGACATCAACGACGTAGAGGCTAGAAGGAGGACCTTCACGCCCATGGCTTTCGCGGAACCGTCCACGATCTCGGTAGCCGATAGTTCCACCCAGATGGAGAGGTCAAAGTCCCAGTTAGAGGGAAATATGCATCACCAGGAGAAAAAAGAAAACTCGGGTGGCATTGATATGGTCTAATGCTTGAATAGGTAAGGCCGCAGTCATGTCGAACCTGACTCCAATTATTCCTGGACGAGAACTTCAGGCCTTAGGAGTTGTTGTTATGGTAAAATATCTATACGTCGTGTCGTTAAACCCTAATTCGTTGGTCATGTACATCAACATTATTTCGTACTGAAGACTCATAGATATTTATATCGTCCAAGATAGTCCATGAGTGACAACGAGAAACCGAGCCTCTCAAGTAGAGAAATGGTAGAGCTCACTTCCCGGGGTCGTACCACAAGCAATGAGGTTGAGGTCGTCTGATGGCGGGCGGCCGACCTGTAGGCAAAGACTGGTGTCTGACGCCATCTTCACCTTGCAGTCAGAGGCGATACGGGTCCTAGGAGGGGCGACAGCAGCGCCGCTCGCACAGGTCTGGCACTCGATGGTGAAGATTTGACGACTGCGAAGTACATTTCATCAATATAGAGCGAAGATGAACAAGCGGATCGAGCTTACGCATCAGGGCCGTTCGTCACAGCACCCATCGTAAGGGAGTCACCGGGGTTGCGAGTGAGTACTTGGTTGTTGTTGGTGATATCCCTGAAACGAATTTCAGTCAGCCTGAGAAGGATGGATCCTGAATCCTATAGGAAACAAACCGGAAAACGTAGCCGGAGATTGGCTGTCCAGTCGGCTCAATATGCCAGAAGGGATTGGGGGATCCATGACCGCGACCGTCGGGAGTTACAAAGCCGTTGGCTCCCAAGATGCTGATTCCAGCTCCCTCGAAGTTGGGCGAGCATGTCGCACGAGCAACAGGGTTCGCCAACGCAGCACCGAAGAGGCCAGAGGCAATAGCGCAGAGTGCGAGGAAAGAGCTTGAAGAAGGCATGCCGATGGGAGAAACTGAGCTAGGCTGCGAGGAGAAGATACACCGAACAGGTGTCGATTCAGTTCCTTGAGATACTTCTTATATACCCCAGATCCGGCAGAAAGGGCCAGATGCCCATCGGGAAAATATGGCCAAGGGAACTGCCATCTTTTCGAGGCACGCGTCAGTACGCGTATGAGCCACCTGGATTGACCTAAAAGTAGGTAGTTCCGAACACTTCAATTGAATGGATTGAATGTCATTCAGGGATCGAAAGACGTGAGTAGGGCGAAGACCAAGCCCACCTATATAACGGACATGAACAGGATGAGCGGGACCGAGATTGAAGCTGTACAAAATGAACGGCAGTCTGTGCATAAGCGGGCGAGGCGAGAGTATCCTGCATTCTACGACCTAGTATCTGAGTAATTAGACTGTGTTGTGGCCAATGTAATGCTCCTATTCGTGGCCGCAAGTCGTGGATAGGCGTAGTTGGGTAGGCTTCGTTACAAACTTCCGATCTCCGTTGAGGGATGGTAGCGTACAACGAGGTTGCGGGGCAAGGCGGAGGACTTCGAGGAGTCGGTCTTGTGTGGCCGCGTGAGAAGATAAGTAGTGAATATGGGGCGGCGGCAAGGCCTGTGCAATACAAGTACAATAGAGGGGGTTTTGATGCGATGAGTAGTGCCCGCTGCCCAGATATTCGAGTGCCAAACATCTTTGAGTTTGAGTTCGTATTCATTGCCTTGAAACTTCGTAGTCGAGGCAGAGTGCCCTCATACCAAGACAGCAAATTCTGCGTGGTAGGTTCGTTGTAGATCGTTTGATTCAGACTGGCGTTTGAAGATTTTGTGAATGTTGACGTACCGCGTGTGACTCAAATTCAACATGTCCCCTACCCACCTACAGGGACCAATACTCAATTGGCTTCTGTCATCGGGCATGTCAACCCCAGAGTTGTTTCGACTTGCAATAAGCTTAGGGTCATTTCAATGATAGGGGTGGCGAATGATATCCCATTGTCCCCCGCGAAGGTAAGGGGCAGCAGTGGAGGGTCGAGCTGTTGTGGCGAGATCGCGGTCCCTATTTTCTGACTCGTGTTGATGGAGGGAACGGCCATGATAGATCACGTCAAACGGATGCCAATTAGAGACTATACATACACACAAATTGAGTCAGAACTCAGTGGAAGAGTGGTTTTGGTCCTTTGAACATACCTACACACTGCCACCCTTAGCTACGCGATATTGTCGTTATTCATTTCCACGTCTGATTCAGCTCCTGTCGATGCCCAAGTATCTGGAACTTGAAGTTGGATACTCTTGACAGCGTGCTAGCCTACGGATCCATACCACAGATCGCGTCGAAATCATTGTGACTTCAAGTTTACGGTCTGAAGTTTGACTGTCGCCATGGTGGCCCACGACCAAGTTCTGTTGAGGGATAGAACGACAAGATTGGCAGCTGAGTGACTTGAGAGCGCAACTCCAGCCGTTGGTGCACCGAAGGAGTGTGAAGGTGATGGTCTAGATCCAAGGGAATTCAGTGAGAAAGATTTGGCGTGGTTCGGTCTCAGATCAAGACTCCGGCCCGGTCGGCCCGTCCTGTAGGCAGCCGTCAGCTGCACAGTGCAGGGTCGACCATCACATTCTCAAAATCAACGTTCATCGTCCTTCGTGCGTTGGTCAAAAATTGTTGATATATCCAGGTGATCAAGTGGGTCTGATCCTCTTCGAAACATGCTCATAACTGATCACCCCCACGGAAAGCCTGCCCCTCGCTAGCCAGCCGAATGCCAACCATGAACCGAGAGAGTGACCCCATCGCCTCAAATCACTTTACGCATCGCAGATCACCCTGCTCGTTGGCCTCGAGACAGAGTTCATAACTCCTCTCGATCTCGATTATCTAGAAGACCTCCTGAAGCGCTACCATGACCGAATCGAATGCATGGTCGTATCCGTGCATCATGTCGACGGGATTCCAATCGATTTTGACTTTCCGACATACGAGAAGGCTCTTTGTGTTCACGAGTCAGGCCGCACAGAACATGAACGAACCGAAAGCTTTTTATGCAGTTACTTCGAGTCCCAACTCACGCTTCTGAAAAGGTTTCAACCAGAAATCGTCGGACACATCGATTTATGTTGTCTATACACACCCTCTTTACGCTTGTCGACATTTGCCCGGGCTTGGGACTTGCTCACGCGAAACGTCAAGTATGTTGTGGAATACGGTGGACTATTCGAGATCAACGCGGCTGCATTTAGGAAGAAGTGGGAGACGGCATATCCGGGGGAGGAAGATCTGCACGTGTGTTGTCCAAACTCCGATTTGAGGCGCGTTTCTGACGCCTCAATAGATGATCGTAGCTGAAGGAGGAAGATTCGCGTTGTCTGAAGATAGTCATGGACCTCATGCAGTTGGGCTCAACTATGGCCGAATGGCGGAATACTTGAAAGCTCAAAATATCACCGAGATTTGGCACCTCCAGCGCCCTCAAGCCTCTGTTCACAACGGGAGGTGTTTGGAGGCGGTTAAACTTCCGAGTGACTGGAAAGATCATGTATTTTCGAAGGATAATGATAATGAACAGGAAACGTCCTCGTAATGGGCTTCTCAAAGTTTAGTATCTACTTATTGGGCGGTACCGGCATTCAAGGACTGCCAGAAACTATGCAGCATTTCGGTCAAAACGCCAGTCAGCAAACGAACGAATGACTCACCTGCATCTCGCCAACAAATCCTTATCCGTCTCGATCGGACGAATGTCGGGCAGATCGTCTGCTGTCTTGTTGAAGACCATCTCGTCAGTGGAGAGGCTATACAAGTCCCATTGCGGGGTGATGTTTGAGGGGTCTACTTTAACGTTCGGATCGAGAGAGATGGCGAAGGAAACGAAAGATTGTGCGAAAGCGTCGATGAAATCGGTATTATTGAACGTTATGGGCGATCCAAGGAGGGTTCCAGGATTCAAGGTGATGAGCCTGTTAACATTATCTGATGAGATAAGGTAGGTAGTACGGCAAATAAATTGCACGCACGAGGGCCAATAGAAGGAGGAATCCTGGCCATGAATGGCTGGCGGGATAGCAAATTCCGCCTGGCAAGTTAGGGAAGAATCAAAGGCGGAGCATCAGTTTGGAGTTGCGGGGGACTAGACGTGGCTGAATCCGACCTTGTATGTGTGATTACGGAAGGCGTCCGCGAAGAAGTATGTGGGACAAATGAAGATAGCTTTGGAAGATATCTAAGTTGAACGTTCGATGCAGACAAGCAGTCGGGACAAACCTTCTCCCATGATGAGGCTCTCCTGAGTCACATCCGAGCCCAGGCCAGCGTAAAGCTCCGCGACCGCCGCAGTATCTTGCTGTGTGAGTTTCGGGAAGAGTCTAGCGGCATACTGGCTAGCATTCAATGGGTCGCTTGCTGTTTGATTGACAAAAAGATCTCCTTCGTTTGTGTTGTGAACAGTGAGTAAGGCATTCTATGATATCGACAGGCAGAAACTGGTCAGACTGTGCTTGACGACGTTAGAGAATTATAGAACATACTCCGTTGACTTTGCCCTCCCTCAAGGCCTGGGTAGCTCTCTGCCTGATAAAGGTGCCATCAACAACGGGGACAGTAACGAACATGCCGGAGAGTACATCGGTGTTGATATTCCGGTTGGCTGACTGAAGCGCGTTTGTGTCTGCTTCCCGAAGACAACTCAACGTGTTTTGAGACGATTTACAACTGGAAAACATGGTCAGCAGTAAGAATTTTCGGTGAATTTGACAATACCGACCCAACCGCATCGACGACCTGGTCATACAGGGTCTGGTTCGGTTCGTCTTAGATCTTAGCTAACATAAACAGACGGAATAGCGATGTCAATGTTCCATACCTGAGGGGTGGTATCGTTGTAGGCAAATTGAGAGGGTAAAAAGGTCGAGCTTGCGATGGCACCCCGGAATAGTTGAGGGGTTGTCTGACCATCCTCGGCGATGACGTGCTGAAGCACGGAGCCCGCACCTACGAGGGGAAGGATTCATTACAAAAACCCTCACAAACCATCGATTGACGTTAACACGAACCGGCAGATTCGCCCCAGATTGTGACCCGCTCTGGATCACCACCGAACTTCGAGATCTAAGGGAGGCCATGATAAGCATCGCCCGTACCACATGAAATGAAACGTACATGTTTGTTGACCCAACGAAGAGCAAAATTTTGATCCACTTCATGATAGACGTCAGAGCTGTAGGGCGTTGATTGACAGTTCAAGAAACATACGGAGTCCGGCGTTTAATGCTCCGTCGGCGTGAATCTCGTTGCCAGCAAGGAATCCTGGTACGATTCAATATACGCAAGGCTTCCGGAGAGGACTGGAAACGTACCAAAGACGCCCAATCGGTACTGAATGGTCACGACGACCACCCCGCCGTTTGATTGAGAAATGAGGTCGGCTCCGTAGAAGCCGAGGGCGCTTCCAAGGACGTACCTAGTATGGTAAACTGTCAGCTGAAGCCGATAGACTGTGGCTGTATCATGCCAACGTACCCTCCACCGTGAATCCAGACGATGACCGGTAAGTTCTCAGCCGGCGCTGGGTCTCCTGGGTGGTAAACACTGGTACGGTGTGGTTTAGCTTGAGATACACAAACTGATGTTCAAACACGTACTTGAGAAAGAGGCAATCCTCGCTGGTATCCGAGGGTTCGGCGCCTGGCAAGCCGGCCTGATAACATTGTGGCGGCCAAGAATCGGCCTGTTGGATGCCAGTCACATTTGGAGGAAGAGCAGAAGCCCGCCAACGTAGGTTACCTGCTTGACGGTTCAAACACCTTTTTGTGATGCGGTTGTAGCTGATTACACATACCGACTGGAGCAGCAGCGTAGCGAATTCCCAAGAAACTCGTCACGTTCGTAGTCTCGTTGAATACGCCTTGATACTGCGCGTATCCCAGATCGACGGTTGACGGGGCCTCAGTCTGTGCATGGGCGAAATGAGAAAGACGAAGCAGAACTAGGAGTGTAAGTTTCCACATCGCGCTTAGAGTTTATCTGGCAACTCACTTCGTTACTTATAAGGTCGGGAAGACGCGTTCCAGGGCAAAGTCTGTCCCTGAAGACAACACAGCTTCCGCTGTCGCCCGGGACAGTGACAAATCCCTTTCAACAATGACCAAGCATCCCAATTGAAACCTCCCATCCACCGACCACTCCGAGGTTGGCATCAACCAAGTCCCACAATCAATCTCAGCTCGACGTTCGCGGTGCCGGATATGTAAATCCAAAGATGGCCCGTTGATCACTAGATACTTCGAGGTGATTTATTACGAGCTGGCCGCTTTCCTAGGCCCCGAAACCCTCGTTAGGGCTCATTACTGATACTGATACTGATACTGATAGATTTCAGGCTCATCAGTGACACCATTTTTCATAATCTTGAATACAACTGATGTAGCGTACCTTTCGTTTCGTCCTTACATCAGATTTCCTAGTTGGATTACCGAGCCTGTCCACACTTACTCATCCAGCTGCTCCATCGAACAAGCTATCGTCGGCACTGATACAATCTTTGTAATTTCACGACGCATCCACCACTTTCACATGGCCATCTTCCCATAAGCGCGCCCACAGACTCCCAGAGACTGATCAATGATTAGAATGTGCGTCGGTAGGGAGTCCGACAATCAACTCACCTGCATCTCTGCAAGAGTTTCGCATCCGTATTCTTGAATGTCACTCGATGTCGCTTGTACCATCCAAATCCGGTGGAAGACTGCATCTTCACACGAAGAAGAAATATGGCGCAGGAGATAAAAGAGCGACCGCAAGCATCGATTGAGGCGTGGCGTTGTTGAAGGTCATAAGTCCCCCAAACCTGAATCGAGTTGTCAGAGTGCCAGTAGGTCAAATTGATGTAGTGTGAGCCATACCGGTGAAATACGACTCCAATGTGGAAGGCGACTTTCATGTTCTTGCTAGTGGCCTGCATCGTCCTCTAGCCTAATGGTTCCACGACGATGATGGCGGGTGATGGTCGTATAAGCCCAAGTTGTGGGCGCCAATTCGACATCGCGAATCCGAGCGCGGCATTTGGCCACGAGTCTCACCCTCGTCTCTCACCACCATCCATGTCGTTTGCTCACTTTTCTCCCAAAAATTTAAAACTGCTCAAAATCAGCGTGCTCATAACTCAGCTTGATGCGACGCTGCAACTATGCCTCGCCAAAGTTGCTCTCCTTCATCCGACCACTCGTATACCTACCAGGCAAACGGTAAACCCGACCTATAACCTCAATCTCGAATGTTGCAATACCAAAATCTTATTGATGACTCGAATATCTTCCTCTTTACTCTCGGGACGCCGATCTGCCTCGAGAAGCATCCTCAATCTCGTTGCACGCGTTTTCATGGCTTTGGGAGTTGGATCGCGAGTCGCGACCACGTAGAGTCCTTGGTCAATCTGGACGCGATGTAGTCGGATACGATCAACCTTTGAAGACTGGAGCTATTGGAATTTATGAACCCTACTCGGTACTATCCGGGAGGTAGGGTTGGAACAGGGAACCGAGGGAGACTTCTCACGGCATTCTGTGAGATTATGTGGGATGGGCTTGGAAGAATTGGGTGTTGGTCGTTCGAAATCCCACGGAAATGATTTGTTGGGCTTGAGGAGGCGTGAAGAAGGCTGGGTGGGAGGGTTGTGAGTCGTTATCCTTCAATAAACTGCGGGATGCTGACAAGTTCAAACTCATGGTATAGTTCTGGATCGCTCTTCACCTAGTTTGATGTCTCTGCGAAACAGAAGAAGATTCGTGCTGTCCGACGATAGTTGTGGTCCTCACACAGTCAGCCCCAATCACCATTGAATGATCACCATTGAATGTCGGGCTACTCGAAAGCTCAAAATATCACCCAAATCTGTCATCCCCAACGCGCTCAAACCACTGGCTACAATGAGGGCATCAGGTTTGTAAATATCAGAGAGACCGTGTATTTTGGAAAATAACAATAGTAAACTTTGTAGTGAGCTTCTAGGCGACCACTTCGGTATCCACTCATTGCGCGGTGCGAGCATTCACGGAATCCCAGAAGCTGAGTGAAAATTCAGTAAAGATGCCAGTTACCGAACAGAGGACCGACTCGCCTGCATCTCGCCAGTAAATCCTTATTCGTCTCACTCAAACGGATGTCAGGCACGTCCTCCGCCGTCTTATTGAAGACCATCTCGTCGGTAGAGAGACTATACAAGTCCCATTGTGGGGTGATGTTCGAGGGGTCCACTTTAACGTTCGGATCGAGAGAAATGGCAAAGGAAACGACATCTTGTGCGAAGGCGTTGACGAAATCGGTGTTATTGAACGTTATGGGAGATGCGAGGATGGTTCCGGGGTTCAGTACGAGGAGTCTGTTTACATCATCTGATGAGACGAGGAAGGTGGTATGATATTCGGAATTCACGCACGAAGGCCAATAATAGGAGGAATCCTGGCCATGAAGGGCTGGCGGAATAGCAAACTCTGCCTGTCAAGTCAGAGAGATTGAACCTCGGCTGTCAGTTTGGAGGCGAGGGACCGGACGTGATTGGGACTGGCCTTGTAAGTGCGGTTGTGGAACGCGTCCGCGAAGAAGTACGTAGGACAAACGAAGATAGCTTTGGAAGACTCTTTGAGTTGGATATTCGACCCGGGGAAGCGGCCGACGTACCTTCTCCCATGATGAGATCCTCCTGAGCCAAATCTGACCCAAGGTCAGCATAAAGCTCTGCAACGGTTGCTGTATCTTGCGGTGTGAGGTTTGGGAAGAGTTTGGCGGCATACTGGCTTGCATTTAATGCCGGTGCAGTTTGATTGACGAAGATAATTCCTTCGTTTGTATTGTGAACAGCGTACAACGCGTCCTATGATGTCGCCGGCAAGAAACTGGTCAGAATGTGTTTGGCCCAGAGAAGTCCACGACGCACTCCGTTAATTTTGCCCTCTCTCAAGGCCTGGGTAGGTCTCTGCTTGATAAAGGTACCATCGACAACGGGAACAGAAATGAACACGCCGGAGAGTATGCCAGCATTGATGTTCTCGTTAGCTGACTGCAATGCGTTCACATCTGCATCTCGGAGACAATTCAATGTGTCCTGGGACGTTGTACAACTGCAAGACACGTTCAGCGAGGGGAATACTCTCATGAGATCGACAATACTGACTTGGCTGCGTCGACGACCTGGTCATACGAGGTCTGATTCAATTAATCTCAGCTACGGCAAACAGACGGGACAGGGATTTTAACGCTCCATACCTGAGGAATGGTATCATTGTAGGCATATTGAGAGGGTAAAAACATCGAACTTGAGATGGCACCCCTGAATAGCTGAGGGCTTGTCTGGCCGTCCTCGGCGATGACATGCTGAAGCACGGAGCCCGCACCTACAACAAGGAGCATCAATGCGAAAGCCTTCACGAGCCATCAGTCGATGTTTTCACGAACCGGCAGATTGACCCCAGATTGTTACCCGCTCTGGGTCACCACCAAACTTTGAAATCTAAGGGTGATTATGATCAGTGTCGTGCGTACAACAAGGAGTGCCAAGACCTACATGTTTGTTGACCCAGCGAAGAGCGAAATTTTGGTCGACTTCAATGATAAATGTCAGAATCGTGGAATCGTCGTCAGGGCTCAAGAAACGTACGCAGTCCAGCATTCAATGCCCCATCGGCGTGAACTTCGTTACCAGCGAGGAATCCTGGTACGGGTTAATCTAAGACAGACTCTCGAAAGGACTCGAGCGCACCGAAGATACCTAATCGATATTGAATAGTCACAACGACTACTCCGCCGTTCGATTGAGAGATGAGGTCGGCTCCATGGAAACCAAGGGCACTTCCAAGGACGTACCTGATATGGCGAACTGTCAGTTTGATTCGATGGAAGGTTGAAAGATCATGACCGCGTACCCTCCACCATGAATCCAGACGATGACTGGTAAGTTCTCGGCCGGTACGGAGTCTCCTGGGCGGTAGACACTGGCACGGGTGCAATTTTCTAGTCCGAGATACACAAATTAATGTTCGCACACGTACTTCAGGAAGAGGCAATCTTCGCTGGTATTCGACGGTTCGGGTCCTGGCAAGCCGGCTTGATGACATTGTGGTGGCCAAGAATCAGCCTGTTGGATGCCAGTCACATCTGGAGGAAGGGTAGGAGCCCGCCAGCGTAGGTCGCCTGTTAATGGTGTGAACACCTATTTGAGATGAGATTGTAGCTGATTTTACGTACCAACTGGAGCAGCAGCGTAGCGAATTCCCGAAAAACTTGTCACGCTCGTAGTCGCGTTGAATACGCCCTGGTATTGCGCATATCCCAGATCGATGGTTGAAGGACCCTCAGTCTGTGCGTGGGCAAAGCGAGAAATATGAAGTAGAGCTAGGAGTGTAAGTTTCCACATCGCGCCTGGAGATGATCTGGCAATTCGCCTCGTTATTTATAAGGAGACTAAGGAGAGGTTACGAAGCAACGTCTATCCCTGAAAACAATCATTTAGCTCCCCCCGACACCCGTAAAAATGACAAATCCATTTCAACAAGAAGTGAACAAGCATCCCAGCTGAAACCTCCCATCCACCGACAACTCCGAGTTTGACATCCATCGAGTCCCAAAATCAATGTTAGCTCGCCGGTCGCGGTCAAGATAGCCCGCTGGCCGCCACCGAGTGCGTCAAGCTGTTTCCTTACAAACTGGCTGCTGCTAGCCTGGGCCCCGTGTCCCTTGCTCGGACTCATTAACATTACTGAAGCTGATCGACTTCAGGTTCATCGGTGACATCGGTGACACCATCTTTCATGCTCGTGCACCCGACTGATCTAGCGTACCTTTTAATCCATCCCGAAATCTGCAGTCATTTTGCCGAGCGTACAGATAGGCTATTTATTCATCCAGCAACGCTGCTGGATCGAACGAGTCGTCATTGGCACGACTGGATTGGTCTTTGTGATTTTGCGACGCGTTCACCACTTTCGCTACATCAATCACATGGTTATTGTCCCGTAAGTGCGCCCACCTGAGGCTCCCAGAAACTGCGCATTCGAAGATTCAGGATGAGACGGTGATGAAGTCCCTGCTGACCTTGTGCCCTTAAGCTCTGATGCGCAGTGACCTGAACTATGAGATGAAAGCCCTGTCTTTCCGAGGTTCTTAGGTCCAGAAGAAACACCTGAAGTATCCGCAGCAAGTATAACTCACCTTGGGTGCTTGACAGGGCCATGATGATGGTCATACTGAGGCTTGAGAGCTACCTTCCTAGAAGCAGGAATCGAGAAATGTCGATGTAGAACTCAAATTGCGGTGGGGATAGTTCATGGTGGTTGCGGATAAACAAAGAACGTGATTCAAAATTGATTCGTGAACCGGGCCGGTACCCTCTCTCTTACCCCGATGGTCTCGACTTAACTTCCATTTCTATTCGTAGTGCGGACTTCTCATGATACACCGGGACACCCAGAGCCTAGAGGACTAGTTGTCGGTAACACCATACTCACCACTTTATATCTTTCTGAATATTATGTCAAAAAAAGTGACATTACGCCGGTAATTCAATATAACTGATGACTACTACAGTGTGAGGGTTACTATGGGGGAGGAATTGTCATTGTTGTTCACAGTTGAAAAAGTGCGTGCTCATTTCACTAGCACGTATTACGTTGATACTGACTTGATGTCACTCGCTATTAGCATTGCAATAGGAATGGGACTCGTGAGGCCTCGGGCCTCATGCAGTGAAAGCGTGCCGCGGGCCACAGGCGATCTGACGAAGAACTGGAAGTTACGTTGGTTGGGAGCTCTACCCGCCGTTTTCTGTACCCTTATCCTCGGCAAGTGCCCTTCAAGTTGCGATAAAAATGGCTGATTTTCGTTCTCAGTTCGACCTTGGTGGTCGCCGTTCCATCACGATGGTCACACTCCATCCAAATCGGAAAGGCCTGAACAAGTGTCAAGAGAGAATGGCCCGCCAAAGAAACTTTTGCGTGTTCACGCTATTATGCAAAAGGTAGTAGTGCCAAAAGCCCCTACTACAGCGGCTACTCTCATCTGAGCTGGTAGTCTGTTCAAACTTTCGGGAGATTCCTGATAGAGTGAGCAACGAACTGCCGAAAGAGGGGGAGATCTTTTTCGTCCATCTCGGCCCAGTCGAACCCTCGCAAGTTGGCAAGAAGAACCCACAACATCCAAAAGCCGCAGTCTCTATTGTTAGACTGTGGACGGGGGCCGCGGGGATCCTGACCAGAACGAGTAAGTGTTGGAACATCTCGATGAACGACTCTAAGTTCGCACCAGCAGCGGTTGAGCAGTCCACCGCCCAGATTCCATATCCAGTGGGTGGCCCTTCCTCCTAGCTAAGGTTACGAGGCTTGAAACGCACTCTGCTATTCTCTGAAGAGGATGTCAACCAAAGCCTAGAAGACAAAGTGGACAAAAAGACTGACCTTGACCGCACGCTGCTGATAGCTCATAAAGTTCAAACTGTCGAACACTACCATCAGCCTGTCCTTGACGTGGACGACGACAAGCACATAATGATGTGCGTCTTCATTCCCACCGTCGGTGTCGAGCAACGGAAATATCCATCTCTCCTTCTCCCAGAATGCCTGCTGCGAAAGCATCGTCCATTGGCTTCGGCTGGTTCTCAGATGGCCATTAAGGTAGCTAAATGCCTCTATGGTGAAAACACAACACTTGCCATCTGTGCCTCGTAGATCATGCAAGACCAGGGCCAGCTCGTCAACAAGAATGTTAGGCAATTTGGCTTGCTCGTCGTCGAGAACTACCGTCGCCTGCTTGGGTATGTGGATCGGTCTCTTCCGTCCTGGTATGTTCAAAGAGCGGTCATGGTGCCCGCGGTCAAAGTTTGGACCTGTGTTCGCACGAGTAATCCACTTGGGTAGTTCCGGGTCCTTTGTGAGTTCCTTCTGCGGCCATCATACAGAGCATCATCAGCAAGCTGAGATCGCGATGACAGTCGAGGACATACCGGTGAATTCCCATCATATGTCAGCGTTGACAAGCGATAGGTGACGTCGCCTTTAACTGGAGTTGATAATACGATTTTGCCCCTCACGGACTCATTCCCTTCCTTTTGTCGTCGGGCGGATGGTGTCGGTGAGAGAATTTGGAGGCCTGGTGTATCGGAATCAGAGGATCTTGATGCACTGATCGACATGCCCTTTCGATTCCGACCCGGTCTGGCAACGAGGTCTAAACTGTCATTATCACTGCCTTCAGGCGACATGACAGCGTCATCAACTTCAGAGGTGAGTACTTCATCGTCTGCGGTGGATGAAATTCCATTTTGGTTTCCCGTCGGTGGAAGTGATCCCTCCACCGCATTTACGTCGACTGCACTAATATTGTTAGCAAGGCTCTGAGAGAAGGCGGGATCGTTCTCCATGTCCCTGAAATCTGGGAAGGCCTTCCTAAACGCAGGCGAATTCAGCGATTCGCCGACCTCATTCAGCCACTTCCGTGTCTCCGTCTCCCACATTTCTAAGAATCCTTCGTCTCGGAGGGATGATATCCAAGCCATCGCGGCAGGGTGGCTCCGCGCCAATAGTGCATGGTCAGAGAGTCGGTAAAACTCTAGATTATGTTCTGAAATCACTAGACCTGATGTGTACACGCTCGATGAAAGAGAGACGGAGGCATAAGTTGTGCCAGCTGGAATGATGAAGGTGGTTCCTGGATCCTCCACCAAGATTGCTTCCGGTCCTTCCAACTGCGTCATCCACTCTTCCAAAGACTTCGGCTTCTTCAGATGCTCTGTTTGACCCGGAGAACGCATCATAGTGACAATATTTTGAAGCGTGTGAGGATATACCAGCCAAAGACATTGTCCATGGCAGTGGTAGACTACCATATCCACGGGATTGACACGAGGATACGAGAAGTAACCCTTGGGAGTGTAGGAGGTGGTGTTGGCACTTGGGTTGTGGACGACTTTTGGCTTTTCCTCTCCATGAACTAGGTATGCGGCAGAGAACTTGAGCTCCAGCTTTCCCAGCCCGTTATTAGTCTGAGGAATCGATAGCGCTGCCATTGCCAATGGAGGGAATGTTTCGGGGTTATTGAACATTGCCACGTGCATCAGGTCCAGGATGAAGTCCGCTGGGTCCTTTAGGTGTAGTGGGCCGTCCATGGAATCCACAATCGAGACAGTGAGACCATTCTTGTAGCATTCGAGCAGATCGCGTGGAAGGAGAGCCATGGAGAAATCCACGCTCGCTTGGAGGTTGTCACAAATTTTGACGCGAGTTGGCAGAGTCTCCTTCGACCTGGCTTGGAAAAAGGGGATGAGGCCGCACTCTTGTGACACCCACTGGCTCCATCGGTGGAGACTCTCGGATAGCGAAGGATGGCAGTGGTTTGTATCGATATCGCTGAGCACTTCGGCGATCCACGTGTTATGACCTTTACCTGTACATGAGTGGAATTGTCGGATAGGTAGAAGAGTGTCACTCGCCGCCAGACGCAGCTCTACTCTGCGACAGCTCTTGTTGGAGATCGGAGGTTGCCGCTTGCCCTTCCCCCTCTTCACTATAGAAGCAGCACGCACATCTTTAGAGCTTGGAAACACACTTCAACTGCTTACTCACGACGCCACAATATGCCTTCCGCTGCGAAGCCTGAATGATAGCCCTCTTCGATCAATGGCACTGCGAGAGGACAATCGAACTAAGTAAACACCATTATGGCTACAGTAATAATGAACACTCTTACGTCGAGGAAGCAAGGTCTTTGACCTGTGGTGGAGCACCTTTTTGCCTCTTACGGAGCGATCCATGTCGCTCGATGCCATCGTTATTGTATTCTGCTCGCTCCGGAGACGATTTCCGTTTGCCATTGGTCGTCCGAGACTGCGACCGCAAAATTCGCGTGCTGGACCTCTGGCCTCTGGATCATAGTGATGGCCGGGCTGAGTTACTATTCAAAGGTTCTGAAATCGACCCACGTACTCATCATGGGGAGGTTCCAGTTCTCGTTGCTGCTGTTGTATACTTTGACGTGGTTCAACCTTATGCTTCGCGTGTAGTTGTGAAATACGTTGAGATCTGGATCCTGAGTCTCTGTGCGAGAGGATATCGGTTGTATAAGAGGAATCGAAAACGTCGGATCCAAGACCACCCACTCGTCGCTCTTGTATTCTATATCTACATCTTCATCATACACCCCAACGGCTTCGTCTTCCCTGTAGGTAAAGTATTTCAGTGCACCTTCACGCCACGAACCAATTGCGCGCGCGTACGTCTTCTGAGTTGCCCGAGCCTGTGTCCTCTTCTTGCTACCCTTCGGCTTGAGAGATCCCCTCTTCAGGTTGTGAAGATAGTCCTTCTCAACAACCCACGTGAACTTGTGGGTATTCAGGACCCGGCGAGGGTGCCCCCCTGTGTCCATTGGGCATAAGATTCTCCTGTCCTCCCCTCTTCGGAATTTCCTCCATCGACAATCTCCTTCATTCTCTCCCATGAATACCCAGCCGTATTGTTCCCGGTAGAAGATATCTCCAATGTGAAAGCCCTTGTCCAACTTCATGTCGATGTCTCTGGTCATTTGCCGCGACTGGTAGGGTTGGTTCTTGACGTACTTGACGTCCGTCGGTACGCACTCTAGAATAAGAGTTTGGTAGAGAGTTTAGAATTCACCGTTCATCTGGAGAAACATGTTCAAGCCACTTACCGTTCGGATCATCTTCCTCCATATTCATGATCTAACGGATAGTATACTGCTGGATCAACGTGATGGCGGGTGGCCGTAAAAGCCCAGGTTGTGGGCGCCAATTTAACAACACTGGTGGCATTGCCATTATTTCTCACCTTCGCCATCAGCAACGTCGCTCGCTCATCTTGCTTCCAAGATACGACTCAAATCCCCTCTCTCATCCAACTACCTACTATATACCCAAAGAGATTGTTGTAGCTGTTGGAGGAGGAAGTCTTCCACGGTCCTCTAGCAGTAGTGCTCAAGTATGATTAAACGCAATGCCCCGGGGGTTATCCGACTGGTCCAGAAGCTTACCGGGCCCTTTCATCCGGGACGCTTGTACGGACCCAATCTTTCCAGCAGATATCGCGGATTCAAGTCCAGAGGTTCCACTCACCAACTCCGACGGTGGGATCAACAAGTCCTGCACTCAATCTCAGCCTGACTCTCACGAACCGGGGGGGTGGGGTATGTAAGGGGCGTTCAAAGATAGCCACTTCACGACTGTGCTGAGCACTGAGTACTGAATAGTTACGCTGTCTCACGTGCTAGCCGTTGCTGATTTGAGGCCATCGCCAGGACAGCGACTTCAGGCTTATCAGCAACACTATTCCTCATGCCCCTGACTACACCTGGTATGGCATACCTTTCAGGACGCCCATCAGATTCGAAAGTCACTTCGCCGAGCGCGCACGTAGGTCGCCAGTGGAACAGCAACACTACTGGACCGAACGAGTCATTATCGGCACCGTCGAGATGATTTTTTATTTCGTGATGGTTCAGTACCTTCACAATGTAGTTATTGTCCCGTAAGTGCACCGACAGACTCCCAGAAACTGCGCGAAAAGGGAGATCAGAACGATTATCAGTCTATAACCCGGGAGTCAACTCACCTGCATCTCTGCAACAACTCCTCGTCCGTCGTAATTTGGAGAACATCGGGTTGTTCATCAACCGTCTTATTGAATACCATCTCTGTGTCGCCTGTGCTATATAGATCCCACTGAGGCGTGATAGTGGAAGGGTCTATCTTGACATTGGGATCGAGAGATACGGCGAAGGAGGTAAATGATTGAGCGAAAGCGTTGATGAAATCGGTATTGTTGAAGGTTATAGGTGCTCCGAGCCTGATCCGCGTTGTCGAAGTTAGGGACATAAGACGGCGTGCAGCTGTGGAGGTGACTCACGTAGGCCAATAGAAGGCAATGTCCCCGGCGTGGAGAGCTGGAGGAAGAGCAAACTCGCCCTTCAATCGGGAGTATTGATTCAGTGGTGCGGAGATGAGCCAGCTCGAACATACCTTGTAGGCACGATCCTTGAATGCACCCAGAAGGTAGTAGGTAGGGCAGACGAAGATAGCTGAGAATAGATCGCGTTTGTCTCATGAAACGGATAATGGAAGTAGATGCTCACCTTCGCCTTGGATGAGATTCTCCTGCACCAAGTCTGATCCCAAGCCTGCATAGAGCTCTCCAGCCTGTGCAGTCTCCTTCTGTCCAAGCAAAGGGAAGAGCTCGGCAGCATATTGACTCGCGCTAAGTGGTGTAGCGGTTTGGTTCACGAAAAGGTCTCCTTCGTTGGCGTTAGTGAATGCCAGCAGAGCTTCCTACGGGGTCGGAATAAAACCCGATCAGTCCGAGGAATTATAAGCAAAAAACACCAACGCACCCCGTTCACTTTTCCCTGCTTCAAAGCCTCGATCGGTCTTTGCTTGATAAAAGTACCATCAACAACAGGGACGAAGGCGAACGTGCCAAAGAACCCAGCGAGGTTGATATTCGCGTTAGCAGTCTGAAGGGCGTTTGTATCTGCCTCTCGGAGGCACTTCAAAGTATCAGAAGAAGACGAGCAGCTATAAGGGACGATCAGGTACGCTTCGCGAGGCAGGTTGTACCACACTCACCCAACCGAGTCTACAACTTGGGTGTATAGCGCCTAGTACATCCTTATGAGAACAGCGATCTAAGCCCTATTTGACCTCCTTACCTCCGGAATAGAGTCATTGAACGTGTATTGTGAAGGTAAGAATGAAGAGCTAGTGATGGCGCCTCGGAAAAGCGGGGGTTGGGTTTGGCCATCCTCGGCAATGACTTGTTGCAACACGGATCCAGCACCTGTCGTAGTAACGTATCAGAAGACAAGACAAGACGAGAAGAGTGAAAGACGGACCGGCAGATTCGCCCCAGATCGTGACCCGCGTTGGGTCGCCGCCGAATTTGTGGATCTTCGAAGGCCGTCAACGACCCGTTGAGATCGATTATATGGAACGTACATGCTCGTTGACCCAACGAAGGGCGAAGTTTTGGTCCACTGGCAGGGGCTCGTAAGGGTGTTTTCACAGATATCGCGGCTTCAAGAACACATACATAGACCAGCATTGAGTGCTCCGTCACTGTGCACCGCGTTACCAGAAAGAAACCCTATTCCAAATCAGCCCATGGCGTGACTGTTCGTGTTAAACACGTACCGAAGAGGCCTAGACGGTATTGGATGACCACTACCACTACTCCATTATTCGATTGTGAGATCAAGTCGGATCCATGGAATCCGGCCGCGCTTCCTGCGATGTACCTGAAACAGTTTGAGTTGGATCAACCGGCGAGGGAAACAACTGACTCACCCCCCCACCATGGATCCACACGATTACAGGCAAGTCCTCTGAGGGCACCGTTTCACCGGGAAAATGAACGCTGACACATTCATTACGGTGAGCGTCAATATCTTGTTCATTGTGTGCCCGCTTACTTGAGAAATAGACAATCTTCGTCGGCACCATCCTGAGACTGACGCTTCTTCTGAGTATCGTTTGGCCTGAAAGGGTTTGTAGGACTGAGGCCACTGCTGGCTTGTGGGCACTGGGGAGGTTGAGAATTGGCTTGTTGAATGCCGTCTAAATACCCAGGAGAGGCGGGGAACTGCCAACGCAAATCGCCTTGTAGGGGAATTTTAGATTTGCTCGATAGTATGCATCAACTTCACGTACCCACTGGCGCCGCTGCATAGCGCAAACCCAGGAAATTCGTAACGTTCGCTGTTCCATCGAATACACCTTGATATCGAGCATATCCTAAATCGACTACGGACGTTTGTGAGGCCGATGCCAGGGATTGAGTAGCTTGAAGCAGAAGGAGGAGTGTGAGTTTCAACATTGCGCGTTAGATGAAAGCTCTCGACTGCGAGTTTGGAAATCCGCGTACCTTTTATACCGTGATCATTCTCATTCTCGGGGAAATGGACACATCGAATCGATCACTTGATTCGAGGAATTCTCTCAGAAATACTGGGATCGCGTGGTACCGGTCCATGGGAGTGAACGTGTATAGTCACCGAGTTGAGTTGGAACAATCTGGAAAACCGCTACCCAATGTGGCACTGGGACTGGCTGAGTGAGTCGAGTCATTCGATAGATCATAGATGGCCAGTTGGAGGTGAACAGATGTGAGTACAAAAGCAAAAGTGAACCTGATGGACTCCCTGATGAACAGTGTTAATCATGAGGGGTCCCTGGACCTGTCCGCGGTCCGAGTAGCGTCTGAGTCGGCCCGCTCGCTCATTGGCCTTTGTTGACCTAACCTGATCGTTTTCGTCTAACATGCAAGAAACTGGTAAGTCTTCCATATCCTAGCCTACCGAGGAGATGTTTCTTGAGCTTACTTATTTCTGTGTGCTAGCCTTCGGGACCACTGGTGAAAACGATATCGCCAGTCGCTCTGCGCAAATTCGCAAATTCTTGAGAACCACCACATCAAACAAGACTATTGTTTCTCAGTTTCTTCACGACGTCGAGTTGGAAATGCAAAATTACCAGGCAGAGATCAATTAGGTTGCAGACCGCGATATACGCCATAGAGAATAGGCGGAAAAAGCTGACGCGAACTGCTGAGCTTTACAAATCTCTACTATCACCCATTCACGCTGTGCCCTCGGAAATCCTCACCATCATCTTCACCTTTTATTGCGAGCAAAACGTACTGTCGAGGGACAACTTACCGGAGGCCCTTCGTCTCTCTATGGTTTGCGGCCGTTGGAGAGACATTGTCTTCTCAACGCCCCACTTGTGGTCCAATATCAAAATCGACTTCGATGCGTGGACAAAAGATTTTCATGTCCTAAATCAGCTCTCAAAATCCTTCTTGAAGCGGTCGAGGACTCTTCCATTACATCTTTCTTTAATCCTACCCGCGGAGAAGTTCACTGACGGGTCAAGCAGGCAGGGAGCATGCCCAACATTGAACTCGCTCGTTAAACAGTGCGAACGTTGGGAGCATATGTCTCTGGAGATTGTACCACAGCACTTTCCATCATTGATTTTCGAACCTATCCGCGGTCGACTTCCCCTCCTGAGCGTGCTTGACCTCGAGAACAAAGGCTCAGGTAATGACTCCGGATGGAGCAGCCCTTTCAGCTGCTTTGACATTTGCCCCGCCCTGCACACACTTCAGATATCACCCGAGTTGTACGACGCACAAGAGCATAAAGTCCCTCTTCCCTGCACCCAAATCAAAACATTACAGCTCATTCTCGCTCATAACGTCACAGCGTTCCCTCTGCTGTCTCATTGTACGGATGTGGAATCCCTCGAGCTACGTGAGGTGGGCGGTTTGGATAAAGAAGGAGACGACTACTCAGGCCACTTGACCCACGGCGGAGTCAAAATTCTTGACATAGGAAAAGCGAACACACAGGACGACATAGACGGCGTCTTGAAGCATACTACCCTCAGCAGATTGTCCTCTTTGAGGATATGGGGTCGAAACGATTATCTTGTGGAAACGTGGTTGGAGTGGGACAGCACTTATCTACAAGCCTTTTTGCACCGATCGTCCTGTGCTATCACATCTCTGTATCTCAGAGCTCTTCCAATCACCGACATCCAGGCCTTGGCCTTACTCAGGATGCTCCCTACGATCATGTTGCTCAACATCGAGGAGTTCGTTCTCAAAGACGAGAATTTTACCGTGACCACACGCTTCCTTGACGGTTTGAACGCGTCTCTTGACTCTCCGTCGTTCACCCCGCTCGTACCCCAACTCACTCATCTCAAACTGCTAGTCCACGCCAAGGATCTTTCCTCGGACGCAGTTTTGGCAGCACTATCTTCCAGGTGGCTGCCCGACCCTCGTCATGCAACGGAAATGGGGGTGGAGTGCCTACGTTCAGTCACTATTGTTGTCATTTTGGATCCTGACGATAATCAGGAGGGTGGGCATCTGAGTTGTTTGCGCTGTTTCAGAGATGCGGGGATGCAACTTGCCATCACGTATGGTACACCTTCTGAACTACGTCCCAATGCAAAAGACGAGGAAGAACGGGACGAGGATGAGTAGCCTCGTAGCCTTGGTGGAGTTTGATCTCAATGGGTTTTACTTTTCTTGTTTACGGCGATCACCGCTCTCTTTGACGCAACCCTCAGAATAGCCTTTAGGTCGTCTTCGATGCACTCGGTACTCAGTGTTCAACCAAGGTGTTCAAGGCGCCTTCTCAGATGGGTTGGAACGACGCCCGAAGAGTAACCCGAGGAAAAACTCGTCCAGGTCGAAAGTGGATTGGATGATGGGAGGTACTAATCAACCGAATCGTTTTGGCATTCTGAGGTGGTCTCGTAGGCGGAGCTGGAACTTGATCATGACGGGTCGTTTCGTGCAGGCGGGCCAAGTCTGAGTCTGGAGGCGGCCAAAATTGCGGGTGATGGGAGAGATCGTGTATTCCAGAAGAATATGAACGATCATTGCATCGTATCCTTGATACATTTGATATCTACTCATTGGCCGGTACGAGCGCCCACGGATTCCCAGAAACTAGGGCGAATGTCGGTCAGGAGGCCAGTCAACAAACGGACCATCAACTCACCTGCACCTCTCCAGGAAGTCCTCACTCGTTCCTACCAGACGAATGTCGGGCAGATCGTCTACTGTCTTGTTGAACATCATCTTGTTGTTAGCGAGATCATACAAATCCCACTGCGGAGTGATAGTTGAGGGGTCCACTTTGACGTTCGGGCTAAGAGATATGGCGAAAGAGATGAAAGATTGTGCGAAAGCGTTGATGAAGTCAGTATTGTTGAACCTTCCGAGGCGTGGGAGTGGGTTTTCAGGTGAAGTGAGGAACCTATTCATTTGATGAGCAAAGGTAGGTAGTACGCTGCGTAAAATTTACTCACGAAGGCCAATAATACGATAGATCCTGGCCATGGAACGGCGGTGGGATAGCAAACTCCCCCTGGCAGGTCCGAATTCGGCGTCAATTGAGATGGTTCCAGACGTGGTTCACACTGACCATGTAAGTACGGTTGCCAAACGCGTTCGCGAAGAAGTACGTGGGACAGATGATGATAGCTTTGGAAGATTCATGAGTTGGGTTTTCAACGTAGACAGGAATTCGGTGAGACGAACATTCTCCCATGATAAGGTTTTCCTGAATTAAGTCCGAACCTAGGCCAGCATAGAGGTCCGCGACCTTTGCAGCTTCTTGTGGCGTGAGTTTCGGGAAGAGCTCAGTGACGTATTGGCTAGCAATCAATGGCGGTGCGGTTTGGTTGACAAAATGTTCCCCTTCGTCGGTGTTGTGAACAACGAGTAAGGCTTCCTGTGTCAGCGCCCGCCGGGGGCTTGGTATTCAAAATCCGCTTCACGAAAAGAATTAGGAACTTTGAAACACACCCCGTTGAGTTTGCCCTCCCTCAGAGCCTGTGTAGGTCTTTGCCGAATGAATGTTCCATCGACGACAGGAACAAAAGTAAAGGTGCCGAAAAATCCAGCGACAGTGATGTTCTCGTTGGCCAATTCAAGTGCGCTTGTGTCTGTTTCCCGGAGGCAAGTCAACGTATCCTGAGACGATGTACAGCTGCAAAATATATTCAGCGAGGCAGGTCTCCGATAATGTTGTTTGACACTGACTTGACTGCGTCGACGACCTGATTATACAAGGTCTAATTCGACTCACATGAGCTACGGCGAACAAACGGGGCATTAACTCCAGTATTCCATACCTGAGGAATAGTGTCGTTGTAGGCATATTGAGAGGGAAAGAACGTCGAGCTTGCGATGGCACCCCGGAATAGTTGAGGGTTAGTCTGGCCATCCTGGGCGATAACATGTTGAAGCACGGAGCCCCGCCTGCGACAAGCATATCAATAAGAAAAGCATTGCTTGATCCCATCGGCCACATGAATGTACGAACCGGCAGATTCGCCCCAGATTGTCACCCGCGCTCTGGATCACCGCCAAACTTCGAGATCTAAGAGAGGTCGTTATGAGCGTCGCTCGTACCAGATGAAGTGAGACCCACATGTTTGTTGACCCAGCGAAGAGCAAAATCTTGATCAACTTCAATGGAAAACGTCAGAATCGTGGAACGGTTATCAAATTTCTAGATACATACGCAGTCCAGCATTCAATGCCCCATCGGCGTGAACTTCGTTACCGGCGAGGAATCCTGGCACAATTCAGCACACAGAAAAATTTCAAAAGAACTGGAAACACACCAAAGGCACCCAGTCGGTACTGGATGGTCACGACAACTATCCCGCCGTTCGACTGAGATATGAGGTCGCCTCCGTAATATCCTGAGGCGCTTCCGAGAATATACCTGGTATGTCAGGCTGTCAGTTGATTCCAGACTGTGGCTGCACCATTTCGACGTACCCTCCACCATGAATCCAAACGATAACCGGTAAATTCTCGGCTGGCACTGATTCTCCTGGGTAATAGACACTGTGGTACCAAGCAATTATTCAGCTCCAGATTCCCATACTAGTGCTCGGGCGCGTACTCGACGAAGAGGCAATCCTCGCTGGTACCTGAGGGTTCGCGTTTTGCCAAGTCATTCTAACTCTCCTCTGGAGGGAAAGGATTCATAGGATTGGCACCGAAGTGGGCCTGAAAACATCGTGGTGGCTCAGTATCAGCCTGTTGAATGTCCGCGACAATTGGCGGAGAAGCAGGGGCCCGCCAACGTAGATCGCCTGTCCGAACGTTCAGCAAAGCATCTTCGAGCGTATCGGTAATAGCTGGATGCACGTTGACGTACCGATTGGAGCAGCAGCATAACGGATTCCAAAGAAAGTCGTCACGTTCGTAGTCTCATTGAACACGCCTTGGTACCGTGCGTACCCCAAGTCAACAAACGGCGCACTTTCTTCAGTCTGAGCGTGGACAGAATGAGAAAGATGAAGAAGAACTAGGAGTGCGGTGAGTTTCCACATTGCTTTTGGAGGTGATCTGGCGACTGACCCCATTTTGAATGATTCTGGCCACAAAGATAACGAATCTCGCCGCTGGTTCCATCCACCACCCTGTGCACGGCATGTCACAGGGTGAGGCAGGCCTTTGGGGGGGGAGTTCTTTCAATTTCTTCAGTGTACGTGAGAAACCTGTGAGAAACCCAGTGACTGGGAGGTCTAATACCTCCGAAAGGCCAAGTATGTAATGAGTCCCAGGCGCCTGTCTTCCTGTCAACATCACCATCTGCACCATCACCTCATCTCGCCTCGTCGTCAGTCCTCTTCCGTGTGATTTGGTATTCAGGATATGCTTTGATCGATCCTGAATCGATTTCAACTCACATTTCCATCCGATTTCACCACAAGCAATGATCTCAAAATCGGTTTCGCGGTGTCCGCCAACAATCTTCCGGACGCCGGCACAGTTCAGTGGAAGAGCTCGGTAACGGGCTGTTTGGAAGGAGGAAAAGGTGGCGGCAGGCTTTTTGAGGTGCGTCTCATGTACTCATTCTCATGAGGCTTGAAAGTTAAAACTCATATCATCTCATTTTTTAGCGACACGCCCTACTCTGATACAGTTCCCGATTGAAGACGAAAACTCTCTGGACCGCAGTTTCGCAGGCCGCTTTCGATGTGAAGAGGGCACTAACCCAGCTGGCCTCGCCGCATTGCCCACTTTAACCAACCTCAACACCATAGATATGGCTTCAGCATACGCACTCCACGTGTTCTTGGATTCAACATGATATTTTCACGTACTTACCTTCGGGGACTCTGTGACTGACGTTCGAGATTTCACTCGCACGCGGCAAGTATCTCCATTAGCTATATCTCGGATGGTCACTCCCCGTTCGCGTGTTGAACTTTTTTTCCTCGCTCAGTTGCAAAATCTGATCTCGAAGCTCGCGGGTGGATGTACGACGATGTCCACAGCCTGCCAAATGCCTGCCAGGTTAGCCAGTTCTATATTCTGTACGTTGACCTCACACTCAACCCCGAAATCCTTTCAGTGCTTCTACGTCGCTGGCGATAGTATCTCTGCCCGTCGATCGGTTAACGAATTTAGCAGATAAACTGATGAACACCCATGAATATGCCACTTAACATCCTTGCGTCGAGTGATTCTCAATATACTCGATTCCCTCGATCGTACCAATCTCATCTCTTACGTGCCCCTTTAACGTTTAACACCCATGAGGATGCCAGGTGATTGTATCAGCTGGCCCTCGCAGATGACGATCAGAAGTCTCCAGAAATTCAGGCAGCTCGAGGTGCTCGTATTGA
The DNA here is from genome assembly GCA_029532415.1 of Marasmius tenuissimus. Lineage (NCBI taxonomy): Eukaryota > Fungi > Basidiomycota > Agaricomycetes > Agaricales > Marasmiaceae > Marasmius > Marasmius tenuissimus. Next base: position 4,958,149 of record JAQOTA010000053.1, read on the forward strand.
GAAAGGAGGCACTGAGCAGCATGTGAGTATGACTAGGCGCTGCGAAATTCAGACTGAGATTGGGGGCTTTTTGGGCTACCTATTATCTATCATAGGACCTCCGTTTCGCATACCGATATATTGACTTCCAGTACCAACTGCAAGTGGCACTTCGACGGCCACTATCTTCTATCCTTTGTACGATAGCTCCTTCATTCGTAGCTCTTGAACTCATAAATGTTCAAACATTCGATTAGCTTGCAAGTTTATCGTCATATTGGATAGTTGCAAGTACGACGTTCACGGGACCGCACGCTGTGGTCGACTGGGGGTGTGGAATATCCTCATCCGGCCCGAGCCGAAGTCCAGAGAAGGTTAGGCGCCGCCCCATGAGGCCACTCATCCAACGTCCATCACTTGTCTTTGGTACTCGAGTAAGCAAATTTCCGGGCCATGAAAGAGAATCGTCAGTACTCGTGTACTCTGAAACTGATCTCTAACTGATATCTCCACCAGCCTCCGAGAAAACTCGAGAAAACGACTTGTTTGGTCGCTCTGCAGAAATTCGGAGATTTTTGAGGACTACCCCATCAAATAGGGCCACTGTCTCTCAGTTTCTGCACGACGTGGAGTTGGAACTGGCAAGCTATCATACGGAAATCAACAGGCTGAAAACCGCGATATATGCCTTGGAAACCCGACGAGATAGGCTGGAGCGAGCCGCCGAGCGTTACAAGTCTCTCCTATCACCCATTCACACCGTTCCTTCAGAGATACTCACGACAATCTTCAATTGTGCTTGCGAGCAAAACGAGCTGTCAAGAGGCGCGTTACCAGATGCGCTTCGGCTCTCGATGGTTTGTGGTCGGTGGAGAGACATCATCTTTTCGACCTCTCGTCTGTGGGCTGGCATTGAAATTGACTTTGACGAGTGGACAACGGATCTTCATGTACTAAAACAGCTATCAGAACTGTTCATGGAACGTTCGAAGGCTTCTCCGCTGCGACTTTCACTCGTATTACCCGGCGATGATTATAGTGGCAGTCCAGCAGCCAAGGAGGAGATACTGTCAATATTACGTGCAGTATTTGGGCAATGCGAACGTTGGAAAGACGTCGCTTTGGATGTTGTGCCACAGGACTTTCCATCATCAATTTTCGACTCCATCCGAGGTCGACTTCCCCTCCTCACTTCTTTCGAACTCAGGAGGCAAAAAACAGACGGCTGGAGCCATTCCTTCGACTACTTCAAAATCTGCCCCGCGCTTCACACAGTTAGGGGCTATCCCCAGTTAATCGATCTCTCTCTTCCCTGGACTCAGATCAAGACATTAGAGCTGTGGGAGTTATACAATATCTCTGCTTTCCCTCTACTTTCTCTCTGTACAGCCGTCGAACATTTGGGGCTGGTCGAAGTCGGTGGTCTGGATGAAAGCAATAACGATCACTCGAGCCACGTGGTCAATAGCGGGGTGAAGGCATTAAGAACCATATCAGCGAAAGTACAGGGCGATGTGGATGGGGTGCTAAAACATACCACTCTGGGAGGGTTGTCCTCTTTGAGGATATGGGGCGAACGGGGTTGTTTGACAGACGAGTGGCCAACATGGGACAACACTTGCTTAGAGGCCTTCCTTCAACGATCCTCGTGCTTTATCACATCTCTCCACCTCGATGCCCTACCAATAACCGACATGCAGGTCCTGGCCTTGCTTAGGTTGATTCCCACAATCACATCCCTCTGTGTCGGGGAGCTCAGTTGTGAACAGGAGAATCGAATCGTGACCGCGTCCTTCCTAGACGGCCTGAACACGTCGCTGGATTCGGTTCCTCTTGCGCCCCAACTCACTCATCTCAAAGTTCGCGTTCACGCCCATAACCTTGCCTCGGACGCATTCTTGAAGGCACTGTCTTCTCGGTGGCTACATGATCCTCGTCACGCGAGGGAAATCGGCGTCGAATGCCTGCATTTTGTCACGATCGTTGTCATTGTGAGTTCAGAACAAGACCAGAAGGATGGTCACCTGGATTGTTTGGACTGTTTCAAAGATGCAGGGATGCGACTCGCTATCACATATGGGACTTTCTCTGAACTATACCCCAGCGTAGATAACGAAGATGAGGAAGAGGATGGGGAAGAGGAAGAGGAGGGGGAGGAGGAAGGAGACGGTAGCGAGAATGCTTCTGAGTGATGTCGTTAGAGCTTCGTCTGAAGGGGTGCTTGAAGAGATCGGGAAAAAAATTGGGATTGAGCAGGGAGCATCGATTGGGAGCTCGATGAGGATTTTTTTGCTAGCGTACAGGTACCGACGAGGAGGCTTGTCAGCGATGCTGCAACCACTAGAACGAAGGTTTCCGGTGGTTGTCGTAGCTTGCAGTGGCGTGCCCGAATATAGTGGAAAGCGGGCATCTGATGTATTTGTGTTTTGAACGATCTTGAGAAATCCGAATGTTCGTGATTTATGACCATATTTACGTGCTAAGCTTTCTTATGAAGATCGCGAACGTGCTTCAAGAGGATTTGGCAACAATTGGTAGACATGCGTCGGCCCATGATGTCGATGATGGTTGTGCCTACCCTGTGGGCGTCAATTTGTCAAAGCATAAACTTGGCTCTCACCATCATCATCCATGTCGTTTGTCCACCTTCCTCCTGAAATATGGCTCAGGATCAGCGAGTTTTCACCTCGATCCGATGCCACACGGCTATGCCTCGTCAATCACCAGTTCCTCTCCCTCATTCGACCACTTATATACCACCACGTTTCCCTCTATCAGGTTGGCCGCACCTATAACCCCGATCAAGCAGATTCATGGGAACCAATATCAGATCCTATCGATGCTACATTGTCTTTACTTGCTCGTGACGGCGATCTAGCGCAAAGGGTATCTGGGCCGTCATTGCACGCGTTTTCGTGGCATTGCGAGTCGTATCACATCGCTTTCACGACCTTGCAATCAAATCCTTAATCAATCTCGACGCCATGCGGAACATGGTAGATCTTCGTAGGCTGGAAATATCTGGAATGATATTCCATCTCGAGCGGCGCTATCGGGTATGAAAAGGAAAAGGAAGCTGAGGAAGTGAAGGAGACTTCTGCTGCGTTTTGTGAGATATTACGCGGGACGGGCCTGGAAGAACTAGTTGTCCATCCTTCAAGCGACGGGAGTTTACCAAATTTTAGGATTGGGCTCTCTCTGGAGCAGTTCGCTGGGTTTGGAGGTTTGAAAAAGGTCGGGTGGAGGAGTCGTGCGCCTAAGTTTCTATCCCTCGTCAGACTGCAAGAGATGCTGACGGCTCACCTTGAGCTTAAACAGGACCTGGTCTCGTAGAAGGGCTATGCCCGTTACTAACTGCTTCCCACACAACACTGGAGAAACTCGATATTTGCTTAGGCCACTTCAATTCTTCAGTTCAATCAGCTGTATTCGCCCTCCACTTCCCTCGCCTAGGATCCCTGACCTTCCAACGCTTTCCTCTCGGATCGTACCTCCTGTGCGTGATGGGCCTCTCACAGGCCTACATTGACTTTGTGCTATCTCATGATACTCTGACTCACCTCGACATGGGAGATTGGCGTCGAGTTAAGAACGATCAGGGCTTTTCTCTCTCAAAGTACGAGGACAGCCTCAGACGTCGCCCGGACGCATTCTCGAAGCTGGAGTGACACTGGGTGCAAGAGCCCAATCACTTTCCGGGAAAGTGATGCCGACTCACTTGCCCACTCACTTCCTTTCACTTTCCTTGTACTCTTTGTATCGGGCGCTAATTTTTTTTGGCGGGGAAATTGCCGTATTTCATAGTCGCCGACTCCCGCGGCACGGCCCGCTACTGAAGGCCGCCTTGAAGGCTTGAGCCTCAAGGCCAGTAAGTTTCTCTCCTACTGGTGACAAACTCTCATGGGCTACTGGTCATACCACTGGTAGTTTCGGCTCCCCTATAGGCTATTCGTCGCCCGGCCTGTGGCCAGCTCCTCATAGCCTCCCCCCTGGCCCTGCCAGGGCCCGGGCTCTCAGTGGAACAGTCCTGACAAATGAGAGGATCTGCTGCAAAGAGCTTTGAAAACTTTCGAAGACCAGTGAGGCTGGCTGGCATGCTTCTCAAATGCATTACAGTAAAACACAAAAAAAACTAGTTTGCTCGACTGGTGTGGATTGACTCATATGTACGAGCTCATACGAAGGCGCGAGTCTTTTTTCGTGCCTGGGGTTTAAATATGAAACCTTCCTGAGAGGAGCCGCCTGAGTTCAAAGTTGTCTCTTTCACAGAGGTTGTCCCCCTGGTCGACGAAGTGAACTGGGTTGCGAACTAGAGGGCGCCGTCGCAAACTGGCAGTTGAACTGGACAGACTCAGAGGAGTGGGAAAGACCCAGAAAGCGGCCGGTCTATGAGCGCCCAAAAAGAGGTCACGTTTCAGTGAATTCAATTTCACGTGTTGGGCGCCTATAGGTCACGTTTTCGTTTTTGATGCCGATTTTCGAAGCCCTGATATTAATAAAACCCTTCTACTTCCTTACGTCAGTAGCGGGAATATGAGGGCACAAAGACCTTTGTGACATATAAAGGAAAGTGAGAAGGAAAGTGAGTGGGCTCTTGCGCCCGGTGTGATTCAGTGGGGATATCGGGTCGCTCCAGGGTATGGTCAGAGCTGGTTTGGGATGTGGGATGTGGGAGTCTAAGGGAAGTAATTGTGGGCCCGATCAGAAATGAGTAGCAGGAGCAGCAGATTGAGGTTGTAATCGCCATTGGTGGGGTATGCACGCGCTTGAGAGAGAGTCGGGTGGAGACATTCAGGCTGTACTTCGGGAAAGCTGGTCTTTGGGAATGGAAAACTGAAGGTGACAGTCCCAGGGCGGAGGAGAACGACAGTGTTGGTGGCCCTGGTGTAGTCCGGATTGTGGAAAGTCTCAAGGCGCTTTTTCCGAGCGAGGCAGATGTGCAAGCTGGAACGGATCTCGAGCGGAAACCCGAGGAAAAATTCATTGAGATTCGTATTCCGAGATAAGTAGTGGGAATGTATATACCGGCAGCGGTTGAGGTTGGTTTCGGAGGAAGAGGAGCTCGCGCCTCAATGCGGGTTTTTTTTCCAACTAGGAAGTTAATTTACTGGTTTTACCTCTAGGTGCCCTAGCCTTCTCCGGAATTTTGGATGATTCTTTGCAGCTCAGTCCCAATCAGAGTCGATAAAAGGGTCCGACATAGCAACCTTATCCACGCACTACGACCATCGATTTCTGTGGCGTCCGGTTTTTGAATTGCTCAGCAGTGATGATTTGCAGAGTTGGACTCATACAAAGGCGGTGATTCCCACCAATGTTCGAGCGGACTATCGTCTGTAATTTCTCCCGAAGCCATTCTCATTCTCGACATACCAGCAGAAAGAGTCAAGACCACTAGCCACGGTGAGAGAAGTTGAAGGCACTTGAGCTTGCGAGTGATGAGAGAAATCGTGCATCAACGGTAAACAAATCGTGTCCTCATATTGGGCTTTCGGGAGGTTATATTCAATATGTACTTATTGTTCGGTGCGGGCATTGAGTGATTCCCAGAGACTAAGGCAAAGGTTAGTCAAAGGCAAGCTGAAAAAATAGGCGACCAACTCACTTGCACCTCGTCAATAAATCCTTATTCGTTTCGACCAGACGAATGTCAGGAAGATCGTCTACCGTCTTGTTGAAGACCATCTTTTTGGCAGAGCCATCATACAGATCCCACTGCGGTGTGATACTCGAAGGGTCAACCTTGACGTTTGGATCGAGAGAAATGGCAAAGGAAACGAAAGATTGTGCGAAAGCATTGACGAAGTCGGTATTGTTGAACACTTCGGGGAGGGGGAGAGGGGAGGGCGAAAGGGTGAGATACCTACGCCTTTATGAGCAAAAGTAGGTAGCACCATGTACGGACTTCACTCACGAAGTAAAATAATAAATGACGTCCTGGGCATGAGTGGCCGGCGGGACAGCAAACTCCCCCTGATAGATCAGAGTTCAGTGTCAGGAAAATTGGCCCGGACATGATTGTGACTGACCATGTAAGTACTACGGGCATCGAACCCGTTCGCGAGGAAGTGTGATGGACAAACAAACATAGCTGCGAGAGAATATGAGTTGGGTATTTGGCGTGGACAAGCATTCGGGACGAACCTTCTCCCACAATGAGGTTTTCCTGCTGCAGATCCGAGCCCAGGCCAGCATACAGCTTCGCGACCGTTGCAACATCTTGTGACGTGAGTTTCGGGAAGAGTTCGGCGGCATACTGGCTTGCATTCAATGGCGGTGCCGTCTGGTTGACAAATAACAATCCTTCGTCTGCATTGTAGAAAGCGAGCAAAGCTTTCTGTAATACCAGCCGATAGGAATTGGTTGGAATGTGCGTCACAGAAAGAGGGAGCTTTGAGACTTACCCCGTTGACTTTGCCCCCCTTAAGAGCTTGTGTAGGTCTCTGTCTGATGAAGGTTCCATCGACAACAGGGATAAAAGCGAACAAGGCGAAAAGCGCATTGAGGTTGATCTTCTCGTTAGCTGATTCAAGTGCACTAATATCTGCCTTCCGGAGACATTCCAACGTGTCCTGTGACGATTTGCAACTGCAAGTCATTTTCAGCAGGATTGAATTTGGATGGTTATCACAACACTCACTTGACCGCGTCAACGACCTGGTTATACAGGGCCTGATTCCAGTCATCTCAGTTACGTGAACAGGTGGTATAGTGATGTCGTGGTTCCATACCTGAGGGATAGTATCATTGTAGGCGTATTGAGAGGGTAAGAATGGCGAGCTGGCGATGGCACCCCGGAACAGTTGAGGGCTAGTTTCCCCATCCTCGGCGATAACATGTTGAAGCACGGAGCCCCCACCTAAAACAAGGGTATATCAGTGGGAAAACCTTCGCTAGCTATCAGTTGATGCTTTCACGAACCGGCGGATTGGCCCCAAATCGTTACTTGCTCTGGGTCACCGCCAAACTTCGAGATCTAGATAAGGTTATGATCAGCGTCGCCCGCACCACATAGAACAAAACGTACATGTTTATTGACCCAGCGAAGAGCGAAATTCTGATCCACTTCAAGAACAACGTCAGAGTTATGGTATTTTCATTGAAAGCTCAAAGAGCATACATAGTCCGGCATTCGATGTTCCATTAGCGTGCACTTCGTTACCGGCGAGGAATCCTGGGACAGGTCAGTCTACAGAAAGCTCCCAAAAGGGCTGGAAACGCACCGAAGAGACCTAGTCGGTACTGAACAGTCACGACCACAACCCCGCCTTTCGACTGGGATATGATATCGCCCCCGTAATAGCCAGATATGTCTCCTCCAATGTACCTGATATGCCGGGCTGTCAGTCAAATTCGAATCGACCACATATCGTATTGACGTACCCTCCACCATGGATCCAAAAGATTACCGGTAATTTTTCGGCTGGTGCTGATTCTCCCGGGTAATAAACGCTGTGCACGGCGAACAACCGTTCAATTCAAGCTCAAATCAAAGTTCGGATACGTACCTGAGAAAGAGGCAATCCTCGTTGGTACCCGAGGGTACGCGTTTCGTCAGGTTTCGGCCCGCAGCCGGAGGAAAGGGACTCCTGGGATTGGCACCCCAAGGGGATTGATAACATTGTGGTGCGGGAGTATCGGCGTGTTGTATGTCTGTCACATTCGGTGGGGGAGTAGGAGCCCGCCAGCGTAGGTCACCTGTTTGATGGTTCAAGTTGAAAACGCGGACATAGTGGTAGCTGAGTACACGTACCGACTGGAGCAGCAGCATAACGGATTCCCATAAAACTCGTCACATTCGTGGTGTCATTGAACACGCCTTGGTACTTCGCGTACCCCAAATCGACGATTGGTGCATCCCCGGTCTGTGCGTAGACAAAGTTGGAAAGTTGAAGAACTTGGGCTAGGAGCGTCGGTTTCCACATTGCTCTTAGAGATGATCGAGCGACTCACTCCATTATAAGGACAAATGTCGTGTAGTGGATACCGTTTTGCCGCAAAGGGTAAGTATTAACATCATCTAGTTCCTGGGCGGCCCGAAAAATGATGCATTGATGAATGTCCGTACAAGGTACTTATGAGGACAATATTTAGATGCTGGACCCATTAATACCTCTGGGAATAGCGGGTGTCGCATCAACCGGCTCTCACGGATGATGGTCAGCTTTGCTCGGAAGTATTCAGATACTTACAAACGCGGGAAGTAGTATTCAAGGATGACCGAACGCTTTGATATTCGGATCATGATGCTTTCGGGACGTTGCTCAGGATCGTAAGTAGACCTTCGTAGACAAACTCCATCCGCATGACGGTAATCCTATCTTGACACCAATTAGTTGACCTTCAGGTACCAAGTCAATGTCTGTCAGCTCCGATTCATGCTAGCAAAATCTGCATCATATCATGGTGTCTGAAGTTGAGCACTCGAGATGCCCGAGATGCTCGAGGAGCCTTAGTAAGAATACGGACGACCAAAAGGCTGCCTGGCAATAATAACAATACGGCTTGAAAAATATGCTGACTCACCGCCTCTTCAAAAGTTCAGATTCTATTCCTTGTGCGACGGATCCTTCACTTGCAAATCCATTGAACTCAAGGTTGTGCAAACGTTCGGTTGGCCATGAGTTTGTTGGAGACAAACTTTATTGCGTCAAATAGGGGTACGAAGTTCCAAAAGACTGCGCGGACGAGTAGTCTCCGGTGGGACCGTTGGGTGTTGGGGAACAAGGAATTCGAACGTTAACTTAGAGGAACGTCCTGATCCGCCCCGAACGGAGCAAGCGTTCATTTACATAATAGACGCCGGCCACTCCTCCATCGTCCATCACCTTCGATTCTTTGTGCAGGCAACCGAACTTGGAGACTACTTTTCGGAGACTCAGGTCAGAAATCGTCGCAGGTCATGCGAGTTGGTAGATTTCCATGCATCTCCCAGTGAATCATTGATTGACATTTCCTCTACTGGTGACCGACTTCCAGGATGGCACGAGAAAATGTTTTGGGCAGCTGCCCTGTGGATTCCTCGCATTCTGCTGCGAACAAAACGTAGTGCTGAGACGCAACTACCAGACACACCCAATATCTTCAACACCCTAGGTGCCTGTGGTTCAACATCAAACTGACTTCAGCACGTGGACGACAGGCTCGAGCTTCCAATGCATATCCTGAACAAACTTTTTTGAAACATTACTTTTCCACGCGTCTCTCCCTGCTCTCACTTGCCAGTGATCTCAGCGAAGGCACATCAGGGAGGGAGGGAGCACGCTCAAGATCAAAGTCACTTGTCGGTCGTTGCGAGCATGCGTCTCTGAAGATTGTACTATAGTACTTGCCATCGCCGATTCTCGAACTGGCTGATTCCGCGAATAACTTCCTTTTGCCTCAAGTAATAAGCGACATTTCGAGTGCATGAAACAATAGAGCGATCCTTTTCGCTTCTTGACGATTGTCTCGTGCTACGCACCGATTTACAACTACACTCCCTGTATGCAATGACCTTTTTTACTGTGCCGTCAATGCGCCTAAACTCTCCCAGAAACTGTAAAGGCATGTCAGCACCTCAAACACCGCACCAAACCAAGCTGGGGCGACACACCTGCATCTCTTCAGCAATTTCGGATCTACCTTGGCAACATGAATGTCCGCTGCGTCGCCCGTCCTGTTGAAGACTACCTGGGTTTGGCCCTTACTGAAGAGACTCCATTTCGGTGTGATGTTGGAAGGATCGAATTTGACGTTCGGGTCGAGAGATATCACGAACGATAAGAATGACTGGGAGAATGCTTTCTGGAAGTCCGTATTATTAAAATCGAGTGTTCGTCCACTGTTTCGACAACTTCAATCTTTTGGCCTGTGTAAGAAGGCGATAGTTGTGCTCACGTCGGGAAGTAATAGTTCACGTCGGCGGCATGTATAGCTGGAGGAACTGCGAATTGGCCCTGATCGAAAAATGATGAGAAAAAGTATCACCAGTGTCGAAAGGGAACAAAACCTTATAAGCCCGGTCTTTGAATGCGTCCACGATATAGTACGTCGGACATATGAATAACGCTGGAACGGTGCAATTATCAGGAACTGGAGCAACAAAACGACGACAGAGTTCATACCTTCACCGATAACCAAATTCACCTGATCCAACTGCGACCCAAGCCCATTGTATAGTCGTGTAACCGCAGCTTCCTGCTTCGGCCCAAATTTTGGGAAAAGGTTGCCCGCGTAACTAGTGACGTTCGCAGGTGCAGTCTGATTGACGAAGTTAAAGCCTTCGTTCGTGTTGGTCATAGCTAGAAGAGCCTTCTGATCACGTCGAAACTCAGGGTCAACGGTATGCTGATCGACCTGAAAAAGTAAGACGTACCCCGTTAAGCTTTCCTTGCCTCAATGCCTCAGTGGGTCGCTGTCGAATGAAAGTTCCGTCAATCACTGGAACGAAAACAAAAGTTCCAAAGAATCCAGCTGCATTGATATTTCTGTTGATCGTCTCGAGGCGGTTGGCATCAGTTCTTCGAAGGCACGCCAGGGTGTCCGTGGACGATGTGCAACTGAGCAATCGGAATCAAAACTCGGTCAAGAGATCCTCGAGCAAAAAACGAACTTCGCCTGAGAAACGGTTTGATTGTACAAGTTCTGGACATCAAGCCTCTCGTGAGTCCATGTGAGAATCGTATCTGGAGCGACTCGCATACCTCTGGAATTGTGTCGTTGTAGTGGTATTGAGAGGGTAAGAAAGTGGAACTTGTGATAGCCCCTCTGAACAATGGCGGTTTAGTTTGTCCGTCTTCGGCAATGACTTGCTGTAAGACGGATCCCGCGCCTGGAAAGACTGTTAATATCAGCAGCGGTCAAAGCGAGTAACCGTACCTGCAGACTCGCCCCAAACTGTGACTTTCGTCGGGTCACCCCCAAATTTTGAAATCTAAAGGCAGTTCAATTGTCGACGGGCGACTCAATTGCGGTGTCATTTGCAAGAAAGGTGGTGAAACGTACGTGTTTTTGGACCCAACGGAGCGCGAAGTTTTGATCGACTGTGAGGCTCGAACTTAGCACGGTCAAGAGTACTATGGGAATGGAAAAACTCACGCAAACCAGCGTTGAGAGCACCATTCTTCTTGACTTCATCGCCAGCGAGAAACCCTGAACACCCAGTCAGCCAAAGGTATAAGATACGACGGAAAAAAAGACCTACCGAAAAGACCCAACCGATACTGTATAACGACGGCGACCACCCCATTGTTCGCCTCTCGAACGAGATCCGATGCCTGAAATTGCGACGCGCTCCTCGCGATATACCTGCCCGCACTCAGCTCCCGATTCACGCCTAGTGTAATCTGACGGACACATACCCTCCGCCATGGATCCACACCACCGTAGGTAGACCCTTTGATGGAATCTTGGTCCCTGGAAACGCAACGCTGTCGCAATAGCATCAGGTTCTGGTAGCGGTCTCACGAAAAGAGAATTTGACTCACTTCAGAAATAAACAATCTTCACCTCCGGGTAATGCTTGGCGTTTGTCGATGATTTGCGAGTTGGGGTTCGTGGGTGAGGTACCATATGACTCTGCCTGGAAACAAGGCAGGGGATCTGAATTGGCTTGTTGTATTCCAGAAACATTTGCTGGAGGTTGGGGTGCTTGCCATCGTAGGTCACCTATGGGATGATTGTAAGAACCGAAGATAACAAAATAAGGAGGTTTTAACCTACCCGTCGGAGGTGCAGCATATCTCAATCCACGATAGTTCGTAACGTTGGTGTTGGGGTCGAAGACACCTTGGTATCGAGCATATCCCAGGTCGACCACAGGTGCAGCGGTTTGAGGAGCCGACAGCGAGTTGGCAGCACCGATGAAGGTGCAGCTGTATAGCAGTAGTCGTGGAAGGTCAATAAAGCCCATTTCGATTGTACTGTAGGCGGAGAGGAAGAGAGCGTGAAGCTGGAAGGCTCGTACCATCTGGCACGTATATATACAGCTACCCCAGCATTTCTGGCAACTTCTGTGTCTTCACGGTCAGGGTTACTGTCCAGTGTGCGAACAGAATATGACCTGATCCGGTATGGTCTTGGTGTTAGTAGGTCCCACTATCGCCCACGTCTGCATATTCGTTGGTACACTAAACAGGAATCCTGTCGACCAGGACAGCGGTAAATTTATTGGCTTTGCGAACGACGTAATCAAAGTGCAATCCGTCATGACCCAGATTAGTCCATTCGCGGGAGCTTCAGGCGACTCGCTTGGAGTTGGAGTAGAAAACCGATAATGGCGCCGCATCCGCATCGTCGAGACTTTTGATTTGATAGCTGTCGAGACGAGCCTGGGCGTGAGGACAAAGCTGTGGCATTATTTCGATTGAAAATTCATTATTTTTTCTCGCGGTTGACAGCAGAGTCATGAACTAGAGGAACGTGCTGGTCGTAAGCCTAGTTTGGTGGACCATCGTGGCGGTTCAGAATATCGAGGCGCATGAACACGTGAGCGCTTGATAAGCTCCTCGGTAATTTCCGACTGGAGATCGGAATGCAAAGGTGGACCCATATGGTCCCACCGTCAGTAAGGTTATCATATCCTTATCTAGCAAACCAATCTACTCGACTCGAGCGAGTATGATGATGTCTATATTAGTAAATGCCATCACACTCTGTCTTCCACATGGAGTACTAGCGGCTCAATAGACCGAGTCACCAGTGACTTGAACATCCACCGCCCGCTCCGTACAGAAACCACTTCCGAGTCGGACCTCGTTCAACCAGCAACTACGGAGATTCTGTGAGCATCGGATGCTGACCATTTTAATGAGTAGATTACTCTTCGCATTCCTCCGTATCTGGATATAGCTCCGCAACCTTTCCAAAAGTCATCACCATGACACCAATTGTATGCCCGCACTCCCAGAGCAACGCCGCAAGTCGTCGAAAGGTTTGACATATCCACGTAGATGTTAATGAGTGTGAACATGCAATTCCGGCCTCCGTGGCCTGCGCTGGATCAGGGTGCCAATGAGAAGGAAACGTTTTCAAGAAGGCCTTGGCACTGATACCAGGGGCGTGGGGTCGGACGACCAGCTTTAGCCTTGTGAGGCGCAGTAAAAGCATAGTCGATGATGAAAAAACCCTTCTTCGATCCGGTTCCGCTTGTCATAAGAAAATTCCTCGACAACTAGGAACTCTAAACTGGGCGTCATGCGAAACAGGGATACTAGTCTGAATGTCAGTCATAGGGAAACATTTGGGCAGATGTAACGAGGTAAGAGGAACAGACGAGTAGAGCCGACGTGTGTCTTGAAGACTAGCACGAAACCATACCTGCCACTTCTCTGTCGAGGAGTTAGCAAATACCCGTCATGATAACATTCTTTGTACATGACGACCCTTATGAGCTGTACGGCCAACCGTCAAGCTAATTATGATCTCGTAGAGGTTGTTACCAATACGCCACCATCTCCATGTAGGGATATGAATCTCGACATCCGCTTTGGTCAAAGTCGTTGATACCGTCGAATGGGGGGAACGAGTCAGCCAAGGTAGACAGGGACTAGAGCCATGACGCACCAGATTCAAGTAGGAGGCGGACGTGTGGTTCCACCATCTAGACTCTTAACCTCCCGGTGAGGGGAAGGTGCCGCGTGAGTTTGGTTTTTCTGCAGTGAAAATCAGCAGCCATCTGATCTATATGTGTCATTCGTCCCACTGGAAGTAGGGATTCGGACCCGGAGAGTCCTGGTCGTGATTGCCGTCAGATGATTATCTTCCAAGTCCCGCCAGTTCAAAGTGGACACCCGACGGGCGTCCCTGAGACAAGAGTGCGTAGACCCTGTAACAATAATTCCCTCGAAACTCTCAGTAGGCGATCAGGAGGTCGCCGTCACTTTCTGCTGTAAGAAATGGACTGTTGAGAACTTGTCCTGACAACACCATTTTAGAAACGTGAACTTACCCGGGATCAATGGATTTCCGTGAGAGTACAGACATTGGGGATTCCTTGAGACCAGAAGATTGGTACCATCACCTATTTTCCACGACTCCCTCTTCCGCTGGACGCGTCAGCATGCACGGACGCGACGGGGACACGTGAGAGTTGATTCAACACCCGTCACGGGGCTGTGGCGGCGAGAAACCTGCCACAAATGTTCGGAAAAAAGCGCCTTGCATCGAATCCGCGCTGAGTAGGCGGAGATTAGCACCAGTACTAGGATGACGTTGAGAACTACGGAGCCTGTGGACAATACTGGCACAGGGGAGAGGCGGAGAAACGTAATTATGACCCGGATTCGGTTTCCCCCGGTCGCATGAAGATTGACAAGAAAATAATATGGTCAAAGCATTTTTGCTTCGCTTGAACCTGGACCATGACCACGATCAGGACCGACGACCGAAGATTCGGGAAGGGGTGCGTGCGCATGAAACTTGTCCAGATATGATCTGAGATGGGAAACGGGATCTGGTGGGGGGCTAGGAACGATTCGGAAGATATGAAGGGTAGTAAAAAAACATGGAGTCCGTTGTCCTCCGCAGCCTTTAGATCTTTGGAGGTGATGCTTTCCTTTTCACCTTGTCCTCCCCCATCCCTTCCCGTGGGTTGCCTGCGAAGATGACTTTGCAGTCGCGCGTGACTGGCGTCACGGTCCCGAGTAATGTGACATTGTTGAGTCACAGAACTTACTGCGGGCTGGCGAAAACGCAAGCCGCCAACTGTGCGGCAACAAACGACGAAGGACTCCAGCCTCAGCCTGAGAGGAAGGGCAAGGGAAAAAGCTGTATCCATTATTTTCCGTCCCGCCCCTCTTTCCTTTCCGGTCCGCTTAATCCCATTGACCAGTCGCTATTGGGTACGCTCGGCTCCTCAGTTTCCTTCCCATTCTCTTCGCTGTCCCGTATATCCCTCCATTCCCTCATTATAATCCTATTTCCCTCCATGAATTCGCATGACAACTGACATTCCTTCATTTCTATTGCATTCTAGCACTCGGAACGGCGGTAGTTTTGCGTGGTGGAAGGTTAGCACTTTGCTCGTTACCCACGTGTCCGTTCCTCTCATCCTCAACGCGTCGGGTTGATTAGAATAATCGACAGAGAGAAGTGTCCAGAGATTGTTCACTGTCTTTTGGTATGTTTTATTCGCCGCCAGGTTGAAAGATGCTCATTTGGTTCATCAGCTTTGGGATTCGCAAGGATTGAAAGATTGACGAGCAGTTGTTGAACTCGAGCGGTCTTTGGTGAGTCGTGTCTATGCTTAAAATGTCGACGCGAAGTACTGAACTACGTTCTTTCTCTAACCTACGTTTAGCGCGATGAATCCGAACCAGTACCCGTCTTCGCCCAACCAAAGTTTCTCGTCGCCTGGATTCCTGAACGGCGCGAATATGAACAATATGAACAACATGATGGGCGGTATGGGCGGTGGTATGAACAATATGGGCATGAATCCGATGAACAACATGAATGGAATGGGAGGTATGGGTGGTGGAATGTCGGGGAATATGGGTGGCATGGGTGGAATGGGAGGTTCTATGGGCAATATGGCCATGGGCGGCGGAATGAACAACATGAGCTCGATGAACTCGATGAGCATGGGCAATATGGGAGGCATGGGTGGAGGAATGAACATGAACGCCATGAACATGGGCAATATGGGCGGTATGCGTCCTCAAGGAGGCGTAAATCCTGCTCAGCTCATGGGCAGTGGCGGTGGCGGTGGTGGAGGAGGGATGGGAATGTCTCCTGCTCAGCTGATGCAGCAACAGCAGCAGCGAATGTCTATGGCAGGTCAAGGCGGTATGGGAGGCGGTGGCATGGGTGGTGGAAATATGGGTCCAATGAACTCGATGTCGCCGATGTCCAACCCGATGAACCAAATGTCAATGGGCCAGGGCAATATGAGCAACATGGGCGGTATGAGTCCGATGGGCCAGAACTCCATGCAAATGAACCAAGGCTCAATGTCTCCAACCTATCCAGGCTCAGGATCTTCGTCCATATCTCCAACAGGCGAAGGTGTCCCTCGACCAGGAACGAGCATGTCGATGCACTCCAATTCTGGAGGCGGAGGCGGCTACCCGAACCAAGGCGGTATGGGTGGCGGAGGTTCGATGAACATGGGTGGAATGGGAGGAATGCAAGGAGGGATGAACGCTTCGTCACCAACAGCCGGTCAAGGCCACCAACAAGTTCCGCATCCGCAGTCTCACGGGCAGAATTCTGGCCCTCAACCTCACCAGCCAACCGGTGCTTCAAACCAACCCAACGCACAATTCCAGGCCATGCTCCTCAGTGCCGTTGCACAAATGGGTTACAGCAATGAGCAGTTCCGAGGGCTTCCGCCAAACGAGCGCAACGCGTTATTGAACAAGGCGTACAATCTCGTTCAAGAACGAGTTCGTAATGCGCAGCAGGGTGGCCAGGGTATGGGTGGTATGGGTGGAATGCAGAACCAAGGTCAAGGCAATGCGATGATGCACCCTATGGGAATGAATCAAGGGCAGATGCCGAACCAAAACCAAGGCCAGCCACAACCGCAAACGCCTCACGAACGACCACCCTCTTCCGCGTCAACTCATTCTCAGCATGAGATGATGCCCCCTCCTCCTCGACCTGGCACCTCCATGAGCATGTCCAGACCTGGCACCGCTATGGGCCATCCTGGTTCGCGTCCTGGTACTGCTCAAGGTGCTGGACCACCGGGTATGGGCAGCCACGCAAGGAGCGTCAGTGGTTCCGGTGGCCCGCCCTCCAGCGGACGAGCAAGTGTTCCACCTGGTTCTCCTAGCTTAGGCGCCGGCGAAAATGTGTACCCTCAAGCGCCGCCAACACCCTCCGGAAATCAAAACCAACCTCCGCAAACCCCGAAGATGGGTAATGCTTCCTCACCCACGAGACCTGGCATGCAGCAGAGCAACTCGATGCCGCAGATACCTGTTAACGGAATGGTTACGGCCGGAATGACGCCTCAAGGTATGGCTCAGAGTATGATGGGCAGGCCTGGGAGTGCTAGCAGCTTGATGGGCGCAAACCCGATGATGGGTATGGGGGGAATGAACGCGCAAGGTATGTTCTTACCATGGGCAGGTTCTTTTTGGGGGTGAATCAGCCGCTCATTTCATCTTCCTAGCTTCGATGAATATGCAAAGCCCGATGTCCCAAGGCCCTCAAGGAATGCAACGACACGGGTCGATGCCTCCTCCTCACACGCCCCAGACGCCTACACATCCTCAGGCTTCTCAGATGTCGAATCAGACGCCTCAGCGAAATCAAACTCCTCATCCTCCCAACCAGAGACAGAGTTCGTTGCCTCCACAACCAAACGCCAACAAGATGGGTGCAATGACCCCTGGAAGGATGCAACTACCTATGCCGGGCAGTAACACCCCCGGAAGCCTCGGCAACATGAGCAACTCTTCCATGGAAAATCTAAACGCCGGCGAACAAGGCCAATCTCAACCCCAGCCAAACGGGCAAGTCCATCCCGTTATCAAACAAGGCTCCGTACCACCACCTTCAGCGCCCCCCATGTCTCAACAGAACTCGACACAATCCAACGTCTCCCAAGCGGCATCTACTACCTCCGGCCAAGCTCCTCCCAACAACAGCACCGCTTCTCAACAATCCCCGTCTGCCCAAAATAGTGCTCAACCACAACAGCAGCAGCAACAGCAGACGGCTTCGAATGCCCCTGTTCAGACACGACTTCAACAACCTCCACCGTTGCCTTCTTCCGTCTCGCTCAATCCTAACATTACGCGTGTCACACTGCTTCCTCTCTTGGGAAGCGACAAGGCGATTCCTCAGCTTAGCCAGGAAGAGATCGAGGAGATTAAAGCGTGGATGAAGACTGACGAGGCTTACGAAGGGTTCGTTATCCGCGAGGGGGCCGACGGGGCCAAAGAAAAGGAGTTGGGTATCTTGAAAAAACAACGTGAGAGGATGGCGAAGGAACTGAGGGAGTGTTTCGGGAACGTGCCTCCTGGTGCGCCTCCGCCTCCACCTACGTTTGGGGTGGATGGGTTGGATAGGACGGCGTTGAATTCGGGCACGTGGTGGGAACGTGGTGGGGCTGGACATGGGAAATGGTTTAATCCGACGTGGGAGTGGTTGGAGGCTAGGTATGCCGCTGGGAGTGGGAGGCCGGTGGATAAGAGGTTTGATGTGAGGTATCCTGGGCAGTGGGCGCATTCGGTTAAGAAGAGGGATGCGCAGGCAGGGATTAATCAAGGGCATTCTAGAGGTCGGTATGGAAGGGATGCGGGAGGGAAGGACAATAAGGTGGTGAGGAGAGAAGGGTTGAAAGTGTAAGTTTCCGTTTCTTCAATGTTTTACCCTGTGATATAGGCTGACGAAAATGTTTCTTCTTCCTCCGTAGCCCACGAAAATTAACGCAGGAAGATATTGACACCCCCGAAGAGCTCGTACCGATACGTCTCGAGTTTGACGTTGATCACCATAAAATGAGGGATTCCTTTGTTTGGAACTTGAATGGTGAGTTTTGGTGCTTGCCTCGCCTTCTTCGATCTTACATTGACCGCACTGCTCTTAGACCCTGTTGTTACACCTGAATCATTTGCACAATCTCTCGTCGAAGACTACGGCCTTTCGAATTCTTACCACTCGCAGATAGTCAAGCAGATCCAAGATCAGCTATCCGACTTCAAGTCACATTCACCGAAGTATTCGGAGGATGGTGACCCTCTTCCGGTACCAGAGTACGAGCGCGCCTTAGCTGTATGTAAGGGCGATCTCGGAAAGGAAGAAAGCAAATGGTGGGAAAGATGGAGGAAGCGTCTCAGAGGCGCGGAAAGTCAACCAGGGAGGAAGAGAAGAAAACTTTCTGGCGTTGTAGAGGATGATGCGAACGACGGCGATGACGAAAACGATGATAAAGAAATGAACGGAATCACGGAGGATGAGCCGATGGACGTGGATAAAGTCAGAATCGATGAGAGTCAGTTGCGTGACGATTTACGGATCCTGATCAAGGTATGTATTTCATTGAACGAGGTTGGAAGCGACATGCATTGAAAGTCTGCGACAGATCGACATCATAGTGGGGTCCGTCAAGCTCGACGATCAGTTTGAATGGGATATCGACAATACCTCATCTTCTCCCGAACTTTTTGCGGAGACCTACGCTCAGGACCTCGGGTTAAGCGGCGAGTTCAAGTACGTGATGGTTAATCTTTCTCACCTTATCGCGAAATTTCTAACGACGCCTCAAGGACTGCGATAGCACATTCCATCCGCGAACAAGTCCAAACATATCAAAAGTCGCTCTACCTCGTCGGTCGCCCTACCGACGGCTCCCCCATACAAGATGAGGATCTCCGTCAATCCTTCCTTCCAACGCTCTCAGAAGCTTCCCGATCCTACGAGCAAGTCTCCCACTTCACACCCCGACTTGACTACCTCTCTGATAACGATCTCGAACGCAACGAGAAGGAACGAGATAAGGAATACAAGAGGCGAAAGAGGAATACCCGTGGTCGTCGCGGTGTCAATCTGCCGGACAGAGAGCCTATTCGTACATGTCGAACCCCGGCTATTGGGTTTAATGACACCGGTGAAACCGAAGGTGCCAATGCTACTAATAATAGTGGTATCATGCCCAGTACGACGAGGCGAGCTGCAGCTGCGGCGGCGAGTCTTACGATCGCCAATATGGTTGCCTCCGAGAACGGAAGTAGTCCTATCATGGGACAGGCTACGTTACCGGGTCAGATGCCTTCTATGGTCAGCACGCCTCAGCCTCAACCGCAAGCTCCTCCGCCTCCGAAGAAGGTCATTCCCAAGGGCCTGTTCAAGGCTCCTCCTGTGCCTCCTGAGGTTCTTAGGCCACGAGCGAAGGTTGCGGCACCTACGCCTTCCACCGCTGTCGACGGTCCAGATCCATCTAGCGGTCCTCCGGATAGCACGACGGGCGCTAGTAGTGGCTTGATCGCGTCAAAGAACAAGACGGTCGCGAACTCTAGGAAAGCCAAGGAGCTCGAGAGAGAAGCCAAGGAGAAAGAGTTCGTCGACGGGCAGCACCCCAATTTCATCGATGGTGTCTGGCACTGTTCGAATTGTGGTTGTCCGGAGAGTATCGCTGTTGGTAGAAGGAAGGGACCACTGGGTGACAAGAGCCAGTGCGGCACTTGTGGTGAGTATCCCATAACTATCTGCGGTCGTTGAAATAACCTTTTGTGTCTCTAGGCAAGTACTGGCATCGACATCGCCGACCTCGGCCTGTCGAATACAACACTGACCCAGACTTCCATCTGAACCAACGCGATGGCGAGGTGCTGTCAAAGTCGGTCTTGACTGGGTCTAAACGTGGAAAGGGTCTCCGGGGTGGAGGAGCGAGTGGTGCTGCCACACCAGAACCCTCTACGCCACTTTCGCGTCGAAGGGAGCTTGCGTCGGAGAGAGAAACGCCTTCCAGAAGACAAAGCCCACCTGCGTCCAGGCGACAGTCCCCTCCGGCTCGGGCAGTCACACCATTGTCTAGTGCTTCTAGTGCAGATGAAAGTCCACTAGCACTTAAAGTCAACGGGACTGGCCGTGGAGGGAGGTCGCCTAGACCCCCACCTCCGAATTCCAACTCCGTCATGCCCCCATCAGCTTCGGAGGGAGCAGACGCATCACAACCGCCACCTTCGTCGATCGAAGACATAGCGTCTACGGTTGCACCTACTAGCTCTTCTGGTGGAAAGCCTTGGCCCCCACCCTGGCTCACGGGGGCGATGGATGCCACGCAAACCAAATACCCGAACGACAGGTTTGAACTTACACTTCGGAAGTTGCCGGATGGTATGGAGCCAGAATGGAGAATCAAGTGTTCTGATTGTCCCGGGAAAGTCAGTCCAGTCCGTGATTTTGTTTTCTCGAACTAGTTTGCTTAACGTAGCCTCGTCTTTTGCAGCTCTACAAACCCGGTCCAGGAGAAACACTATCCAACTTTGAAGTTCACCTGAAGAATAGACAACACCGTCAACGAGTAGATGAAAGGGGCAACGGCGGGGATTAGTTGTGTGGCCCCTCACGAATTAGATTATCTAGCCCCCCACCCAAAAAGGCTTACCTGCCTCGCAGTATACCAGTTCGTTCCCTTGTTTCGCGTTTGGGCCTCAACCCAACCTTCCCTTCTTCGTCCGTCCACGTCACTCGCAATCTAAAATATCCCGTCCCGCTTTCCTGAATCCCGGTTGTATTGTTATCTCCTCTCAATCTCTCTACATTAAATGTTCTTTTTTTGTTTGTCTGTAGTTTCTCCATGTCTGCAAGTATATGGCGCTTTATGTTTCGTGTTTATGTGGAAATATATCTCGTTCGACTCTCAAGTGCCCTACTCCTATTGAAGCGAAGCGAAACAGAGACAACTCCCAAGCATCTTTGCAGGTTACCTTCGTGGCTGAGGAAGACTTGGAGGGCCTCTCCTCGCCCTCTTCCGGGCAAGGCAAGGTACCGATCCTACTCTATGACGCCTGTGGCCCCGTGAACTCCAGACTTTCGTGGGGAAACAAGCCTCAAAAGAATTTAAAAGGTGGCGTTCCCCTTTAGTCCAAAAATGCTGTATAATTATGGATTGGGTATGTACCGCAGATGAGTCTGTCATGGACGCATCACCGCACCCACCACAATCTCCAACGCAGAAGAGGTCAAGAAAGTCGAAATGGATTCGGAGGGCGAGCTTCCTTTACCTCCAACTTGGCTCGTTGCGGCGATAGCAGACATGGGTAAAAAGTACCCGAACGACCAGCTTGAGGTTGTCTTGCGGATGGTGGCGGGAGGTTCAGAGGCAGCGTGGAGACTAAAATGCTTGGATTGCCCCGGAAAGGTGAGTTTTGTCGAACTTTAACCAGATTGCGACCGTGGCTCGGTCTGGTTGAACTTTGGAATACCACAAGCCTGACCGCCGCTTTCAAACAGTTCTATAAACCCGGGCCAGGAGAGACGTTGACCGACTTTGAAGTCCACCTAAAGAACAACCATCACCGAGAACGAGTCAATGAGAGGTTCTCAAATTCAGAAAATTCAGATACACAGTAAAGCAAATAGTACTCTTTCATAGTACTGTCCACAACCCAGCCTTTTGGTCTTGCGCCACTAAACGCTTATGTACTCCCTCTCTCCCATCAATACACGAGTCCCTCACAAGACCGATATCTACTGCTGTTGTGTTAAGGGCTGCTTTTCTGACCAAGAATAATAGATCATTGATGAGGAGTGCAAGACCGCGCGCAGAGGTCATCGATCATCGGCTGCGGTTATTCAAGAAAACTACAAGTTCCAACTCCGAACTTGACACCATTTTCCCACACACCTCTACGTCCTCATTGGCCTCCTCCATGAGTCCCCTCATGCCTCCTTCAAAACCACGACCACCATCTCAACTACCGGCAGAATGCGACATCTGTCATAAGGTCATAGCGCAAAAAGCAGACCTTCCTCGCCACCGATGGCGAAAGCACACGCGTCCCAAAATGCTGGCAGATGAACGCAAACGTCGTGAACACGACGCAACGACGTCCACTGTTCGGTGAGAGATATCTCACCCTGCTTGTATTTTTCGCCATTGCCCCGAGCTTATGGCCAAGACAGCAATGAGCCCCGGTCAATCCTGTAGGTGAATCAAGCGTATTGCTGAAGGCAGCGGTGACATCTATCGATTTATCACCTCGTTTATAGCCTGCTTCCATTGCAATGCCGCCACCAGAGATGCATTCTTTGCAAAATCAAGAGTCGGTCTCTTGCGAGCTGTTCAACGTGTCTCAAGTTCAATAAGGATCGGGTCGCATCCCGTGGATGCATCCATTCCAAGTGCCCGCTCTGTTCTATAGAAAGATGCCCCAACCCGGACTGCCCTAGATGTATCTCGTCTAAAGTGAGGATTGGCGCGATGTTGTGAGTCGTGATATTCCCAATTCCCAGACATGTTCCTTAACTCCTGATAGAATTCACATCGACGGTCATCTCGCGGGAGGCAGCGTCTCTCAATATACTACTACTATCCTTTCCGACGAGAAAGACGACGGAGTTCAGCGGCCAGATTGCGATCGTCGTGTTGATCAAGATACAATTTGGTCAAACGGCTTTTGGCAGTCCTCCGAATTGCCTCCCGAGTCGTAGGTCGTATTGTCTGGAGCGCCACAGCAGTAAACTAAGTTACATGACAGGACAGGCCCGGCCCAGACATACTACCTTCACGCTGCAAGAGGCTCGCTGAGTCGGTTCAACGAGGATCCAACGGAGGTCCAGGGACTCTGGAGAGCTCAGAGATCCGGTGACTTGACGGTAGCAGATGATTTAGCACCGTACGTTGACGATTCCTCCTCTTCTGAATACAGGGACTCATCGGATAAGGCTTGCAGCACCAATCGTTCTACAGCCGCACCATGGTCAGACTCCGAGTCTCAGGCTTCTTCACCATCTTTTCCGCCGGAATCCTCCGGCTCAAACGCATCCGTGTTGAGCCCAGTGCAGCCATTTCGAACAAACCTCCCTGGATTCTACGAGATGTTCCCCAATTTGAGGTCTATGGATTAACAAGAACTCGGACCGGTTTTCTTGATTTCTGAACCGCCTTCTTGCACAGCGATGGCACCGTGCGGTCAGCACGGTCAGCAGGTGGCGTTTCTAATTTTTTGGATTTTAGGTCCCCTGAAGATAGGGCTCCCATGGATCGCCACTCACCAGTGGGATTCTGTCTTCTGCATGATACAGTATGATTATCTTAATTCGTGCTCCTCGTAGCTTTCCCATAATACACACACGCCGTAAATGCTGGTTCCGTTCCAGCTGAATCTCTGGAGACGGGCACAGAAGTGAGTTTGCGAAATGTGGATAGGATTTTGGAAGTTCAGTCCCATGAATGGTGCAGAGGTCGACGGCTCAGAGGAACAAATAGATTACTGATTAGAGATGGAAGATCGGAATCTAATCTAAAGTTCTAGGCAAACACACCCTGCCTCGAGGTTTCCCCGCATTTTAAATCCGCACCTGGCCCTGCTTGGCGTTCTGAATGCTCTGGCTGATTCTAATGGCTCTCATGGAGACGTAAGAGAAATGCACAGTTACAAGAAAATTGCCGTTGCATTATGTCGCTGGGATAAAGTGAGAGATAAAGATGAGGTCCAATACAGAAAGCAATAGAGAGCAATTTAACAAAGTCCAATTTTTGTTGCCAGTACTCACAAGTCCCACAACCGCCAACGAGCAGTCAAAGTATCTCTGTGAATCATTGTTGGCTCATTGCTGGCTGAGGATACTGTTAGCGCGAGAAATGTTAGGCGACTGTCGTTTGCAAGCTGGAGCATCATCCACTTCGCCGTCAGCTTTTCTTTTCCTCCCACCACCGCTTTCACCGTCATCCATCATGTCCACCTCCATCATCGTTTCTGTATCTGGTCCATTAGATTGCTCTCCACTAGTGGTCGTCCCGTTCGCGGACAGCGCCAATCCCGAGCCGGCAACCTCTGGGGGAGAGAAGTCGCTGGTGAAGGGATCCGACGTTTCCTGGTCAATTTGCATGTCGAAATTCTCCTGGAGTTCGTTCTGTGGATTAGGCGCAGGGTTCGGGTGAGAAATACGCGGCGAATTCTGTGCTTTAGCGAGGGAAAGGGACTCCATATGTGATTCGGCCCATTTCATTTTCTCTTTTGTGGTTGGAGGTGAAGCAGGGATTCTGAGCATGCGGTTGTACTCGCTGTAGTATGGTTCGACATTCGAGTAAGCTTCAGGTTGGGCGCCGTTATGGCTATGGCTCATGGTGGTTATTAGCTGACCGGGAACTATACTCTAGGCCTGGGAAGATGTTGGGTTGGTTCTGGTTCGGCATGTATTTTGGGCGAGGATGTCTGCAATGGGCTCGAGGCTGCGCAACCAGGGTTGACATGCAACGGCTCGATTCTTTACCTCAGTTTTGGAAGACGACGACCACGAGGCCACGCTGGTGAGTACCACCTGCAGTTTGAAGGACCTTTATACCTGCTCACCGCCGTACAGAAATGGCTAGAGAAAGCGATTTAGGGCGTCGTTCAACAGAGATCCGCAAATTTTTTCGAACCACCCAGTCCAACAAATCAGTCGTCTCTCAGTTCCTAGTCGACGCTGAGGCAGAAATCGCAGAATATGAAGTTGAGATTGACAGGCTCGAGACTGCCAAATACGCTTTGGAGAACAAGCGGGATCGACTGAGGAGGACGACGGAGTTGTACAAATCTCTACTATCCCCAATTCACTCCATACCAACAGAGATCCTCACCATGATCTTCGGATTTGCGTGCGAGGAGAATATCCTATCAAAGTCGCCTCTACCTGCAGCTGTTCGGCTGTCGACAGTTTGTGGACGTTGGCGCGATATAGTCCTTTCAACCCCCAAACTATGGTGTTCAATCTTCATAGACTTCAGCAAATGGAACGCTCCGGATGACCTTCATGTTCTCAACGCAATGACAGAACGCTTCATTTGTCAGTCAAAGCAACATCCCTTGCGACTTAATCTCGAATTCCCCATTGACGATTTCGACGATGGATCCGACATGGAGGGAGCTGAACCAGCATTGCAGGCCTTGATTCAACATTGCGCTCGTTGGCAATCCCTTTCTCTCTCCATTGTCCGAGCCTCGTTCCCTTACTCGATATTCGAGCAGATCCGTGGTCGATGTCCACTCCTGCAGTCGCTCTGCATGCGAACGATCCATCTATTTGCATACCTGGATGACTGGGACGAATATCCTCCTTTCAACTACTTCGAAGTCTGCCCTTCACTACGACATCTCACGCTCGATCCCCGAATATATCCTCTTAATAAAACAATTTTCCCGTGGTCACAAGTTCGAAACCTCCGGATCGAAACCGGTCTCCCAGAAATCGCACTACCCGTGTTATCGCTCTGCGGAGCAGCTGAACGGGTGGAATTGTCAGAGATTGGCGATGTAGACGAGGAAGGACCTTACAACGGCCATATATCCTCTTGCGCCATAAAGTCACTTGCCATCTCCAAAGCTGAGGAGCAATGCGATGTGGATGACGTTCTGGAATGCTCGACTCTGTCGAGTTTATCCTCTTTGGAGATATGGGGTGCCGCCGACTCCTCGACAGAAAAGTGGCAGACCTGGTCTTGTGGTAATCTACAAGACTTCCTGCTCCGTTCGTCGTGTGTTCTCACCTCGTTACATCTGCGGTGTCTTCCTATCACCGACACTCAGACTCTATCCCTACTTCGCATGACGCCTACTCTGGAGTCTTTGATTATTGAGGAATTTCCTCAGAACGAACGGAACCGGATCGTGACAAGGAGGTTTCTGGACGGTATCGCTGCAGACGCACCACCGAGTTTACTATCCTCTACTCCGATTCTACCCCGCCTCGCGAGACTAAGGCTAGTCGTCCATTCCCCTGGTATCAACGCCAAGGTATTCTTGAAACCGCTTTCTTCTCGTTGGCACCCTGACCCAGAGCAGGCCACGGAGGTCGGGGTTGCATGTTTACGATTCGTGAACATCGTCGTGCTATTTGAGGGGGCCATAATCCCGGATGTCAAACCATTGGACGGCTTGCGTTGCTTTAGGAGTGCGGGTATGCGGTTGGTGGTGACTTACGGGAACGTTGCGGAGCTCTATCCACATATGGAGGAATGTGAAGAGTGACCCGGTCATCAACATGGCCAACGTCCGAAGTTTTAGAAGGTCTGCAGTCGCTTGTCGAACCGAACTCGGGGTGAGAGTAGTTCATTGGTTTCGTGGCATGCGACGGACATTGTCGTTGGCTGGCTCTATAGAACCGTTATTTATTGTGGGATACGAAGTGTAATGGCAGCTACATATCACTATGCATATCTTCATACCTCTTTTTCTACCTTCCGGCTCGGCAAGGATATGGTTACCTCAACTATGTGGGTCCATATGGGACCAGCTTGACAATTTTCGGTGGGAATTGCCAAGTAAAACCGCTCACGTGTTCACACAGTCCCGAACCACTGATCAGCACCAGCGACAAAATTGCCCATGACTTGCACGGCTCACGAAACTCTGTTCGAGTTCTTGGTTGTCCGGGCCCTCTCTATCGCCTTTCTATGTTGGTCCGCGAAAATCGCCTTCTAAGAATACGGCAGCAAGTTCATTATGTGCGGGCAACATCGTCTGATCAACTTTTCCGAGACATCCACTAAATTAGTTCCTCGAGGAAGCGACGCCACCGTATCAGTTTTTCTACGTCGAGCAAACTTCCCAACTAGATCACGAGGAACCCCGCTTCGACTACATCTCATGAACTTCGAAGCCTACCAGCTCATATATAAACGTCGACGCCAGATAGCGTGAAGTGCAGCTCCAAGCTTTCTTCCCCTCCATCTACAGCGGAAGCAAAATGGGCTTTGTCGTCCTTCGCCAAGTGCTGCTGTACAGCTGCATCTTCATCAATGCAGTCAACTCACTGTCGGCTCGTCAAATCGCTGCACCCGTTGTCGACCTTGGCTATGCTCAATACCAAGGTGTTTTTGACCCAAACACCAACGTTACGAATTACCGTGGAGTGAGATATGCTGCGCCTCCGACGGGTAGGTCAAAATCTCCTCATTCAGTTATCTTTAGTTCTTACAATAATCCTACAGGTGATCTCCGATGGAAAGCTCCCCAGCCTCCAGCAAATGTTTCCGGTATACAACAGGCCAATTCGATTCCCCCGTCTTGTTTCCGCGCATCGAATGGTGTATCGCCCACGAACCCGGACTTGAAGACTGTCGACAAGCGCCAAACAGCAACTGGGACCGAAGATTGTTTATTCCTCAAGTATGTCAAGGTCCTTTATTATACGGTCATTGCTCGGGACCTGATACCGCTGCGACAGCGTGGCTTTTCCAGGGACTAAAGTATCATCAGAGCGTCTACCCACGGTGGTATGGATTCACGGCGGAGGGTACGTGTTCGTTAATTGACCCTCAACATGAAACAAGAATTCAAGGAAGCTAGGTATGTCGCGGGGAGCTCCTTTTCATTTCATGGTGGGAGGCAAACCCTGCCAGCGCCGCGTGTCATTACATAATACAGATCTGGCCAAATTAGCGGCAAATTTGGTACCTTCAGAAAACATTCCTTAAATACACATTCCCTCATGCGGGAGCGACGGAGAAACTCAAGCTTTGGGTGCCCTAGATACATTGAAGTATTTATGTGTAAAATTAACGGTAAATATACCGTAAGGTAAGGGTAGAATGTAGGGCAAAAGCCAAGTAGATTTATGGGCACCTCTATTATGTTGTTGCTCTCAAGAAACAAACTCAAATACTTGGTGGGACACTTTCTAAGTATTTGAGCAACAAGTAGAGACATCCGCTAGTGTATTTTTTGTGTTGCTTGATCCCACTTGAGGACATGAACCACCCCCTTTTCATAACTCACCAAGTGAGCCTTCCCGCGTGCGTTGAAACGGTTTGCTGCAACTTAGTAGGTCATTCTTCAATTTTTACTTGTACTAGACATGGTATAGCTATTCATGATGATAAATAACACCTCAAAAGCACACTGAAAAGTGAGATTGAGAGCTGACGCGACGCGCAGACGCGCCTGTTTGGCTTAGGTAAGCCTTTTTCTCCCCATCAAATCGCGTCCTACTTTTCCAGCGCGTCCGGCCGCGTTACTACCTGTTTTAGGGTGGTTTTGGGGAGCCGTTGGCCTTTCAACAAAAATGTTCAGACCGCCGAGCCGTGAAAGTGGCCGGAAATGGTATGTTCACACGACGCGCAGGGTAAAAAACACGTTAAATCATTGATCCACAAATCGAGGGTCTGAACAAGTTGTTCATTTTCACTCAAGGATCATTTCATTCACCAAGTGCCAAGGCTAAATATGCGTCCACGATGTGTTACAGAAATTTGCCAATAAAAATCATAGTTTGGCGTATGGGAAAATTCTGAGTCGGAGTTTAAACTGGCAGGGTTTGCCTCCCACCACATTTCAGGCATCAGATCTCGTGCGAGAGGCGAACAACGGGGTTATCGCCGTCGTTATACAGTATCGATTGGGTCTTTTCGGTAGACCTCCTTTCTTCTTGTCTTCAATATCAGTGAGCTGATCGGCTGTTCAGGGTTCCTTTCTGGCAATGAAGTCAAGAAGAATGGTGTTCTCAATGCTGGATTGCGTTGGTGTTCTGGTCCCTATGACACTGTCAACCGTGCTAACTTTGTGTCTTTCAGTTGATCAAAACTTCGCCCTTCGTTGGGTTCGAGAACATGTACGTTTCGCCAAATTTCTGATTAATTACCGCAATCGAACCACCTGTCGACGATAATGATCTTCCATTAGATCTCAAAATTTGGGGGTGACCCCTCAAAAGTCACAATTTGGGGCGAGTCTGCAGGTACGGACCGTACGGTTCTTCGCTTTGACCACTGCTGAAATTAAGAGCCTTCCCAGGCGCGGGATCCGTTTTACAGCATGTAATTGCCGAAGGGGGACAAACTGACCCGCCACTGTTTAGAGGGGCTATCACAAGCTCTACTTTCTTGCCCTCTCAGTACAATTTCAATGATACAATTCCAGAGGTGTGTGAATTACTCCAACTAAGGTCTCTGCGCAAACTCACGAGAGACTTGATGTTCAGAAATTGTATAGGCAAACCGTTTCTCAAGCGAAGTTCGTCGTTTACTCCAAGATCTCCTGCCCGAGTTTTGATTGTTCCTTAGCTGTACATCATCCTCCGACACCCTTGCGTGCCTTCGAAGGACCGATGCCAATCTCCTCCAAACGGTCAACAAAAACATCAATGCAGCAGGATTCTTCGGAACGTTTGTTTTCGTTCCGGTTATTGACGGAACTTTCATTCGGCAACGAGTCACTGAAGCGTTGAGGCAAGGAAAAGTCAACGGGGTACGTCTTGCGGTCTGTGGGGTGTGGTGTATCGATCTTATTTTGGCTCTGGTATAACCAGGAGGCTCTGCTAGCTGTGACTAATACCAACGAAGGCGTCACCTTTGTCAACCAAACTGCACCTGCGAACGTCACTAGTTTTGCGCGTAACTTGTTCCCGAAATTTGGGCCGAAGGAGCAAGCTGCTGTTGCACAGCAATATGAGGGACTTGGGTCTCAGCTGGACCAGGTCAATTTAATTATGGCTGAAGGTTGGAACTTTGTCGTCGTATTGATGCCCTGATTCCTAATTGCCACATCCCAGCTATATTCATATGTCCGACGTACCCCCTCATGGACGCATTCCGAAACCGGACTTTTAAGGTCTGCTGGTTGTTCCGCTTCAATTCTATGAGACGACTTCATTGTTTCTCTATCAGGGTCATTTCGCAATCCCTCCAGCTCTGCATGGCGCCGATGTCAACTACTACTTCCCCTCGTGAGCACCGTACCCATCGATTTTGCGCGCACCAAGATCGAACTCATTAAAATAGTGGCCGGACCCTCCCGTTCAATAACACGGACTTTCAGAAGGCATTCTCTCAGTCATTCTTATCGTTCGTGATATCCCTCAACCCCAACGCTAAATTCGATCCTTCCAATATCACTCCGCGATGGAATCACTTCAGCGAGCTTCGAAGCGAGGTAGTCTTCAACAGAACGGGCGACGCGGCGGACGTTCATGTCGCCACAGTAGATTCCAACTTGCTGAAGAGATGCAGGTGCGTCCACCCACGTTGGTTTGGTATGGTTTTTGAGGTCTTATCATGTTCACGTTTTCAGCTTCTGGGAGGGCTTAGCCACGCTGACTGGACAGTGAAAACCATCATATGAAGATGGTACTCTACTCGGACTAATCGGCTTTTTGTGGGAGGCGCTCCTACCATAGCAATGGATAAAATCACCCAAGGGTTCGATTCAATGTCACTCTTAACATCGCTCCCCTCATCCCGTTCATGATTGTTACCGTTTTATACTTCTCCCTTGTCTTCTTTCCCAATTTCATCCTCTTTGCTCACCCCGCCCGCGGCCCCAGTGCTCGGGGCAATGCCGCCCATGAGCGTCTACATATTACAAACTACATTCCCACCTCTCGAAACTGATACAAATCCTCTGCTATCTTGAATGGGGTTTGCTCATCATTCCTGATGATGTTGAATGGAAAGGGTCGAGAAGCCATTGAGACGCCACCGCCTTCCGAGTCTCAGTTCAACATGGGAGCTTCCGTGTCTATATTCTCCTTGTAAATAGCTAATTTGAGGTCCGCAAGTCGAAGCAAGACCGAAGCCAAATAGGGAGTTGATCACCCCATACTCTCCAAAGAAACCTCTGTTATGACGTGATCCCGATCATAACAGAGGCTTGACTGCGATGGTAATCGATCTAAGCAAAGACATAGTCTGTGTATTAGTGAATAGTGAAGATTTGAGATCTAAAAACGCGTCAATGCGGGATTACTGTCACTGAAAAATGCTTTCTAGACGGGTATCCCGCCGTGCTGGCTGGTTTGATGACGCATCACCATGTCATTGAGTGATTCTATCGAGCCGCTATTCCATGCAAGGCTCAAGGTGAAATGGCAGGAGCTACCACTCATGTCATCTTACCCAGTACTTGCCCAAATCTGGTCTGCCAACGGAGTGCCACCTCAGCGAAGGTGGGTCCATGTGGGTCCACCTTTTGCATTTCGACTTCCGGCCGGAAATCACCGAGTTCATCAAACGGGCTCACGGGCTCACATGCTCCTATGTTTCCACCCCCCACCACTAAGCCATGACCATGACCAGCACGAGTTTCTTTGCTTGAGTTCACGCTGCCACCCATGAAAATCGACTTCCAAGAATAGGACGACTTCGTCCTCACGCTTGTAATACTCCACTGATCAACTGACTCTCGTACTCATCACGGCTGTGGTATTGGTTTCTTGGTCGGTGCCATATCGGTTTTTCCACATCCAGTAGAATGCTTCCATATCAATCGAACCAGATCACGGCCCGCAGGTTGACTTTATTCATCATCATCTGGCAGTGCCAGTGACTGTGAAATTCATAGATATATTGCCATGCTGCCAGAAGGTATGACTTCACCTTTTCTCTCTCCCCACCTTCTCCAAGACTATAGTAACAACAAAAATCATGGGCTACGTTGTTTTCAGTCGACTGCTGCTTTACACATGCGCCTTCGCCGGCGCGGCTAGCTCACTGTCAACTCGTCAAACCGCTGCACCCGTCGTCGATCTTGGATATGCTCAATACCAGGGTGTTTTTGACCCAAATACCGACGTTACGAACTATCGTGGAGTCAGATATGCTGCGCCTCCGACAGGTAAGTCCAAATCTTTACATCCCATCCTCTTCTTCTTTAATCCTTATAATCATCCCACAGCTGACTCACGATGGCGCGCGCCCCAGCCTCCTGCCAACGTTTCCGGGGTACAACAAGCCAATTTGGATCCCCCACCTTGTCTCCAAGCGTCGAGCGGTACTTCACCCACCAATCCAAACTCAAATATCGTCGATAAACGCCAAGCATCACCTGCCGGTGAGGATTGTTTATTTCTTAAGTACGTCCAGGTCTTTTCTGTGTGCAGCCTCTGCCTAGTTTCTGATGTTGTCTTGATAGCTTGGCTTTTCCAGGGGCAGAAGTGCCGTCGGAGGGCTTACCCACAGTGGTATGGATTCATGGCGGAGGGTACGTGGCAGTCAAATGACACTCGGCGTGGATCGAGAACTCAAAGCAGATAGGTACGTCGGGGGGAGTGCGTCTGGAACCCAGGTAGCAGATCTCGTTCGAGAGGCAAACAATGGAGTCGTCGCCGTCGCTATACAATATCGATTGGGTCTTTTTGGTAGGCCTCTTTCCCTGATATCTCCAAACGTCTTTGATTCATTTATGGTTGTCCGACGTCCAGGCTTCCTCCCTGGCAATGAAGTCAAAGAAAATGGTGTCCTGAATGCTGGACTGCGTTAGTGATCTCACTTGCATGACATTATTGATGATGCTAAGTTTGAGGCATTAAGTTGATCAAAATTTTGCCCTTCGTTGGGTCCAAGAACACGTACGTTTTGCCGAACTTCCCATGCGCCGCTGCCAAAATCGAGCCATCTGTCTACGACTTGAACTGAACCTCATTTAGATCTCGAAATTCGGGGGCGATCCCACAAAGGTCACAATTTGGGGCGAGTCTGCAGGTACGCAAGTCTCTACTTCGACTGCTAGAATTAGATTGAACAATACTCTCAGGCGCGGG
Source organism: Marasmius tenuissimus (assembly GCA_029532415.1). Taxonomy (NCBI): domain Eukaryota; kingdom Fungi; phylum Basidiomycota; class Agaricomycetes; order Agaricales; family Marasmiaceae; genus Marasmius; species Marasmius tenuissimus. Next base: position 4,991,245 of record JAQOTA010000053.1, read on the forward strand.
ATCCGTCTTACAGCAAGTAATTGCCGAAGACGGACAAACTGACCCGCCACTATTCAGGGGGGCTATCACAAGTTCTACTTTCTTGCCCTCTCAGTACGAATTCAATGACACAATTCCAGAGGTGTGCGAATCGCTACAAATACAGTTTTCACACAGACTCACGGGAAATTTGATGTGCAGAACTTGTACAGCCAGACTGTTTCCCAGGCGAAGTTCGTTGATTGTTCCGAAATCTCTTGACCAAGTTTTGATTTTACAACTAGCTGTACATCATCTTCCGACACCTTGGCGTGCCTTCGAGGAACCGATGCCAGTCTCCTGCAAACGATCAATCAAAATCTCAATGCAGCCGGATTCTTTGGGACGTTCGTGTTTGTTCCGGTCATCGATGGAACTTTTATCCGGCAACGAGCCACCGAGGCGTTGAGACAAGGAAAAATCAATGGGGTTCGTCCTGCTTTCCTTCGGGCGGATCTATCTACTGATTCTGGGTTCGTTATGATCAGGAGGCGCTTCTGGCTGTGACCAACACGAACGAAGGTGTCAACTTTGTCAATCAAACTGCACCTGCGAACGTCACTAGTTACGCGGGCAAGCTGTTCCCGAAATTTGGGCCGGAGCAGGAAGCGGCTGTTACACAACAATATGATGGGCTTGGGTCCCAGTTGAATCAGACAAATGCCATCATGGGTGAAGGTAAGGGCTCTGTCGTCTTATTGAGTTATTCTGGTAATCACACTATTCTAGCTATATTCATATGCCCGTCATACTTTATCGTGGATGCATTCCAAGACCGGGCTTTCAAGGTCTGCTGTCCTCCCATTTTTGCTACCATGGGATGGTCTCATTTTTGTGCAACCAGGGTCGCTTTGCAGTTCCTCCAGCCCAGCATGGCGCTGATGTGAACTACTACTTCCCCTCGTAAGCCCACCCATCAGTCCTTCGCGCCGCCTGAGCCCGAACTCATATCACAGCGTTGAAACAGTGGACGTACCCTCGCGTTCAATAACACGGACTTCCAGAAGGCGTTTTCCCAGTCGTTCTTATCGTTCGTGATCTCTCTCGACCCCAACGCCAAATTCGACTCTTCCAACATTACACCGGAATGGAGGATGTTTAGCGATGGTCAAAGCGAGATGGTCTTCAACAGGACAGGCGACGAAGCGGACGTTCATAGCGCCGTTGCTGATCAGGACTTGCTGGAGAGGTGCAGGTGTGTCCTCTCACATTGTTTTTCGTATGATTTCTGAGATGCTCACATGCGCGCCTTTACAGCTTCTGGGAGAGTGTAGCCACGCTGACTGGACAGTAAAAGCCGTCATATGAGAACGGGTGGTGCCATAGTCTCGTCATAACTCTCGCTATCGCTTTCCCCATCCCGTTCAATACTTCGTCGCTTTCGACTCCTTTCTCGTTTTTTATCCTGTTACCCGTGCTGCTTTAGTGCTCAGGACAATACAGTCCAGTATGAGAGGCTACTTAGTACAATTTGCATTCCAGCCTCCCGGAATCGATCCAAATCTTCCAATGGTTTGAGTTGATCGCACGTTGGGGCCTGTTCGTCATCCCTCATGAGAACAATTGTCAGAAAGCGCAAGCATTCTACGCCAACCGCTGACGCATGAGAAGGGTCGGGAAGCCATCGAGACGCCACCGCCTTTGAGAGAGTTTCCGTGGCTAGATTCCCCTCGTGAACCACCGATTTGAGGTCCGCAAGCCGAGGTAAAAGAGGAGGGGAAAAGGGGGAGTCTATCGACGCGCTCAGGCCCTCCAGGAACTCCATTGTAACGATACGGTTCCAACTATCGCAAGGAAACTCCTCGATGCAAAGGGACTCTATCGTAGGGATCGATCCAAGCAACGACAAAGTCTGCGTGTCGATCATTGGTAGGGACGCGAGATGTAAGGAGGTAATAATGCAGGATGATCGTCGCAGAAAGGTTTCTAGGCAGCTGTTGTCCCATGATCAGCGGTTGGTTCGACGCCTTCGGCCCCGTATTACCAAGGAGGTCAACCCTGCCAACGTGGTATGTTTGAAAACCCCATCTATGTCAGCTTGACCTTCTGGGTTCTGAATCTCCAGGGTCTTCAATTTGTTGTGGGTCACATGGCCCTCAAAGTCGCTGGGCCCCCCACCAACCTCTTCCAACTTCAAGTGCTTGACGGTGGTGCAGAGAGACAGAGCGGGGAAGGCGCCGTCATCGTATGCGTTATACAGTCGTAATTTTTTTATTCGATTCCAGAAGAGTCTGACTCTCTTCGGAGCTGCAGATGGAATCAGGAACTATGTCGACTGTGTGTAGAACAGGACATGCATCGAATAAGTTCAGATATCGGCCTCATTCAGTGTTCATGGGGTCAGCCTCCAAAAGGGAAAGCGATTTGAGGAGGGGCAGTCGACCACGGATGGGATCAAAGATGGATAGTGTGAATCGCGGTGGTCGGATCGACAACGATATATGTTCCCAGCGTTCACAGTTCTCGACTAGCAGCTTCAATGCTGCGAGTACTCCATGCCTTCGAGGAAAGCCTTCGTCGAACTCATCGCCTGGCAAGGTGAGGGAAAGACGAAGCGGAGAAGGCCACGACCTGTTCATGCACCAGTCTGTGATCTCGTGCAATACACGATGTTTTTCCTTCCAGAGACCGAAATTAATTGTCATATGGGACCACATGCGGGGCGTGGAGAACGAGATGTCTCTCCAATGACTGCAAACCATGGAGATACGAAGAGCTGGTGGTAGAGCGAACGGCGCCAATATGTTCTGTTCGCAGGAATGGGCAAAAATTGTAGCAAGAACGTCTGATGGTAATGCGTGGATAGGTGATAACAAGGACTCGTAGAGCTTCGCCTTTCTCTTAAGCTTCTCCCGTTTATCTTCAATGGCTGCGAGAGCGACGTCAAGAGCGGTTTTGAGTCTGATGGCTTCTGTACCACAATTCACCATCTCCTGTTCGATGTCTTGTAGGAGTTGCGCAACGACTGACTTGTTTTGGGAAGTCCGAGCCCTGAAGATTCGGCGAATTTCCGGGAAGCGTCCGATGAGTTCGATCTGACGAGTCATCCTGAGGGTTGGGACTAATAATGAAACTAGGGGAAATACTACGGTAGTCAGCTCACACTGTTTCCAAGTTGGTAGGCCTAGGACCCACTCACCGCCTTTGTATGACTACAACTCTGACGATTTCTAGTGCCGAACAACCAAAAAACTGGACGCCACAAAATCGATCGTCGTAGTGAATAGACAAGTTGATATCGATCGCTGTGGATGATGGACCTACACGAAGGCCACTCGTGCGAATGAAATCGTCAGTGATCAACTACGTGACTGTATTCAATTATTTCCAACTCCGTTCACCCAGCGACTTTGTCTGAGCCTGGGTGGCGTAGAAGTCCCGAAGAGCGGCCAGCCCAGGCATGCCAGAAGTCTCTCGTCCACGCTCTAAAATCAATTTCTACGTTAGACCATAGGCGACGCGCCGAAAAGACAACGTCTCTCCAACGACCGCTATGGTACACCGTGGAGAGCCAAAGTGTGTCCAGTAGATTGCGTCTCAACACTAGATTTCGTTTTTGACAAAAGGTGGGGACGATAGTGAGGATTTCTGATGGCACGAAGTGGATAGTTGATAAGAGAGATTTGTGAATCTCAGTAGCTCGCTTTAGCTTCCCCGTCTGTTTTCCATGGTGTATATCGTATGTTGAAAAATGCGCATTCCCGCCTGATAACTAGCCATTCCAAGCTCGGCATCTCACAGAAATTAGTAACTAGTGGCTTTGTCTGGGGTACTAGGTAGTGGTCCTCAAGAATTTGCGAATTTCCACAGAGCGACTGGCCAAAACTTCAATTTCTCGAGTCATCTTGAAGGTTGACAGAGGAAATGTCGGCCAGAGGTTGATTGGGAAATTGCATGAGGATTCAATGGTTGCTTGCATGGCCTGTAGCATTTTCTGGCCCAAGTCTTCGGAAGTTTGCAATTGTCTGCACAAAGAATCGAAGGTGATGGTCGTTAGGAGAGTGGCCGGCGTCTAGTAGCGTGGGCGCTTTTGCTCAGGTTTGGTTCGGGCCGGATCAAGACGTTGTCCTTGCTTCACAACACCCACAGTCCCACCAGCGACTACTCGTCCGAGTCAACTACACAACGTTCTCTCCTTCAAACTCTGTACTACTTAACGCGAAAAAAGGTTTCTTTGACAAATTTGCAAGCCAACCCAACGTTCGATAACCGTGAGTCGAAGAGCTACAAGCGAAAGGATCCATTGTAATAGGATAAAATTTGAGGGTCTGAAGAGGCGGTGAGTCGCTTTTAAGCCGTGTGTCGTTGTGGTTGAGGCCAGGACACAGCATTTCGCGGTTATGTGTGGCAAATGTCCAGAACGGGTGTTCTGTTTACTGAAAGAAGGCCTGTCTGATAGCATCGGATACACTTCGTCACGACCACCACCTTCCTCCACTACCCTCCTAGTCCAATGGATACTGCGAATGCATACACCTATATAAACTTTCCCGAGGCTTCGACCCAATGACCGATTTTGTTCATTGCCACGAATATCAGCACATCTACCAGCGTCTGAACGACTTTATCAAGGTTCGCCTCTCTGCTCGACATCGACTAAAATTGTCTGCTTTAGTTGGCGGAACCTCTGTCAGAGACGTCACTATCCAGTATTCCTCCACATTCCAATGGAGGACCCCGCTCTTCTCTCGACTTCAAGATCCCTAGGATCACCAGCCTCCAGAATGAGATAAGGGTCCACCACCTTTCGATCGTGCGTATTCTTGACGTTGCTTCTGGAGCATCTCGAGCGGTTCAACTCCATACACTTGGCTCATGAATACGGAGATGACGGACATTGGCTGATTGTTGTTTGTGCAGCTTAGCACTCGAAGGTCGGGGTATGATTACCGTATGTGAATAGGATATATGGTCAGCAACCCGAAAGTCTTAGCCTACGAAACGAATGTCAAAGCGCTTGGTCATCTTTGGATACTGTTCCTCGCGCCCATATCCGAATACCTACGAGCCAAGGACAACGAACACCTAGTTGACTAAACTTCTGGCCTCTTCTGACTGTCATCCTCGGGGCCTGAGCGGCGAACACGGGTGACGGAGTCAAGACTGATGCTAATTATCACATCGCGGCCCCGAACAATATCCACTCCAGGGCATTTACCCTTATAATGGTGTGTGGACAGAACACCCCCAGGCGCGATGTGGAAAATCACACTCCTAGCTCTACTTCGCCTTTCCAACTTTATTTGTGTTCAGACCGAGGATACCCCAACCGTCGATTTGGGGTATGCGAAGTACCGAGGCGCGCTCAACGAGACCACGAATGTGACGAGTTTTTTGGGAATCCGTTATGCTGCTGCTCCGGTCGGTACGTGTACTCAGCTATCATTATGTCCGCATTTTCTTCAATCATATCAAACAGGCGATCTACGCTGGCGGGCTCCTACTCCTCCGCCGAATGTGACAGATATACAACAAGCTGATACTGAGCCGCCGCAATGTTATCAAGCCCTCTACAATACCAATTCTACAAATTCCTCCCCTCCAGCCGAGGGCCAGAACTTGACTACACGCAAACCCTCGGGCGCCAGCGAGGATTGCCTGTTCCTCAAGTACGTAGTCAAACGCTAAAGTCAAAACTGTGGCCCGGGATTGAGCAAGTTCACGCTACAGTGTCTTTTACCCGGGAGACTCAGCACCAGCCGAAGCCTTACCAGTCATCGTTTGGATTCACGGCGGAGGGTACGACAAATTCCAGTTAGTGTACATTCTAGTTGAATTCAAATGACGGTCCGCCCCATCAGATATATCCTCGGAAGCACATCCGGATATGACGGAGGCGACCTCATCTCCCAGTCGAAAGGCGGGGTAGTAGTTGTGACGATTCAGTACCGACTGGGTGTCTTTGGTGCGTTTCCGGTCCTGCAGGAAGCTTTCCGTAGGCTGACCTGTCCCAGGATTCCTCGCTGGTAACGAAGTTCACGCTGATGGGTCGTTGAATGCCGGACTATGTATGTTATTCGAACTTTCGTTCGCCATTCTACGACCCTGACGTTGTTCGTAAAGTGGATCAGAACTTCGCCCTTCGCTGGGTCAACAAGCATGTACGTCTCACTTCATGTTCTCTGGATGACCCTCATAATGACCTCTCTTAGATCTCGAAGTTTGGTGGTGACCCAGAACAGGTAACAATCTGGGGCGAATCTGCAGGTTTGTGAAAACACTAACTGTTGGCTTGAGAGTTCACTTGTATACCTTTGTCGCAGGAGCGGGCTCCGTGCTTCAACACGTGGTTGCGGAGGATGGTCAGACTAGCCCTCAACTATTTCGGGGCGTCATCGCAAGCTCGACATTCTTACCCTCTCAATACGCCTACAATGATACTATCCCTCAGGTACGGAACCTAAACACGACTATTCCATTTGTTCGCGTAGCTGAGATAACTTGAATCAGGCCATATATAATCAGGTCGTTGATGCGGTCAAGTCAGTTTTGTAAAGACCATTCAATTTCGCTCTCGCTGAATATATTTTGCAGTTGTAAATCGTCCCAGGACACATTAACATGTCTTCGGGAGGTAGACTCGAGCGCACTTGAATCGGCCAACGTGGAGATCATCGTCGCTGGATTCTTCGGCATCTTCACTTTCGCTCCCGTCGTCGATGGAACATTCATCAGGCAGAGGCCCACACAAGCTCTGAAGGGGGGTAAAGTAAACGGGGTGGGTCCCGAGGTTCCTTTCTTCCATCAAGTATATTCTGACCAGCTCCTGGCGGACGGCGTTCTAGAATGTCCTGCTCGCCGTTCACAATACGAACGAAGGAGAGATTTTTGACCAGCAAACCGCATCGCCATCGAATGCGAGCCAGTATGCCACTGAACTCTTCCCGAAACTCACGCTGCAAGACGCAGCACGGGTCGCGGAGCTTTATGCTGACCTGGGCTCGGATTTGACTCAAGCAAATCTTATTTTGGGAGAATGTTTGTCCCAAATCCTTGTCCACGCGAGATCCCCAACTCATGCTCTTTCAAAGCTGTCTTTGTCTGTCCTACGTACTTCTTCGCGAACGCGTTCAATGGCCATACTTACATGGTCAGCCACAATCACGTTCGGACCAGTCTTTCTGACACTGAACTCTGACTTGCCAGGGGGAGTTTGCCATCCCGCCGGCCGCTCATGGCCAGGATCTCCCCTATTATTGGCCTTCGTGAGTGAATCCCGTACATTGTACTACCCACGTTTGCTCATCAAACGCGTAGGTATCTCACCCTGTCACCTTCGCCTGTCCTCCCTGAAATATTCGACAACACCGAATTCGTCAACGCTTTTGCACAATCATTTGCCTCCTTTGCCATTTCTTTAGATCCGAATGTTAAAGTCGACCCTTCGAATATCACACCGCAGTGGAATCTCCATGATATCTCTATCGACAAGATGGTCTTCAACAAGACAGTAGATAATCTCCCTGACGTTCGTCCGGTCAAAACAGATAAGGATTTACTAGCGAGGTGCAGGTGAGTTGGTCGCCCGCTTATAATTCCGCTTATGAACTGGCCTTTGACCAACCTTTTCCCTAGCTTCTGGGCATCTGTGAGTGCCCGTACCGGACAATGAGTAGATATCAAATATAGCCGTCTGAAAGCCCGATACGAGGACCTATATTATTTACTGTCGATACGCGATATCTCTAATCAATCACAAGCTCGAATGACCTCAAACTTCTCTCATTGTAGCCGGTGGTCTTGTCTCTTCCTGGTATGTCGAGAATAAATGGCTCTGGGAGGGATTGCAGACAGTGGCTAGCTCGGAATACGCTTGACTGACCTACTGTCTTCAATTGATGAACACAACTCTGGAGATCACCACCGAGCGATCCAGAAACCAGACGCCACCGAAATTCGATAGTCGTATTGCGTGTACAGGATTGTTATGAATTTACTATGAATGATGAATCCACATGCATGTTAATCGTGCGAATGAACTCGTTAGTAACGAGATGAGAAAGTATCCATTTACATACTTCTGACTCCGTGTTTCCCAGCGACTCTGTTTGGGATTGAGCTGCGGAGAGCATTCCAATATCCCGCAGAAGGGTGGGATACCTGAAGGGAAAACCACCAAATTAACTCAGAATCTGTCGATACGGGAAACTCCCGAACTCGCATCTGTAGGTACCAAGGTGCCAGCTCCCCTTCCTTCGGAATCAGCTGAAAGACCCCAACCGTTACCCGTATAAACGCTCCTCCTATCTCGGAATACGGACCTCGACGAATATTTCTTCAGGTTCCCTCTTAAAATCCGTTCCGGCCTGCACATCAGCCCCGCTCGGAAAGAGCGCCTTGAAACCTTCCACAACCCGGATCACATCCGGGTCACTAATAACATTCTCGCTCTCTTCCATCCCAGGACTGACACCTCCAATTGTCCATTCCTCAATGCCCACTGCCCCAAAATACAGCCTGAATGTCTCCACCCGACTCTCTCTCAAGCGCGTGCACACCCCACCAATTGCGATCACGGCCTCGATCTGCTCCTGTTGACCAGTTCTGATTGGACCCAAAACTATCTTCCTGAGACTGCCAGTCTCGGAGAGACACCTCAAACCAGTTCTAACCATACCCTGAAGCGATCCAATATTCCCACTGAACCACTCCAGCCTCCGAAATGCATCCGGGGAACGTCTGATGTTGTCCTCGTACTTCGAGAGAGAAAAGCCCTGATTACTGTTCATTCGACGCCAATCTCCTAAGTCGAGGTGAGTCAGGTTGTTATGAGATAGCACAAAGTTAATGTAGGCCTGTGAGAGGCCCATTGTGAGCCGCGGGTTGGCCAGGGAAGGAACGCGTTGGAAGGTCAGGCATCTTAGGCGAGGGAAGTGGAGGGTGAATACGGCTGATTGAACTGAAGAAGTGTAACGGCCTGTGCAGATATCAAGTGTTTCCAGTGTTGTGCGGGAAGCAGATAGTAATGAGTGTAGGCCTTCTGCGAGACCAGGTCCTGATCAAATTCGAGCCGACTCGTCGGCATCTCTTGCAGTTCATCGAGGGATAGAAACTCACGCGCATGACTCCTCCAACCAACCTTTTTCAAGCCTGTAAACCCAGCGAGCTGCTCCAGAGAGAGCCCAATCCCAGAACTCCTGTCACTTGAATGATGGACAACCAATTCCTCCAGTCCTATCCCATATAGTATCTCACATAATGCAACAGAAGTCTCCTTCACTTCCTCAATTTCCCATTCATCAATCCAGATATCGCCAAGATGAAGTATCGGTCCTGAGATTTCCAGTCTACGGAGATTTATCATGTTCCGCATCGCGTCCAGATTGATTAAGGATCTGACTGCAAGGTTGCGATACGGCTCCCAATGCCCCGAAAACGCATGCAATGACAGTCCAGATACCCTTTTCGCTAGATCGCCGTCACGAGCAAGTAAAGACAATGTAGCATCGATAGGGTTTGGTATTGCTTCCCATGGATCTGCTTGATCGGGGTTATAGGTACGGTCAATCTGGTAGAGGGAAACGTGTTGGTATATGAGTGGTCGAATGAGGGAGAGGAACTGGTGATTGACGAGGCATAGCTGTGCGGCATCGGGTCGAGGTAGAGACTCGCTGATTTTGAGCCATAATTCGGGAGGAAGGTGAACAAACGACATGGATGATGGTGAGAGGCAAGGCTATACAGGGCTATACGTTGTCAAATTGACGCCCCAGTACCACCATCATGGGCCGATGCATGTCTATCAATTGTTGCCAAATACTCTTCGAATTCGTTTGAGTAGCGCGCAGTCCCTTGAACTCCGACTTGTGCTACTTTTGGCATTACGAAATTCTTCCTTGATAAACTCGCTAGCCAACCGAACGTTGAGACAATTTGAGTTGAAGAACTGGGATCAAAGGAAGAGTCAGTGGGTACGATCAACTTTCAGGCCTGTTGTTTTCAAGGATCACTGTACAGGACGCGGACACTTTTCACTGAAAGAAGTCATGTCGCACAAAATTGGTAACACTTCATTATCTGTTACCACCTTCCCTCAGTACCCGCGCACTCATTCGACACACCCACCTGGGAATTTATTGTCCAGTTTCTTCGGCGATGCACGGGACTTTGGCAACTTTGACTACATTGAGGGAGATAAGCACAACTGCACCGATCGACGAGAACCATTCAAAATCAAACCAAGAAGCGTACTGAGGTGAACGGGAATCGATCTTTTCCATGACTGAACCTGATTGAACTTGCACTACGTGAAGCGTGACTCAATTTACAATTGCAGGGATGTTCTACCACGATCCTTCATGATCATCCCTGAATATGGGAAGATAGCAATCGAGTGAGCTCCACTTGTGCACAATGGCTGTCACGATCTCGGCCTCCATGTCGAGCTTAGATATGCTGACGCTAGCTGTCTGTCATACTCCTGGTATAACGACTATCACGAATACAAGCACCAATATCATTCAACCCAACCTCGACCGATTTTACTCGCCACATCGGATACCAGCACATTCGCTAGCCTCTGCCAAACAATTCGAATCTATTCAACAGGAGAGTAACGGGCGCTCTGCTAAGTTTGACGTCGCTGATTCGTACCATCTTGATTGGGAAAAATTTGGTAGAACCTTTGCCCGCGATGCCGACGACGGAAGCTTCAGCATCCTCAAGATTACTCGTCGGGGGCCCACCACATGGTCGCTCGTGCTTCCCTTAAGGCCTCAAGTGATCCAGGATAGGCCGGGATGCAGACCAGGCTTCATACGGACATCGCGGACTTCGAGGTGATGATACAGCGCCAGCCGGTCTCATTTACCGCCAACCTATGTCAGTTATTGGTATACGCGATCAGCGATCACCAAGCTAATACCGATGAGCAATATGAACTTCGTCATATTCGAATGTTGTTCCTCGCGCCGTATCCGAATACATACTTACTTCAACTCGTGAGTCAAGAATAACGAACATCATCCCGACCGTCATCCCCCTGGGGTCCGGATGATGCGACCTTCCGGCATCTCCGAAGACGTTAGTGGATCCAGCCAGCGGTACTTTAGAATTTGAAATTGTCGCCCTGAAATAGTCCAAGGAGATTTGCCATCATTCTGGGCGGCAACCACGGGGTCAGGGCTGATGCTAGCATTGCGGCCCCGAATGGTATCCACTCTAGGGCGATTGCCCTTATAATGGATGACTTCCCGTAAGGGCCTGCAAATAATCGGTCTGCAATTTCCTGCAAATAACACCCAAGCAATTGATAGCCGACCGGAGGTCTTTCCAAAAATGACGTTTTTTGACGAGCTCACAGTTTAGAACGGGGTCGGGACCCTGTTCTAAACGATTTTTTCGTCAAATAACCGACCCATTTGGAAGTAGCTCCGTCGGCTAGCTGGTGTTCGCGTGGTCCCTCAGATTATTTGCAGAGCAATTATTTGCCAGCTCTTACGGGAAGTCATCCAATGAGGCGAGTCCACGCAAGGTCACCCCAAGCCCACAATGTGGAAACTCACGCTCCTAGCTCTACTTCAACTTTCCAACTTTGTCTACGCTCAGGCCGAGGATGTACCAACCATCGATTTGGGGTACGCGAAGTACCAAGGCGCGTTCAATGGCACCACAAATGTAACGAGTTTCTTGGGAATTCGTTATGCTGCTGCTCCAGTCGGTACGTGTACTCAGCTGTCGCTAGGACCGTGATTTCTTGACTATCAAACAGGCGATCTACGTTGGCGGGCTCCTACTCTTCCACCGAACGTGACGGACGTACAACAGGCTGATACTGAGCCGCCGCAATGCTACCAAGCACCGTTCGGTACCAATCCCACGAACCCCTTCCCTTCAAGCGAGGGCCAGACCTTGACTAAACGCGAGCCCTCGGGCACCAGCGAAGATTGCCTGTTCCTCAAGTACGTGTTCAAACACTGACTTGAAAACTTTGAATTGAGCAATTTCACGCTACAGTGTCTTTTACCCGGGAGACTCAGCACCAGCCGAAAACTTACCAGTCATCGTCTGGATTCACGGTGGAGGGTACGCTAATACGTTGCATGATTCATTCGGATTCGACTGACGGTGGGCCCGTTAGGTACCTCCTTGGAAGCACATCCGGATATGAGGGAAGCGACCTCATCGGCCAGGCGAAGGGCGGGGTAGTGGTCGTGACTATTCAGTACCGACTAGGCGTCTTTGGTGCGTTTCCAGTTTTTGAAAGTATTCTGTAGGCTGATCTGTCCCAGGATTCCTCGCTGGTAACGAAGTTCACGCTGATGGGTCGTTGAATGCCGGACTATGTATGTTATTCGAACTTTCGTTCGCCATTCTACGACCCTGACATTGTTCTTGTAGTGGATCAGAACTTCGCCCTTCGCTGGGTCAACAAGCATGTACGTCTCACTTTATGTTCTCCGGACGACGCTCATGATGACCTCTCTTAGATCTCGAAGTTTGGTGGCAACCCAGAGCAGGTAACGATCTGGGGCGAATCTGCAGGTTCGTGGAAACAGTGACCAACAGTCTCTGGATGAATTTAGCTGATGATATGCTCCTCATCCCAGGCGCGGGCTCCGTGCTCCAACAGGTTGTCGCGGAGGATGGCCAGACTAGCCCCAAACTATTCCGGGGTGCCATTGCAAGTTCGACATTCTTGCCCTCGCAATACGCCTACAACGACACCATCCCTCAGGTATGGAACGCTCAAACCCCTATCCTCCCAGTTCGTCGCAGCTGAGACGAGTGAATTTAGGCTTTGTATGATCAAGTCGTCGAAGCGGTCAAGTCAGTTTCTCAACATTATCGGAAGTTTCTCTCGCTGAATGTCTTGCAGCTGCACGTCTTCTCAGGACACATTGAAATGTCTCCGAGAGGCAGATGCAGGCGTAATCGGAGCAGCCAACGAGAAGATCAATGCTAATGCATTCTTCGGCACTTTTGCTCTTGTTCCCGTTGTTGATGGTACTTTCATCAAGCAGAGACCCACACAAGCTCTGAAAGAGGGGAAAGTCAACGGGGTACGGGGTCCATAATTTCTTTCTTTCCGTAACGTTCCGACTAATTAGCTTCTTGATGATACCACAGGATGCCTTCCTCATCGTTCACAACACAAACGAAGGAGATTTCTTTGTCAATCAAACCGCGCCGCCATTGAATGCTAGCCAGTATGCCGCTGAACTCTTCCCGAAACTCACGCCACAAGATACAGCACAGGTCGCGGAGCTCTATGCTGGCCTGGGCTCGGATCTGACTCAGGCGAACCTCATCATGGGAGATTGTTCGTCCCAGCTACTCGTCTGCATTGAATCCTAACTGACGACTCTCCCAAAGCTATCTTTGCTTGTCCTACATACTTCTTCGTGAACGCGTCCGAAGACCGTACTTACGTGGTCAGTCGCAAGCACCGCGTCCGGGCCCGTTTCACTGACACTGTACTCTGACTTGCCAGGGGGAGTTTGCTATCCCGCCAGCCTTCCACGGTCTGGATCTACCTTATTATTTCCCTGGGTGAGTGGAACACCCGGCGCGCTAGGTGGCCTGTCTTACTTATCAGATTCAACAGGCTCGCCGGCATGGTAGCTCAGATTCCCGGCTCTGAGATCTTCAACAACACCGACTTTATCAACGCCTTCGCACAATCTTTCGTTTCCTTTGCCATTTCCCTCGATCCGAACGTCAAAGTAGACCCCTCGAACATCACGCCACAGTGGGATCTGTATAATCTCGCTAACGAGGAGATGGTGTTCAACAAGACAGCAGATGATCTGCCCGACATTCGTCCAGTAGAGACGAATCAAGGTTTGCTTGAAAGATGCAGGTGAGTTGGTCATCGGTCATCCGTTTATTGACGGACCTTTTGACCGACATGTGCCCTAGGTTCTGGGAATCCGTCAGTGCCCGCACCGGACAATAATTAGATATCGAATCTGGCTTTTCGAGAGCCCATTCCTCTCGTTTATTATTTATTTTTTCCAAAATACATGATCCCTCCAGTCACCCGCAAGTTTGACCGCTTTCAAACTCCTCCCATCGTGGCCAGTAGTTTGAGCTCGCTGGAGGTGCCAGATCTCTGTGATCTTCTGCGCTTTCAAGTAGTCCGCCATTCGATCATAATTGAGTCCAACTGCGTGAGGTCCATGACTATCATCAGACAGCGCAAATCTTCCTCCTTCAGACACGATCATCTATTATTTAGGCGTCAGAGATACGCCTCAAATCGGAGTTTGGGATAACGCACCTGGAAAACCTCTTCCCCTGGATAAGGTGTATCCCAATTCTTCCGAAATGCAGCTGCGTTCACCTCAAATAGTCCACCGTACTCTATAGCATATTTGACGTTCCGTTTCAACATGTCCCAAGCCCGCGTGAATGTCGGTAAACGTAGAGAAGGTGTGTATAGGCAACATAGATCGATGTGTCCGACGATTTCTGGCTGGAACCTTTTCAGAAGGGAAAATTGGGACTCGAAGTAACTGCATAAGAAGTTTTCGGTTCGTTCGTGTTCACCGCGGCCTGACTCGTGTACACGAAGAGCCTTCTCGTATGTCGGTAAGTCAAAATCGATTGGAATCCCGTCGACATGATGCACGGATCCGACCATGTATTCGATTCGGCCATGGTAGCGCTTCAGAAGGTCTTCTAGACAATCGAGGTCGAGAGGAGTTATGAACTCTGTCTCGAGGCCAACGAGCAGGGTGATTTGCGATGCGTAAAGTGATTTTAGACGATGGGCTTCTTCAACAAACCCATCGAACTGGGTAAGGAGTGATTCGGAGTCAAGGCCTTCCTGTAGCTTTCCATTACCGAGCGTAAAATAAAAGATAAAGCAAAAAACCTACCAACCTCCTCTGGATAGAGGTCTTCAGGTCGATATCTAGGTACGTGCTCTGTCAGTCCGTACACCTCAAATCCTTGTCGAATTGCTTCTAGTACGACTTCCTCCAGAGATCCCTTCGCGTGCTTGCAAAACTGGCCCGAGTGTGAGTGATGGCTGTGGGGCATCGCGAAAACTCGAGCCCAATGGGCGGTGGTAGGTCCAGAGAAGAAAATGCTGACTAATGACTTGCTTGAACTTCCTTTACGGTGGCCAAATATGATCGAACCATATGACTACTTCAAGTGAGTTGAAAGAGATATTTCCAAAATCGTAGTGTTGACTACTTGTAAGTAACAAATGTCTACCTCAACAGAGCGTCTTCTGGATAAAGCATTAATGAGGGACGAAGTTTTGATGATGTTGCGTATGTGATAACAAGTCTCATCCCGGCCTCCTTCAAACACTGCAAACAGTCCAAAGGCATCTGTGGTGGCGTTTTGTCATTCGAGAAAACCGTGACCGCCACGAATGACAGACAATTCACCCCAAGCTCTGCCGCTTTCACTGGATCTGGAAGCCAGCGGGACGTTAACACTCTGAGGAGGCTCTGAGATAGGAGTTCCTGTGGGCATATCACCAACTTCATCTCCGTGAGGCGAGGTAAAACGGACATTGGTATTGAGGATGGACCACCAAGCGGCGCATTGACAGTCAATCCATCCAACAAGGTTTGGGTCACCATGCGATTCCTAGATAGATATCGACCCTGGTCGTATTCGACTATGCAAAGTGATTCGATTGTCGGGAGTGACGTCAAGAGGGAGAGCAGCTGTGAACCATCGATTGGGAGCGATTGAAGATGTAGGTAGGTAATGGTGCAGCCTGATCGGAGGACGAGGTCCTGAATGGAGGCTCCCGTCCAGTTTTCAGTATCGTCGGACATCGCAGTGATCGTTAGAGCGGACAAGTTGCTGAGCATGCTATGCTGCAGAGCATCATCAATGTCGTCATAATCATGAACGTCCAGGATACGCAAAACTTTCAATGGACTGGCAACAACAAGGTGAGAATATTCATCACATACGTAATGATCTTGGCTGACGGATATCAAGTCTAAAGTCTCGACTGCCGGATATTGAGATAGAAGAAAACATGCATGTTTATTGCAAGAGCTTGCTATCCGCAATGTCTTGATTTGGTCTCGGGGAAGGGTAAGTTCGTCATCCTGAATCGCGAAGTAGTCGTCTATGCGAAGCGACCTCAAGGAGGGACAATCGTTAAAGAAGTCGAAGGGGTTGGGTTGCCACGGATCGAGATCGCCGTGGTAGAATAAGGAGAGAGATGATAGGATGGGAAGATGACCTTGGGTGGGCTGGAAAACGGATGAGGGAAAAGTATAGGGGTGGGCCAGGAGCGAAAGATTCTTCCAACGCTCGCATTGACGGATAAGCGTGTCTAGAACACTTCGCGCTGCAGCAGTGCGCGCATCCTCTAAATCGGGGTCAAAACCGCGATGAGGGATTTGCAGCGTGAGGGAGAGTGGAGACTTCTGCGACCTCAACATGTATTTCTCCACGAGGCGACCCACGATGCCGAGTTTATTGCGACCAAAATCAATTTTAAGGGATGACCATAGGCCAGGGGTCGAGAGGGCAATGTCGCGCCAACGGCCACATACCGTGGTAAAGTCGCATTGCTACAGGCAAAGACCTTGAATTCATTACATTCGTCTCGCAGCAAAACTCGAAGATAATGGTCAGAATCTCGGATGGCATGGCGTGAATAGGTGACAGCAGAGTCTTGTATCGCTCTGCCGTTTGCTTCAGTCGGTCGCGTTTGCCTTCTATGACGCGTATAGTTGCCTGGAGCCTGTGGATTTCCGCCTGGTATCCATCTAGCTCAAACTCTGTGTCGCATAGAAATTGAGAGATGAAGGCCTTATCCGGGACTGAGCTGCGAAAGAATTGGCGAATTTCTGCAGAGCGTCGCGCCAGGTCACTCTCTCGGTTCATGGTTGGCATCCGGCTGGCTGATGAGCGAGGGGTAGGCTTGTCGTAGGGATGATCAGTTGTGAGCATGTCGAAAAGAGGACAAGACTCACTTGGTCACCTGCACAAAGGACGATGGACGTAGTTGAAACGTTGACAACGACCCTGCAGCCTGGCAGCCGCCAGCCGCCCACCAGGCGGGCCGATCGGGCCGGTTTTTATCCATTCTCTTAGATCTTAACCATGACCTTCACAGTCCTTCGCGGTACCTACGTACGGCTGATTTGCGTTTTCAAGTCGCTCATCTACCGGCTCTGCCATCCCATCTCTCGTGAGAGCTAGGTCGAGGTCCACCATGGTGGCAGTCAAATCGTACGGCTCCGAAAATTGAAGTATACGGTCTCTACACGGTAGTATTAAACTGGGATCTGTATGCTAGTACGTCGTCAAGACCTACTTAATTCTCAGATGCTGACCCAGATGTAAAACGGAGCAACAATATCGCGTAGCCGTCTGTGCAAGTAGGTATGCTCCAAGGACCAAAGCCGCTCTTCTACCGAGTTCTAGCTCGATTTCTGAATATGTATAGTCTCATCGACATCGGTTCGACGTGATCATCTATCATAACCATTTTCGGAGAGGTCTCCAATATTGTGATAAGATGGACTACTTGTAAGTACCGAATGTCTACCACACCAGGGTATCTTCTGGGAAAAGCCTCAATGGGCCTACAAGTTCCGCTGGCGTTGCGTACGTGATAACGAGTTTCATCCCAGCATCCTTGAAACACCGCAAACAGTCCAAAGGCCTCTCTGGCGGCGTTATATTCGAGAGGACAGTGATCGCCACGAACGACAGAGAATCCACTCCAAGCTCTGTCGCTTGTACCGGATCCGGTAACCAGCGGGACGAAAGCATTCTGAGGAGAGTCTGGGATTGGAGTCCCTGTGCGTCCACTACCAGCTTCATTTCCGTAAGACGAGGTAGGACGGGCATCAATGATGGAGCGTTCATCGGCGCATCGACAGTTAACCCGTCCAACAAGGTTCGGGTCACGATACGATTCCTGCCTTGTTGGGCTAGCTCCACTATGCAAAGAGACCTGAGTGCCGGAAGCGATGTCAAGAGAGAGAGCACCCGTACATCATCGATTGGGAGCCATTGAAGGTGTAGGTAGGTAATGGTACAGCCTGATCGGAGGACAAAGTCCTGGACGGGAACCCCCGTCCAGTGAAATGCTGTCGTAAAGTGTTGCCCAGCAATTGTGAGAGCCGACAGGTTGTTGAGAGGAGGTGCATGCCGCAGAGCATCATCGACATCACACTGCGCGGAAACGTCGAGGATACGTAAGGATTTTACTCCACTGGCAACGACATGGTCTGAGTAGTCGCCGTCGGACTCATGCTCCCCGCCGATGGAAACCAAGTCCAGAGTCTCGACCTCTCGATATTGAGACAATAGAGAGAATGCATGAACACTGCAAGGAGCTGTGATTCGCAGTGTCCTGACCTGGCCTCGAGGGAGAGGAACTTCCGTATCGCCAAGAACGAAAGGATCGTCTATGCGGAGCAAGCTCAAGGAGGGGCAGTCATCGAAAAAGTCAAAGGGCACGCCTTTCCACGAGTCGAGATCACCGTGGCGAACTAAGGAGAGAGATTTGAGGATGGGGAGGTGACCTCGAATGGGCTGGAAAATAGATGAGGGGAAAGTGCACGGGGAGATCACGAGCGATATACTCCTCCAACGATGGCATTGCCGAGTAAGTGTGTTCAAAACACGTCGGGCTGCAGCAGTGTCCACATCATCTGAGTCGAAGTCGAAAGCATAGTGAGGAATCTTTAGTGCGAGGGTGAGCGGGGAGTTTTGGGATTTCGACATGTATCGTTCCATGAGCTGGTCTAGGATGTTGAAGCTGGTAATCCAATCGTCGAATTCAATTGATATGGAGGACCATAGGCTGGGGGTTGAGAGGGTAATGTCACGCCAGCGACCGCATACCGCGGTGAGTCGCAGTGTTGCAGGCAAAGACCATGGTTCCATCACATTTGTCTCGCAGCAGAATTTGAAGATGATCGTCAGAATTTCGGATGGCATCGCATGAATAGGTGACAGCAGAGTCTTGTATAGCTCTGCCGTTTTCCTCAGCCTGTCGCGTTTGCTTTCTATAGCATAGATGGCTGTCTGAAGCCTGTGAATTTCTGCCTGGTATCCATCTAGTTCCGACTCGGTGTCGCGTAGAAATTGAGAAACGACTACTTTGTCCGGGACTGAGCTGCGGAAGAATTTGCGAATCTCTGTGGAGCGTCGTGCCAGGTCACTCTCTCGGTTCATAGTAGGAGTTGGTTGGTGGGTAATAACGGGATGACCTGGGCTTAAGGGGTTGATGAAAATGTCGCAAAAGAGCAGAATCACAACTCACGAGTTCACCTAGATATTTCCCAGCTTCCGCCGGCTTCCTAACAAAGCACAAAGCCTGGTGGTGGTAAGGTTGAAGGTGGAGGGTTTGGGACTAGACAGGTGGAACAGACACTGAACAAGGGCGGGTGGACCGACCGGGCCGGTTTCTTGTCCAGAAGACTGCCCGTCAACTGCCCGTCGTCCGATCCCCTTGAATCTTGACCCCAACCTCCACGCTCCTTCGTGGTGAGTACAGCCCATTTTCGCGTATTCAAGTCAACTGAGAATATGAAGGCCTAGAGACTTTGTTTCAATGACTCATGCAACCCTTTACACGCTCGCCAACTTCCTGGGAATGCTCGCCATGATCACAGTCGTTGCCTACCATTTCATCGCTGTCAATGCCCAACAAATTGCACAAAATGAGAGGAGAAGACCTTAAGAAGCGGTATGTCAGGAGCTAAGGTTGTTTGAGATAGACTTCGACGGGCTTCGTTGGCATTTACGGGTGCGTTCTGTTCATGATACCTTTTTTGACCCGCTGCTTGAATGATGCACAGTATTACTCTGAAATGTACAAATACGTTGTCGACTAATGAAGGCACAAGGTATCGAGCTCTTGTGCTTCTCGCTATTTTGATTACCGTTTTTGGGGTGATCCAGCTTTGTTCTGCGGCATCAAGCAAAGATGAATGTTCCGCGGGTTCTGCCATGTCTAAACATTCATAATTGTCGGGGCATGCCTCATCCAGAGTGTAGGTCGAGTCTCCCGAATCGTTCAGCAGCTCTTCCAGACGGCCATGGCCCCAAAACTTTTCGGTTTTGGCTTAGTTTGTTTCGTTGCTGCGCACGGGGAATGCATAGCTTTCACTTCGTCAACGGCCGACTTGAAGGTAAAGTGGTTAGTGCAATCATACCCACTTCATCGTAACAACCAATCAAGCACTCTTGATAGGTCTCTATTTTCTAGAAATCATGGAAGCTGTCGGTAGCATTGACATCGCGGGATCGTCCTCATTCCCTCTACTTAAACCTATGGTGAGGGTGCGCTGCAGATCACATTTCACTGAACATCCCTTCCTTCTCTTCGATTTGCCACGGGTGAGCAATATCGCTTCCTGTCTCTCGTTCCATAGCTCGAGCTGAAAATACTTTAATGTTTCCAGACACACGATCACCATAACGTTGCCTTTGTTGACGCATCAGAAGCCCGTTCGTTATCGTCCCCTTTCAGTCCGCTGTCGCGTCAAGTATTTTCGCGGTAGAGAGCGAATACTCTCAGGGCTTCTCTCACCTCCTTTCTTCCAAAACTTCCATCGCCAGCACCGTAAAAGAGTGCACCGAAGGATGCTACTCTCACTATACATGATTATGTTCACTCTCACCACGACTGTCTTTGCTTCGCCCTCAAAGGAACTGATACGCTTCCTAAGAAGCGAGGAAATTCTGGTATTTGGTTCCTGTTCTACTTTAAACGAGGGCGTCATGGTTGAATAACTCCCCTTTTACATAGGCTGAGCAAGGCGTCCCGCTCGACCAGGTCGATGCTTACCATTCGCCATCAATGTCTCGAACGCGGGGGCGTAGCAAAAAACTGGCATCTCCTCGTGGGGGAGTAATAGACCCTCCTCGAGGTTTGACGTTCCTTAACCAAAGTTCGTACGACTCACTCGATCGTTCGGTTCATCGACACCTACTGATGTTTCATCTATAGTAAAGCAGAACGAAAACGTAACTTGCTGCGGCGACACTGGATGTGCCACAAGCGTGTCGCCCAAAATAGTTCGATTACGATGTAAGGAAGTGGATCTGAGCAGGCTTGGAAAACCGGGGCGCCGTCAGTTTTGTGTCAAAGACGGGTATCAGTAGATGTTCGTACGTTGAAAGTTGATTCCTCGGGTTTCGGAGACACTGGATGTCGTCAACATGTAAATACAAATTATAAGTGTACAATATCAGGAGCAAGAAAAAACTTTGAGAAGCTGGACACAACTAGATGATGTACTCAAAAGAGATTGCCGGCGGGCTATCATACCGGGGGAAGGGACAAGATATTCTTCACCACATAAGTAAATCGCAAAAGACTACATGTCCGCCAGAATATGATCAAGAAAGTACCGAAGGGGTCCTGCGAATCTAAGACTCTCGTGATATCATAGAATAAGTCCAAACAACGAGACGCGGAAATTTTGTGGTTCAAAAAGTCGTGATACTTGGATCCGGGGGTGCATTACCCTCTAAGAATCTTCGGATATGTTTTCGTCTTGTAGTCGAAGCGAATTCAATTTCGGAAGGAGAGCGGAAGGGTTTTGCGCAATATGAGAGCGCCAGGCTTCCTCGTTTAGACTTCCGTTCTCAAACATGTCCTCAGGCGCGGTGTGCCCAACGGTGAGCGCACGGAGTATCTGACAGGAGAGACTGTTTTTGGAAGTGAGGAGGCGTGAGCTCGTGGATGGGATGGGAGGTTGGAAGGTGAAATCCAATGAGGTGAGGTTGGGCATGACCACGAGGATGTCCGATACCGGGAACGCATCCTCCGTTAAATCGTTGGACTGGTCCATGATGAGGCCTAGTTTCTTCAATGATTGGCAGGAGCTTCGGAGAGCTTCGAGGAAGAATAGCGGCCAACCATCCCCCGGCACGAAATCGCCTGAGATCCTCATGCACAGCTTGGAAAGCGATGGAAATTGGAATACGGAGAAGAAGGGGTATATGTCGTCAGGATATTCGTCTATGTTGACTATCAGATCCGCGAGGGAAGGCATGGGTTTCTGGTTGTACTGATTGTTGTAAGGGCGGTCGGAATCATTTTCATATAAGACATCTGGCAGGAACAGAACTCGTAGATTGGTGCAGAGAGGGAGCCAGGTCCTCAGGATGTCGATAGTGCAGTATTTCAGCTTGGAAATATTCAGCTGCGTGAGCTGATCGAAAGGGTATACAGGGACTTCCGGAAAGACACCTCCAATTTTCAGCGTGGTTAGGATGGGAGTGTATTGGAGCGCGTTGCGGAGATATATTTCAAGAATCTCGCTTTCGTCCGTATTTCAATCTATTTCGAGGACGCGCAGAGAGGGAAACCCATCATCCATGTTCGGTAGTGCGTCGTCGGGGACATCTGGGCTGAAACTTCCGCAGTGCGTAAGGGTCAAATCCCAGCACTTGTCTATATTTCGCAAGAGGTAATTGTAAGCGTGCATGGCGTTGTCCTTGAATTGTATCTGGTGAGGTTTGGACTGGAACAAACGCGATAGTCGTATCTTGAGTGGACGATCCCTCGCATTTCGAAGGTAAGTTCGAAGGATGGGGCGGACATCTTGAGAGACCCCGTAGAGGTCCACAGAAATCGCGGTCCATAAACAAGGAAGAGATGATGCGACCTTCCTCCAGCGTGAGCATACGAGGGTAATATCGTAGGGTAGGCAGGTGATCCTTTCCGACTCCGCTTCCGTTGAAGGATCCGGAGTGTCGAAAGAGTAGTCTTCGGACAGACATGCGAACATGAAGATCTCCTGCCATATTTCCAGCGGAATCTGCTGAATGCGTGACGACATGACGGGGCGAGGTATGCTGATACGCTTCGGTGTCACCTCCCTTTCGATTTTCGATGTTTTCATTACGCAGGAAGCAGGCATATTGCAGTAAATCGAGTCTCCTGATCTCCAATAACATTAGTATTTCCTTAGATATGAAGCAAACCCAGAGCTTCTACCTGGCTTGGGCCCAGCTACTAAAAACGAACTGGCTCCAACTCAAGAAAAGGTCAAGGAGAAAGCGCTAGTGATCGTGAAGAGAGCGTCAAGTACGAGTTCTGTAGAGTTGGCTTCCGCGTCGTGGAGAGTCGCGCAAGAGTCGTGAGACCGTGGGACCGTGAGAGTTATAGATGTTGCCATTGCGGTCTCTGCGGCCCGAACTGGGACCATCGACCGACTTTGAACTAGAGTGAACCATCGAATTGCGTTTTACCACCAGGATAGGTCCTTTCCGTTACATTCTTCAGGATCACTTCTGTACATGCTTTATAACAACAGAATTCGGCACCCTGCCAAGTCCTGACCAAGGAAAATGTTATCCAAACCAAGATCTTCATGGTCTCGTAAGTTCACCCGCTGGCCCCAGTGTTGAACTGAGGTGAGAGACGGAGATAGCTCGAAGCAGACTTGAAATGGGTGCCGCCTGCGACCTGAGCTATGTAAGGAAGTGAATATGAACAGGCTTGGAAAACTGGGGCGCCGACGGTTCCGTGCCACATTTCTCATGCCTCGAAGACACCGAACATCGCTGCATAACATGAAACTAGTGAGTATTAACTATAAACATACGATTGTTAGAGCAAGAAAAGCCTTCGAGGGGCTGGATGCAACTCAATACTGGAATATAGAGTGCTGGAATATCATCATACTGGTGAGTATATCAAGATAATCGTAGGATAATACAAGAGACACTCTCGCGAAAACCCGATTAAATGAGGGAATACCAAGGGAATCCTTCAAATCCAGGATTTTCAGAATCCTTGACGTCGATAGCGCAGCCGCACGCAGTCTCTTGCGTGCTTTCGTGTTCGTGTACGGAATCCTGCAAAGCAACTCCGAAAATCGAGACGTGGAGCTTTATGGCTCAAAGTGATGACAACTCGGCAAGGTCGAGGGGTAGTACACTACCTCTTGCGAGATTTTGCGAGTGGGTCTTCTTCGTACAGTCGAAGCGAAGCTAACTTCGGAAGGAGAGTGGAAGGATTTTGTGCGTTATGAGCACGCCAAGCGTCCTCGTTCAGTCTTCCATTCTCCATCATCCCTTCGGGTGCGTGGTGTCCGACCGTGAGGGCATGAAGTATCTGACAGGAAGGACTGTTTTGGGAGGAAGGGGGGGATGGGTCTGTAGATGGAGAGACCATCTCAACGAAGATGAACTCCAACGACGTCAAGTTGGGCATGATAGTGAGGATGTTCGATACCGGGAACACATCCTCCCTGCGGCCGTACCAGGAATGCATAGTCAAAACTAGCTCCTTCAGTGAATGGCAGGAGCTTCGGAGAGCATCGAGAAAAGGCGGCGGCCAACCATCTTCCGGAACGAACTCGGCCGCGAGTCTCAGGGAAAGCCTAGAGAGCGATGGGAATCGGAATGCAGAGAACGCAGGGGATATGTAGGCAGGATAATCCTCTATGTCTGCTTTGAGATCGGTGACGAGAGGCACGGACTTTTGCTGGGAGATATCCCAGGTGTGGAAGGCATCGTAGTCATCCAATGTATTTGGCAGGACGAGGACTTTGAGGTTGGTGCAGAAGGGGAGCCAGGTCTGCAAAATGCCCATGGTGCAATTATCCAACCGGGAAATGTCCAACTGAGTGAGCTGATCGAAGGCGTACACGGGGTATTCCGGAAAAGGACCTTCAATCTTCAGCGTAGTCAGGACGGGAGTGCATTGGAGTGCGTTGCGGAGATAGTTTGGGAGGACGGAGAGTTCCTCCGTATCCAAATCTAAGGTGAGGACACGCAAAGAGGGAAACGATTCCTTGTCTGGTACTGCGTCGTCGGGAATATCTGACCCGAAACTTCCGCAGTGTACGATGGTCAATTCCCAACACTTGTCGATATTTCGCAGGAGGTGATTGTAGGCGTCATTTGCGTTGTCCTTGTATTCTCTCCGATGAGTTGTTTTGTGCTCGAATGAGCGTGATAATCGTATCCTGAGAGGACGATCCCTGGCATTTTGAAGGTATGTTTGTAGGATGGGGCGGACGTCTTTATGAAACCCATAGAGGTCCACAGACATCGATGTCCATAGACATGAAAGAGAGGTGGCGACCTTCCTCCAACGTGAACATACGAGAGCGATAATGTAGGGGAGGCAACTTATCCTGTCCGCTGTTGCCACTGGAGGTGCTGACGTGTCGAATGAGTAGTCCTCGGACAAACATGCAAACATGAAAATCTCCTGCCATATCTCCAGCGGAACCCGCTGGATGTGCGTCGTAGCGTAACGAGGCCCTTCAAGACCGACCATCAAAGTCTCCCCCCCAGTTTTTGGTGGTTGCATCATGCACATTGCAGGTCCCAGACGAGTGCTGTCCTGCGTTGCTCCAGGTCCCCAGTACTGTGGAGGAGCTGACTTTCCTTCCCTGATACGAGGCTAGAGGATTATGGAATCCTAGTACCTGACGTGACGAGATTGAGATGTACAAGTTCAGCGGAATTGTTTGAACTTATAGAAAATACTCCCAATTTCTGCAGCTCTTGTGGTGAGAGTTCGGAGGTGAAACGGGGCTCCCACATTGCATAACGTTGTGGTTGTGGATGTTCGCCGGGTCCGATGATCCGTGCGGCACAGCCAGATCTAAATATGGCGTGCTCAAAATTAAAGTTCCTCCAAGCTGGGTCCACCGTGTCGGAATTCTAGTGTTCCGAAGTGTTCCTAAATACAACCATCAGGCCTGATGTCAACCTCATATATAAACCTCTCTACCTCTCTGCATTCTCTCCAATTGCAACGACGAACATGCATCGCTTTCTCCCACCAGAACTGATCCTCTCCGTTATTTCATTCCTTCCAATTACCTCTATACACGCTCTTCAGCTCACATCGAAGCATTTCGATGACTTGATCAGAGAAAACCAAACCAAAGTCTATCATGGAGCAGCGATCACTCATGGGCTCGTTTTACCCTCTACTGGGACCGACATCGAGGAGATTAGAAACAAAGAGGGCCTAAATCGGGTTCTGGATGGGCTCTCTGGCGATTGGATGGCACTGTGTACGTGATTCACAACGTTATTGCGCTCGAGCTGAATCATAGTGCCCCATAGGTCAGCGAGGAGTACAACTAGAGAAAAGCTGGAAAGGAAACGACAGGTCGAGGCTAGTAAAATGCCCTGCAGGAGGGAAGAATGTTCGATGCATCAAGGTTGACGAAGCGAATGGGTTCATCATCACAACCAGCTTCCACGGTCCTAACCGGGGCTTGAGTTTGACTGTTTTCGACCTGAGAGAACCGGACAAAGTACTGTGGGGCCTGCCTGCCGTGCGTTCTCTTTCGCGAGCCTATTGCTAGCACACCAATTGACTGCCTTTTTCGTATAGACCATGTACAAATGTGCCGACATCGAGTATGACAAAGGCTACTTGATCTTCAAGAGGGACAAGGATTCCATAGAAGTTTGGCGGCTCGCGACTATCGGCGATGCTCATCCAGCGGCGCAACCTCCATTTGCACAGGAGCACCAACTCAAAGCCGAATCTCTAGCCGCCAAAACGTATGCCCATACCTTCCCTCGTGGGCATTTCGTCCCTCATGCTTTCCTCCGCGCTCCCGGTCCTAAGACCGGAAGATTTCGCTTCGTGTATCCGTCTCTTGCAGTGTCTTCGTCTCAGGACATACACTGCTACGATATCCCCTCGCGCCAGCTAGTTGACACGACCCTAACCACATTGCGAGCCCCTTCATCGCCTCATGATGATCACATCGGAGACATCAGTGACATTGATGTCTCCAATCAACATATCTTCATCTGCACAGACTGTTGGCTCCTGCGGGTGTATGACAGGTCGACAGGGAGCTGCACGTTCGAGATCTTCGGCGACATGTTGGCTTACGGGAATCATGTCGTTCGGATCCTCGGGTTGGGGGAAGGTGCTCAGCCTTTGACGACCTTTCCTACCTCCGGAGATAAGGAGGGGATGGCTCGATTTGAAACTCAGTTCTGGTCTGGTGTGGGCATTCGTGATGATTTACCGGGTTGCGTGGTGGCAAGACAGCAGACCGAGAAAGCTGAGATCGACCGAGAGGGTCCGGCAATCTATGACAAATTCGTTGCGGGTGAGTATTTACAGATGAGAGGGTTCTTCGAACGATTTTATTGACTCGGAGATCTTTACCTACCATTAGTTCGAGCATCCTCTTGCGGGAACCATTTTGCAGCCCTTCTTAAGAGCGCTCGGATCGTTGTCGTACGGGACTTCCAACGTGTTGTTTTACCCACTGAATCCGACGAAGACTCTCGAAGAGCATATGCAGAAGCTCAGCAAGCACAATCGCTTCAGATCGACATTGGATACTACTACGGCGAACCGTACTGTATGGCTTTTGAGAAGGGTAGAGTTGTAGTAGCAGTGGTGAGTTTCGATGTCAGAGTTCCTCAGTGTTTAGTATGCAGCTCTAACGGTACCCCGCCACTCGCAGTCGAAGGGTGTATTCATTATCGACGTCAATGAATTCCTTAATCCGCAAGACCCACTAACATCCCTTCCCCGAATCGTCGCCACTCGCGTACCAGAATTCAATTCAGAGGAGAGACTGAGACAGGTATTCTCTCTCGCTGTCAGTGATACAGGGATCTACCTGAACTGGCCAGAACGTGAACTCCGGAAGGAGATGTGGGACAGCCGTGCACGGGGAAAGAGGATACAGAGATTCAATGGCCGGAACCCTGGCACAGGAGGCGAGATGGAGACAGATGATGTTAATTTTATGGCTCCCGATCACGCTGACAATCTGGCGGCTCCTGGTCGCCTCAACGAACTTATAGCTTCTGACCACAGCGATTTTATGCTGAAGGAAATGACCGCGTTTCGAGAAGCTATGGACCGCTCGAGGGGTCTCAAAGGATACATTACGGAGGACGGATACTTTGAAATGTTTCAAAGGACTGATCATGAAGGACCTCGTCCACGTGAGTGGCCCTGATGTAGCGTATCTTCACCCGTTTGTTCTGACCGAGTTTCGTCTAGCTCCACCCGCGGGAGGCAGCTCGGTTTGTGGGGTGGATTTCGCTGTCTGGGAGTGAATGTGGCCTATTCTTTGAGAGATCCCAATCTGCACATCTCTTATTTGCCTCTTTGATACCTTGGACACACCATAGGACTATCTTTGCTTTCGCTTGAGTTGTATTATATATGTATGTACGTGTGTGCTCGCCTCGCCAAATCCTACCCCGAACAAGCCAAGACCGCGGGCATTATACTTTGAATCGCTCTTGTTTCAAATCTCTCGTCGTGTTGTACAGCTGGGGTGTTTACTATGGGTCCGTGGAGGTTCGTGGTGGCCGCAGAGGTCAAATCCCGGGAATAGGAATGAGGGCCGTGATCGCCGAAGTCAAAGCTTTGGTGCCGGGCTGGAGACCTGAGGCCTGAGCGCTGAGCACGAAAGGGTAATCATGGTCCCTCAGGCCTCAGGCCTCAGGGTCCTCAACTCAAAGTTCGGAATATCACTGAGATCTGACGCCGACGCGCACAAGCCACCATCCTGGTAACCACGGTGAGGAGTTCAGAAGCAATCGAGCTCGCGAGTGATTAGAGAAATCATGCAGTATTTTGGAAGGGATATTAACAATAAACTTCGCGATGTTACCTCGCGATGGGCTTTCAAGACTCTATCTACTCATTGTCCGGTACGGGCACTGACGGATTCCCAGAAACTAAGAAGCATGTCGGTTAAAAAGCTGATCAACAAACGAAAGTCCAACTCACCTGCATCTTTCTAGGAAATCCTTATCCTTTTTCGCCGGACTAACGTCGGGTAAATCATTCACTGTCTTATTGAACACCATCTCGTTGTTAGCGAAATGATATAGATCCCACTGCGGCGTGATATTTGAGGGGTCTACTTTGACGTTTGGGTCGAGAGAAATGGCAAAGGAAACGAAAGATTGTGCAAAGGCGTTGATAAAATCGGTGTTGTTGAACATAGAGCTGGGGATTTCAGGCAACGTGGTAGCGATCCTGTTCAATATGATCAGCAAGGCTGACCCTTCGTGCGCTGCATTCCCCACTCACGAAGGCCAATAATAAAGGAGATCCTGGCCATGAATGGCCGGTGGGATGGCAAACTCCCCCTGGCAGTTTAGAGTTTAGTGTCAATGAGACTGGCCTGGGCACGGTTATGACTGACCATGTAAGTATGGTTATCAAACGCGTTCGCGAATACATATTTGGGACAGATAAAAATAGCTTTGAAAGACTCGTCAGTTGGGACTCAGTATAGACGAGCATATGAGACAAACATTCTCCCATGATGAGGTTTCCTTGCGCCCGATCTGAGCCCAGGCCGGCATAGAGCTTTGCAACCGTTGCAGTATCTTGTGGCGTGAGTTTCGGGAATAGTTCAGCCGCATACTGGCTTGCGTTCAATGGCGATGCGGTTTCATGGTCGAAAACATTTCCTTCGTTTGTATTATGAACAGAGAGCATGGCATTCTATGTCCGCCGGAAGCCGATTAGAATATGCTTCATTGTAGGCACGGACTCTGAGACCCACCCCGTTAACTTTACCCTCCTTCAGAGCTTTCGTAGGTCTCTGCCTGATAAAGGTTCCATCGACGACAGGAACGAAAGCAACAGTGCCGAAAAATCCAGCGACATTGATCTTCTCGTTGGCTGCTCCGATTACGCCTGCTTCCGCCTCCCGAAGACATTTCAGTGTGTCCTGAGAAGATGTGCAACTGCAAAACGTTCAGCGAGAGAAAATTCTGATG
Source organism: Marasmius tenuissimus (assembly GCA_029532415.1). NCBI lineage: Eukaryota > Fungi > Basidiomycota > Agaricomycetes > Agaricales > Marasmiaceae > Marasmius > Marasmius tenuissimus. The sequence continues at coordinate 5,020,918 of JAQOTA010000053.1, forward strand.
GTGTCCATAACACTGACTTGACCTCCTTGACGACCTGGTCATACAAGGCCTAATTTCATCCATCTCAGCTATAATGAACGGAGAGGACAGAGGACTAGCTTTTCATACCTGAGGGATAGTGTCGTCGTAGTCATATTGAGAGGGTAAGAATATCGAGCTCGTGATGGCACCCCGGAACAGCTGAGGGTTAGTCTGACCGTCCTCCGCAACAATGTGTTGTAGCACGGAGCCCGCACCTGCCACAAAGGTGATTGTAAGTGAGGTTTTCTCAAGCCAATAGTCGTGTTTTTACACACCGGCCGATTCGCCCCAGATTGTTACCCGCTCTGGGTCACCACCAAACTTCGAGATCTAAAGGAGGTCAGTAATCAGTATGGGCGCCATCCACTAGAGCACATGAACTGAGACGGACATGTTTGTTGACCCAGCGCAGAGCGAAATTCTGATCCACTTTGAGAATACTGTCAGAGTCGTGGAATGATCGTCGAAAGCTCGTGGAACGTACATAATCCAGCATTCAATGCCCCATTTGCATGTACTTCGTTACCGGCGAGGAATCCTGGGAAAGGTCAACCTCCAGAAGGCTTATGACAGGACTGGAAACGTACCGAAGAGACCTAGTCGGTACTGAATGGTCACGACCACTACCCCACCTTTCGACTGGGAGATGATGTCGCCTCCATTATATCCAGGCAATCCCCCCTGAATGTACCTGATAAGTCGGGCTGTCAGTGGAGTTCGAATAAACCATCCACCATACTGACGTACCCTCCACCGTGAATCCAAACGATGACAGGCAAGTTTTCGCCCGGCGCTGAGTCTCCGGGATAATAGACACTGGCGTGCAATTGCTCAATTAAAGGTTTTGAATCGACGTATGAATACCTACTTGAGGAAGAGACAATCCTCGCTAATACTCGGGGTTTCGTGTCTTGTCAAGTTACGGTCCTCAGTTGGAGGAAAGAGATTCCTAGAGTTGGCACCGAAAGAGGATTGATGACATTGTGGTGGGGCAATGTCAGCCTGTTGTGTGACCGCCGTATTCGGCGGAGGAGTAGGAGCCTGCCAGCGTAGATCGCCTGTTTGATGGTTTAAGAAAACGAGGGCATAGTTAGAACTGAGTGCACGTACCGAGTGGAGCAGTAGCATAACGGATTCCCAGGAAACTCGTCGCATTTGTTGTCTCATTGTACACGCCTTGGTACTTCGCATACCCCAGATCAACGGTTGGCGTATCCTCGGTCTGAGCATGGATGAAGTTGGAAAGGCGAAGTAAAGCCAGGAGCGTGAGTTTCCACATTGAGCCTGGGGATAATCTGGGAACACACCACCATGATCACTTCAATTTATAGGGGCAATTGTCCTGGATTGGATACTGTTCGGGGCCGCAATGTGTAATTAGCATCAGTCCTGACTCCTTCACCCGTGTTCGCCGCTCGTCGAATAATGAGGGCCCCGTGCACGATGACGGTCAGGGATTCAGTCGACATTAATCCTTGATTCGCTAGCATCCGGATACGGGCGCGAGGAGACGTTTGAATTGTCCGAATTATGGGCGTTTTGCTGATCATTGATTGATATGCCGAAGATCATATGTTGATAGTAACTGAGAGTACCGACTGGCACTGTATCATCTCGAAGTCCGTCGTGTCCGTGTTGAGCCTAGTCTGCATCAATGCCGTCTCTCTCTCTCTCTCTCTCTCTCTCTCTCTAGGAAAACCTGGGCGACCAAAAGGTGTGCCCTACCGAGTTCTAGGGGCTGGAGATCCTAAGGATGTTGAATTCGGGTGAGAGTGGGACCCTCCGTTGCAGATGGACCAAATATTGATGTCGCTAGCAGAAATTCTACCAACGGTATTGAACGAGTTTTGTCGACGTCGAACAGAGAAAAGGATGGAGCTAATCTCGGTGAAGTGGTTGGAAACGGCTCGAGTCGTTCAGGGGCCGACAGTTGTGCCGATATCCGAGGTGACGAGCAAAATCGGTTGCCGGTGAGTCGAAACCTTTGAGGAGTTGATACTGGTGTACATACTGAATGGAGGTGGTGGTAATGATGAAGTATAAACAATGCTGTGCGACCGGCCTTCTTTCAGTAAACGGATTGCCCGTTTTGGACATTTGAAGCATCCCGACCTCTAGTTACAGTACAACATGGCCTGAAGATCATCGATCACGACTCACATTCTCACATTCTCGAGGCCTGACTGACTGCATGGAACCTCGAAGCGTCCGAGCGTGGGATTCTACTGGTGTTTAAAGTGAAAGACACTGTCATAACGTGGCTCTCACAGAGTTGAGGGAACCCAAGAACGAAAAATAAGACATACTCGTCACAGCACTGAAAGTCGTATGGGAATATAGTATAAACAATACTCGAGAATAAAGATATATGAAAGGAATGATGGGGTATAGAAGTTGAACGGCATGAGGTATAATGAAGGCACCCATAATTAGAGGTAACGGAAAACATTCTCCTGTAGTGTCTCTGGCTCGCGTTCCAAACTCAACGCTGAGAACCGTTCGGTCGACACACGTGTCGCGTCAAACGGTAATAAGGACTCCTCAACATACTTCTGGATCGCAGGATTGGCGTGGAGATTGTACGAGCTTTGTACCTGCCACTGCCTGATACGGTCCATGCGATCGATAACGTCGAATGTCATTCGTCGTTTCTCGAAGTTGATCAAGTCGTTTGGATTCCCGGGAAGGGTGTCGGGGTTGTTTTCCTCGATGAAGGTCAGCGCTATGAGGGGGACACCTGTGCACAATGAAAGAACAGATTAGTATACAGGCGACCGCGAGCAGGTCGCTCTACTTACCAATGAACGGTACACAGGCCGGTAAAGTGAGCGACAGTGCTTCCAGGTACTTCTTGGAGTTGCGGTGATTATCCAACGCGATCTCGCAGACGCCGAACTGGGCCATGTATTGCTGAGGGACATGGGCCCACGTTCGCTTCAAGCGACGAATGGGTGGTGCGTTCAGACCGGTTATGATAGCCATCATCGACGAGAAGTTGTTCAGAATTCGACATTGCTGCAGGGGTGAGGGCAAATTAGGTCCTGTTTCAATCATGGTGGGACGTCCTACAAAACTCACATCAGCAACGCTTATTAGGTGTCTGGCGATGGCCCCCCGTTGGCGAGACCGGGGCTTGCTTAAGACGGACGATACTGTCCAATTGATGATCTGATTTCTCGACTCATGAGCAACAAACAACAGAAAGAATGAGGAAATACGAACTTGGTTACAGGTCTGGATAATCGGCGCGATATTGTCCACGAAGTCCTCCGATGGTTGTGAACATGCACGCTGTAGAAATTCTATGGGGTGAAGCTTTCGATACAGACGAATCTCAAGCAACGTCAACTGTCTTGCGAGCTCAGGTGGTTCAACATCCAGAAGTTCAAGGTTCTTATTCCTCGTAGGAATTATTGAAGGTGTTGGTGGAGGAGTTTGAGTAGTTGCGGGGATGACAATCCTATGAGCGTTTTCGTATTCTCTCTGTCAGAGCCACGCTTTAGTACTCGCCACTAGGAGAACCGCATTGATTGAGCTCACTGCTCGGTTAAGAAGGACACATAGCAGGGATTTTTCTGCTAGGGGTAGAGATGTGGCGAACTCCCAGATATCTTTGAGGATATACATGTCTTCATCTTCGAGTATACCACTGGTCAGGATCATCCTTAGTGTCTGCACAACGCTACCATAACAAGATGAAAGGTCAGGAAGGGTTATCTAATATCGGTAAAGGCAAACACACATACCGTGCTTGAACAACTTCCTGCTTCATCTTGACCCATTCATCATGCTCCTCCTGAGTAAGGTTTGGCGGAGGCTGGATGCGGTAACGACTGACAAGCAGGTCGAATAACTTGTCCAGCGTAGTGAAAGATTTGAAGGTCAGGAGAAAAGTGCTTGAGTACCGCAAGTCTGGAAGACACGTATTGCCATTGGTGAGAGACTGAAGGGTGAGAAAAATCATTAAGCCAATACCTATCGAGTCATGCGAAGTCAACCTCTCAACAAGAGCCTCGATAGTTCCGCCCTTGATCTCTCCGTGATCATTCAAGAGGAGATTCGTCGAGTCCAAGTCGGACCCCAGAAACCAGTATTCATCCTCCGTCTCTGGGCTGACGATGCATTCGGGCGAGAGTGGGCTCGACGGCGAACTCAAAAGAGTCGGAAAGTCCGCTTGCGAGATGGTGGGATGTTCTACGTCGCTCCAAATCTGTGTGTGTCGCGGATCACTCCACTCGGCAGCAGGCCCAGACGTGTGATTGCGGCCAATGCCCATCTCGTGTATCCGAAATACTAGATCCGTCATTGTGGGTCGCGACGAGGGGCTCACATTCCAGCATGACACCATGATGTTCCACATGGGTTCTTGTAGCTCTAAACTCTCTTCTGGGCGCGAGGGATGTCTGTTCTCTATGAGAACTGCGTAAAGAACGGCAACGGTAGAAAGCTCTGGAAAAGGGACGTGTCCCGCAAAGATCTTCACCAGGCTGTTTAGCGTCGCCTATCATCAGATAGAAAGGAGCTCGTACCTCATAGCACACACACCCATATGCGTATACATCGCTCTCCCTTGAAGGTATGCAACTTGGTCCGGGTTTCAGTAACTCAGGTGGCATCCACCTTATTGTGCCCTTTGAACGGCTTGAGTACGTGAAGAATCTTTGGGAATCTGATATACGCAAAAGCCCAAAATCGCCAATGCATGCCCGAAAATCTGGGGTAATCAGAACATTTAGCTAGAAGCAGAAACGTGAATTAGAGCCACATCCATAGATAGCGAGTTGGCTCTCACATACCCCCTTGAGATCACCATGAACTATCTTCATTTCGTGAAGGTGCGCAAGACCGCACGCCACGTCTTCGGCCTACAATATTGAGAGCATAAGTCACGAGCGGAACATAACCATCGAGGGTCCATACCAATGTGTCGTGATCGACCACGTCTGGCGGAGCCTCTTTGAGAAATTCTACAAGATTTCCATGTGTCATCCAGGGAGAGACCAGACAGAGCCGTTTCTTGTTATTGTCCAAGTAGAAAATCCCCATGAATGGTAGCAGATTTCGGTGGTTGAGCTGGCGCCAGACAATGGCTTCTTGCATATAATCCTGTCAAAGATATATGTATAATTTAGAGCCACAAGTTTAATGATCTTGACCTACAGGGACGCACCTTGAGCATTTTCTCGATCTCAGCCACTGAGAAGGCTCGAATGACCTTTATGCAAACCAAAGTACCCCCAATCTTCCCTTTCCACACGTCTCCAAATGCACCGCCCCCTTCAGGATATTCACCGAGCCTCTCAACGTTTTGGATAGTCAGACACTGGGGATGTAAGCCCGAGTTCCGCGATAGACGAATCATTACGTTGAATATTGACGATCGTAGGGCCTTAGGAATGTCGGGATACTCAGCGAGCTATGCGCAATCCAGAGAGTTAACTTCTTCGACAATGAAAGAACAGATTTCGCTCACCAGTTGAAGTAAATCAAGCCAATCTTGTGCATCGTTGCCGGTCATTTGCACCAACACTTTACGCTTTTGTTCATCCTCAACAATCGCTTGAAATAGTTGTAATTCTTGCTCGAATTCTTCCTGATTCGTCAGTCTTCGTGGTGCATGCATAAGTGTGCATCATGCACAGAATTAGCGTGTCAGAGCACCTCGCTGTCAGCCCGGGATGGTGCAACAGCAGTCGCAAATAGGATGGAACAGAGTCCACCAATTCATGACATTGATGGGCGTCAGGACTTGGCCGGCCGCCGGGATGGTGAATGGTAGCGTGGGACGAAGCAGCGAGCGCTCAGCACGTGGACCCTGCCGTGTTACTTCCGGTCCGAAATTTGCTGGCCGGCTGAACGCTCCCTTGATCGCTGCAGACTCAGTCGAGTATGCATCAAGGGGGGGGCGGGCCGTGGATCCCGGACACCCGGGTGGGTAGTTAGTCCCCCCTCGGGGGTCCTTAAAAATTTTTTTAGGCCAATTTTTTTTCAATGTATGAGGCCGTTTGAAGGCATTGGAAGGAGCTAGAACAGACTGTGTCCTTGAAAATTGCTTGTTCTCGCTGAAAATCAACCTAAATCTTACCTTTTAGCACCATCTTCACCACCTGCAGCCCTTGTAGTGGTGCTTAAGTGGGTATGGGGCATACCCCACCCCAGGCGCGACTTCAGTTTAGGTCAGGCTCAGGTGGAGCTCCACAGGATGATAAGCACCCTCCAAACTCATGGCCGCCACTTCCAGAGATGCCAGCGTAGGCTGGTCAGTGAAAAACCTCGGAGATTGCCGGAAGGGCAGCCAAAAAAGGTAAGTCTTACCATATATGGAAATTACGTAGCTGGTTAGTCCCCCCTCGACCTGCCTTAAAAAAAAATTCGAGTGTGGGTCATAAATTTTATTTTTCCCCCCCCCTTGGTATGCATTGTGGCAAGCGTACATGAGAGATGTTACCAACATCCCGACATGCATCCCGACATACAGGTATCTGGATGCGCCCTGCAAATTGCCAGTACATCTCGCACGCAAGCTAGTCTCGTGTAACCAGACTGACGATACTACCTGACGATCGCAAGCGATGTGGTTACATGCAAGCTATGAATACTCATAATTTCGTCGGTGCCTTCACTACGCAGCATCTATATACAAAGCTACTTACATCAGAGTACAGATCAGGATACCTTAGGGTAGAGCTCAGAACGGCTTCCATAGGTTATAGCAATCCACATCCCCGCATCTCTAAAACACTCCAAGCAATCTAGATGGCCACCCTTTCGGTCTTGCTCTCGTTCTGAATCCAAGTCCAGCATAACAACGATCGCCACATGTTGCAGACATTCCACACCGAGATCGCCCGCCTGGGACGGGTCTGGAAGCCATCGAGAGGAAAGTATGTTCAAGAATCCGTTCGCATCCAAACCTTTCGCGTGTGCCACCAACTTCAGATCTGTGAGCTGGGGCAGAACGTGTGTGGGCGAAATCAACGGGGTACCTTCCGACACGGTAAGGACATCCAAGAGGGATTTAGTCACGATACGATTCTGACCATGGTCCCTCAACTCCTCAATGCAGAGTGATGTGATAGAGGGGATCATCCTGAGCAAGGAGAGAACCTGCATGTCCGTGATTGGCAAGAACTTGAGATGTGTTAGGATCGTGCGGATCGGATAGGGATAAAATAAGATATGGGATTTTATATGCTGTCGGATAGATGGATAGGAAAGAGATATGATGAAGGAGTGTGGGAGCAACGGATCTAGAGCAAACAGTAGCTGAAGGTTTCGCCAACAGCACCATGAACTGAGCTGTCCTTCTACTAGACTAAGAGGACAAGTTGCGAGAGAGAAGGAAAGACATTAGAGTCATGATGGGGATTGACCCAGATTGAAACCTGGTTGATTTCGAGTCTTCTGATACAGGATAGAAGTATAGAGCTTATATAGGGTTATAGTAAATGAATGAATGATAAGTGAGTCAAGTGCGGGAAAGGTTGATGTATCATATGGAAGTCAAACACGGGGAGAAATGTACCGGAAGGGAAATGAACCGGAAATGAATAAGTGCGTGATGGAATGAAGATATGAATAGAATAAGTGAGTGTGGGAATATCTTGGAAGTCGGAGATAAGTAAGTCAGAACAAGTCAGAATGAAAGGTGAAAGAGTCCCGGAAGCGGAAGCGGAAGTGGCGGAGGTTCCAGGGATGGACTTGGTGTGAGAGACTGAACCACGGAAGTGAAGGTTGAGTGCTGGGGATGGAATAGTGTTGGAATGGACTTGATTAAAAGCCCGGAAATACCCGGGATAGGTCCGGAAGTGATGTGACCAGCCAAGTGTGATGTGACTAGGTGAGATAGACCAGGGTAAGATGCATGGATGTAACAAGATGCAAGAAAGCGATGGTGCAAGACGACCGGTTAAGGAAGGCTCCGAGAAAGGTGTTGTCCCATGTCGACCAACCGGCTCTTAAATGGGCCCAATGACCCCATATCCTCAAGGAGGATATCCCAGTGAGGGTGGTATGCTTGAATGCGCCATCCACTTCACACTGGGCACCTGCTTTCATGACGTCTAGGGTTCTAATTCTGTGTTGAACTAAGTGATTTGTATAATCGTTGCTGCCACTAGCCCAGCCGCCGACATCGTCCAATTCCAGCTGTTCCACAGCCGTACAACAAGATAGCAAAGGAAAGGCAGCGGAATTGTAAGCGATGGACAGTCGTAATGTTTTAACCTGGCTCCATGGAAGAGACACCTGGTCCACTCGAGGTGGATTTGGCTCGGGTGATATGTATAGTGTATGAAGGGCAGGGCAGGTACTAAAGTAGCTGAAGAGCTGGCTCCACCGGTTTCGTCCAGACCCTTTTTTTAGAAGGTGAAGGGATTTGAGAAGAGAAACTCGACCACGAATCGATTCGAAGATTGTCGAAGGAAAGTGCTGGGGCAACGTCGTCAATGAGAATTGCTCCCAACGTTCACATTGGCCGATGATGGAACGTAGTGTCGCAAGTATTCTGCCTCCTCGTGGTTGACTACCGTCGTACATGTAGTTATCATCAGGTAAGGTTAAGGCAAATCGCAATGATGAAGTCTGGGATCGGGTCAGAAATAGCTCTGATAGCTGGGTTAAAACGTCCAAGCCCTTTGTCCAGGCACCAAAGTCAATTTCGACACTGGCCCACAGTCGTGGAGTCGAAAAGACAATATCTCTCCAGCGGCCACAGACCATAGAAAGCTGGAGTGCGCTCGGTAGAGCAGACCCTGACAAGATGTTTCGCTCACAAGAGAAGGCGAAGATGATACTGAGGATTTCGGATGGAACAGCGTGAATGGGTGATAGGAGGGACTTGTAGAGTTCCGCATTTCGTTTCATTCGGTCGTGCTTGCGTTCTATCGCGTGTATCGCTGTTCTGAGCCTATTTATCTCCACCTGATATAGTGCCATTTCTAGCTCAGCATCGTGCAGATACTGGGAGACAGTGGCTTTGTCTGCGGTGGTGGATCTGAAGAATTTGCGAATTTCTGCAGAACGTCGGGCCAGATCGCTTTCTCGGCTCATCCTGCAGCTTTGAGGGAGTTTGTTAAACACTTTGCATTAGAGTGCCCACTGAGCTCACCAGCTGGAACCAGAAGGCTCTTCGATGGTTCTTCGAGCGTTGGAAGAAAAGTCGAAGGAGGGCAGAGCTTACTAATTCTGGGCGCGTTAGTTGTTGCCGGACGGCCCGCTGCCGTCCGGTCCTACCTCCTGCCATATTGACTGTGAAGTTTCATTGCCACTGGTAACCGTACCTCTTCGACCAGTGGCTGACCTCCCAGGCCTGAAATTCATTGTCTAGACTTTTGAGGAGAGTTTCTGTAACTTGAGACTAACAGAAGAGGCACAGACTGCCAAGGGGTGTCACCAAAAAAAATATATATATGATCTTCCCATACGATCTTAAGGCCCTTTGGGACCCCCCCCCTCCCCCCCCCCCTCCTACCATTTTGGGAAGGTGATTCTCACCAGTCACATGCCCATCCCAACTATCAAACACGTCCTGACAATAGGGCGTATTTGTACTCTTTCAAAGCATTCCAAAGTAAAATGTCAGGTTAGGTGGAGAACGGGCCCCACCCAATTTTTAGGTCATTTTTGGTTTCAAACTAGGCGAGATTGTATGGCAAACCAGCTGAAAAATCGCTCCACAGATGATTTTTACCTGAAATTTGGTTTCAAAGAGCGACAAAATTTAATCTCAAAATACCTCTTTGAAAGCATGGAAACTTGTTTGAAACAGTGTAAATACGCCCTAATGTATTTTCCGGTCTAAGTTGGTGCTGATGTTACTTGGGAAGTATTGAGAGCCTCTGAATACGGTAGGATTTGAGTGGTTTGCTTGAGGAAGTTATGTGTCCGATAGGAAGGACCGAGACCTGGACTCCAGACTCCAGGGACCTTCCAATTTTGGTGACCTGTACAGTTCACACCGGATTTTGGGACAAAAAACAAACATGTTTGGGCTGTGCTGCCGTGTTGGCCATCTACTTCATCCTCTAGCCCCCGAGCACCCTAAATGAGCGTCAAAATGTCTTGTAAGGACTCTCTAGACCCCCCCAAGGTCCACTCAAGGGGGGGTCACTTTTTGAACTTAAGGGCTCGGGGACCCCCCTCCCCCCCTACCCCATATGACCGAGATGCCCAGGTGACACCCCTTGCAGACCGCTAGTAAACAAACTATGGACCAAAAATTGTTTCGAGCAACTTCTTGTAGCGCCAATCGCAGTACTATGACACTTTCATTGTTAAACTTGGTAGTTGAACTCAAGATTAACACTCTAGCACATAAGCAAAATCAGCGATTAGATTGAAATGTATATATAATTTGAGTTGAAATAGACTGATTAAGCGTTCCATATGGCTTTGATTGTGTGAGATTCTGGCCTAGTTCACCTCCTTGAACCTCAAGACGAAACTTAAGGTGAGCCGGTCGGATAAAGCTTGTCCAAACTTCCATATGTGATAGCAATTCACATACCCGCATCCCTAAAACACTCCAAGCAATCCAGATGTCCTCCCTTCCGGTCTTGCTCCTTTTTTGATTCTAAATCCAGAATTACAACAATCGCCAAACGTCGAGTTATGTTCCGAATTCAAGGAACGAGAATTAGGCTTTTTCCGTCCTGGAAACATTTTTTCACCAAAGGTTAAGATGTGAGAGTTTTCTACTGGATATAGTCCGAAGTGCCGCCCTTTTCGGCGTCTCCTTCCTAATTTAGTGTGATTCTCTCACGCATCAAGGTCTCCTTCCCTTTTAGTACAGGCTTCAGCGCTGAGCCAGAAGCTGTGTCCAATTTGGTCACATATTCACACGCGCTCTGGAAGTCCTACTTAGCACCTGTGCCCCAACTCAAAGGCAAGTGTTGGTCTCACCATTTGCCCATTCCTTTCTCCTAAAACTATCTCATTTACCTCACCTAGCACAACTCGCGCCTTCACTGAAGATCCCAGGATAGATAAACCAACAAGTTTCTCAGACCCTGTAAATTGGATCATCTGGAGCACGGCACCTCCAGAACTCGACATCATCACCACAACATTTTCCAACACAATGTAAATACAGCTTTTCTTGTTCACTAACCTCAAATGAGGCTACCTAAAATCTACTCTAAGGATGTCAGGGGAACCAGGTTATCAGTATATGAACAACAATTTGCTGTGCATCAGTGAGTTTTTTTACTATTCCTACTTGCTTGGGTTCAAGAAGTTAGGGCAAAGATTGTATATTTCATATTTGGACCAATAATGGTGAGTGGGTAAAAAAATCAAGTACAACGATCTGGTTCTATATCTGTGCACTGTGGACTCAAATATGACAGTATAAGAGCTGAAGTTGGTCGAAGAAAATGTATGAAGACTCGGGGGGTCAGTGGCTCAAATTAGAGACCTATATGGGGGGTGGAAGATGATTGACTCAGGTTGGGTTCAAAGGAAGTTTTGAATTCAGCCTGCCAGCGGAGCCGGCTGATACCCCAAGTTGTAGACAATCTACTGGCATGCTGAGGTCGGTTGCCTGTGACGAGTCAGGGTGCCATCGTGATGCCAGCGTGTTTAGGAACACGTCAGCATCTAAGTCTTGTGCGTGGACGACCAGTTTAAGGTCCGTGAGGTGTGGTACAAGAGAAGTGGAACAAGGAGTCTCCTGTGATGCAATTAGACCACCCATGAAAGGTCTGGTGATGATACGGTTCTGACTGTAATAGAGGAACTCTTCGATGCAGAGCGACTCAATTGAGGGGATTGCTCTGAGTAAGGAGAGGGTCTGCGTGTTGGTGATAGGCAAGGCTTTGAGATGCAAACAAGTGATGGTGAACAATGGAGGAAAGTCTTCAAGGACGTGTTATCCCATGCCGGCCAGTTGCGTTTGATGTTTTTCCATCGTCCCGATCTCTTGAATGACGACAATCCACTCAAGGTGGTATGCTTCAACACACTGTCAACATTGTGCTGGTCAATGGCCTTTACGATGTCGAGATTCTTGACACCAATCGCCGAACAGCCTGCTACTACCGCCCCTGGGATGGTTGGGCCTAAGCGCTTAGTAAGCGCCTAGGTACCTTGCACCTCACCTCATTCACCAATCGCCCCCGAGGCCTGACCAGGGAAGACACTACTACAACTGGTGAGCTGTACTCAGACGTCAACTAACTGCCACACTAACTTACTTTTTAGCGTTCAAGATGACTCGAGAAAGTGATTTGGCACGACGCTCTGAGGAAATTCGCAAATTTTTCAGGTCCACCACCTCGAACAAAGCCACTGTAACTCAATTCCTGCACGATGCTGATATGGAAATGAAGAGCTATTGTTCCGAGATTAATAGGCTCAGGACCGCGATATACGTGATAGAACGCAAACGGGACAAGCTGAAACAAACTGCAGAGCTTTATGGGTCTCTCCTTTCCCCCATTCACAATGTGCCGTTGGAGATTCTCACGATGATATTCACCTTTGCTTGCGAGCGGAATAAACTACTACCTTCCACTACACCGGACTCACTTTGTCATGAATTTCCCTCCTATCTTATCTTTTCTCCTTATCTTATCATTTTCCATCTTATCTATATCTTATCCCTCACATGACTCATATCTTATCATATGGACACATGGTAGATACATGAAGGGACCCACATGCTGTAGACACATGTTGGTCCTGTTTCAGATACTGTTTCACGATGTCATACCTTGATGTCATACCTCACTGTAGACACACGCCGTAGTCCTCTCAGTAGTATATAAGAAGTAAATACTCTGCATGTATTCCCCAGTCTTGAGCTGGTTTATTCCTCACCAGTATAGAGTTCTCTATTCTTTGCCTCATTCCCTCTTGTCTGAAAGCTTAGTGTGATGTGTCACCAGGTCAGATCTGGTGATTGCTGACACACTTTGACTCTCCATGGTTTGCAGTTGTTGGAGAGACATCATCTTCTCGACGCCAAGCCTTTGGGCCAGTATTGAGGTCGACTTTGTTCAATGGACGAGCGACTTTCACGTCTTGAACGAGCTTTCAGAGCTGTTCATAAAACAATCCAAAGCTTCCCCACTGTGACTTGCACTGACTCTACCTGGCACCAACTACGGAGGCGGTGAATTGGAAAGGAATGAGGTACTCCCAATACTACGCTCGCTTGTCAAGCAATGTGAATGCTGCATCAGCAAAATACCTGTACCGGTAGAACCTAGATACAACGAGTTCTGGGTTGTTAGAATGGCTCAAAACGGTACTGGAGGATTGCAAGGGGGTTATACCCGATTAGTATTCACAGAACAAGTAAACACAATCTTGGGGATTTGTCAATGTATTAGAACACGAGAACAACCCCCCTGAAACTCGTTAAAACCCTCAAAACAAGTTGCGGGCGTGAGGACTCACCAAATCCGTGGTGAGAGATGAAAGGGGTTGTAACCGGTTTTGGGGTGTGTTAAGGGTATTTCAACGGGTTTTGGACCGTTCTACCGTGTTTTGGGAGTCCACAGACCTATCAGATGAATCAACGGGTCAATTAGTCCACGAGGCATAGCTATGCATTCTCAAATACTTACCCGATTCTCTCATTACTGACGCGTTTCCCACACGTTAGCAGATTCTATGAATGGGAATGCCTTTTCACAGCCTTCCGCAATCTTACAGTTTCCATCACACCATGGCTGTAGAAGTAAACGGTTCTCTATTGTGTAGTGAAAGTTACAATTACAGCTCTGCATGCTCCATGTCCTCGTCGTCTTCACCCAAGTCACCGTCGACTTTGTCTTCATTGCTGCGTTCTGAAGGTGCAGGCGACAGTACCCACTCCTCCGATCCGGAAGACTCGGCCTCCTCTTCCTCTACTTCAGCTTCCTCCGCCTCCTCCTCTTCAGCACCCGAGTCAACCTTGTTATTGACAGGGGAAGTAGTCTCCTCTCCGCCGGCGTTATAACGAGGTAAAATCTGAGCATCAATGTTACATCCATGCATCTTACCCTGGTCTATCTCACCTGGTCACATCACACTTGGCTAGTCACATCACCTCCAGACCCATTCTGAGTATTTCCGGGTATTTCCGGGCTTTTATTCAAGTCCATTCCAACACTATTCCATCCCTGGCACTCAACCTTCACTTCCGCGGTTCAGTCTCTCACACCAAGTCCATTCCCGGAACCTCCACTACTTCCGCCTCCGCTTCCGGGACTCTTTCCTTCCTATTCTGACTTATTCTGACTTACTTATCTCCGACTTCTGAGATATTCCCATGCTCACTTATATTATTCATATCTTCATTCCATCACGCACTTATTCATTTCCAGTTCATTTCCCTTCTGGTACATTTCTCCCCGCATCTGACTTCCATATGATACATCAACCTTTCCCGCACTTGACTCACTTATCATTCATTCATTTACTATAACCCTATATAAGCTCTATACTTCTATCCTGTATCAGAAGACTCGAAATCAACCAGAATCAACCAGAATCAACCAGAATCACCCTGGATCAACCAGGTTTCAACCAGGTTTCAATCTGGGTCAATCCCCATCATGACTCTCTTTCCTTCTCTCTCGCAACTTTTCCTCTTAGTCTAGTAGAAGGACAGCTCAGTTCATGGTGCTGTTGGCGAAATCTTCAGTTACTGTCTGCTCTAGATCTGTTGCTCCCACACTCCTTCATCTTATCTCTTTCCTATCCATCTATCTGACAGCATATAAAATCCCATATCTTATCTTATCCCTATCCAATCTGCACGATCCTAACAATCAACCCCTGCGTCCTTCTCAAAGAATCGAAGGAATTCATGGAATTGAGGATGTCCAATGCCACCCCCACAAAATCGCATCACTGTGTCACGATCGGCGAATCTGAGGAGATAAGGAGGTAAGCTTTGGCCTGAGATTAAAGAGAGCCATGACTTACATTCCAATGTAGTAAAACTTCCAGTCGTCTTCTTCAAGCTCCCTCTTTCCACTCGAGTTCAACAAAACGAGCTGGCGTGCCAACAAGTTCGCTGGGAGCCTCATACCAGTCTCAGATGGGCCATGAGCGAAGCCAGGAACGATATGAATACCCCAGACAACGTCAGCGGGATCGAGGAAGCCAAAGGCATTGACATCCTCTGGAGGGGGGAAGAATAGACGGTAAAGGCGCTTGGCACGAAACCCAGCTCTGTAATTCTTGTTGACTTGGTACCAATGTACCCAAAGGAACTCCATGCGCTGGCATATGGTTACCTTCTTGGTAAGGAGTGAAGGCTCTACACGGACGTGGGCATGGAAGCTGCCTATGACCTGCGCATATTGATAAGGGTGCTCGCTTTCATTGCCGACAGTGTCTGGGGAGAGCGTGTAGACATCAGGGTGGAGGCGTGTGTTGACAGAATCCTGGTCACGTTGCCAGTTGTAAGTATTGAAGTTGAACTGTATAGTCTTGTGGGCAAACACAGTGTCATTTGTGAAGTTGAGCTTCGCACGTTCATTGGTAGTGTACTCCGTTTTGGAGTCCGGTCCTAGAAGTCGGTGGAGAAGGTGGTCCTTGAGCTTGGGGATGAAATCCTGCAACCCTTGATAAGGCAACGTAGAAGGCAGGTGAGCTAGTAGGACTTACCCTTGTTGCAATATCCTCTTCAACCTCTCCGTTGTCTCCCTTGTTGACCCAGTTAATATCGGACAGCAGAACGCGGTGTTCTGTGCCCGAAGAGGTATGAAAGCGTACGTTAGGGTCTGTCTTTGGCAGCGATTCTTGGCTGCCAGCAAGTAATTTCTTCTTCCCCCACTGCTTCTGCCTGACCATGGTTGAAATATGAGCCTTTATACTTGATAGCAGGCGCTTGCGGCCCTCGTGCCATATGATTTGAGAACCATGGTTTTGCTTGTTCGTTTGCCGATAGAAACTCTTGACCTGCTGATGTTGGCATTCACTCTGTACGATGAGTAGTTAGTCTAGTCATCCTCTGAACAATGAAAGACAACGTACATTGCGAGTCGTATAAGAGTCAGTTGTACTGTACTCTTTGATCGCACTGGGATAATCTCTGAGAAAGTGGAGCTTGGCGGTGGAGAGACTGAACTTCTTCACTTGAGCACCAGACTTCTTGGTCATTGTCGATTTCCCGGTATCAGGTTTGCGCTTGGCTGTTGCTACTGCTCGTCGTCCATGGGCTTTGACCTCTCGAGGAGTCTCCTTGGTGTTGAAGTTTTCAGAGTCCTTTGCGAATTTCCTCAAGCTCTTCCCAAGCTGGACTGTGGTATCCTCAAAAGATGCCACAGTAGAGTCGGTATGGAGCCATAGTTTGGAGTAGGCATGCCAGGCCGCGAGGTTGAATAATAGGTTCTGCACCATCTTATCAATCTTCTTATCATTGAACAGCCCTTCAAAACAAGGCATTGCACACTGTAAAGACCGTCAATGGGCAGAAACCCCACAAATATGAGGAGATTGCCATACCTGGAGTATGTCCTCGAAGTCCCTCGCTGCCAACTTTTTCATTTGTGAAACGTTGTTATGAAAACGACGGATGGTGCTACAACCAAACGTTGGGACTTGGCGAAAGCTAAGGCCAAACCGTAAGAGGGAGTAAAGGATGAAGAATACGCAAATTGCTTACCACTTGTCCAGAACCTCGACGGCGTCATCTTTCTTCTTTTTCCCTGGCTTCTGCGTGTAAAGCATCCTTATGAGGTGCGTCAACACGGCTTTCCAGACCCCCAGCTCGAACTCGTGAAGGAGATTGATCACGAGAAGGAGATATAGGTCGAATCCAAAAGGCAGCAACTTGGTTGATAATACATTCTACAACATTGTCAGTATGTAAAGGTGGTAAGATATTCCGTTACTTACCTGCATTGGGACCAGGGAGCGGTCATCTAGGAGATGCTTGACTGGATTGGACTCGACACCCTGCCCATCCGTGAAGATGTGCCACCTTGCATCCTCAACCGCTTGCTGGCGTTGCTTGTCATCTACACGCTTCAACTTGACTCGTCGTTTCATGTCTAGTTTAGTACCCATCATGTTCACTTGACTCTTCTCGATGAGACACTGAACCGGAGACAAGTTCCCAGGTACTTCACACACACAATGGCAATTCTGAGGATGCGTCAGTCATTGAAAGAGATTGTACTTGAAACGAACTCACTTTTCGGGATAATCGGCAGAGTAAGAGAAAAATTCCAGGAGGAATCTTCTCTTAACCTTGTTCGAGCACTTGATTACCACAGACTTGTCGTACGCCTCCACGAACTCTTTGTCCATGATGAGGTTCCAGACCGCCTGCATAACCTCCCGCTTGAGATGTTTGATGACCTCGTCCGAAGGAGGCACATTGTAGGCTTCACGGTATACGTCCTGTACTGTGTTGGGAATCTAAAAACGTTGCTTTAGCAACGGAGCCTGAAAATACAACCAAGAATTTAACCTGAGGAATATACGCCAGATGATGGGCAGTGAAGAACTTTGGATGCCCCCGCTCGTACTTGGTGCAGTTTCCCAAGTACATGTAGATAGGCCAAGAGGATGCGGTACCAAAGTTTGCGAGGTGAGTGGAATCTGAGGCCATCATCATCCAAATGATGACGGTCTCCAGGTCGTCAGCGATCCCCTGTGAGGCTAGACGTTCTAGCTTGTTGCACTCGATTCGAATAGCTCGATTCAATGTGAAAGCTTCTCTGTAAATTCGCTGAGGCTGAGATGTGCCTGGACAAAGCCAAAACTCCTTGTACGGCCAAAGGTGCAGCTTCGTGAACTCATCATCTTGAACTAACGAGCGTATTATGCTCATCAGTTTTCGATACCAGATGTTGTCAATGACGAGCTGAGGTGCGTCAGACTCGGAGGCATACTTGTGACCCACACAAGGCATAGGGATGGATATCGTACTGCAACGCCATACGGATGATGAGCCGGCATGACGCCTAGCGCAGAGGACTACAACATAGCTATACTACTACTTACCAGAGAGGAGTTTAGAGAGTTAGAGGCGAGACGTAGAAGCTCAAGCACACTGTAGATTCAAGTAGAGAACTACGAGCTTATATACATGTAGAGACTATAGTGAATACCATATAAGGACGATAATGCAATTGTACATATGATCATAAGTAGAAATGATAAATGGAACAATAGTCCCGCATAATATAATGGCGGGAAGTATGAACCGGGACTTCGGATATACCGGGATCTAATTATAGTCCACGGATTCAACAACGGAATCGTCAAAAGCAAAAGGAGGAGTCTCCGACAGCTTGGGAGTGGGGTTGGCCTTCTTTGGCCTGAACAGACTGGGCTTGGTTGGATTATCAGAGGATTTGCGATGCTCAGAAGGGAGGGGAGCGTCGAGCTTGCATAGCTCATGCTTTGCACTGAAATTCCTGAAATGGATTGGGTCGAAATCCAGCTGGAGTATCATGTTGTGGACCAAACTGTCCAGCAATGCCTCGGTGATGGAGGTAACCTCGTATGCCCAATCAAATAGCCTGAAATTCGAAACGTTTGGCAGCAGTGTGTACGGGGGAGGTTTTGGTGGTCCCTTCTGATGACCAGGTTGAGCGTTTTGACTCAAAGCCATAGTCTTTTGGATTAGACTGGCTGCGTCTGGAGGTTTATCCGACAAGAGATTGGGAGAGGCGATCAACTGAGGATCCTTGGGATATCTAGATGGCTCTTTCGAGTCATAGACCCGAAAGATACCCAGCTCGTTAGGCTGCGTTTTGTGGTAAACTCACATAACAACCGGTATGGGTGATGGTTCTGCTGCTGCTGGTGGGGGAGGAGGAAGCGGCCCTGCAGATGGCTGTTCATCACCTGCTGACAGATGCTGAGGTTCTGGTGGTGGTGAAGGGATTTGCGGAGGAGAGGGCACACGTAGTGGTGTAGCCAGAGTCGAGAGAGGTGCTACAGAGTCTCCTCGACTTCTCCAAATCACCGCAGATACACTAGAGATTTCAAAATCCTCGAAACGAAGAGGCTTCATGTGTGACCTTCCACTATGCTGCAAGTTTGGGATATCGTCAGGAGCTGGAGCATTCGAAGGCCCTGCTCCGGGAGTCTGCATGTCCCAGTCATCAGAAGGCCCTGCTCCGGGAGTCTGAAGCTCCTCGTCGTCCACTGGTACCCGTTTCTTCGTCTGTTTTCAGAGTTTCCGCTGCTTTGCGGCTCGAGCGAGGGACATGACCTTGTCATTCTGTGCGGTGGTCCTCTTTCGCTTCGAGCACTTTCCGAGGTGGATTCTATATCCCTGGACATTGTTGGAAGCTTTGCCACAGCTCTTGCAGATCACTGTAAGTAGGTCAGTAGATACCCAATAGACCCAATGGAATTTCTGACTGACTCGTTACTGTGAGTGTTCTCGAGAGCCCAAGTGGCGATTGTGACGTGATTTTGACTGTAGTGGAGCGATACCCTATATTAGAAGAACGAACCGTCAGCACTTATACTGCGGTTTTCAATTTTTTAGATATGAAAAACAATCTGAACGGGCTTTCTACCCTTCTTGAGACTCAGGAAGTATTTAAAAAGCTTAATTTCATTATACTATATAGGCTACATATAATAGAGAAACGAAAACTTACTGTGTTGAGGGACGTTCAACCACGATGGTGGTGGTTGAGGGTCAAGAGAGGCAGACCGGTTCCATGTGCCAAGCGGCACAGGATGTATCTGGCATCTGGCAAAAAATCCTGTGCAAGCGCAGGATTCTTTGTTTGGCTCGTCAAACAAGAAACCCGTGCGCGTGTTTGGGCGCCTCATGCCTGGCTTGACCCTCAACCACCACCATCATGGTTGAACGTCCCTCAACACAGTAAGTTTTCGTTTTCTTTGTTGTAGATACTGTACATACAAATTATATAGAGCTTTAATTCATCTTTAATAACCAATCTCTCACTGTCTAAGAGGGCAAAAAGCCCAAATAAACTCTCTTTCATCATGTCTAAATGGAAAACCGCAGCATCGTTGCTGACAATTTGATTTTCTACCCCAGGCCAGGCGTTACCTGCTCAGTTTAGAGCTCTTCAAGCGTTTCTATACCAAACTATCAATATGGTGAGTACATGGACACTGTAAATCGGCTCTTACTTACTCTTTTACTGCAGCCAAAACTACTGCGCGAATACGAGGAAGGAACCTCGAGACTAGCACTGTATCGCAGAGACGATGAAGACTGGGAAGATGAGAATGAAGCAGCGGTCGAGCGTGAACGAGAGCTGGCAGAAGAACGAAAAAGAGATTTCCAATCAGACGTTATCGACAAGATTCGAGCGTCTGATTACTTCCGAAGGATCAACTGGGACGCTGCCAGAGTCATTGCCGACGTGGTCACTGCCAGTTTGCTTGCTGGAGGTGCATGCAGCTCTCCTCGAACTCATGGATCTATGCCTGAACCAGCTACCGATTCAGCTACGAACACAACTACTGAACCCACTACCGAATCAACTCCACATGCAAACGAACCCGTTGAAGAAGTTATGGGACCTGATCTGGGACCTGAAGAGACCGGGACTTGTCTGATGTACACTGGTCGTTGAGATCCCTGGGTCGGCACCGCCGTTTTGGTTATTGGCTCCCAACGCAAAGGTCTCACAGGCACCCTCCGAAGCGTACATATTGACTGGTCTTTGCTGGACACGGTCATCGATATGTCACCAGAGGCCGACTACAGCAACATCAAGTCTGGCTTGCTGCTCAATATCGAGCTTGATGTCGTTCTGGCAGGTCAAGCAGCCCCAATCGAGAGAATTGACTACCGTGATGTAGTTGAACTCAAAACCTTCCAGCATTTGAACATCTGGAGGCCAATGGACCATACCCACTAAGTCTGGTATCTTTGCCCTGATCTCCCTCACCCAGCCGTTGATCCAGCCTCTTTTCTCTCGAGTTTCGATAGGCTTCCGGTTGACATTCCTCGTACTCCGCGACCTCGCACTCCTACACCACCTCCTCGTTCTCCACGATTCGCTCACCACTTGTCCGACCCCTAGAACCCTTTGGGCGAGCTGGCCCCCACAGAACGCAACCACTGGATTTTACATCCAAAGCTGGTCGGTCTGCGAATTGAGGTGTCAATCACTGGCGGTCCTCACGCGTTGGGAGAAAAACCCGTCCATGTCAAGCCTGTATCAAAAGCTTGGGGTGTTGTTGTTGAATACACTTCAGGGTGAGGATTGACTGCAGTCAAGCACACCATTTCGCACACGTTCATTGGTCGTTCGAAAGATCCCATTAAACCCAGCACCAAAAACTCCTTGATGGTCATAACATCCGGCAACGTTGAACACATCAGTAAACTTGTCCGCAGGATTCGTACTTTCTACCTGAACGAAAAGAAAGAAGAAAATCACTGGATCATTGCGGGGGTCATCAAGAGAGGTGCAGGAGGGGAGACGCTCACCGACGAGCTGCTGGATCTGCTTCCCAGCATGCATGTCGCGAGGGTGAAGGAGTCGGCTGAGCAACAAGCAGCAGGAAACAAGTACATGGACCAGCCGAGGAAAGAAGCGCGCGAATACTGGTCCCATCGTGTAGAGGTTCGTCGCGTAGAGGTTCAACCCTTTATTACAGAGCCTTGATCTCACATTGTACCTACTTTTTCTTGACATAGCTATATGTTCTACATAGTGGGATCTGCAGGAAATTCATCGTCATGACCCTCTTGCATGACCTGTGTGACAAGAGTGACATATGCACCCCAGCCAAATACGGGATGACGCGACAGGACGCGTTTTCAAACTCTGCCAGCCAGCCCTATAAGGGCCTCCTACCCTTCCTCCCTTCTTTCCCCAACGCTTCTTGTTCTTCTACCACCATCATCTCCTCCATGCCTGTCACCCGCTCCTCCCCCCCTCGCTCCTCCCACCCTAGTGGTCCCAGCAGCCTGTTCAATGTCTCTTCCCGCCCATCCAAGGCCACCAGCAAACCCAAGCCACAAGCTCGACCGCAACGTGCTCCGTCATCTTCGCCTGAGCCTGAGCCTGAACCAAGAAAGTTGACCAAAGCTGAGGCCGAGATCCAAGAGGCGTTCAAGAAGTGGTCGAACAAAATCCTGACTGGTACTACTCCGTGAGTTCTTGCTTTCACGTCAAGCATGAGCATCCATTGACTATTTTTCAGATCAAGCGGCCCTCGTCATCCCTTCTACAATATCGGCACACACTGGATGAGGTTCATAGACGCTTGGACAGACAAGATCGAGCTTGTGATGCGGTTCAGTTTCTCAGAAGACCTCAAAGCTCAACAGGAAGAAGACAACGACGACATTGACATTGACATTGACATCAACCACGACGACAACAAGGAACCTCTGAGCAAAGAGGAAAGAGAAGAACAACTCAAGGTGCTCAACCTGTTTGTCCTACCGGATGAAATGTATGCATATACCTACTTTTTTCGTTTTCATCAATTCACTTACTCTATGCGCTAACTACAGGAAGGAAAGCAACAAGGACAACTACCGGAGGATGTTTGACATGTTCAAGGCCAAGCACGCAATGCAATATAAACAGATGCTTGGATGCTACGAGTTCCAGGCCATGGATACCATTCGTGTCTTGTACTTGTCAGTATGTACTCGGCTCCTGTGCTGTTCGACATCCTGATCACAATCACATAGATTGAGCACAGCTACAGGGATGCCAGGCGTATGGATACACATAACATGAAGCAGAGGATTCTGACCTTCATCCCCCACAACAACCAACAGCTGCAGCTCAAGGATGGGGCCTTGGACCCCTTCATGGACCCCAATACTAAGAGTGGCTGTGGTCTATCACACAACATAATCATACCGCTGCTCGCTCCCATCAGCTGTGTCAAGGAAACTATTGACAAGGCATCCGACGACCCGATTCGTTTGAAGTACGTGGTTCGCCATCTTCTCGTCGAACCTACTGACGGCGAGTTTCAGGCTCATCAAGGAGGCAAAGGCCGGCAAGATCGTGTTCACGCATGAAGAAGCCCCGGGTTTCCTTTACGACCTCTCTCGATTCTTCAATGACCCAGACAAGTCTGGGAAGGCTGGCCTCTTTCGTGGCTATATCATCCCTCGTGTGAGCCCGCTCTTCTCTCTTTCTCTCAAACACATCTTGACTCGTTCTCTAGGCATCAAGCACCATTCTCATGTTGCCAAGCTCAGCACTGGGCCAAAAGCAGGCGACCCGTGCTGGTAACGCCAAGATCGCCGGAGTCACCAGTGTGACGAAGGAGTTTCTCACGTATATTATCATTCAGGTGAGGTATTACTACCGCGTCTTTCACTTAAGAAGGCTAACGGTCCCATAGATCTGGTTCATGTTGTCCAGCGGGCAGGAATGGGACGAGACCATCGGCTCGTTCAACCTCAAAGCTTTCTATTATGCCATGATCGCCGCCTACGACAACCTCAACCACCTCCGCATCAAGCAGATGACCAAATGGCTTAACAAGTGAGCGTTGCCTTCGCCATCATTGGCTCTTTCTAATTGTTTTTGGCAGCCAAATCTGGGGCGAGAATCATGTTGTACAAGGCGTAGCACCAGATAGCTGCCTTGGCAAGGATATGGCACTTTGGGCAATGGAGGTAGACAAGGACGTGGAACCAGAGGATGACGAGCCATCGAGTGGTCCTCCCAGCAGCGACGACTCTTCCTCGCCTGGCATTGGCTCTGGCTCCGGCACTGCTGACCCTGGTACTGCTGGCTCTGGCACTGCTGGCCCCGATAGCGCTGGCCCTGGTAATGCTGGCACCAGTACTGGAGGTGATGCTTGATAGCATTCGTTCGCTCTCGCTTCACTTGTATTTGTATTGCTCTGCTTGTATTTGTTATTGCTCTACCTACTCTTGTAACTGCTCTGCTTGTATCTCTATGTACGTGCTTGCCAATGGATCACCATGCTTTCCTCCCTCCTCATTGTCCCTCCCCCTTGAGCTGTCTGATTGATGAACACCCTGGCATTTCCGGGGATTCTTAAGTCGACTCGCAATCCATTGATTCTTCTACAAGTTGTCGAGCCTCTGAGAATTTGCTAGAATATACATTCTTCGTTGATCTACCTGTAAACGGGTCAAAGGTACACTATCCGTTTCACTCCACGAAATAGAAAGACACTCACGAAACCGATGGCAAGCTCTAGATTTTGTTGGAAGGTCTGGTACGGTGAGGATTCGACGCAATGAATTGCAACCCTCGATGAACACCGTTATCCGGCGGCGCACTTGAAATCAGAACGACCTTTCAGAACTCTTTCCGAACCTCAGCATGCGTTACTCTCCCCCACAACCCATTAAAACCCTCCAAACCCGTGACAACTCTTCAACATCCTCACTATGCGTTACTCTTCCCTACAACCCGTTAAAACTCTCCAGATCCGGTACAATCCTCGCGACGCAGAACAAACTCTGCTCTTCCAGACAATCACCAATACCCGTGCTAAGGTACGAAAACCCATTGAATCTTACTACTATCATGCTCACGCATTCTTAGGTTTGTCACGAATTCTCAGTTCATTCTAATACCCTTACAAATGCTGATCCCCCTGACAACCAGGTATAGCGGGTTCCAGCTATGGTACAGGATAGTGGAGATAGTAACGACATTCTACAGGTACAGGTATTTTGCTGATGCTGGGAGCATGTCATGCTGAAGACTGTACCACAGCACTTCCCATCGCCCATCTTTGAACCTATCCGTGGTCGGCTCCACCTACTCCGATCTCTCTATCTCATCAAACACCAGTCTAGAATTGAGGAGTGGAACAAGCTCCCTTATGATTACTTCAACAATTGTCCCGCGCTGCAAACACTTCACGTATCGCCCGATTTATTCGAAACTCTAGAAGAGGAGCTCGCTCTTCCTTGGACCCAAATAAAGACATTACGGGTATCCTCTTGTTACAATGCCGCGTTCCCTTTCCTGGCTCTTTGTAAAGCTGCGGAATGCTTCGAATTGAGCACAGTCGGTGATGTGCTTCCGGGTGAAGTAGACTACTCGAGCCACGTTGTGAACAACGGGGTCAAACACCTGGATATTGTGGCAGCGACAAGTCAGGGCGATGTAGATGGTGTATTTCAGCATACTACCTTAGGAGGCCTGTCATCATTAAGGATGTGTGGGGGGTGCAGCGATACAGCAGACGAATATTGGCCAACATGGGATAATACCTGCCTTGGCGCCTTTCTACACCGGTCGTCGTGCACCATCACCTTCTTGCATCTCAAATCTCTGCCAATAACCGATATTCAGACCCTCTCCCTGCTCAGAATGATCCCCACGATCCGGTCACTCGGCATTGAGGAGTGGAGGAGCAGGCAGCAAAATTGTATCGTGACCGGACACTTCTTGGATGGTCTGAACGCATCGCAAGAATCCCCATCCCCATCCTTCATTCCCCTAGTACCCCAACTCACAGACCTTAAACTAGTCGTTCACGCGCGCAACCTCGACTCGGACGCGTTCTTGACGGCCCTGTCGTCCCGATGGTTGCCTGACCCAGAGCATGGCGTGGGTGTGGAGTGTCTACGCGATGTGGCAATCGTTGTCATTTTGCCTTCAGAAGGAGACCAAGATTTCGAACGGAAGGGGCATCTGGATTGCTTAGAGTGTTTCAGGGATGCGGGGATGCGAATTTCTGTCGCGTACGGAACCCTCACTCAGCTCTATCCCGAAGGAACCTAAACCAGGCGATTCACGTACAAGTACGTTGTGGGACGGTTAGGATCAGTACGATAACAGTGGCCATCTAATTTTATTGTTTATCATTTTTGGCGGGGGTCGGATCCTCAGGCAATCCGGATGGTGCATCAATTTCAAGGGGAATGAGTGCCTCCCTCTTCGACTCAGCACGTCCCACCAACACGCTCTCCGACTTCTCCGCCTATCCAGGCGTCAGTTAGGTAACATAGCCACAAGTGCGTGTCCGTAAGTATCTCTCATTCAGAAGAACGGAGGTTCAAATGAAATGAATGAGACTGCATTGCCCTTCCTGATCAAACACCCACACCAATGTCGTCTCTATTAGTAGCGGTCAGAGTTGAGGATCAAGTCGCAATCAAGTTGACGATCAAAAAACCGCTCAAAAAGACGATCAACATTTGATCATCCTTTGATCACGACCGAAAGTTGCACTCCTCCGGAGGAGTGCAAACGACTTGATCGCGATCAAGTTCGAGGATCAAGTTGCTCTGTTCAAAGTATCTGTCCTCTGATTGGATGAATAACTTTCCATAAAACTGGGCGAATCATAAGAATACTAACTACTGTCCACTAGCATTTCCTTCACTTTCTACCAATTATTTGGGCACTCAGCAGTCATGAAGATAAATTAACCCCGTGAAAATTACCCACTGCAAGGCAGCCTGTATTATATACAGAGAATAGAACCTTAAAAAGCCCAGGGGGCAATAAGTGCGGATAATTAACATGGCATAAGAGGCATAAGATTGAAAACTATGAGGCTATTTCGAACCGGGTCGGTCAGAGGGAAGGAGGATCAAGTTGGGATCAACCCGGAAAAGTTCGCGTTTTGATCGCTGTCTAGATCCTCACAAGTTGATCCCAACTTGATCCCAACTCTGACCGCTACTAATATTATCCTGAGCTTGCAGACTATCGGCCATGGGGTGTTCAATAATCAGTTTGAAACTTCATGTAAGTAGTACAAATTCTGAGCCGATACGTATCACGTGTAAGCCCATACTGCATGTGCCACCGTCAATATTCTGGTGCGGCCCCACCACGACCATCTTCACATCCATCTTCACGAGCCACCAACCTCAGGAAGCAACCCGAGATACCTCGGGATAGAGCTCACCCAGACTTCCATACGTTATCGAGATCCTCATCCCCGTATCCCTCAAACACTCCAGACAATCCAAACAACCGTCCTTCCAAGCCCGTTGTTCGTCCTCCCGTTTCAAAACGACAACGATTACAACACGAGATAAACACTCTATGCCGAGCTCGGACGCATGAGACGGATCGGGAAGCCATCGTGAGGAAAGTGTGTTCAAGAACGCGTCCGCGTCAAGATCCTCCTCGTGAACCACTAACTTTAGATCTGTGAGTTGAGGTACGAGGGGAATAGATACAGCCGATGGAGATCCTCGCGATACTTTTAAGCCATCCCAGAAATACCTAGTCACGATTCGGTTCTGTGGATGACCTCTCAGCTCTCCGAGGTACAGCGACGTGATTGTGGGGATCATCCCGAGTAGTGAGAGGGTTTCCGTGTCGGTGATTGGCAAGGATTGGAGTTGCAAGGAAGTTATGGTGCAGAAAGACCGTTCGAGGAAGGCTTCAAGACACGAATTGTCCCATCTTGGCCATTTCCTGGGTCTGAGATCATCCCAGTGACCCCATATTTTCAAAGAGGATAACCCCGGCAGGGTGGTATGCTTGAAGATGCCATCCACTTCACTCTGGTCATCCGCTCTATCGATGTCTAATGTTCTGAGGCCATAGTGAACCACATGGCTCGTGTAGTTACCGGGGTGGTCACCACCACCCACTCTTTCCAGTCGTAGGTACTCCACAGCTGTACAAAGCCCCAGGTGGGGAAAGGCAGCGTAATTGTAGGAGGGGCTCAACTGTAATGTTTTGATCTGGGTCCACGGGAGAGACAATTGCTGCCCTGGGAGGTGAAACCGTGACGGTGGGGGCTTTACGTGAAGTATATGAAGCGCGGGACAAGTCACAAAACACTCCCAAGGTCGATTCGACTCGGACTGGTACGATGCCGGTTTCAGGAAGAGGGACTTCAAGAGGGGCAATCGGCCGTGGACCGAATCAAATGTAGCTAATCGAGGAAATTGTTGAGTTTTAGTCATCAACGACAAATGTTCCCAACGTTCACAATGTTCGACGATTGTGCGTAGTATTGGGAGTGCGCCTTCTGTTTCGTCGCTGTTGTTGGCTACGGTTAGGGAAAGTCGCAAAGGGGAAGTTTGAGACTGTTTCAAGAACAGCTGTGACAGCTGGCTCAAAACATCGAAGTCCTTTGTCCACGACCCAAAGTCAATTTCGATGCTGGACCACAGGCGAGGAGTCGAAAATACAATATCCCTCCAACGACCACAGACCATGGAGAGCCGAAGCGCATCCGGTGGACTGGATCTTGATAGGACGTTGCTTTCGCAACGGAAGGAGAATATCATCTTCAGGATTTCCGGTGGGATGGCGTGTATGGGCGACAATAGCAATTTGCAAAACTCCGCATTGTGCTTCAGTCTCTCGCTTCTACGTTCTAATGCGTGTATCTCGGTTTTAAGCCTATTGATTGCCGTTCGATGGCTTGCCATTTCCAGTTCTACGTCGCGGAGAAACTCAGAGATGATATTTTTTTCTGGAGTGGCGATCCTGAAGAATCTACGAATCTCTGCAAACCGACTTGTTAAATCGCTTTCTGGAGCCATCCCGATTTCCGTTGGAGTTGTCTGAGACGGGGAAGATCACAAGTGCATCGGTCTATGTAATATTTGGATATCAGGCCCAGCCGGAGAGCTCACCAATCTCTTTTGTGAGATTTCGTCAAGAGGTAAGGCTAGAGCTGGTCCCCGATTCGATGTCAATGGATGGTGGAAGGAAGCCGTTCCCTCGAGGCCTGAATTGAAATTGAAACCCCGCAGTTACAGTAGGTCAGCCCACCTGATTTCACACTCCGCACTACCAAATTTGGACATCATCGACTGTCCTTGTGGGCGCACTCGAGACCGCCAATGCTGCACTGCACTCACAAGACGAACAGTGTCAAACGAATTTCACTTGAAAAGTCGTAGCTTGCAGTCGATCGGCGGTCACACAAGCTACAGAACCCTGCAGTTCCAACTTGTAACTACCGCAGGTTGTCCTCTACTTCTAAGTACTTCTACATTCAGAACTACACTGGTTCCCGGGTCGTTAGCCAACTTGCAAGACGGTTACTGGAACTAGGAGGACTTATGGGACCGAGCAGCGAACGTTGAGTATGAAATTCGGCACCGGTTCTCTTTGATTCAGAAAGGCCGTGTATGGAAATGGTGTGAGCTGGTAACTAATGTTGACCCTCTCTTTCCAGCCTTGCACGTTCCGTCAGTACACCCTTCAACTTATCTGCCAGCCCAGGCGTTAGTTGTGTAACACCGTCTGCAGTAACGAGTCGATACGCGGGCATAGTCTGGTACGTATCCGCAAGAATCTATCATCCAAAACAAATGAATAATGAGCGAGGGGAGATCATTGAAAGAAGTGAAAAACAACGCACCTTGCCCTCCTCGACCAGGACGCTCGCAATAATATCATCCACATCTCCAATCCGACCTAACGCTGGCACATTTCTGTCATCGTGAATATGCATCCACCCGGAATGTTGTTGAATGGCCCCGTTCCGTTGAACCTCATCAACGTCTTCTTTCAGGCCGTTTTGAATAGCTTCATGTAGTACCGCTCGGAATTTGGCTTCAAAGAGAAAAAACGGAACACGAACGTGAGCCCATGGTCGTTCAGAACCGTAAGAAAAAGAGCAACAACGTACAATTCTCCCTAAAATCATTCAGCCCAGTTCCTTCTCCAACCGGTAGCCATCCAATAACCGTGCTCGATTCGGGTGAAGGCGGAGGTGTAGGCAAAAATGAAACTGCAAACGCTGGTAACGCATCGTCGGACGTCTGAACTAAGTGATAAAAAATATCCGGTCTGGTGGGGTCGGGAAAAGACGTTGATTCTAATTCCAATTCTAATTCTTCCTGAGCGTTTTGAGTCGAGTATCTTCGGTTGAGATACGAGAACTGTTGCAGTGCATAAGCCCGCGATTGAGATGGTTTGAGAGACAGTAGAGACCGTGAAGCCGTTATGAAGGATCTCTGGAAGAGTTTAGGAGCCAGTCCAGGGTGGAATCTGGCATGTTTCGCGACGAGGGTGACGGTTCTGGTCAAGTTCATCCGCCGCAATGATCTGTTCACACGCGGCTTCTCCTCGATTATATGGACACCCGACGGATTTTGAGGTAGAACCAACAAAACCAGTCGATTTCAGGGTGAAGCACTGTCTACATACAAAGTAAGACGGCGGTTGAATTCCACATAAATACAGTTAGCGACACGCAGAGAGCTAGACAATTAGGAGCGAGTACAAGTTGTGGAACAGGGAAGTCCCGTTGAATGTATGACGTATGAGAGTAGGAGAAGAGACAAGTGCTTACAGAACGATAGTGGGCCAGGGGAGGCGCAAGACCCCCGATAACAGTATGTTTTTGAAAGGGAACTGTCTAGTTCGCGAATCTCGGCGCGAGAAAACCTCATCGAGTTTTCGCTGATGGGTCCGGGTCGAACGCGACTGTACGCTCTCTTCCACAGACCGCTATTGGTGGTAGTGGACCTGGAGCCACGTGGTGAGCGGGGTCCAGGCAGGTCAG
Source organism: Marasmius tenuissimus (assembly GCA_029532415.1). Taxonomy (NCBI): domain Eukaryota; kingdom Fungi; phylum Basidiomycota; class Agaricomycetes; order Agaricales; family Marasmiaceae; genus Marasmius; species Marasmius tenuissimus. Next base: position 5,051,290 of record JAQOTA010000053.1, read on the forward strand.
GCTGCTTGGCGACCATGGTGTTAGTGGGGCAGCCAGGCTCTGTCGGAGGTTGAGGTGACCAGCACATTGTGGTGGTGGTGGTGGCGCTGGCGGTGGTGGCGGGGCAGCTTCCTCGCGGGGTCCGAACTAAGGATGGTGGCGGTGGTAAGAACTGGGGCTGCGACTACGCGAATGACCTGGTTCACGACTCGTGGGGCGTGGTGGTTGTGGAGGAGGGCCAGGAGGAAGATCGGGACCGGAGGCGAGCAGGAGGCGTTGCAGAGTGGCGGTACGGATCGGTGGGGAGCTCCTCGCGAGGTTGCGACTAGGAATGGATAGCGAATGGAGGACTAGGCTGAGATACGGCGAGCGGCTCGAGCGAGTGGCTGGATGGTGCGAAGATGCAGCTTCCGCTGGCTTCGTACGACTTGACGGCGACCGGATACACGAGACCCGTGCACATAGGTGTCACTAGAGCTGGTGCGGGGCACGACATGCGGTCCTGTGGGTCAGGTAGGCGCGGGCGAACCCACGCAGAGGGAACGACAGGTGCAGGTCATGAGTTCATGCCCTCGAAGACCCGCAAATGCAAAATGCTTACGTCGCCGTTGTGCCCCCAAATCTTCCCAATTCAATTCCGAATCTGAATCCGTCGGCGGCGAACCGTGAGCCGAAAACGGATTTTCATTCTTGAGAGTGGGACGCTTGACATCGTTCCATACTTGTGTGTATAGTGGGTCGCTCCACTCGATATCGGCCTCAGACTCGCGATTGGATTCAGAAGTAACGTCACGGATTTGGTCCATGACTTCCGCTATCGTAGGCCGATCTGAAGGGTTCGCGTCCCAACATTTTACCATCATGTCCCACATAGGGTCTTGCAACTTTGGACTGTCATCGGGGCGTGTGGGGTGTTTTTTATCGAGAAGCACTGCAAAGAGGACGGCAGCTTCTGAAACTTCTGCGAATGGAACTTGGCCAGCGAAAATCTTTGGGATCTATTCAATACTCTCCTTGATTTAGAATGAGGCCGGGTTACACACACACACCTCGTAGCACACACACCCGTAGGCATAAGCATCGCTCTCCCTCGATGGTAAGCAATCGGGGCCGGATTTCATTAACTCGGGTGAAAGCCATCTCATCGTTCCCTTGGAGCGGCTCGTCTGCGAAAATAGTCTCTGAGTGTCCGATACTCGCGACAGACCAAAATCGCCGATGCACGCGTTCAGTTCTGGGGTAATGAGGATGTTCACCTAGGGAGAGAGAGGCCATAAGTGAGGGTCGATGTCAAAGCTCGCCCACGAGCGTACCCCCTTGAGATCACCATGAACAATCTTCCTATCATGCAGGTACGCAAGACCGCAAGCCACGTCTTCAGCCTATTATCTCAGTGGGCAGGCTTGTCCATCATGAGTAAAGTGTGAGAACTTACCAGTGATTGATGATCGACCTGTTCTGGCGGAGTCCTCTTGAGGAACTGAACAAGGTTGCCATGGGACATCCAAGGTGACACCAGACATAGCTGTTCGTGATCGTCATCCAGATAGAACATACCCATGAATGGCAGCAGATTTCTATGGTTTAGCTGGCGCCAGACTATGGCTTCTTGCATGTAATCCTGTTTAAAGGTCGCCTCCGTCTCAGCCCAGCCAGCTAGAAGTTCAACAAGCGTTCTTCGAAAACGCACCTTGGCCAGAGTCTCAATTTTACTCGCTGAGAAAGTTCGAATAACCTTGAGACAGACCAGAGCTCTCCCGATCTTCCCTTTCCATACGTCTCCGAATGAACCACCGCCTTCAGGACGTTTACCGATCTTTTCCACATTCTGGATGATCAAACACTTGGGATAGAGACCTGAATTCCGTGATAGGCGAATCATCGTGCTGAAGATTGAAGACCGAAGGGCCTTGGGGACGTCCGGATACTCGGCGAGCTTTGCATTTGAACAAAGAAAAACTATTTCAGTAAGGAAGGCCAGAAGACAATCAGAGACAGATTCTGCCCACGAGTTGAAGTAGATCAAGCCATTTTTGCGCGTCTTCGCCGGTCATTTGCACTAGAGCCTTCCGTTTGTGTTCATCCTCGAGAATACCTTGCAGAAGCTGCAACTCTTGCTCGAACTCTGTCGTGGTATTTGGTATTTGGGGCGCAGGGATGTGCATAAGGTAACAGTAGGTCAGAGAGAGGCTTGCACCTGTTTGCATCGTGTCCATCGTGTCCTAAGCGCTGTTAGATCGATAGCGTGCCACTGGGACGGAGTTTCTCAGGGCGTCCGAAGTACATTGTGATTATCTCGTCATTTGTCTACATCGTCGTTTGGAGGCGGGTTGTAGTCGGTTTTGTGATCCAATAGTCTTGTGGAACCAGGTCGTGGAGGTTCAATCCCGTTGAAGCAAGAAAGAAGCGCTCGGTGACTGTCGGTTGCAATCTGGTTGCAATATTCGTCGACGCTCAAGCTCTCAACTCTCGCAGAACGTACATACTCGAAGCTTGAGCGATTGCTCGATGAATCGATGAAATTCAGAATCCAGCGCAGCTCGGCACTGCCAGCTATTTTTCTTGGTCAAGCTCAAATTGAGACTCTGAAGAAACTAGCGAGAAAATCAAGATTCTACATTCCAAGAACGAAATACAAAAGATGAAAACGAGATAAGTTTAGCATATCGCATACTGGCCATAGATGAAGAAAATACAGACTGATAAACATAAGGAGAACTGCAAAGGAACGAGGATGAAAAGGAATGAAGGAACGAACGCAAGTAGAAAGAGGTCGTGGTCATTATCGTACACTTTCGTATCGTGTCATTAGATAGTAGCAGATTCGTAAAAAAGCAAGCAACGACAGAGCAAAGGAACAAGAACAGGACAGCACGGCATAATCCCCCAAATCTATCCCATAAATCTGGAGCCACGCGGCGAGCGAGGTCCGAACAAGCCAGGACTACTTGATTCGGGGACGAGCAGGGTACTGGGTTCAATGGAAGGAGGTGTAGGATTATACAAGGGATCAGCTATGAAAAGGTATGTGTAAATTAGCTTGTGCCCTCGTAAACCCGCGATGCAAGTCACTTACGTTGCCATTGTGCCCATGAGTGTGTTTGAGTGCGGGGATCGGTTTGAGGTGGTGGTGGAGGTGGTGGGGCAGCTTCCTTTCTCTTTTTACGACTTGAGCGAGGATACACGGCCCTCCAGGCAGGTCTAGCAGCCGGCGGGTCTGCCGGCGGTGCTGGGGGACCTTCGGGAGGTGCAGGGGGGTCAAGAGGTGGTCCGCCAGGTTGACCGGGTGCAGGTTTCCTGGAGAAGTGTGAATCAGTCGCTCTTCATCAATCCCTTGTGTCAGACTCACCAGTCGCCTTCGAACTCGCCTCCAGGTCCATACTTGGATCGGATGCAAAGCAGGTATCCAATCTCGCTGTAGAGAACGTTAGAGAAGGTTTACTCGAGGGGCGATTGACGTACTGTTGCAGACCCCGTCTCTCCTCACGCAATTTCCCAACCTCGCCGAGTAGGATTCTCACCTCGGTCGCAAGGGCTTTACTGAACTCATCAAGGTACTATGCACGGAAATGAGTGAGTGTCGGAACGGATGATTGGCAGGGAAACTATACTCACGCCTTGCACGTTGAAGGGAATTTGCTCATCTGCAGTGGACCTCACGGCATCGAGTGTCTCTTGGTGGTGACGTTCGCAGTCCGCTCTCCAGTCTAAATAGGTTTATCAGCACGAGTTGGGAGTAATCAATGAAGCGGAGGCTCCTCACCATTAGACAATCTCTCGAGCAGTTCGCGTTGTTCCGCATTTTGTTTTCGCAGCTCTTCGATCATTTGCTCGAAGCCTGTAGAATAATCAGATCCCAAAATCAAACAACGGACAAGGGTGCCATACCCGGCCTTTCAGAATCAACAAGTCTCGCTTCCTCCGCCTTCTCCCGATCTGCCTGCATATCCTCCTGCATCTTGTTCATCATAGCAATGAGGTTAAGCATATCCTCATCCTTCTTAGCCCGCCTGTCCCTCTTCTCGTCATACCGTTCTTCCATCAGCCGCCTCTTCTCTTCGACAAGTGCCTGCTGCTCGTTCACAAGGTTCGTGATATCACCGAGCTGCTGTCGAATACCATCATCTCTTTCCTCCTGTTCCGCTCGTTGACGCTCCCTCAAGTCCGACTCATCGATCTCCCTCTGATGCCTCTCCTCATCTTGTCGTCTACGTTCATCCTCAAGTTCCGCACGCACACGCGCCAATTCCTCTTCGAGGGCTTGAACACGTGCGTTATTCTCTTGCTCAGCAACAGCTCGAGCTTCCCTCGCTTCGTCTTCGAGACGTGCACGTTCGGCCGCATATGCCTCACGCTCCCGAGCCATCTCTTCACGCTCCATATCAATGATCTCCCTAATTTCCCGACCATGCCGACTAGCCACCTCCATCATCGTTGAAGCACGATCTGAGATATGCTCCCCTTCAAGGCCTTCGGGTTCAAGGATAGAACTCGGGCGACCAGGTGGAGGAACAGGGATTGGAGGCTCCTGCGGTGGAGGTACCATCCGAGCAGCTTCTTCCATCAGTGCTCGGCGCGTCTCAGCAGCTATTTCATCTCGTCGAGCCTCGTTATCCAAGAAGATACGTTGACGATCTTCTTCATGTTCCCGGAATTGATGTTCCCTGTCGTCTTCAGCGTGTTGGGCATCTTCAGTGGTTCTCTGAAGCTGTCGTTCCATGTCATCCATACGAGCTAGGCGTTCTTCGGCTTCCTGCTCTGCATGGAGGTCTCGGATAGGCGTAACAGGCGTACGGGGAATATGTGTGCGCGAAGGGCTGCGAGCAGTGCGAGATGTGAGAGGAGGACTGTGAGCTGTTCGAGCAGGGCTTCGACCGCTTCGAGCAGTACGACCAGGACTATGAGCAGTACGGGCAGTACGACCCGGACTATGAGTACGAGCAGTGCGGCCGGGACTATGGGTCCGAGCAGTACGAGCAGGACTGTAACCTGTACGAGCAGAGCGAGATGGCGGACGAGCGACGTGTGGCGGGTATTCCTCTGTAACCGAAACATCACGGTCTCGACCATCATCGCGGAACGATTCGATTGGAGAAGCCGATCTTGGTAGAGTAGGCGCATGAGTACGGTGAGTCGGAGCTCTGCTCAAGGCATGTTCCGTCGGCACCCTACCAGAGACGGGATAAGCTGGGTCATATACAGAATGCTGTAGTTCGTGGTCGCCACGATCACCGGAATCTGGTGGAGAGGCTGAGTATAGTCAAGTATACAGAAAGGGGGGAAAAAAATACTTACGAGTTGGGTGAACAGTGGGAATTACATCGTGTTCCTCATACTCAACCTCAGTAGGAACCCTTCCCAGCGTGGGACTACGGCCACCAGCACCAGAGCGCCCTGAAGGATGACGCCCAACGGGAGGCTGAACAGGGAGAATTTCTGAAGGATGGCTTCCAGCATATCTACGACCAGGAGACGGCGACCGACTTGGAGCATATCCGGAACGGGGCTCGCCGTGACTGGGGCCACGACTAGGCGCATATCCAGTGCGAGGTTCCCCGTGACTAGGTCCACGGCTAGGAGCATGGCTGGGAGCATACCCAGTGCGAGGCTCGCCATGACTGGGTACGTAGCCCGTACGGGGTTCACCATGGCTGGGATCGTATACCGTATGTGGCGCACCCTGAGTGGGGACCAACACTACTGGAGCTTCGTGGCTGGTCCGGCGCGGAGAATGACCGTCGTATGAGAGGCTAGCGCTACGACTACCACGGCGGCTTCTCCCGGTGCGATAGGGTCTGCCCCGTGAACCAGATCGACTACGACTATATCCACGCCCACCTCGAGAATGGCGCCGTGGAGATCGAGAGTACCCCCGCGAATAACTGTCTCGGGAGTAGCGACCGCTTCGACCGCGAGGATATCTATCCCTATCCCTTCCGTAATGACGCGGTGTCCTCGAGCGATCGTATCCCGAATATTCAGGAGAATAAGAATAAGAACGGGAGTGCCGCCGACGCTCTCCGCGGTGGTGGTGGCGTCTATGCCGTCGATCTGGAGAGTAGCTTCGGCTTCGAGTTCGACTTCCGTGCCGTGTTGAGGGATGAGCTATGATGGTCGGCTCATGATGAGGGATCATCATAGTCGGCTGCTGGCCAGGTATCATAGTTGGTTGCTGACCGGGCATCATCGTTGGCTGAGTACCAAGCATGGTGGGTTGTTGAGGGAACGCGGATGGGTGGTGACTACTGCCAGGTTGCATCACGATTGTAGGAAGTGGCGCTTGAGTTCCAGCTTGAGTTGGTGGAACACCTTGCGAGGGCATCATTATGACTGGTGAATGCGAGCGACTGCGAGAGCGAGTTCGGGATCTTGACCTTGACCTTGACCTCTCGCGGGACGGTTGTATCACAACCGTGTGCCCTTGACCTGGCATTGACATACCTGGCATAGGCATGCTTGGTATATGCATACCTGGCACAGGCATACCTGGGACGGGAACACCTGTGACAGGAACACCTGCTAGGGGTATACCGCCAGGACCATATGCAGTTTGGCCAGGGATAATGATGGGTGGAGGGGTCCTGCTTCTGGAGCGACTGTGCGAGCGAGTACGAGAGCGGGACCGAGGAACATGATGGATGTGGTGTTCAGATTGTGGGACCCCGGTAGGAGGCATCTGTATGATCGTTGGGCCAGGAGCTTGATCTTGCCCCCTACGACTCGGAGAGCGCGAATAGCTAGTTCGTCTGGTGCGCCCTGTTCTGCCAGATCGCCCCGAACGGCTGGTGCCGGTGTGATAGTGAACCTCTGTTGGACCACGGCTTGGCCCGCGGCTTGGGCTCCTGCTTCTCGATCTGGAGCTTGATCTGGAGCTTGAAGAGCTTGAATGAGTACGAGATCCCTCCAGCCTGATGACGGTTTCACCAGGCGGCGGTACAGGATACATTGGAGCTGTAATGGGCATGCCCGGTGGTGGAACCATCATCGGAGGAATAGCACCTGGCTGACCTGGCTGACCGCTCGGAGGCACATTGATAACTATAGGAGCAGGGGCACCAGACACATCGGGATGCCGAGGTGAGCCAGGGCGCATTGTAGGAGTGATAGTAACGATTGGTGGGGACCCTGGAGGTGGAACATGGAGGATATCGGTATGAGGGCTATGAGTTCGACTATGCGTCCGACGCGAACGAGTACTTGGATGTCGTGAAGGATGAGTCCTGTGGCTTCGAGAGGACCGAGACCGGGAATGACGACTGGCGCCACTTGAACTAGTACTAGAACTGCTACTGCTGCTCCCACCACCGCTGGGTGACATTTGTTGAACAGGAATATGCGTGACTGTTGGTGGTGGGAAATGGGATTGTTCCGGGATGAAGGGTGCATCCACACCCGTCATCGGTACACCGGTGTGGGGCACAGGCATGCCCATAGGTGGTTGCCCGAGCCCATCCATCGGAATAACAGGCGCAGGTCCATGGCCGCCTGGTTGATGTATCACGAGTGGCTGAGGGAACTGTGGTTGTCCCATAGCACCCACGCCACCCGTAGTTTGAGGTACAACACCGGGTATGATGGGAGGCTCTTGTTGTCCAAAGCCTGTGGCCTGATGAGGGATGACGGGGGGCTCTTGTACTTGTGGGAAATGGGGGAAGAAACCTATCGGTTGGCCTGCCATAGAGGGTACCGGTGCCGTCATCGGAGGATGAATGCTTTCCTCCTCTGACGATATGGTCGTTCCAGATCCATCATCCATACTCCTTGGTCGGCCTCCTACCGATCAGGTATCAGTGAGAAAGGCGAATAATCAATGTCAGCAAGACTCACCCTGCATGAGATGTTCCATCTGTTCCCTGAGGTCATTGATGTTAGCAAGAACGCCACGCAGTTCACGTTGCCTGTCTGTAACATCCTGCTCTAACCAACGATTGAGGTCCGACATGTAGCGTAGTAATTCGCGAGTTTGCATCCCATTGTTGACGATCACGTCTCGTATGGCCTAAGAGAAGGTAAGCAAGCACTGTTAACGAGGATGAAAATGACCCACGTCGTTTTGCTCCAAGAGTCGATCAAGCCCAGGTACAACAACCTACAAACTTATCAGAGACCATTTTCTTATACCTAAAAGAAGACCCACCGGTCCTGAAGGCATCGGCACATATGCATAGCCTCCTTGTGCACCTTGTCCAGCACCAGGTTGTCCCGGCGGGGGGGGAGGCTGCTGTTGGTCAGTGGGAGTGGTTCTGAACATTCCAGGAGGCGGAACTCCACTAGGGCCAACTATGGGTCCTTGAGGCTCTACTTCGGTATGACCAGGCTAGAGAAACCATCCTCAGCACATGGCAGAAACTAGATGTGAATCAACGAACCGGGTAATACCAGCTTGGACCAGATGGTGAGGTTCTCCCACCAAGCACTGTTGGAGGTGCAGTCCTACGACCCGCTTCAGTACCGGGATACTAGATAGTAGAAAGTATTAGGATGATTAAGAGAGAAAAGGCGAAGCGGACGAACGGGGATTGGCTGAGGAGGGGGACCTGGGTGGCGGAGAGGTCGCGTTTGAGTTGGAGTAGGGGTCGCCTCTTCACGTTCACGGCCAGGATCAGCCATTTCCGTTATGGGAGTGGCAGGCGGAGGAGCTTGTTGACGAAACGCAGGCGGGGGAGCCGCTGGTTGCTGCGCGTGATGTTGGTCTTCGGGTTCTTCTGGTACTACTGGTTGCCGCCTCGTCGCTGGATGGGGTATGTGCATGTAGGAGGACGGTGGCGGTGCCGTATATACTCTGTCAGGTAAGGGTATCGTGATGTCAATGGGTGGGCTGGGTGTTCCCTCCCCAGGTACAATAATACTCAGAGATCTGATAGACCTGACAGCCTCTGGATGATGGATAGGAGGTCCGCTTGGCCTCTCAGCCTGGGACAGTATCTGATCAAGCTGCTGTGCTAGTGTTGGGCCACTTGGTACCTGGTGGCGCGGCATTGGAGCCAGTGCTGGGCGACCGCTGCTCCAGTTACGGAGAAGTTCGTCGATATCAAGGTCTGAAATGGTTTCGGCAGCGTCGCGGTCATCCGTCGTTGGCGGCGGGGGAGGTTGCGGCATCATGACTGGCCGGTCAACAATGACTGGAGCAGGCTGTGGAGGGGGTTGACGACTTTGCTCGGCCAACTGGTGCAATAAACCCTCGACGCGATTCAGGCGATCCAACAGTTGAGTATTATCAAACGTGGGTGTCGGTCTTTCCCGAAGCTGATCGAGAAGGTGGTTTGTCGAGAGCTGACCATCCCAAAGAGCACGGACTTGCTCTCTTATCTCGCCAAGCAGTGGAATGGGGTTCGGAGCGCTGGGTGGCACGACAGTCGATATCGTCGATGGTGAAGTTGAGATAGGGGGAGGGGTAGGTGTAACTGATGCTGGTACCTGGAGAGAGTCCGATATCGTGGACGGAGAAGGGGCGCTGGAGGTGGAAGTGAAAGAAGAGCTGGTCAACGATGGGCTCGACCCGTCGCTGAAGCTCGGAATCGGAGAATCCGCCCTTGATGTCCCGTACAGCTCCCAATCCTCAGAATGATGAGAGGACAAGAAGGACATGCTGCTCGCAGAGCTAGTAGCGCGGCTAAGTCCACTAACGCTGCGACTACCGCTGAGAGGTGGCAGGTCTACTGAATAAACAGGTTCCCTTGGTCCCCTCGGTCGAGTGAGAGACACACCACGAGAGACTTCCCTGCCTGAGTCGCTAGTACCAATACGTTCTTCCGCGTAACGAGTGGGAGGCTGATGCAGGAAATCGGCGATGTTTCGGAGTTCGCTCTGCAGGTCGTGCAAAGTATGCCCCATTTCCCGGTTTTCATCCCCTCTGTTCTGGTCGTATCGACGAAGCTCGTCAATGAGTTCGTTGAGCTCGCGCGAGTAGTCAGGCCCTTTGGGTTCAGAGGGTTGACCACCCTCTATCGAATAGCTGGCAATGGAACCGAGGTAAGGAGAAGACTCCGATGGTATCGTCCGCAAGGTAGACCGTGTAGATGGCGTGTCGCCACGAGGGGTCGAAATGCTGACGCTGACGGAAGGCGTGGTGGCCAAGCTATGCACACTCGCAACGGAACGCTATATAGATAGAACATGAATTCAGTTACTGTCTCAAAGCAGTCAACAAAAACATACCGCGGAAGACCTAGGCGTGGCCAACAAACTAGGTTCTGTCGAGATTTGAGACATTCGATCTATACTTGCGGTTCTTCCCTCATCACTGTCCACTTCGATAGGTGAGCTTGAAGTGATCAGCGACGAACTAACACTCGTTCGAGATACTGAGCGGGACAACATAATCCCCAACAACGACGGTTCCGTAAACACCAAGCTACTCGGGGTGGTTGCCTCGGAGGGCAAATCCAAAGAAGGTGGGGGAGGGAGAACCCGTGATAGCTCAAATTCGTGAGATGGAACTCGTCCTATGCTCGTGACCGTAGGTGTCTCGGGAATGGTACTGATCCTATCAATCGACGATTGGGAAGCGGTAGCTCGCAAAAAGGAGGTCTCGAAAGAGTGGTCTGGTCCCTCTTGCAACGCAACACTCCTCATACTGGGAGACGGCAGAAGCTGCGAGGAGTCGAAAGAAATGTTTGTCTCACTGGCCCATCGAGGGGAAGCAGGCGGAGAGCTTGCAGGTTCGGAAGGTACGGTTGTGGATGGCAATGTCGGCGGTATAGTGGGGGTGAGACTTGACTCGGTGGTCAGGGTTCTTCTACGCACTCGGACTGCTGTTGGTGCGACCGAGGTAGGCACCTGCAGCGACTGCAGCTCCGACGAAGAGGAGCTCGAGTATGGCGTGCTCGAGTACGGCGAGGAAGCAGTGATCACCGATGACGAAGCTTCTGTGGGGGTCAGTGCCACGGAGGTGGTGGGTGGTTGAGCACTGGTTGGTGGTGCGGTACTCTCAATGCTATCTGTGAAGTGAATAGACGACACATCTTCAATCGTCTCCGGTAGAGCCGACTCGCTGGGAACGCTTGGCGAACGCGTGAGCTCAATACTGGTCTCTGTCGATGGCGGCGGCAAAGGAATGCTTGTGGCTGTAGATGGAGACGGCGAGATCTGGATCTCAGACTCGGATGCTACGGAGGATGGTAATGGCACATCCTCTGGACGAACCGGCTCGTCCGTCACCATAGAGATTGAAATAGAGGCTGCGCGGGGGGAGGGAATTGCGGTTGAAATCAAGCTTGATATGGTGGCGACACTGGGTGGGCTTCGCACAACAATGGGGGGCTCCTCGACGTCTGTAAGGAGTTCAATCTCCGAAGTCGAAACCCTGGGGGTACTTTGCTCACTCGGGATCACCCCCAATTCGCTGGGGCACAGCTCCGCTGTTTGGAACCGAGTAGACTGTGAGCGAGTCGTTGCGGGTTCTGAAGCCGTCTTGTAGTCTTCAAGGGAGCCTTCACTCGCAGTGCTGTACAACGATGGAATGGACGGCAACGATTCGAAGGAGGCGATGGATGGAGATCGTGCCGATGCATACTCCGAGGCGGAGGGAGCCGTGGCAAAATTTTCATCGCCCGAATCCCTTACCGAAGCAGGTATTGAAGGTAGAGGGATGGTGGTGTCGATTGAAGTTGAGGTATAAGTGATCGTACGCCCCGTGAGCTCAGAAAGATCTGAGGAGGGGCAGATGTCGTATCCCGTTTCACTGGACCGGTTTCCGCTCAAAGGACCTGTGCCAGAGATGCTCCCATTCTCCTTGTCGCTTGTTTCGTCGCTACCAGAAGGCTGATAGCCACTTCCGCTGCCACTTGCTCCACTTCTCCCGCTCGACGAGTGACCGAACGAAGACGTCCGAGCTCTCCTCCTGACCTCCCTTGTACGACTAAGTGAAGTTGTCGTGGTGGTTGGCGTGTACGTGTAAGGAGTCGACGAGCTATACGGGCTGGTGCTTCTTGTATACGGGGAAGATGCGTACGTGAGCGTGTTCGTGGCCGTGTAGGGCGAGCCAGTGAAAGCAGTTGTCCTGTAAAACAACTATAAGCAAACGACCAAAGTAAATGATCCTCGAATACTCACCTAGTATATGGGCTCTCGGTGTAAGCATAAGTCCCCGTGTAAGTTCCCGAATCATGTGAATCGCCCAGCATACTCGCGCTCTCGGTTCCACGGTAAGACAAAGTCGAGGTAGGTCCTCGTGTGTCCGAGGTAATCCCAGTGACTGTTCTTCCATTCGTACCCGTCCACGATCCCGTCCCACTTTGCGTATATCCAGTATATCCCGTAGTCTCCGAAACTCCAGCCTTGATGTAAGGCGCAGTGTAGGTTCCCGAGCCAGAAGGAGTGAATGTCTCCGTATAGCTCCTCGTCCTGGAGTCATACGAATCGGCAGACGAGTATCGAGAGCTTCGAGGAGTGCCAGAGCTGGCAGACAAGAACCGTTCCTCCTCCTCGCCGCTCGATCCCACGTATCGCCTGTTCGTCTGGAAATCGTTCCCAAGATCCGTCATACTACCGCTTCTCCTCAAACGAGTGCTGGACCTTCTTCCGGTGATGGCCCTCGAGTCGCCAGGATAGATGTAGTCATCCCCGCTGATTACGGTATCGTCGACTGTCCTATCGTGATGCGAGGACATGAAGACTGAAGAACGTCTCCTGACACCACGCTCCTCGTCGGAGAACGACACGTATTTTCCGCTCGACGCACTCGAAGCCTTGCTGGGGGACGTCCGACCAGAACGTCCTGATTCAGACGCGTACATATCGTCGATTTCAGGAATGTCCGCGATTGGGGGAACGAAAACGGTGCTTCTACTACCTGCAGATGCACTACTGCTGGCAGTGGAGGCACTAGAGCGTGATTCAACCGACATAATGGTGCGAATCGAGCCGGTAGGAGATCGAGAGCGTGTAAACGATGGTGTGAGGGAAGGAGTACGCGACAGCGGTGTCGGAGGGTTGTTGATGGCTTCCCTGTTTGTAGAAAATACGATTGAGAACATTCAACAGTTTCCAAAACCGCAGGGAACTCACCAAATGCGCCCAATCCATCTTTGGCGTTCGACAAGACTCTCACACGCCAGCCGTTCCACGCCATCGCCATAAACCATCCAAAACGGCACCAAAGAGTCAACCATCGCGTCTGATTCGCCCCTTGACCGACTAGTGGCATCTTGCTCTCGGGCTGCAATAGCGCCAACATCGTCTCTTGCCCTTGGGTGACTAAGACTGAGTGCACTTTCGACCGTTAAACAGTTCATCAGGTCGAGTTGAACCACAGCCCTACCCATCGGGGCTCGCTCCCCCGACGAAGTTGGGGCAATCCAAGATAAGAGAAGGGTATTTCTGAAAAGCAAAGCCTGGCATCTTTGCCACAAGAAAGGCGGCGACGTGTGGACATTGAGGTAATATAGATTGCCCAAGTGTAGGGGCTGAGAACGAAGACAACAAGGCGTGAGAACAGATTACCCAATGATCACCAAAAATAGTAACTCACCGTTTCGTTGCTATTGCCGCCCAAAAATCTGCTCAGCTCACCGACGTCGATTCCAACGCTATTGCCGCTCGCCGCACTTTGACGATCACCTTCCCCAGACATACGACCGCTCGCGCGTCTGCGAAGATCAAAAAGGCCATCTCCTTCTCCCGGGCGAGTAGAATGCCCAGCAACTGGAGTCTCGCTGTCGCGTCGCAATTGACGAGACTCCGGAGTAGGGGAGACACTAGCGCTCGAGACCGAGCCGCCTCTAGCGTGTCCTTTGGTAGGGGTGCGCTCTTTCCAGAGCGCTACAATATTTCGAACACTGGAGAGAGGACTTCTCGGCGCCGTCTGCTCGGGCCTTCGCAAAGTATTCCCAGGTGCGTGTTCGGTGGTTCCAGAACCAGTAGCAGTACCTGTCTGCGTAGCGGTAGGTGTAAAGGTTGTGAGAGTGGTGGGTGTAATACCGGTGGAAGTGAACGTGGAAGCGCCAGTCGCGGTCGAAGGTCGCAGAGGAGGCGACAACAACGTCGAGTAGGTGGCAGTTGGTGTTTGAGAACGAGTATAAGATGATGATGTTGCAGAGAGCTTTGTGGGCGAGCTTGAACGAGAACCCGAGCCTGTTGAGCTCGTTGCCTCGAAAAGCCCGATAAGTTCGTTAGCCCTCCCCGGTGGTGGCAAATCTCTAACCCCAGGATCGGTTGTAGACCTTCCATGACCACCGGGTGAGCGAGGAACAAACGCAGAGCGTGGACGTGCTGGTATTGTGGTGCCCTGCGACGAAACACCCGAGACTGGACGTGATTCGGTGCGTTCTGTCCTTTCGGTGATATGACTGAGCCGTATACGGGGGTCGTTGGAAGGAGGAGGATACCGAGGGATTTGAGATAGTATTGGAGAATGGGATCCAAGAAGAGTAGGAAGTGAGGAAAATGATTGGGAACCAGAGAACCCACTTGGAGTAGCTGTGTATGAGTATGATCCCGTTCCTGTGTATGATCCATATCCGGTCGACGAATACGAAGAAGGTGCTTGCCCAGGTGGATTTGAGGAGCTAGATGACCATGTCGACACCGCCTGCTCAGTGTCGTCTAGCTCATCGTCCAAATTGTTCAGAGTGGCTTCGACCTCGTCGATGGAATTGGAATCTTCATACGAATCATCCGAAAAACTTCGGGTATCTGTTCTAGGGGATCTTGATAATCTGTACATTCGACGCGCTGAACCCTCTCCTATGGAGGTTGTTTGAAATTGACCTTGTCAGGCGGAAGTAAAAGTCAACATTGGAGGTAGAACAAGAAGTAAGTCTTGTCGCGCACCTTGGCTTGACTAAAGCTTCTCTTGAAGGTGTTTGCTTGACTTTGATTGACCTTGAGGAGAGAATTTAGAGCTCGCTGTTCATAACGCCGTTGACGGACTAAACGAGAGGACAGTCAACAACTATTGAACATTGAGCTCGAATTTAGGGCAGGTCAGCTCGTGGCCGCGTATTGTCACGTGGGTGTGTTGAACTACCCCGGCAAGATCGGGCCGCCGTCGCGTGTTTTCCTCGTGCCAACTTACGCCGTCAAGTCTCGACGTCGTTCGGTTGCATGCCAGGCTTAGGCCACTATTAGTATATTCACCTCATTGCTAAACTTCCTCGATTATGCAGCCTTTAGAGACGCCATTTGAAATGATCATCCCTCTTGGAGTGAACTTGAATTTTTAGGTGGCCATAACTTGAGCAGCGGTAATCAGCCTTCCGACTTGCCTCCAGATCTCGCAATTCCCAAGTGTCCAACTTGGAACAAAACGAATACCTCAAGGTCTCCGACTAGAATGAACAATTACTTACAACGGCTGCCCTAAAAGTTCCGTGCGGTAGCGGCACGAAAACAACGCCAGACGCACATTAACTTCGTAAGCCTCCGCAGTTGTAGGATTTATTCTGATAGCGATTCTCAGACAGCCTTGAGAGTGTTTTATTCATGTGGTCTACATTTGTGCCATGTCAGATATTGAGCATTCTAGCCGTACACGTATCTATAGGATGCACTTGACACTAGTCTCATGAATCCAGACTGACGATATCAATTGGTGCACCTACACACGTCTGTTTGTTGTCGAGTCAAACCTGTTTCCACTCCGCCTCCCATCGAAATTCCTACAATCACCACCTAAGAGCTGCACCGTTGAATCCAGCCATGAGCCTCAGAGCGTCCAATCTAGACAGGGACCACGACGAACGCAACGCTTGCAACAGAAACAATGGAGTCGGGTTTACGACAACAAATTGTGATGTATATTCGACTTGCTTCCATACAGAAGCACCGCCATCAGTTACATTCGGTACGTATCGACACTCTAGGTATGCTTGGAAAGTCCGTCAAGGCTGACATTAAGATGGGAATAGTAATAAGACACATGTATCAAGAAATTGTCAAGCAGATACGGGAGGGGCGAAGGAAAGGCAAGCAACAGAGAATACAAAAGCTCAAGCAACTTCCCTGTAAATGTTCCCATCCCCACAAAATGGTAGGTAGATCAATCGGGTGTATAGCTCGGAGGAAGATCCACGACAACTTCCTCCTGTCGAGGGTATCGCAACCCGCTATCCTGATGTCTTCGTTCGATGACCTGACCGCTCTGACTCGTCTCAGCTCCTTGCGGTTGTTTTGTGTCATCGCCCTGGTTTCCCACCATGCCTGTCGAGTGGGAAGAGACAGATGCAACTCCAGCAGCTGGACCGGGTGCTCCTAGTATATAACCATCATGCGTAGGCATTGAGGCTGAATTACTGACCCCGAGCCTGTTTGGCCGAAGAGGTCCTTCTGCGTCGAGAGGAGCAGAGCTTCCGGTATTCGCTAATGAGGGAGCACGATGGTGAGAAGAAGAGTCGCGATAAGCATCGTAGAATGAGGATGTGGCAGGATAAGACGACGAGAATGCCGAAGTTGGAGAGCTGAACGACCCGACGCCAGATGCTGTCGCTGTCGGTGAGGTGACATTTCGCTGTGGAGACAAGGCTGCGGCGCCACTACCAACAGCATTCGGCGCGGCATACATGTTGTCGGGATTGAACGGAACAGCTTCCCAGTTGGCTTGCTCTTCTCTCTTCGTTCGCCTCCTCCGGAGGAAAAAACATATAGCGAGAGCGATCAGAATGAGTCCTGCCACTCCACCGACCACTCCTCCGACGATCGCGCCTGTATTGGAAGAGCTCCCGTCAGTGCCAGTTCTTTCAGGAAGGCTACCAGCCGTTGTGCCGGTAGAGTTCAATTGCGCTCCGCCTTCGCTGGCGGTGACATAGAAGTAGTCGACGGAAAACCACTGTGTAGGATTCTCGCCTTGTTTCTGAACGCCAGTATACGCAATGACCATCTCATGCGACCCGGGTTCCATCTTGGGGGTGGTGAACAACAACTGATTGTACCAGTCCGTGCGATTGTTGGTGTTGGGAAGGAATTTGCTAGCTGGAACTTCAAAGGTAGTGTCCCCCGAGTTGTCCACGAAGTAGCGCCCACTGCCAGCCTGCCAGTCCCTGTCTGAACCTTCATTGAAGCCGTATAACGAAACAGAGGTGCCTTGAGCAGTGCTGTCAGTCACACAAGCGTCAAAATCCCGAATAATGATACCACACACCATTGAATTGAAAGTTCATGCTGGCGCCCGTCGTTCCCGTCCCGTTGAACAGCCCTGCTATTGATCTCCAGTTTCCCGTCCCATTATCATATCGCATACTTGGGTCACTTCCGTCGATCTTCAATACCTCGTTCGCGAGGTTGGCAGTGGGTAGAGGCACGTATTCTATCTTGTCAAGCCACCACATCTGTGTATCCGGATTGTCGATGTTCACATTCACTGTAAGAGTATGTTGTCCACGGGACAACCGTCCTTGCTCGCATAGCAGTAGATTTGTGACATCGTGCATGTAACCGCGATAATTGGTGTTTCTGATTGGGCTCCCATCGACCTGGCAGGTCCACTTTGCGAGTGCTGCGTTATCGTCGGAAGTGGTGTTCTGTGGGCGGTTATATCGGCGGTTGTCCTTCGCCCCCCGAACCTGAACGAATTCACCTACAAGGAATGAGAATGACTCAGCATACGAAAAACTTCCGCAGAATAGCTGAGACGCACCTTCAAACGTGAAATTGAAACTAGCACCATTCGAATTCGTTCCGTGCATTGTATGGTTGTAGGGAGCACCGAAGATCCCTATGTCGTCGAAAGACCCCACATCTGGAGACCATGTTCCTGTATACTGAATTCTGGTATCAGTATCATCAACGACGACTCTTCTAGGGTATTCGATGTCGGATGGGTAGCTCATCCCGTGTAGAGTGGAAGGGGGAAGAGGACAAGAAAACCGAAGAGATGCTCCATCGCCATCATGGTCAAGTCAATTTGCTCACTATTACTGATTGCCGACCTGTCCATCACAAGCCCGCACTGCCGAACGCTGCCCGAAGCATGCATATGATGCTGTAGGATGCTGTCCGTAGTGCCCGTACGCCAAGGCATTTGGTTATTCTGAGTTTCTCTGATGGAGTTAAAGTTGAAGTCATTTTGCAGCGACAACGGCGATCGTAACACCCTCCGTGGGATAAAAGTCATGCATTGAGTCTGAAGTTCAGTATGTGGTTCATCGAGAGAGAATGTAGTAATAGGCCTGAGCTGTCCGAACCTCCTCCGGATCCATAAGTCAACAGCAGGAACAGCTGGATTGAGTAAATCAAATAATTCCATATGCAACACGCACTCAACACCCAATAATTCCGACATACTCCAGAGTGCGTGTCCAGACAGATCCTCATGACAACATGCATCAAGTCGAACACTACCGTCGTAACTCAGTTCTCAATACCACGAAAAGCTACTGCTCGCCTCCAGCGTCCACCCTCCAAACCTTGATCACACCGGCTCGGTCACCACTAACTATTCCACAACGGAATGGAGAATCGATGCACACCAACGCTGTGATAACATCTTGATGGGATTTCAAGAGGTTTTGCTGGGTGTGTGTTATCAGTGACATCCTCTGTTGTGGTCGATTGCTCTGCGAAGTTCCGCTGGCCGGCCACGTCTCTACGTGCGTGGAAGCTGTGTCCGTCGTCAACGAGCTAAAGCCGGCAATGAGCACCCCAAATTCACAATTCTCAAAATGGTTCAAATTACCAGTACGTTGGACGTTCGTTGTCCTCTTCAAGTCCGCAAAGAACGGTCGACCTTTCGACCTTGTGCAGATCCCAGAGCCGTAGCTTTCGATCTTCTGAACCGGTGATCATAAATCCTTTCCATGGACTTCGACTCGACGTAGAATCCATACTCAGGTCGGCAAAATCGGATCTATGGGAAAATGAGTGGCCACCAAATTCCATTCCAACCGTGACAGCCCGGACGTCAGTGCTGGGTAACGACATAAGCTGACTTGGAATGTTTAGGGATTTCTTGTCCAATTCTTCTCCAGCTTGGCGCGAGCGGACCAAAGCATCGATAGCCGCAGAGGGACTAGTATCCGCATCCACGCCTGCCAATTCGTGCGGCTCGTGGACTACCGCGTCTGAGGTGGTTGCTGGAGCATGACGCACGACGAAGGTTTCTACGAGGATGGACTTCTCTATGTCCCAGACTTCCACAAGGATATTCGAAGAGCGGCTAACCACTTTCTTGGAGGCTTCCACGGTTACCATTACCCACTTCCCTCGGCCTTTCGATGGATGGACAACACACTGGTGTATCCGAACAGATCTCCCAGTAGAGGCCACCCCTACGTGCCAGCTTTTCAGAAGTAGTCCGAACCGTCTGTCCCATAAGCTGAGTACACCAGTCGAGGTTCCGACGAGAATCCACGACCGCTTTCTGTCCAAGCACATGGAGGTGACAGGGCCAAAGTGGCGTGGGTTCTCCATGGATTGCAAGACGCGCATCGTTCGAAGGTCAAGAATGGTGATCATGGAATGCGTTGTGGCATAAACCAAATTCGAGGCAGACTCTACAAGTGCGATAAGTAGCTGAGACCTAGATGTAGACACCACCAGGACTTACCAGTGTTATAATGCGTCATGCACGTAATGTACTCCCCGACAGTATCAACTCTATGCTCGCGAATAACCTGCAGCTTGTTGTACTTGGGTAAGGTGCCTCCCTGCGTTATGTGCACCCGTACGATGTGCAGACTGCCATCATCGGCTGCACTCG
Organism: Marasmius tenuissimus; assembly: GCA_029532415.1. NCBI lineage: Eukaryota > Fungi > Basidiomycota > Agaricomycetes > Agaricales > Marasmiaceae > Marasmius > Marasmius tenuissimus. The sequence continues at coordinate 5,070,902 of JAQOTA010000053.1, forward strand.
CAAAGCAATGTACACCTTCGAGCATGCATATGGCCTTCACCCGTGCGTGATGCTGCCCGTACGTATGCCTCGGTTTACTCGTCACGTTCCTCTCCAATCGTGCGGTATCCCAGACTTTTACTGTCTTGTCATCTGACGCCGACACAAAAAACATATGGTCCGGCGATACTGCAAGCCCAGTAATCGCCTCCGAATGAGATCCCAGATGTGCAATCAACGCAGTCTCTATCTTCTTCGCGCTGCCATCCCTTGAGACAAAACTTTGTCGGACCGGGTTCCGCCTCCGCACAGGTCCTTCATGAACCTTGGGTCCAAAGTCGCCCTGTAGTTCTCGATTGTTGTCCAGGTAAAGATTTTCGAGTAGGTTACTGATTGCAGGGTCCTGACCATCTAAACAGCGGTGAGAAAAAGGACGCATGGCGCTTACTAATCCAGCGCTTACCATAAGAGGAGATAGGCGCTAAGGAAGGTACTCGCGACAGATTACTGGGACGAACTGTGTTCGACGTAGAAAGCGGAGAAGAGCGTTCCGAAGGCTCAGGAGAGGTTTCGATTCGCATATGCGGATGTGAATCCAGAAGCCCTAGAGCATTCGTCTTGAAAGACCCCACTGCCGGGGCTGCCTTCTGAGTGTCGATACTCCCCACTTGCATGCGACTGAGGGGTCGGAACGAGGTCGAGTTAGTCGTTGATACCACAGATTCCGTGGGGCTTCCTGGCCTATCGGTAGTGGCGGGAGAAAGGGGTGCACTTATTGTCTTGGAGGGTGGAATAGCGAGGGGAGAAGAGGGAGGCCGGGGAGTCTGTGTGACCGAGAGGGAGGAGGCAGAGCCATTGATGGTTGCGAGCCGACGCCGCAGGTCTTCGAATGGCGCATTGGAAGGTGTTCCGTCGCTGGAGATACGGTGGACTGAGGGAGACAAGATAGGTGATCGAACTGATTCTACGGATCTTCTCGAGCTTCGCGATGTTCGTATTCCATCGTCTGCCGCGTTCAACTTCAAAAAAACTGTCTGAGGAACAACTCCCACTTTCGGCAATTCAACGTCGCCTATGACTTTGAGGGTCTTCTCCGTATCTGGCTCGAGATGGGAACGTGAGGCAAAACTACGCACGAACGATTAATATAAGACAAAGAGATGAATGGCAGAGTGTTACCTCGAGAGGGCGTTTGCTAATTTCAGAATGTAGTCCCGCATTGCTTGCAACTTTGGTTCCTCATTCGTAGTCATTCCAAGCTGCTGAAGCTTCGCGACATGAGGTTCGTCGCTAAGAAAGCGGTGAGCTTGAAGGGGGGAAAGCATTCGAATCATGCACGTACTCTGCGGACATATTCCTTGTAATTGAGGTGCCAGTCCTACGAAACGACGCGACGCTTGCGCGTGGCGACTCTTTCCCTTTTCCGGCTCGCTTGGATCCCCTCCAAAAGCTGAGCTTATCGGCCCTCTGTGCCCACTGAACGGCCCCATCGAATATCTGCCGCGGGAGCTGGAACCGAAATCACGTTTAAGGTCACAATTAACAATATGAAGAGTGAGACACACGGGGGGTTTCAATGCAACCAAAACATTTTGCTCGTCAATGACGGCTATGTCCGAATTCAAGAAGTGACGGAGGGACGGATACAGGACACACCACACATCACTTGCAGGAAGATGTTTCGCAGCGGAGGCAATGAACGCGGCAGCACCTAAAGCAAACCCGAATGAGTAAACAGTGTATTGCAAGGGTCCGACCTTACCTTGTCTGATCCAAGCATTGGGGTGATAGAGGAACCCCAATGTGGCGCTCATCAATTCCCAGATCCGCATCTTCTGGAACAGACCCAGTTCACACAAGCTGGTCAAAGCGGTCAAGACTTTCGCTACCACCGTCTCCTCCACGTCTAGAAAGGGTCAGCCAAATGTCTCTGGTTGAATGAAACCAACCGACCGACCTGACAACGCTTGGATCATCAACGGCAAGATGTACTCTTCAAGACTTCTCCCTCCAGCACAAGCCGCAACATCGACTATACTTTCGAAAAAGGCGAGTCGCAACAGCCAGTCTCGGTCATTCAGGTATGTTATCATGTGGCTCAAAATAACATCGTTGGTCCTCTGCCGAAGGAAAATGCACAGATACGATATATCGTGCAGAACGGCGCGTTTAACGATGCTTGAAGGGTCCATGAGTAATGCAGAAAGATGCTCTTGGATGTTATTCTGCAAATCCTGCATACTGGCATCGTACGAGACCTGCAAACACAAAGATGAGTCGTGAAATTACAGGTTTACACATGCTTCGCTAGGGCTCGCCTCATAATGCGCGTCATATTCTTGTGCATCGGGAAGTAGTTTGAACGATCCGTGCGCCTTAAGAGCTTGTCCCATTTCCAGGTAACGGACCGCAGTGTCAGCGACCTGCACAAGGCACTGTGCGTATGTGCAACGAACGGAAACCTCAGGATCCTGTACTAGATATTTGATGTTGGGTATGATGTATTCGGGGAAGATTGCAGCATTCGAGGGCGTGATCACGGTTACCATCATAAGCTATAAGAGCAGGTTCAAGATAGGCCTCCAAAATCGGGTCAAACAGAACTCACTACTTGTACTAGCGTCCTGATAGCGGCCATTCGGACAGGGGCGGCGTCGTCATGAAGGAGATCAACAATATAAGGTACCATTCGATCCAACTTGGCTTCGTCTGTCAGATGGGGTGATAGGGCAAGAAAGACATCCAGTGCGCGAATTTTGGAACTGGGCAGTGAGCAATTCCGAAGATTCGCCGAAACGAGAGCTAATATCATCAGCGCTGGGCCATCTAAGATACGGCTTAATCAGCCTGAGGAGGAGCAGAACTGGACGAAGACTCACCTATCGCAGCTCGTGGAGCTGGCTGAAGGACGCCGGTAAGCTTTGATTCGCGATTCGGTATATGAAGTTCAACTGGGAGAACGTCCTTTGAGAGAATCTTAGACGATATGAGAGTGCTTTCAGGTATAGTTACACACCTGGAATGGTTTGGAAGTGCTCGCCGTGGAGTTGTAGTCGATCGTGATTCCCATCGTGGGCTCATCCACCATTTCAGCTATGATATAAGGTTCTACACTCTCGAAATCTGCCCATAGTCTTTCTAGCCGGTGGTCGGAGTCGCTCGGTAGGGTTTCATTGGAGGTTACAGCACCACCGTGGAGTGTCGGTGGCTGGGATGAACGAGGATTGGGTGTGGGTGTGATGGTGGTACTGGGGGTAACGGGGGTTGCAAGTCCTGCGAAGGGAGGTGCAGTGGGGAGCTCGTTGACGGAAGAGACGTAGTTGTGTAGGAAGCTGAAGAAGCATTCGGGGAATACGGTTCCCCGTGAAGTATGCAAAAGACTGTCGAAAGTGGGTCGCTGGGAGGGATCCAGACTGATCATCTGTTTGATCACGTTCTACTGGTACCGATGAGTGAGGGTAAGCCAAAGGTCTGGACTATTACTCACTCGCACACCCACGTCCTCAATCTCGTTCAAAGGCGCGTCTACATTGAAGTCTCCATCCCTGTACTTGAAGAGCTGACTGAGCGTGAATAATGGCGCGCCCTCCAGGAAAAGCTCAGCAATGACACATCCAACGCTAAAGCAATCCATTGCCTCAGTGATCTTCCCGTCCCTCTTGCCATCATTCTCCTCCATTGCTATTTTTGACTTTTTAGCAGTGATCTCCGGGTTGCCTGAGGCAGTATAGAATCGTTCAGGTGCAATATAACATGTTCTTCTTCCGGATGTGTCGAAGTAGAAAGAAAAGTCGGATGGGTCGTCAAGTGGAAGATAGACCGGCTTGTATGTAGCGAAATCGGAGAGATAGACCCAATTCCAGGAGGTAACGAGGATATTCTCAGACTTGATGTCGCCATGAGATATCTTGCGGTTGCGTGCATCGCGAAGTCCGGTGATAACCTGAAAGCTATCCACTTCTTCTCAATCGGACTCAAGAATGGGCGTGTGCTGGGTGCTGAGTCAGAGAATCGTTCACTGGCCACCACCGACACTGAAACACACCTGATCCGGTCGTAGAGGTTGCTCGCTATCCACTGTCTGATAATGTAACCAGCCTTGTCGGTCTCAACAAAAGTCTGGTAGTTATAAACGTTGGCAATGTCCGACAAGGCTTCCCTTTCAACTGTTCGACAATCGTCAGAGTAGGCCGCTGTCATTGGGATTCACCACACACCCTTTAGCCTTCTCAGATGTGTTCGCAAGGTAACTCCAGGATCAGGCTTTATGAAGATCTTCACGACTAGTAAACCGTTCTTGTGTCGACACCTAACGGTCTTGAGAAACCGAGCTGTACCTAGACTGAGTGACATATTGGGGTCAAGAGGATACAAGGAATATATGGGTTGAGTACGCACCTCCTCTCATAGACAATGTCACCGCCTAATTCTGATATGAAAGAGTCGAGTGCGCCGGTCGTTCGTGTGAGGGTAGAGCCTGATTGTACGTTGCCCATGATGGCTTGTCGAGGTTTGTGTGAGTAGCAAAGGGTCGAATCGTGTTATATGAGAAGCATAAGTACCGAAGCACAGCACGACCAAATTCTAAGTCCAGTGCGGGAGTAGAGAGACCAGAGAAGAGGAGAAATGGTAGGATAACGTAAGGAGCCTTGTGGGTGCTTGTGGGCCGACGGGCGCTCTTGGCGGAATAGCTCTAGACGCCCACTGGACTCGAGATGAGGTGTGGCGAATTCGAGGTGTCTCTCGAAGATGAGCACAGTAGTGTTGCAAGAAGGCAATTGTTATTTATAGTTTGTGGCAAGAAAGGTATCGACGTTTACTTTTTTTGTATTTTGTAGTGATGAAGTGGTGGTATACGGACGTACTATTTCTACATCGTGGGTCGTGTACTTCTACTATGTGATCTATTCTCTTTTTGGTGTTCGTTGTAAGTCAGGACGATATCTAGATATACTTATTAGGCGATAGCCTCCTATACTGTTGAGAAGACTGATTGCAGAGAGAGAGAGAAAAGGAAAAAACCGTAATATTTCATTACATTGCTTCCCAGCTCTTGGTCAGCGGTTTAATTCATCCTCTAGGCAAAGTTGCATTCCTCGTTCCAGATCAGGCGCTTTGCGCAGGCTGTTGTTGCTTCTCGGTTTCCTCTCGCACGGAAGGGGGATGCTCGAACTCGTGCCTTCGCTTCTCCTCATCACCTGAGAGGCCGTACTGGATAGCTTGTCTTTCGACCTCGGCCTGGTCGAGAGGAGGGAGCTCGTTTCCGACCTTGACATACCACTCCTTTTGAGTGAAGCCCTTGGCGAAGATGATATCAATTTCCTCCAAAGAGCGGCCCCTGGTCTCCACGTAGAAAAGGATAATGAAGGGGAAGAAACAGAGGTTGACAATGCCGAAGAAGAGGAAGGTACCGAAACCACCGAGGGAGTCCAACATAGGTGGGGTCCACATAACGACGGCGAAGTTCCAACTCCAATTGGTCATCGTGGAGATGGCGTTGGCGTTAGTACGAATGGCATTGGGGTTGATCTCGGCGGGGTACAGCCATGGGAGTTCGAGCCAAGTGCTGAAAAAACTGTGCATCAGCGAGAGACGGAGGGAGGACTCAAGATCGGAGACGTACCATCCGAACGAGATAAGGAAAAGGAACAGTCCCACGACAGCTCCATAGGTTGCTCTGTTGTCCCGGTCTCCGTAGACGTTGTAGGGGATCAAGCAGAAGCAAGCGAGGAACTAAAATGGAATCAGTCGAACATCGGCAACTCGTACCACGAATTACTTACCATCGACATGGCTTGCCCAAATGTGCCCAGTAAGAACATTTTACGACGTCCCAACCTCTCAATCATAGGGTAGGATCCGAACGCAGAGATTGCATAGACAGTCGAACAAACACCACCCAAGATGAGAGCAAGCTGACGATCGAGACCGATGTACGTTTCAAAAATAACCGGACTGGCAGCTCGTCAGCGAGGTCGTAACCTAATGAAGAGACTTTCACTCACGCAAAGTAGATGACTGCGTTGCAACCACCAATCTGCTGGAAGAGCTGGGACGAAGCGCCAATAAGAGTACGTCTCAAGTGCTGGGAGGGTCCTCCAGTCAAGACATGCTTGATCTCGAGCTCACCAACGCTCTCGAGAGCATCGACAATGAGACGTTTCTGCAACTGCACCTGTGCGGAGCTCACAGGCTCGTTTGCAAGTGCAGCCACGACATGCTCACCCTCCTCGAGTTGACCGGTAGAAAGGAGGAATCGTGGGGACTCAGGGAGATACCAAACCCCGATGATGACGACGACAGCGAAGATGATCTGGAGGCCAATGGGAAGTCTCCACGAGATAGAGGTATCGATAAACGACAGCCCGAAATCTGTCGACATGATTGAATATCGGCTACACTAGCCCAGACACGGAAAACTCACCGATCCAGTATGCGATGACAGTTCCAGTGGCAATCATGGAAGCCTCAATACAGATATGGAGGCCACGATTATGCGACTTGGAGCATTCAGCTTGCCAACTCGGAACAGTCGCCGTGTTCAGGCCTTTGGAGTCGGTTAGAAATGGATCAGCGAACATTCGGAAATGAAAGCGCACCATTCCCAACTCCAGTTACGATACGACCGATAACAAATTGGTGGCCGGCTTTGAACCTGTATCAGAACGTATCAGAGCAGTCAGCAATCAATGGACTCTTCGGCTTGAAACGAATAACAAACCCGGGGATAGCAGTAATCTGAATGATAGCTCCGAGAATGACGAAGGTGGCCCCTGTCGTCGAGTTCAGCGGGGTGAATCATGATGTCCCTCACACAGACCACTCACCAATACCAATGTTCTTTCGACGACCAAGCTTGTTTCCGAAAAAGAGAGCGAATGAAGCACCTGCGAGACATCCGACTTCGTAAATAGCAGTGTAAAAGGCTTGCATGGTTGAAGAGTGTTTGTGCCCCGAAATTTCGGGGTCCAGATCGGGGAAGACACGATAGAATTGAGGTGCAGAGATAATTCCTGACATCTACAAAGGGGGAAATGAGGGAGCTGTGACGTTTGATAGATAGATGATGCATACCACACCCTGGTCATAACCAAACTATCCGCGAGACGGGACGTTAGTACCAGTATTACTGATCAACGATGAACGCTACAAACCAGAAGGAAAGCTGTCACAGGCGCGTCAGTACAGGGCCACCTCTCAAATCATAGAGACTGAAAATACTCACAGCAAGTTGCGGTGACTGTGATCGCGGCGAGCAGTCTGTCGCCAGTCAATCCCATGTAATGAGGTACACCATTCTTGACCTTCGCACGGACCGTGCTCAGGGAAGAGCTGGACGTAGATGCAGCGTCATGTTTCTGAAGCGAGCTCCTCATGGTATGGGGAAGGGGAACCAGGGGGAAACGGTGAGAGGTTGACCCAGTGGGTGCCGTACTTTTTATAGGGCATTTCTAGGTGGAACAACTTGCAGCCCGTCAAAATTATGGAAGTGGAGCGTTGGTGCATGTAGAGAATAGAATTCAAATCGTTTCGCGAACCGGACTTTGATAGGACCGAAGCGACAACTGGCGAAGGGGGCGCCACGGATGGAGTCTCTGACAGTTCATTCGATTCGATAGGACACCTTGAAATATCCTAAAACATCCAATAAGAGTTCGACGGGTGCATGGTCGACTCTAGAACAAACCAGGAGGAAGAAAACTTCTTCTGCCCTTGATAACCTCCTGAGTTTCACCTAGAATTCATGTTCGCGTTCAGACCAGGGTTACCATGCAACGTCATTTCATAAATTTAACGAGGCCGAAGTGGCTCCTATGTCGAGCGCCAAACGTTACCCAGTTGGACCTTCGCTTGAGATAAAGTCCCGGAATTTTTTTTCCGAACCGGAGGTGTACCAGTGGCGCTGTGCAGGTGCCTTAATCCTTCCGGGGGACTTGCCCCAGATACCGGCAACGCTTCGGCTTTCAGGAATCAGCAGTTTCCTACATATGTTTTGAGTTTCATTGGAGACGGCCTCAACGTTGCGAGGTTCGGGCTGAGTCGGGACTGGATCAATCGATAGTGACTCGATAAGGAGAGTACTCCAAATTTGTAAAGGAGTGGAGTGGATCAAAGCATGGTGTTGTACTCAACGCCAAGTGAGTCGGATCGCTGAGGTGGCGAGCGCGAGGGAGATAGGCTCTGAGCGTGCCGTGCTTCGTTCTCAAGGAGAGTTTGTTGGTAGGAAGGGACTGACAGTTTTCCTCCCAGATTCCAGAGAGAAATTCACCGGTGAGGTCAGTGTTGAGTCGTGAAGTTGATGGCTGGATGCGAGGGCAGAATCTGAAGATGGGAGCCGGAGGGTGAGGTCTAGATTCAGGATGATAACAATCCAATGTGTACGCCGACGGCTACATGTATGCCGAACGAGACGAGAGGTGTTGCGAAGCCGTTCTCACCGGAAGCAAGCTGCAAGGACATGCGCGTTAAGATTCAGTTTACGTTTCCCATCTTTTCAAGTGAAAGTACGAAGGGGTCTTGCCTGAAAGCAATGGACTATGACGCACATTTGTGAAGGTAAGTATACTTCGTTCAAGTTCAACCATGCTGTAAAGCTAGAGGTAGCGGCCTAGTTCTGATTCTGACCCTGATAGCCACAGGTCCGTAGTTGTACTTCAACTTGGAGCCAGTTACCAGTCTCAGCTGAGACTTGTCTGAGCTCGAGTCTTTGTTGTCAAGATGGTCCCTGAATAAGTTTGCCCATTTCCCTTTTGTTATTTCCTGACCAGGAGATATAAGTTCAATCTTTGAGGCTCTGAGGTGGCGTAGATATGGTATCGAGCTCACCGTCCTTATTGTCTCCGAGCAATCAGGTGGCTAGAATCTGTGAGCACAGGCGATTACGGAGGTCTTGCAACAGGACAATTGTTGTCAGGGTCAACGTGTTACGCGTCGACTTCGCACTTTGGCGCGTCGTCCACTAAGCGCTCGTATAAGCGCCTGTAGGGTGTATCTTTTTCGAGTCACACCGAAAATTGATCACGATTACGATTGCGCATGCTGAGCTCGATTTCCGGGGTTCGACCGCTTCTATCACGAACTCTTCGACTCAGAGTCACCACCTGCCACGTAGGACTTCGTATCTCTCCATATCGACCACGTTACTGCAGCGTAATGGCGACCCCAGTCACGGAACCACCTGCTCAGCCAGCAGCCAAGAAGGAGAAGGCCCCCAAGAAAGGAAAAGCAGTAGCGGCATCGGATTACCCCCTTGAGGTGCGATATCGTTGATTTTGTGATGATGTGCTCGCTCTCAAGAGGGTGTAGTTGAACCCACCTCCGGAGTTCTTCAGTCATCGAATTCAACTTTTCGAGCAGCTAAAGGCAGAATACGACGAGCAAGTGAAATGTAATGACTCTGGCCCATCAAATTGCTATGGAATCTCACCTTGATCATCAGCCAAACCTCGAGAAGATATCACTGTCACCCTACCAGATGGAAACGAGAAAAAAGGAAAGAGCTGGGAGACAAGTCCGATGGATATCGCGAAGGAGATCTCAAAGGGCCTCTCGGAGAAAGTCGTTATTGCAAAGGTACGTATTCCAAACTATCTATTTGACTGAGCTGACAATGCGCGTAGGTGAATGGGGAAGTTTGGGATCTCGAAAGACCATTAGAAGGTTCTTGCAAGCTCGAACTTCTCGACTTTGAACATCCGGAAGGCATGTCCCTCAATTCACAAGCTTAGATATCTAATCTGAAGTTTTCGTCCAGGGAAGCGCGTGTTCTGGCACTCTTCAGCACACGTTCTGGGTGAAGCGGCGGAGCGTCACTACGGTTGCCATCTATGCTTAGGACCACCGACAGAAGATGGCTTCTTCTATGAGATGGGCATCCAAGAGCGGTACGTCCACCTTTCTGCGGTTTTCTATGTATCTAACGTTTCCGGCTAGCCCCGTTGTCGAAGCCGACTATCCCGCGCTTGAAAAATTATCCGAAATGGCAGTCAAAGAGAAGCAAAAGTTCGAACGTCTGGTTGTGTCAAAAGAGAACTTGTTGAAGATGTTCGGGGTACGGTTTTCACCACGGGTGGAACATCACCTCGCTCTGACATTTCCTCTAGTACAACAAATATAAGCAGTACCTCATAGACACGAAGGTTCCTGACGGTACCTCTACCACAGTGTACCGCTGTGGACCCATGATAGATCTTTGTGTCGGGCCTCATATTCCCCACACGGGCAAGATCAAAGCGTTCATGGTCACTAAGGCAAGTGTGCCTCCGATATTCCACTTCCCTTGTCTCACACCCTCTCAGAACTCTGCATCTTACTTCCTTGGTGACGCGAAGAACGATTCGCTGCAACGAATTTACGGTATCTCCTTCCCTGACAAGAAGCAGCTTGCCCAACACAAAGAATGGCTTGCAGAGGCCGCCAAACGTGACCACAGGAAAATCGGTCGAGAACAAGACCTCTTCTTTTTCAACGATCTCAGTCCTGGTAGTTGCTTCTGGCTTCCGCACGGAACTCGGATATATAACAACCTAATTGAACTGTTGCGTGTGAGTAAACTCATTTATCTCAAGCACATAACACTCAAGATCCTTGCAGTCCGAGTATTGGAAACGAGATTACCAAGAAGGTAACTAGCAGGCTACATATCTCTCAGGACCCGTACTCATCGTCAATCAGTCATTTCCCCCAACATGTTCCATACCAAACTCTGGGAGACCTCCGGCCACTGGCAAAATTACGACGACGGAATGTTTGCCCTTGACGTCGAGAAGGAAAAATGGGCACTCAAGCCAATGAACTGCCCCGGACACTGTCTCATCTTCGATTCACGAGATAGGAGTTACCGCGAGCTTCCCATCCGAATGGCGGAGTTCGGTATCATCCACCGAAACGAGGCTTCTGGCGCGTTGACAGGTTTGACGCGTGTGCGACGATTCGTGCAGGACGATACCCACGTCTTCTGTACTCCCGACCAGATCGAGGGAGAGATCCACCTTCTCTTCGACTTTATGCAACACGTTTACGGTCTGTTTGGGTTCGGGTTCCACCTCGAGCTTTCTACGCGTCCGGAGAAGTTTTTGGGTGATATCAATACTTGGAATCGTGCTGAAGAGGTAAGGTACCCTCGACCAGTACCTCAGCCTGCTTGCTCACTTTTCAACTTCTCGCAGCAACTCACCAAGGCCCTTGACGCTCAGTACCCCGGCAAATGGGAGCTCAACCCCGGCGACGGTGCTTTCTACGGCCCCAAGATCGATATCACTATCAAGGATGCTTTGAACCGATCCTTCCAATGCGCGACGATCCAACTTGACTTCCAGCTTCCGGAGCGATTCAAGCTCAAATATCGCGCTGCAGAGGATCACGGAAACACTGAGAAAGCGCCCTCTAGGCCCGTCATGATCCATCGTGCGATTCTGGGTAGTTTGGAACGTTTCATTGCCATCATCACTGAGCACTTCGCGGGCAAGTGGTGAGTTGACCTCCACAACACTTTCGCGCATAGATTTTGACGGCTCGTGCAAAGGCCATTCTGGATATCTCCTCGCCAGGTTGTGGTGATTCCTGTCGCCGCTCCCTTCGTATGTGAAACCCGACTCGTTTGCGTGCTGATCACTGATTGTACCTTATCAACAGAAAGAATACGCCACCCAAATCAAAGACCGTCTGACCGGTCTGGGAATCTATACCGACGTAGACGACAGCGACAACACCCTTCCCAAGAAGATTAGAAACGGCGAGATCGCCCAGTACAACTTTATTCTAGGTTCGTCACTCCCTCATCGAGATTGGCTGCTCCTAATATTTCATGTTCCAGTTGTCGGTCAACAAGAGTTCGAGAAACAATCTGTCAACATTAGAAACAGAGACGATCCCAACTCGAAGTCCAGGGGCGAGGACATCAGCTTGGACCAGGCCGTTGAGATGTTCGTTAGATTGAAGACGACGAGGGCCCTTCATCAAGCAGAGAAGAAGCCCGAAGCGAAATGAGACAATACTATAGACTTCAGTGTCCATTACTAGCCCTACTTTTGAAAAATGACGATTCCTTCATATCCCAGCCCGATAACCTCGAGAATCTATCGGTGTGCATGCCGATTTATGGTGCCCAAAACTGATATATCCAATTTTACGCCAGATTGTAACCCAAACTACCAATACCAAAGAAAATATGTTCGTCCGTTCTGCAGCTTCTCCTGATTTTACGAGGGCTGACCGGAAACTCAGACCTCCTGTGCCTTGGTCAATGAGGGCTCCTGGGATGCGATGGAAGCATCGTCCTCTCGACCTACCGTGACCTTGTCTTGGGCGAGGGTAGGATTCAGCTCTGTCAGGAGGAACCCAGAAGCTAATCAGCGCGGAAACAGGAAGTTCAAGTTCGAAGATGCGAACCTATTTCATCCCGCTCTGTGACAACATGATTCTGGACGCGAATGGAACTGAAGAATTCGGTCAGAACAGAGGGAGCAACATGCAGTCAACATATCTTACATGCCAGGTGGAACCGCGCCACTGACAGATTTCTGCCTTGAGCGCGAAACCGTGCCAGACGAAAAGTGCCGTTCCTCGTCGTAAACATTAATTCCCGTCGATCGTGCAACCTTAATTAGGAGGCCTTTTGAAACGAAACGAGACGATGAGCGATCGGTTGCCTCAACAACCGGAAGGACTTACGGGACATGGACATCTCAATCGCTAGTTTCACGATGTAAACTACAGGGTGAAACTATCGCCACAACACGAGTTAATCAGCTTGGACGAGAGACGGCGGGTGCAATATCAGAACTCGCCTGGCAATATACGAATGGATTCTTGAGGGTCGTCATGCCCATAAGTAGGATGTCCATTCCAATTGAGACAAAGATGATATATTCGTTGAATCTGATGTGCATGGGTCAGATCGCGTTAGCGGTGAAATAGGTCATCCCATCTGCTCACTTCATGACTCGGGTATATTTAGTCAAACGGTGGTTTATTAACCGCTTCTTTACCATGACGATGAACATGATGTTCAAAACAAGATCCAGGCCTGGAGGGAGCTGTCAGCTGAAGGCGGGGCTGCGGAGAGGCCAAACCTACAAAGGTAAATCCCCTTTTCGAATTTGTCCCACCAGTGATTGAGCTGTAATTAGGGATCAGCCAAAACTGTCGCGATCAGAAGGAATTTGGCAGGACTCACTGCGATGTAGTCATGGTTGATCTGTAGTTGAGCAGGAATCCCTGTGAAGTGAAGCGCGAAACGGTCAAAGGCGGGTGGAAAAGGCGTTCACGAATTGCGTACATATGCAAGCTGTCGAGACAGATATGAGAGTGACGAGACCGGCAACCCCTGCCTTCAAAATCATCTGTTCAGATGAGTTATCAATGAATGTCATGAAGCCATGGAAGGTGATCCCTACGAACCCGTTCTCGACCAGTCGCGAGAAGGATGCAGAGCCGGTTGACAATGATGAGCATCAAGCACTGGACCTGAACCAAACCTTCATATGATCATCTACTTCGTGCGTTATGGACAGGGTCCTACCTGAATGATCCAGCACACGATGATGGTAAGGAAAACGCCCATTCCGGGAGGGAAGACTTTGTAAAGATAGCACCAGGATGTAATCTTCAGATGACTTTAGTTCTGTTCTGAAAGCGCGATCCATCTCGACCACTGACCGCAAACCCAATGTCCCTTCCGGAAATTTCAGCACCAGTGCAGGGTTCGGTTGAAAGGTTGCTTTCTTACCCGAGAATTTCAAGCCAAATCATTATCACGTAGGCAGTGATCTAGGGAAGGAAATTGTAGCCACAGACATAGACCGCTAAGTTCGCGAGCGATGACTCACCCTTCCTGCCCTTCTCGTCTCCAGAACGGCGGTCCACGCGACGTGGACTAAAAAACCGAACTAACAAATTGTTGGGTGGACGTGTAGATTTGACTAAAATTTACTCACGAAGAAACCAAAAGTAATGCTGCCGAGGACGATATCACCTCTGGTCACGTCGAGCTCCACGAATGGTGCTTCAGTTCGGAATCCAACGTCCACGGCCATTTTTTGTTGGCAGGGAGGAAGTAAGGTCGAGTGAGTGAGCGCGAGCCTTGGTGTTATACGATTCGTCCTTTGCAAATTCTCTATTTCCAAAACTCGTTTCATGGGCATCTCGGATGTTGCCAGACCTGTCACTCATGACATGGACATTCTGGAAATACGTCCAGCATCAATCCTGACACAAAACCAGGCACTCCATGCACCTTTTGGGGTGTATGAGTGGACGATAGGTATAGGCTGGCATGAGATTAGGGGTTGACGCGCCATCTCATCGTGGTGAAACCTTTACTTCCGTTGATGAACTCCACCAATACCGTTCCCGTTCCGCATCAACATCTGACGAGGAGAGACTTGGAAGGTCGGTGTCCGATACACGCGGGCTATAAAAGATCCACAAATAAGCCCTCTGTCAGTGGAACAGAACAAACACTCCGAGCCGCACCATCGTTCCCCTTCTGGCACTTTTCTGGAAAAATTTCAATCGATCTGAACGTTCCGGTGCTCGCTGGCAGCGGTGCTACCCAGGCTCAGAGTAACTCGTGTAAAATATGATTGATATTGGATTCTGTCAAAGTCTTGTGTGATCTAAAGCTGATTCGCCCGATTCCAGTTTACCCCTATTCAAAGATTGAGGTTGTGGGTCCTGGTGGATGCGTAATCGTGAGAATCCGGAATTATGTCACCTCGTCACGTCACATTTCTCCAGAACCGGCCCGCCCCAGGCAATCCTCGACTGGGTGCGCGCAAAAACAAGTGAGGTCCGGTGAAAAGAGTGAAGAGTCGGATTCAGTCGGGTTTTAAGAATAATATCAGACGTTAAGTTACATTAAAAGGACCTACGCTAAAATGGATTCACAACGAGAACAGAGATCCTTGGACTCCTCTCGAGTAAACGTCCAGCATCGAGGACACTTCTCGAGGGTTGCAGGACGAACGCGAACGGCTATATCTGCATCTAGGCCTGGTGAAAGACACGAGGGAGCGGCGTGAGGGTTGAAAACATTGAAAGAAAGTGAGAACTAACCAGGTATCTCAACCGAATCAGAGTACACCCACGCAGGAGCATTCCCGACACCACCCAACGAGCCTTCTTCCACCAAGGAAGCATCCGATACGATAAACAGTGTTTTCAGCAAGTCCTCTACAGGTCAGATGGTCAAACAAATGCCTTCGGTTGCTAACTGGTGACTCACCTTCACGGCGTAAGAGGTCAAGAATCGGACTGTTAGTATTCCCCAGGTCCCCGGGTATGATGATGTCCACTTCTGCTTCAAGGGAGCTTTTGAGTTGTCTAGACGACGAACATTCAGTGAAGAGACTATCTTGATATGGACAAGGACTGACTTGGCACCGCGGGCCTTTTCCAAAAGGCCCAAGACCGATTTCCGAACGTGAAGCAGTGTCTTCATTTCATCGTGAGCCGTAGTGTCTTCCCATTCAGAGGACTGACGTCCGTATATGTGAGTCAAGAATCACAATCTTAGGATCGGACGCCACATACCAACGGAGACCACTTCTTTGAGAATATGGACGGCGCCATGCGTTGGTAGTTTGCATTGATTTCCTCAGCAAGATGCGGAAGGACGGGCGCAATAACGTGTGTCATGGTACCCAAGATCTATAGAAGTCGAGTCATTTCATTTGATCCAGTCCAAACCAGGAAGTGGGGTCCCTCCTACCTTTTCAAGGACGGTAACAACCCTTCGTCGTTCTAGGCTGGAAGGTCCATTCGCATACAAACAGTCCTTTGTGATGTCAAAGTAAAGGGATGATAGCGTGATGTTGCAGAAGTTGATTAAAGCGGTCATAACTGGAGCGTTGTTCAGACATGTTCAGCCCACGCGAGGAATGCTAGTTTGTACCCACCTTTCGGGAAATTATACAAAGCGTAACCTTCTAAAGCAGTCTTCTCGAGAATGAATAACTCATGCATCACGTATCGTTCAGCCTGGGAGACAGTCAGCTGTGGAATGACTAGGGTGTAGAAATGAACTGACCAAGCCTAACTCATGCTTGGAAACTCTCTCTGTATCCGCGGTACCGATATTCCCAAGCATGAAACGAGTAGAGTTTCTGATCTTCCTCATTGACTCTGCAGTCTGTGCCAAGACTGTGCGACCAATCGACATATCTTGCCAATATTCGACCGTAGCAGCCCACAGACGGAGGATGTCAGCACCATACGCGGGCTCTTTCTTCTTGTCCTGACGACATACAACGGTAAGCCTGCCCACACAAGGGAACCAACTCATCCTTACCTTTCCCCCATGTACGATTGTAAGAGGACTAATGATATTCCCCAAACTCTTACTCATCTTCTTCCCTGACTCATCCAACACCATCCCATGCGTAATCAACGTCTTGTACGGCGCACTAGGAGCGACATCGTCCGGAGCCGCTCCAACGTATGTGAGCAACTGACTCTGGAACCACCCGCGGTGCTGGTCAGATCCCTCCAAACACACGTCCGCCTCGTAATCCCTCTCGCTGCTCTTTCCCACGCCCATTTCGCCTAGCATGGACCATGAACTACCACTATCAAACCAAACATCCATCGTATCAGTTCCTTTGCGCCAAGTCTTGCGGAGGACATCCGTCGTCGCATCACCTCTGAGGGATGTAGGGATAAAGTCCTCAACAGGGCCGTCCCACCAGTACGCAGTGCCTTTGGCCTCGATAACAGACAGAATGTGGTCTAAGGAGGCAGAATCGAGGGTGGCCTTGTCGGTTGGAATGTGGTACAAAGCGGGAATAGGAACACCCCAAACGCGTTGCCGGGAGATGCACCACTCGGATCGCGACCGAACGAAAGATTCGAGGCGATTTCGTGCTGAGGATGATGGATTAGAAGAAACATGGAGGGTAGAAGGAACATGCATACAAGCGGGAGGGAAGAAGTGTACATTTTCTAGTGCTGCTAACGCCTTTTCCTTGATTCCATCCAGGTTTGCGAACCATTGAGAAGTAGCACTGAGGAGAAGGGATGCCATGAGCGCGACTGCGACCAACTTCGAACGAATAAACCTACGTGACGATAATTGGCTTGTCCGTCTTCCAATCGTAGGGATATCGATGTTTGAATCGCTGGACCTTCACGAGCGCTCCCATCTGTTTCAACAGATCAACCACAGCTTTCGACCCTCCTTCAAGAACAGGCTGCCCGATCAACGTTTTCGATGCCTCCTCTCCAACGACCTTGGCGACCTCTGGGCTGAAAGCCCCTGCACCATCGACATGACACCGGATGGAATCAGCATCTAGGATCAGTCCAAGGGATCGGAAGGCATGGTAATCTTCTGCACCATGAGCGGGTGCACAGTGAACAAGGCCGGTTCCCGAGTCGGCAGTGACATGATTCGCCGCGATTATCTTGAGGGAAGGTTGCTCCTTTGACGTGTTCAGAGAGGAGAATATGGGAGTGTAGGGAAGTCCAACGAGATCAGAGCCTATAGTATAATCAGACGACAGTCATGTATGTAGAATGGTCAATCGTACCTGTGACTTCTCTAATGACTTCGACCGAGCCAATTATTTCATTCAAAGCCTCTAATCGATCCTTCACGACGATGAATGTACGCTCTCCCTCAACAGCTCTAACGACAACGTATGTCAAGTCAGGATGAACCGCTATTCCCTATCCGGACACCACACGATTAGATCTAGGTCAAATCATAGTACACATCCAAACTCACCATATTAGCCGTCAAAGTCCACGGCGTCGTTGTCCAGACCAAGAGCTGCACGTCTTCGAATCTTTGAAGTGCAGGAACCCGCTGCAAAGAGTCCTGGTCGAGTTGGAATGTCACGTAAACCGAGTGCGAAACATGATCATCCTTGTAGACGAGCTCAGCCTCAGCGAGAGCTGATCTCGAAGACGGAGAGTAATGAACGGGTCTATAGTGCCGGTATATAAGGCCTTTTTCTACCATTTTCTTGAAGATTTGAAGCTGCCTCATTTCATAGCGATGGTCTTAAGGTCAAGAATGAGAGGTCTACAATAGTAGAGAACGGTCTGTCCCGCACCAAGAGTCCTATAGGTTGACGAATCCGAGCCCCAATCAGCCATGATGCCAAACTCCTGAAACTGTGCCTTCTGCGATGCGATTTCTCGTGTCGCCGTGTTATTCGCAGCACTTCGTATAACATTGGGAGATACAGCAACCGAGTCCTTGCCAAGTTCTTTCAGAGCCTTGTTCTCGATGGGTAAACCGTGACAATCCCAACCTGGCAGGTAGCTGGGGATAAGGAATGTTCAGAAACACGAAACAAGAGGAAATCGCGGACACTCACTGAACCTTCTTCCCCTGCGAGACCTGGAACCGATTGATAATGTCCTTCAATATCTTATTCAACGCGTGCCCTGCGTGTCTGCAACTCAGTAAAGCGCGTCACAACTGGAGTGATAGAGTTCCTGACCCATATGAAGGTCTCCGTTCGCATATGGCGGTCCATCGTGAAAGACAAATACTGAGCCTTCTGAATTACTGTACTAGGTACCAACGTGAGCTAAAATGCACATGCTAAGAGAAAATGATGAGTCTGACCTGCCACCGGTACAATTCCTCACACGTCCGTCTTCTTAGCGGCTTTTCGCTCTTTTCCGGGTCAGTCCATAAAGGGAACTCTGTCTTTGGAAGAAGAAGAGTTTTTGAATAGGCCTTGCTGTCGAGCCGTTCTCGAGAACAACACGCCGAGGTGGAGAAGGATGCGAATGAATGGTTGAAGGTCGTGAAGCTAGGCCTGCATTTCCTAAGAGCCTGCAACGACCTTGTTGGCATGTAGAGCGTGAATGTCAGCCAGCAGCGAGGTTGAACGGACGTGTAATGTTAGAAGAACGGGGTTTTGGGTGCCCAGCTGAAACAGGGAAAGGTCCGGGTGAAGGTGAGTCGTGGGAAAATTGCGCGCAAAAAACAGATCTCCGTCTGACTCTGAGTGAGTGTTCAGTGCGTTTATGGTATAGTTTAAATAATCTTCACAAAAGTTACTAAACGCTTTTGTGCAATACATAACAAAACTGAGGGAGCGAAGCCAACATTTTCCCAGCGCCCACAGCAAAACAGTGTATTTAGTTCAATCTCTACAGCTTCGCTTCAAGGGGATGATCTTGGATCTAATCTTCACACTGCTTAGTACTGTCGTCCAAATGTGCATCCCCGTGCCTGGTAAGGTTGGTTCAAAGACTTTCTCTGGCCGAGGAATATTCGCACGGCTGACGCGAGTACCAATTTTCGGTGTGTCTCGTACTTTCTCGTGCTGTGATATTCGAGCGATACCCTCATAACCTTGCTTTCTGCCCACTGTATCCAAAGTAGCCCGACAACCACCCCCAAATTAACCCTCCCAGCTCGTTTGGTTTTTCATGGGGAACGAGATGCCCTGCTCCAGGAACTCGAGTATTATCCGCATTCTCAGGCCTCAACCACACTCGTTCGCGAGTCGTCCAAGGATATATCGCGAGCCTGTCGGACAACCGTTCAATCAAACATCCTGGGACAAATGAGAATAAACTCACTCTTTCTGTCCAGTTCCAGGGACAGCCCATCTCAGTCCCACATCCTTCGCGTTCAACTCACCTCTCCATAGTCGCACCCAAGCCTCCTCTGCGCCTGTCCACGTATCTGCGAACGCAATCGCCTCCGACAATGGCGACATCTTCAAACGGACCTGACCCCCTGATTCGACGAGTCCACCCTCGACGTAAAGATCTACAACACGAGGGTCCCAACGTTTGAAAAACGGGCTCTTGAGGAAGCCCTCTTTCGCTGCCTCACGGGATTTCCATGTGCTACGTCGAATGAAGGCCCCTGCCGCCAGACTATTCGGATGTTCGTGGTTGAGGGGTTTTGGGTACAAAATAACCGGATCTATCAGTATGAGCAGGGAGAAGAAATTGGTATTGGCGTTAGGCAATGAAGAGACGGGAGAGGATATAGATGTCAAGGTGCTATAAAAAAGGCAACATGAGCCGTACAACCACCCCAAATTGAACAAAGCTACTCACCAAACGCAACCTCCGAATGAATGCCCGATTGCAGCAATTGTTCGCGTCTTTTGACCGCTAGAACGATCGTAAAATCCGTACTTCTGTCTTTGTGCTATTTCCAATTGCGTGAGGCGATGAAGGTGAGTAGGAAGCTCCTCGGATATAGCTTTCGAAGGTAGGTAATGGGTCAAAAAGGTGACCAAATCCCGAGCACCGTTCCGCCAGTGAACTACGGAGGTTCGCGTTATTGCCCGATACGAAATGAGCGTCAATGAAAACACTTGCAGAGGGAGTTCATGTTTCCTTCGTTGAGCAAAGCAGAATCGCCATGGTTGGCTGCATCCCAGACCCAAATTTCTTGTATTAGAGATTGAGCGCCGGGTGATGAAAGCAATGCAGCTAAAGTTGGTTCCCAAGTCTGATGAGGTCGTGTAAGTCAATGTTATCATTTTCAAGGACAGTTTCAGACGCACCTCTTTGTTGAATCCATTTGCATGAGCAAAGAAGAGAGTCAGACCGTCGTTCTTGCCCTCGACATCAGTGCTTCGGCACCGGACATAGCGATTAAAGCACAACCACAGCACTTTGTCATGCCCTCGTCGTTGTTTCCCTTCCTTCACCCTCTTGGCTGCATCGTCCTCCAATTCTCGTCTCGTGCGAAGTAAATGAGCTTCACCATCCGCAGAAAGCTTCTGCCGCTCCTCTTTCGACAGTACATCCCCTTCCTTTGCCGTTTGCGGTAATTCAACTTCAGGATCTTCTCTCCAAAATGCAGCTGGCACAACATGAGTCGTCAACGAATACGGTATTCTCGTATCACCGTCCCATATTGGTTTCCTCTGTCCACATGGCAAGTTTGGCAACAAGTGAGCTGGTGGAAGGGCTTCTGGAGGGGGCGGATATGCACTAGCGAGGACAATTGGAGGCCCAGGATAACCATTCACGAGGTGTTCAGGCGGTGGAGTTGGAGGCTGATCCAAACGAGGATGCGAAAGAGGATATTTGCTTTCATCGTATGCTTCAGTATTGCCCTGCTTCATGATGGTCAGCGAGAAGAGATCGGTAATTCGAAACGCACCGGTAATCATACTCGAGTTCGGATCGGTAATCGCTCACCCACTTGCCGGATTCTGCGATGACCAACCTCAACCAACCCGCTGACAAGTACTAGGACTGGTCAAGAAAGTACCGGGAAGATTCCAGCATTTTCCAACTGGTCTGTCCTGAGCGAGGCAACATATTCGCAGTCACCGTACGATTTCCGATGAGTCATCAACAGTCTATTGGGCCCTTTGTCAACGCGTGTTTCGACGGCAAGCGGTTCGCTTGCGGCTTGACTCGTTTTCTTGAAGTCATTCAGCTTCGTCAACATGCCATGATCTCTGGACTCGACTCAGCAAGATATGGAACCGGCGAGGCACTCATCAGACATACTACAGATGTCCTCATCAGTTTTCTGCATGAACATGCTATATTCGACACTGTGATTAGACACGGACTCAGACAGGAATCTTGAATGTAGCTTTACAGCGTCGGTGACCAGACTTCGTTCCGAGGATATTACCAGTTGGACCGTAAGCTGCAAACTCTGGCCCACTTGGATTCCCTCCGAGCCGCAGTGCAGATCGATGTAGGGCTCATTGCTGGACCCACTACCGTTCATTCCCGTCTGGGAAACACAAACACCCCCATCGAGAACAAGTATCTGACGGCTCAGCGCTCAGTACCGTCAGCCTGAAGGGAAACAACGAGTACAGTTTCCATCAGTCTCTGTGGCTACCCATCAAGCAAGGACCCTCACAGTAATTGTTCCATTCGAGAAACAAAAACACCTCCGTTGCGTTCATTGAATCTGAAACTCATCAGCGGTGCGCCCCGAAACAGCAAGACTTCTTGTGGGTAGCGCTTTGAACGTTAAAGTTGAAGTTTCAAATTCCAAGCCGCGCTCAACTCGGTGCTCCCACAGCTGTAGTAACAGCTCACTGAGAACTATTTCATCAAGGTATTCGCAGTGCGAGAATCTCCTAAATTACGGTCCCCTATAAATGGTTGAAGCGTGGTATTGCCAGTAAAGGGTATATCGAGATCCATTTCCGGGCTCAGTAGAGGCAGGAGGCGCTTCAGTTGCTTTGTTCTGCAGTCCACCTACCGCTTCTGAAATCTCAAGCGATTCTGGAACGCGGCTACAAACCTAAACCACTATTTGCTAAAAACCCGTTGTACATACTATGCGGTCAATTTCCGAGCCACTCCAAGCTTCTATCTTTTTCGGCCTCATCGCCATTATACTTGCCAATGGGTTCGATTGGGCGTTCGACTTGGACGAAGTTAAAACCAGTGTTCCTCCACGAAGACTACGCTTCGACTCTCGACATGCTGGTATCTGCTGGAGCCTCAGATCGAAAGGCTGTGTGTCACAATCGATTATTATATGTGCTCAGTGCTCACTGCTAACTGCAGGCGCCACCATATTCATAGGAATATCTATGACTCCCAACCTACCATTCGTCGACCTGTATGAGCCTGTATGAGCCTGTTCTATGACCAAGTCCAACAATCTGGAGGTAATCATCCCGGGGCTTGCCCGGTGCATAATATCTAGTAATTTCTCGAAAGTTCCCACACAATAATTATAGGGCACCGCCAAGTTTCCGGCTCCGGCCCCGGCCCGTCGCCACATACCGCTTGACTCATGCTTGAAAGGCTTACGATTGCTCGCAAATCCAGTGCACCGTTTGGTGCCGGAAACTGTTTTTTTTTTCAAAGTCATTGTATATGTTTTTACCCAGACCGGCCATGATTCGATCTCGGTAAGCTCCAGTCGATTGACTCAGCTGTTCTCGATCCCACCAGGTATATAAAGCTTCTCTCCCCTCGAAATATCTTGCATCATCTCACCGATTTCCAATGGCCCCCATATCTACCCCAAAGCAGGATGCCCACTCCCGCCGCAATCTTACCATCTCCACTCACAGTCCATCCCGCACTTTGACACCACAGGAACAACTGCGATACGTCGAACGCATCGGGAAACATTTCGGGCGACACCTTTTCCAGCTTCACCTCAATACTCAAGCGCAAATAAAGGCCCAGCTCGAGCGCCAGAAACGAGCACGAGATCAGAATTGTCTATGGATGCCGAGGTATGTAGTCTGTAGATATATATCTCTTCATTACCCCCAGCCGGCTTATAATTGATTCTCCCTACAGGATGGATGTGTACGACGATCCAGATTCCAAGGACATGGTCGCCACATTCGAGCTGCCCGGTGTCACTCGCGGTGACATGACCATGGAGGTTGTCAACGGTAAATTTGTACTCGAAGGGAAACGGCAACTAAGGGTCAGACCTCTCAATACCCAATACACTGAATGGACCTACCCTGACCCTCCGGTCGCCACGACCAGGTCGCAGTCGCCTGCAATGTCCGACGACATGCAAGTCGACGGTTCTCAAGGCAGTGAGGGCCACAGCGAAGCGGAATCCTCCTGCGGCTCCGGGCAAGGCGATCGCGCTGTCCCGTGCGTTGTTGTGTCGGAGTTGCGATATGGACAATTCAAGAGGGAGATCCAACTGCCAGTAGGCATCGAGGTAAGTGTCGGCGATCACAGCATTTCTCCTACAATCCTTCGATTGTGCATCTTGTCAAGTCGCCTATACAACCGAGGAAGGATCAGTGCATTCCTTGACTCGTGTTTTCTGATTATTGTTCGACATTTATAGGCGACTCTCTATGACACCTTTTGATGACACCTTTTTGTGTCGATGTCCCTTATTAGGCCGACAATGGAATGTTTACTGACTCGCGTTTCTTTCTTTCTTTCTTCTAGAAGAAGCACATCACCGCGACACTGTCCGATGGAATTTTAAAAATTACATGGCCACGTCAGCTTCCAGATCGAGTCAACAATACCAGTGCGGTTCGCAACGAGCCTCTTCCAATAAAGGCAGAGAATCATAGTCCCGTGGTCTCTCAGTAAACCAAGGCAGATCAACCACTCCTTTCCCTTCCCGCGGGGTTTCCCTTCGCACTCTTCTCTCGAGAGAAAGCCACTTTTATCATTCATTGCTGTACTCTATACTCGAACCGTCATTCCACGCTACCATCTGTTGTACTACTGCCTACCCAGCCATCAGAGTTTTCTCTACATCTTGTTAATTGGGACATTGTATTACATCCCTATATCTATTCTGCTCTGCTTTTGCTCTTCACCTCTCCCTTGTGTGGTCTTTTTGGATGTTTGTAGCCCAGTACCCAACTCATTCGGAAACTTTATGATACTCTTATGTGTCTAGATATTTATTAAGTCATGTGCTTGAGCTTCTTCTACTCGCCATACGAGCGCAAACGCCTGAGACTATTTGAGGCCGCGACGGTACAGCACTTCCTGAAGTGTGGCGTAACGGGGTTTCGCTTTGTGAATAGTGCGATCTTGTGCCATGCATGTACATGTCGTGTAGTCAACTATACTGAACTCCATTGACCCCACCAGGGGGCTAGGGCCCGGGACCGCGACGTTGGATAGCCGCCACCAAACTCGACGGACTTCCAGTGAACTGACAGCCTCGTACTAGGGTCCCGAGACCTGAGGCCAGAGAGTGACATGCACAAACAAGTCTAGGGCAGGCCTAATGGGAGTTTCAAGGCAGCGAACGGGTTCTCGATGCGTTTTGGGGTGGTGGCACCCACATTGCTGTAGAGTCGAAGTTGTTGTGGATCTTTCGTAGCTGATTTTTTTAGCGCCAAATATTGATGGTGGGAATGAGAATGCTTCGGCGCTCGATAAGATCACGATTGTGGCAAGAACGGACCTGCCATCTGGTCTACCGGACAACTACCGGAGCTGTATACGATGCCAATACTCCTCTACGACTTTTAGAGTTCCGGCTGCGGTTCATCAATTTCCTGACTAGGATGCCTCTAAAGTTTATACTCGCCTGAGCATGCAGAGAAAATTGAGTCATACATGATCGATCGAGTGAGGAGTTCTGAGTCGCGGCACCGCAGGTTTCCAGCTAGAGACGGTCCTTGGTTCCTACTAAGGCATGCGGATTTGCTGGTAAGTGTGTGAGTCTACTGTCGTAAGATGCCGGCGGAACTTTGAAGTTGGCATTCAAGGAAAAGAACCGTTCAGAACATCCCAATCAATCAATCGTTGTCCTGGGATTGAGCACGAGCGCAACAGGCAAATGGTGAACAACCCGCTGTTTGTGTTGCTTCGATTAAATTCATATCACTGGCTCCAGGTTGAACCCTGGAATGAACGGCGGACATCTTCCAGCGTCTTGACGGGTCGCTAAGCCCTGAGAGCGGGATTGTGAGCGCCGCGATTGAGCGCTCAATAATCTCAGAGTCCAGACTGTGGAAGTCGGTTTCCTGTCGGACGTCGAGGACGCGGGCGTTGAAGATAATATGAGGTCAGGAGGAATCCCGCCGCAAATGCCTCGAGGACTTCGGTGACGGTGGACAGGGGCTCCTTCTGACTCTCATGAGGCGCCTACTGGATCGTCAAGTGCTCACGAACACATCGCGAATCGAAATGGATGATGGATGATGAACTTGGGATTAGCTGTATAGATCTCTCAACAGCTTATTGCACCGGGGGTGATGTACACGCCTTATATCGTGTCAACAGTCGATTCCCGAACCCCAGGGAGAGCCGACCATCATGCAATATGCATAGTGTTCGGCCGTTCCTGTGCCTACGCAGTAAGTATGAGTCTATGCGATCCCGTTCGAATGACCTACTCGTGTCGTAGAGACGAGTCACTAGTGCCTAAATGGGTCATCTCAGGACCTCATGTGCTGAAGCCCCAACGGGAGTTCTACAAACAACATCCAGTTAGAACGTAGCATAGCATGAACGGCCACTCCAGGGAATGATTATCAGCTTAATGCTTGCGTCAAAGAGGGTTACACTCACAGCGGGATCTCCGACCTCCCTACGGGACGCAGAATTGGGCTGTTGTATAGTTTGGTGCCCACTTCGATAACAGTCGTATTCAACAGCTCTTTATCCCGGAGATCGAGCTTTTGAATAATAAATTCGCCGGTATAAATCTAGATAAAGAGGCTAGCCATACTGCGCTTCTGTCCTAATGTTCTACATTAGCCCGAATATTCTTCACGAAAGTTCTCTCACATTATAGTACCAGATACCAAATATGTCAGCCAATCACACTACCTCTTCGAGTCATTCTCACTGCCTGCGGATTATAAATGATGCTCACCTCTTCTGATATGAATGCCCAGGGCAAGACAGGCAGCGGAGGCCGCCCGAGCCGTACTAGTGTAAGTAGCTGGTAGTAATAGACGTGAAGTTCAAGTTGTTTACTAATGACGTGATCGCACAGAATTTGGCTCACGTGAAAACGGCTAGGGTACAGCCACGACCGGTCACCGACCCCACAGTTGCACAGAGGAGAGGCTGTGCCTGCAGCTGTACCCTCCACAGCGACAGAAGCACTGCTGTGGATGAACTTGCTCAAAGTACTCAATGATTTCAAACTCACGCCGACGCACTCTTCGTCACAACAATCCCGATTCTTTAGGACTCAGTCGGCTCAGCATTACGGCTTCAGAAGTTGCTGAGATACGAGGTCTCGGGCACCCATTGGCGCGACAAGGCGACCAAGTCGTGCACTCTAAAACGCCCATATACATAGAATGTTTTTCCTCCCATTATCGTCCAGATGACATGCGAGGACAGGCAACGCCCGTCGAGCGGTCAACAAGCACCCACAACAAACGCGGTCAACTACAGAGAAAATACATTGTTTGGGGCGACAGCCAATATGTAAGTATATATCTAGTACACTGGTATTATCGCCCAACCAACAGCTAAATCAAGTGTCTGTTGATTAAGGATGTATGTATGTGGCTTGTGGCGACTGTCAGAGCAACAGCGGGTCGCCAGCGTTTCAGTAACAGCAACAGCAAGGGACAACATTCTAAATACATCAAAACATGATGCATTAGGTGTCTTTCGGTGCCTTTGATAGGTATGCATGAGCTCTCGGAGTGATCCACGTTCCGACGCCCACAGCGTCTAAGTTCAATGAACGACATTGATAGACGCCTGCGGGCCCGGATCAGGTACCCATGATTTCGTCCATTTCTCCCGACCGTCCGTGGGTGGCGCTCGACGTCCCCGCTCTGAACACCCCGATCAAGTGCTGCAAAGGTCACAATGACACTCCAGCATAAACCACTGCCCCTCCTTCATTCATGACCCTTGGTAGGTCCATTTCATTTCGCCGTTGAGCTCGGATCGAACGACACCTGGCGTCATCCGTACGCGGCAAGTCGAGGGGGAGGGGAGTGGAGTTCACGACAGGATTGAGGGGAATATAGGAGAGCGATGTGTCGCAACAGGGGGCGTTCGAGATCACAAAATGCCGCTGTCTTTCAATGCATTCTGTAGAATGGTCTCTCTGACAGCAGCGAACACGAGTCGAATGTTGGTCGTGTCCGTCGCTTGAGTAAGACTGGGTCGAAGGGACATGTCAGATCTCACCGTGAAACCAGGTAGGGAAGTACTCACTGTGGGTATACACTCAGCCTTGCACGATTGAGCTGAATAAACTTCCAAAGGATAAACTTTGCGGCCTTGTTGATGTCGTTACCTCCGGTAAATTCGGAGAAGTAGCGCTTCAGGGGGACCTAGAGCCCAGGATCGACGTCAATACAGGTTCCCTATCTTGGATGTTCAGGCTCGCGAAACCTTACTTTTGGTATCTTCTTCTTAAACACGTCCGTCTTGTTCAGAAACAGGATTATTGAAGTCCGCAGGAACCATCGAGAATTGATAATGCTTTCAAAGAGATTAAGGGACTCTTGCATTCGATTCTGGAAAGTGTGGCGTCAGTGTACAGCAAAGATCGCAAGTGCGGGGGAGACGTACTTGAGTTTTTTCCTCCAACAACACCTGGTCGTACTCGCTCAACGCATGACAAAATATGATGCTCGTGACGCTCTCGAAGCAATGTATCCATTTTCGACGTTCCGACCTTTGCCCGCCCACGTCAAACATGTGTATTCTTTCCGCGACAAATTGATACGTCTGTCAGTCACTCATCTTGATACTCGGGGGAAATAGCTGGTACTCACGATATATCTCCGCTCGTGAACCAGGTCTCTGAGATCGTTGTACTCTTCTGACGCGCCCGTAAAATGTCTGTTTCAGAGGGGAGGTAGTCTGGAGAACCAATTCTAATGACTTCGGAGAAAAAGCTGCGAAGGGTAACCATCAGTAATTAGGTTGATGTGAACTGCCAAAAACAACCGCTCACTATGGCGCGCTATCCATCAAATAGAAAGTACTTCCATGTTCGTCTAGTACCTTGGGAATGACAGAATCCAGCCAAAACTGATGTATCGCGTCCGCAATCTCTGGGCTCAATCCGTTCTTATCGTCGTGGTTGTAATTCATGATTTTGTCTGCCAACGCGCGGTTCCGACTTTTTGCACATTGGATTTCCAACTTGTTCATGGTGAGGATGATCGTTCGTATTGAATCGAGAACGTTTCGGTATACGATGGAACGATAGTGGGCACGTTCCTTCGCTGAGAAGCCATTATTGTGGATGATACGCATCTGCTTGACGATGGTTGATTTCCCTGATTCTCCAGAGCCTATTAAATAAACGCGGTTTAGGAGATCGTCCGGTAGGTCCTACGGGCAGAGCACTCACCCAGTAAGAGGATCTTACACTCTTTCTTCAGCCGCTTGTGGTCATCCTCAAGTCCTCTGTCTATCTCGTCGCTCCGTTTCCTTCCCTCCTTCGACGGCTTGAGACCCATATCCCTCTTAGCGTGCTTCCCCTTAGATCCAAAGTATTCTGTTGGGCTCGGGAAGGGACGGCGTAGTGAGAAACGTCGGTCGAAAGAGAAGAGATTATAAGCGTGGTGGAGGTTCAGTGTTAAGTTGGTTAATGAATTCCGGAATTCATGGGTCGCACCCAAATTGCCATGTTTGCCCGTCAGGGAAAGTGCCCGTGCAGATGTAAAGGGTAAATATTACATCAGCCGTTGCGGTGCCTGTCACTTCCCGTTGTCAAACCCTGGGCGTCTGGAACCTCAAGTCGCGAAAACGATCCGAAAGAATTTGGTGGCGTAGGAAACAGGAGAGACCTGGGAATGCGAAGCGCGACATAGTACATTTTGACTGTGTTCACTATATAATCACGGGGGCCGCAAGCTTGTTCTGGAGCGGCCTTAAAACCTCAATTCACCGGTATT
Source organism: Marasmius tenuissimus (assembly GCA_029532415.1). Taxonomy (NCBI): domain Eukaryota; kingdom Fungi; phylum Basidiomycota; class Agaricomycetes; order Agaricales; family Marasmiaceae; genus Marasmius; species Marasmius tenuissimus. Next base: position 5,100,139 of record JAQOTA010000053.1, read on the forward strand.
CGCAGTGGGTATCTATGTAGAGACTTGGATCCTCTATAAGTATCGAACGCGTTTTGAAGACTTCAAGTGGATCCTAAACAACCACAGTATTTGGTCCACAACCCCTAGACAAGAACGAATCCGAGTCAGCTTTGATCCTAACGGAGAAACTAGTAGCCTTGCGGCGGACGCACTCTCGCCTCCTCCTTCGCCTGATCTATTCGTTGTTGAGGTTCCTGATCTGACGTTGTGGCGTATTCGACTGTCTTGTCAGCGGCGTTTTCTGCAACTTTTTCAACATATGTGTCGCTCGCTAGCCTTGCCATCCTATCCGTTTCGCCTTTAGGCTGTCCGTCAGAGAAAATCTTGGCTTCGGCGGGCGGCAGGGTTGACTCACTCATTTGGGGATGAGGCGCTGGTTGACCGTTGACTGCTTGGAGGATGAGTCTCCGGCATGACAGATTTTAAGGAGGAGTTAGTCACTCGCTGCTCACCTGGTTGACCACCTCGTCTCGTATCATTGGGCTCGTTGGACATGATGAGAAAGTAGACACTGGGGAAGGAAGGATATTCGAATCTCCTCCCAGCTCGAATCGCGTCTGACCCTCATATAGGCCGCAGTCGTATCTCGTCCCTTGACAGCTTGGAGACCGAAATCTGTTGAACTCTAGGTCTCCCTGAGCGGGTTGATGGGTGAATAGAAAGGGAGGGAACGCTCGCGAGTGTTTTGTTCACTTTCTCAGCGTCTGTATAGCGCTCTACGTCGATCTGTCCGGTTGAGCAGATGGGTAAGCACAACATATACTTCTGTCTGTAAAACTGGGTGCTATCTTTAGCCAGGGATTCCCGTTGAGCTGGCCTGATAGTTCAGCCTCTACAGCTTTGCACCAAACTCAAACGCGACGCTGATGCCGCCATAGGAAGCACGAGCGAACAATCGGATTTGTGATTGTTGGAAGTCCGAAAGAGGAGACAGGAGGAGATAAAGTGTGGGTAGACTCTACCCATTTCGCTTATTGTTCAACTCAGTCTTGGAAGGGCCGTCGCGTCGCACTCGTGGAGGTATTAAAGTGCCGCAGCTGAGCTGTTCAGTGACAACAAGGGCGGATACTGCTCACCGTGTCGAACGGCTTCGGTGATGGAAAGACCGAGGACAGGATTAGCTTCGCAGGCAGGGTATGTGCTTGTATGAATTGACTCACCAGGATGTAGTTCAGACTAGGAATCACAGTAAGCGCGCACCCTGCGTGAAGGATGCCTGAAGGCCGATCCATAGAGCTTGACAATTGGAGTGGTAAAGCTACCTGCCTTGACAAATGAATCAATATATCACCGTCTCCTTGTCGAGGAGTCCCGAAGAGTTGATAAGTATTGAGATAGGAGGCACGTTGTCAGAACGCTAAATCGATCCTCCTGGCATGTCGGTGGGTCCGCCGGCGGACATGAGAACGTTATTCAAACACGCCACCATTTGCGTTTATAGTTTAGACTGGAGATCGCCATTTCGGTCACGGTATTGTACAAATGACTTGGCAATGACTTCAGCGTTTGACAATCCATGCTGAGAACATGTGTTACACTGTTGTTCCGTTGGTAATTCGTTGAACGAAAGCGAATAGAGAATGTCCCAGTCCATATCCAGCGTTACATGCGCTAGACGTGCGTCCTACTGACATGGGTCATTGAGGAGACATCTTGCGGAGAACAGAAAATGACACTCACCATAAAGATCACAGAACGAGATGGCAACAATGACGACAAGAAAATTATAAATAGAGCCGCTCCGTCATCCACTAGCTGGCTGCAGTCGCTGGTGCTGGTGCCGACATTTCCATTGGTTGGGTCGCACCAGGCTGAGTATCCTTATTCTTAGTTCTCTCCATGTCCTTGTGAACCTCGTCTTCAAAGTTGTCTTTGTCGAATGAAGACCGGCAACATGAATCACAACAACCGCGACTCCCTCGACAACAGTTTCCTCCCATTGCCTCTATTTCGTTCGATTCAAGTCAATAGATGCTCATGAGTAGAATTCGAACTGATCCATACGTGTATTGCACCAATTAGAGAGGGCAGAGAAGCACGTTACGCCTGTGATGAAGAAAAGAGAATAGAATGGACATTGAATTCTTCGAGTATTAATATTCTTAGGACTTACAACACCCGGCGCAACAAAAACCAAGGCATTCTTCACAGCACGAATCCATCTCGATTGTTTATGAAAGGTAAAGTCCAATCTTCGAGTCCTATTGCGCGTTGTGCCGTGTTTCGACAATTTAAAGGGGCCGGTGGAGGTGGAGAGAAGAGAAGAGCTGGATGATCATTCTTGGACCTGAGGAGGCCTTACATAGTTGGGCTGTATCGCTTTAGCTGATTGAGTTTACAGCTCTAGCTCGTTGGTGATTTGGGGGATCGTGGTAGAGCTACAATCAATAAAAATGCGGGTTGGTGAGAGAAAAAGGAAGCGAGTTCGGCAGTGCAAAGTTGGTGCCAAGTGAGGACACGCGGAGGTATACGGTCATGGCTCGCCGCTGGAATTTGCCTGCGACCTGAGCTCACTGATTTACGCCTCAACATGCATTGACCATTATCTACGCTCTAAGGGGTAATCGTACAAGCCCTCAAGTACGTATGAAGCTCACTAAAACTATCAAGAATCCTTCTCGGGAGACTGCCAGATATCAGGAGCAGCATCCGTATCAGACCTCATCCCTTCAGCCAGACTTCGCGGATCGATTATCCAGATGGCCGCTTTCGAATGGTGAGAGGCATCACCGTTGAGCTGCCCTGGATTACCGCCAAAAGGCGAGTCCTGCACCGCGTTCAACACTTCACCATCGCCAAAAACAACGGCCCTCGACCGAGAGTTCATCTCCTTTACAATCGCCTTGACGCTGGTTCGGTTGGCAGTCAGCGTGGACCAGCCTAATCGGGCGCCCCAGAGCATGCTCTGGACGGTATGAGCGGTTAGTCGAGGGTTTGCCTTCGTCACGACGGCTCGCGCGATGATATCTTGATTAGGGTGCGCAGTTGGATGGGGAAGTGATGGGTTAGACGAGTGTCGTGGGTTGAAACCTTCGCTATCGAGTATATCGTAGCAAGTTCTATCAAGCGAGTGGAAGAATGCCGGTCTACTATCAACGGCGGCCACAGCATTCCCATTGGGACCATCAAGATTGGAGTGTATTCGGATGGGTATGAGTGGGATGAAGTTGTGACCGAAGCGCGATTCTCTCCAATAGGCTTCTTCGGCGAGCTCCTGGGTCTCGAAATCCTTCTCATCAAGCGAGGAATCAAACAGCAGCGCTTTAACACGCCTCTTCTCGTTCGGTCCTCCAATCTTCGAGACGATACGTAGGCATCTATCTCGCGCCTCCCGGGTCGTCCAGAACTCGACCTCCTTCAGCGGCGTCGATATCGACACCAAGCGGTCGTACAGCTCCTGCAGAAGACCCTTACCCATCTCCTGGAGGACCTGGTTGGTCAGAGCTCGGGAGTGCTTTGCCAGGTCCTGCTGGGCATAGTAAGGCAATTCCCCGTTTTCTTCACCATCTCCACCCTCCGTACTATCCAGTTCCACCTCAGCCGCCAGTTCCGCGTTCGTCTTCGCCATCGCAGCAGCCCTGGCTTTCGCCTTACTGGCTGTCATCTTCTTCTTCCATTCGAGATACTTTTGGGGTGGTACGAAACGTTTGTTGGCCTCTTCAATCGATGTAGGGAGATTCGCGTGAGTGAGATCGGATACCAGAGCGATGAGCGCCGACAAGTCGAGATTAATTCTCGAAGTGGGTTCGAATAGAAGATCTGCAGGACTAGGCTGAGATGATGGTTCGACTTCCGGTACCTCAAAGGGCTGTCTTTCGCCCAGCTCGACTTGGATACCCATGTCTTTGAGTCCTTGAATCGTCTGTGCGATGCGTGAATCGTTGGGCTCCCCTTCGGGATCCAGTCGTGTGAGCCGTAAAGTTACTTTTGGTACGATTTCGGTGACAGTATCGATTGAGTTACGGGAAGTGGGTAGACGAAGGGGGTTCGCTTTTGCAGCTGCGACCAGAGAGCGACCCATCCGTAGTACAGAGTTGTCGAATTCCTTCTGAGCAAGGGTAGGGCGGTAATCTTCATCCTCAGGATCCGATGAATCTCCTTCTGATTCGGTGAGGTAGGAATCTATCTCTCGGAATTCTGCTAGTATGCGAGAATTTTTGATACTACATACCAGACTTCAGCAAAGCAGAGATTTTTACCACAAGATAGCACTCACGTATTAACCCTGATCCAACGTCTTCTATGATCAGCAACAACGTCAACCTTTGCTTCGGGCTGTTTCGGCTGATTAGCATTAGCAGCGCGCTGCTTCTTTGCTTCAATCGAATTCGGGGCTGGAGCATTGGGATCGGGTGGAACCATCGAAAAGCCCTTGAAGACGCATGTCACTGGCTGAGGTGCACAAAGTACCTCGTTCCATACAGCGATGAGATATGGCGCATTCGTCGATAATGCTGGAAGATGTATCGATTCTGGGTCCTCGAGAAACTACTGAATAAAATCGACCGATGAGGCTCATGAAAAATAGCGAAAAAGTTGGCAAAAAATTCCCAACCTTGTCAAGGATATCGAGATCTACTCGGATCGTCTCTCTGAGTTTCTTGAGGCCAGGGATATTCTCATGGTGTAACCAGTGGGTGTCCTCATTGGGATTTTGGATTACTTCAAGAGCCGAGTCAAGGATGGGAGGTTTCTTGACAGGCGGTTGGAAGTGAATAATTGAATCGTGAATCGATTGAAGCTGTTTTCGGAGTTGCCGAAGCTCAGGGTGAGAGTCAGAGTGAGAATTGGAGGTCGAGCTCATCGTGGTCAAGTGGTGGGAGACCTTTGTTTGTCAGCGAGTACACAAACGCGGGCGTTGACGGCGCTCGTTCTGAATCTTTCATTGTTTCGCCTCTCAGGCTCTCACAAGCTCTTACACAGACTCTACTCGTTTTTCCCTAGTCGCAGCGAGTCACGATGAGTAAGGTTGTTTTCGGTGAGTTTCCATTCTGACATTCTCGTTGCTCGAGTACTGACATGACCACAGTCGGCAATGTGCCGTACAATATGGGCGAGGTATTTCTTTTCCCTAGCTTTTGCTCGACTAGATTTCAGTGTTAAACAACTTCAAGGAACAACTAATAGAGGTTTTCAAGTCTGTCGGTCAAGTTATTGGATTTAGGTACTCGCCACACGAGTGTATCCACATCGTTCTCGAATCACCATTTCTCAATTCCCTACCTCAACAGACTCGTATTCGACCGTGATACAGGCAAGCCCAAAGGATATGGCTTCTGCGAATTTGCGGGTACTCCAATTCTCTCTTTATGTGTGAAATAGCGCGCATATGTCTGACTCAACATTCACCATCTTCATTTGAACAATCTTCAACTATGCAACCTCAAAATTCACGACATGCCACTTCAACATCCGCGTTTATGAACATTCAACGTTGCGACCTCATTCGAATTGAAAACGACGCGTCGTCGCTGTGTGCGCTGTGTGCCCGTGTGTTCATGAACAGACCATGAGACAGCAAGCTCGGCTGTGCGCAACCTGAATGGTTATGAAGTTGGCGGGCGACCTCTTCGCATCGACCTCGCTGATTCCGACCCATTTCTCGAAGGCAAGACGACAGTGCGTGGTGAGCTGGTTGAGAGTGGCGGGTCAGGTTCTCAGGATCGATACGGTGCTCGAGATCCAAACGCATTTTTGAATTCCCTACCAGCGGGTCTGCCTGTGCCACCCGGGATGACTGCACAAGACGTGATCAGTAATACGTTGGCCACGATGCCCCAACGGGAGCTCATGGATGTATTGGCTCACATGAAGGTGCGTCTGAGGTTCCCTTTATCCTTGGTCGTGTGCTCACTTTAACTTGTAGGCGTTTGTCATAACACACCCCGACCAAGCCCGTGCATTGCTTGTTGCCCACCCTCAACTTGCATATGCTCTTTTCCAAGCCTTACTCCTGAACAAAATTGTCGACTCGAGCATACTAACTCGGATGCTCAGTGCAACGACTCAGTCCACGCCTGCCGGGGCACCACCTCCACCTAGCTCTGCAGGGCCCTCGCGGACACCAGTACCATCCAACGGGACGTCCGCACCGCCCTCTCAACCACCATTCCAGCCGACTCCTCCTTACGGTTATTCACCAGCGCCAGGCATGATGCCACCATACATGGCAGGAGGAATGCCGCCTCCTCCTCCCGGAGCCATGTTCCCCCCGCCGATGCAACCTCCGTATTACAGACCACCACCACCGCCAATGGGAATGATGTCAACGCCTCCCCCTCAACAGTCGAATACCAAACCACCTCTACCAACTCCTCCGACAAGTCAAACCGCTTCAATGCAGGTACCCGGAGCGCCAGAGATGACCGAATCTCAAAGAGTGATCATTTCTCTTACTTTTTCTATGTCGCCCCGAGTTCCTGAGCATTCCTCTTAGGCTGCGCTAATGCAGATGTTCACGTTGAAGCCGGAAGACATCGAACGTTTACCTGAACAAGAAAAAGCTGCGATCCAGCAACTAGTAAGTCATCTCAAATGTCTGCAATGACGTTCTCACGATCTCATGCAAATGTCAATAGCGGGCAATGTACATGAATACTATGGGCGGCGGGCCACCTGTGTAGTTCGTAGCTGACTGTATCTTGTTTCTTGTACCTACTTACTTACACTCCGAACGCCCCGGTGCGTGCGTATATAATTGCTCAGCCTAAAGCTAAGCAGCAGTGAAATCACGGCGAAAGTTACTCACATAAGTATCGCAATCCTGCAGACCTTTCCCCGAGTCTCAGTTAGCCGTTGCCCTTCAGAGAGCGTGGTTACAGCTCGACTTGATATGAACAGAGCGACGACCTAAGCCCAAAAAGCAAGTCTTGGTCTTCTAAGACGAATGAAACTCGACCGAGATCATAGCCGCCCATCTTGATGGCTGGGAGTAGTTTCCCCATCGTTTCCCCGTTTATTCTCTTTTCGCAACCACCACTGTTATTTTTGTCAACTGCACATCGCCTCTTACGCCTTTTCGATACGAGGCTCTTCGACATCATTTCTGCGTAAGGGGTACCCTGATGATCGCGCTCTTCTATCCGCAAGGTGTTGAATGGAATGGGAACTAAAGCCCAGAAAAGCACGCAAACGCAATCCACGTACCATGATATCCGCACAATATCATGCCTTCCATTCCAGAAGCCGGTTTTACCATACCATCTGGATTTCGTGGTTTGGTAACATGCAGATAGGACAAGGAGCACAAGATAGAGAGGTACAAGGAGTACAAGGCCCAAGGGTATGTATGTAGGCATTGGTTCCTCGGGTTCGCAAACGCTCCTTGAGGAACGAACTCGATCCAGCGTCTTGCTTCGTGCAATCATTTTCGACCTAGCTCTTCCCGTGATGTTCGGATAAGGGGGGCTGTTGAATTTCAAGGTACGTACCTCCCGTCGGGTGTACTCCACCGATCTAACTCGCGCGGGCCAGTGGGAAACTCACAAGTAAGGACAAAGCCTCTTTCTTGTTTTGCATAGGATCAAGCTCTACCTGGAGCCGTCCAATACCCGTAAACCCGAGCACAAATGAGTTTAGAGGACCTTGAAAGCCGTCGGGTTCTCAGGTACATGTGGTCCACGTTTTTCGGGGACAAGGATATTTGAACTTGGGATGCATCGGGGGAGGTTATCGTGTCTCTCAGGCGAGTTATTTCTGACGAGTTTTCGCCGAATTTAGATCTACTGCCGACAGCTCGTGAAACTTGTCAGGTGGGTGTTTTGTAGAGCTTTTTCTCAAAGTTCTCACTACCGTTTCACCGATTCTCATTCGCAGCTTTTGCCGGAAGGTCTCTTCTCGGTAGACACCATCCTGATCGGAGCTATCGACCCTCTTCTGCGTGGCCATAGGCGGGGGATTTCGTTCGTTCAAAAATCACATATTACTAGGGGCTTCAGTTGATCTTGTGTAAGTGGAGCTATACTGAGGCTCCGTTCTTACTAACCCCGATGTTTCCGCTCTATTCTATTACTGAAAGCAGATGCTTCATGCAGGAAGATTCAGGAGTCCGGCTTGTTCCCAAAGTGTCGTTTCCTTAGTACCATCCCGTATAGGCGTATGGCTTGGATGATGCAAGCCTGAACTCCTTACCGTAGTCTGCGCCGTTTCTCGGGCATACCGGTATACTGGGGCTGCACCACATTGTACAAAGGCTGCGAATGGGTATGAGCACACGAAATCAGGATTTGAATCATCCCGGTTCCCCGCTGCAGGATGATGGGACGTTTTGCTTATTCCGGTGAGTCAGTCGGCCCGTTTCTGTGAGACTCTGTGTTCCCCGTCCGTGTTATTGATAGGAGAATGCGGTTAGCAAAGTGGCCCAAGCGCTCTCGTGATCGAGTGATTGGCATGGTTTCGCTGGCAGTGACAACGGCCCAGTCTAGGGTTGGTCGGAGCCTGAGCGATCTTCGACAGGAATGTCAATCGCCACTGCACGGCGATGACCAGGGACCAGACTTCTTCGATTTTCCTCACTTGACGGGTTTTCCCTCAATGCTTTCTCCGTCTAGCATGGAATCGAACCGCATTTGAGTCACTCGACGGATATACACCCAGGGACGGACCCGGGACAAGGTGAACTTTCAGGGGAAGATTCCCCTCAAAACACGGGTTCCGTAGTGGAGTCGCAGCCTCAATTGAAGGTACGTCCTTTCAACCTACCAGATATGTCCACTCTGACGAGCTGACTTGCCTTTCGATGATCCTTCTGCCTGCAGTTTTGCAGGTACCCGTGATTTGATGCGACCTTTTTGACAATGGAGTACCTACCGTCTCCCTCTCCCGAAATTGAACAAGGTGTGAAGCTCTGAGTTCACTCGCTACCACAGCAATTCTCTGGCATTAGGGGCAGCCAACGATGATCAGCCCACCAATTGAAGAGCGACACACCTCCAGTTTCTGATAACGCGTGCAACTGTGCCCCCAACGAAATCATTGTAGCTGTAGGTTTTGTTTTCTTTTTCGAATACACAAAAATTTCCGATGAACTCTGAATTTAGGGTTCTGAAGGATTTTGTTCTTACACGTAGCTGCAGTCATACAACTTCTTGACGTCGAAGAGGATTTGTCCATATAGGAGCTGGACTACGCTTAGACTCCTTTGACTCAACTACCCATACGTGAATGACAACATCCTACACTGGGCACTACAGATCGAGTCGTTACACAAGACTTCTGATGAGCATAGCAGGTTGGGCAGAGGGGCAGGGCTTTGGCACCCCAGCCATTCACACAGTGTTTAGCAGCTGCCACATGGCGCCACAATGATCATCCCCAATCCATCCTCCGGTCTCGCCTCACTTTGTCTCCCATGTATTTGTAAGTCCACCTTGAATTAGATGTTGTCTGATATTTTTCCCCCCCAAATCCCAAAAACCATGCTATCGATTCGCCGGAGCAGGTCATTGCTCATACCCTACCTCCTTCATGTACATATGGGAATTTATATCGCTCAAGATCCTTTCATAGACGGCAGGAACAATCAAGGGAAGCCTCCGGAGGCAATTGACCTACGTTTGACGCTCAGAACGGTCATTGATCTACCTTTTTTCTGGTCTTTTGATGAGAGTCTGAGAGAGTTCGACAGTCCCCCCTCGCGCCAAGTAATATTCCACGCCATGAATACTATGACCGATGGTTTGGCATGGGGAAAATATGCCATTCGGACCCGCGACCACTGCCACTTTCGAATTATACTAGGCTGTGGGATCGAGTCTGGGCTGTATCCTTCCGAACGGGCATGTAGTGAAGACTCTAGGCGTGCTACAAAAAGGAGCTAACTTTGCCTTACGCATCATGTTTCTTGGGTGACGAGAAGTTTCTAGTTCTGATTTCGTCTCACTAACTCCCTCAAAAGTAGATGGTGCTACGTTGTCGCGGGAACCGGACGGGTTTGAGGAGTTTGATCCCCTAGGGAAAAATCGTGAGTAAGCCTTCGTAAAACTCTACTTATTCGGAGGTAAGAACCCGCGAAATATTCACGGATTTCTTGTGTTTTTTCTCGGGATGTTTGAACCGGAATTTCGAAATTTCGGTTATCTCCGGCGCTCCTCCGGCCTTCAGCCACGCTTCACAGCCACGATCGTTCCTTGCTCTTGAACATGATGTCCGTTTTCGTCTCTCGGCCTGGTTTTCAGACTCCCTCGCTCCTCGAAAGAAGCTCACAGTAGGACTTCGGAATGCATATGGAGCCGTGAGCGCTGCTCTTGTACTACAAATGTCGTGAGAATTGGTTTACATGAACGGTTGATACGGCAATCGAATTATCGAACTGATTCTCCAGGACCCAAGCTGTGGGTGTTCCGTGCCGTAGTGTTCTTGATAGTGTTCTTAGTTTGACTAACGGACGGTTTTATTAGATCCCCTTTCATTATGCTGACCCCTGTAAGGATTATATTGTTTCATCGCGTCATCCGTTCCTATGCCAGCTCACGGCTTCCATAGGTGTATTGGGGTGTGTTACTGTTGTGTACTTCATTTCGAGAGGTATCGAGGGTAAGCGACATCGTTACCGCTCCACAAAGTGATGAGAGAATATTCCGATACATCCACTAAGCCAACGCGCTCATCTTGCCACGGTTCTCGGAGATTTTTCATCAAGTAAAATCTGCGCCCCTCACAAGAGTTCCTCAGGAACCCCTTACAATATCAAGTATCGAGCTGATATCCGCCGCTCCGAGTACAAGGTCATCATTCAAAATTGTCTCTTTGGCATACATGCTAACGTTTGGTCTGTCTTATCAGTGTCTGTGTGTTATTCGTCTTACATTCACACCCTTTCCGCATGCTAGATTGATGTCCGGATGGCCAAAAATATCGTTCTCCGCATTTCTATTTTCTCATTTTGTTCACGGAGTATAAGTATCAGCAAGTTGTACAAGTGCACCCCATGGTCCAATTGGTCCAGAAGATGCCCTCACTTCGATTTGCCTCATTGTCTCTCTTAGTCCTGGGCTCGCTGTGTGGAGTCGACGCTGCACCATCTGCAACGACGGATCCATGCGCAAAGATCGCAGGGAAAAACTTCGTGCCCCCTTCCGATGCTCTCGCATGCGAAAGATCCTTCCCGTTCAACGAAACTCTCCGCCAGAACGTCTTAACCACCGTATCTCGAGTTTTTGACTTCTTCACATTCGAGAATTACTACCTGGACTCTCCGGCACCCTTTCAAGAGTCAACAACCAATATTCGTGCTGCTCTGAATAGGCTCAACACCACCTCATACCAGGTAGGTCATTTGACAATCAATTCGCGTTCCATACCCGACTAATCTCCGCACCTGTAGACCGACTATGATTTCAATAAGGATCTTTATGATTTCACGACACAGCTCAACGATGGCCACACCCGTCAGTATCCATCATGCTTTGCTACACGAACGCGTGCTGACTTACGTGGGATGATCGTGATGTCCAGGCTGGCTGCCGGATTGTCTCGGATTCTTCCAAAACATTCTCCCAACCCCGATAGTTTCCTTGGAACAGGATGGAGAACAGGCCATATATGTTGCTCCCGACGCCGTCGAGTTCATCTCTCTTCTCGGGGATGAGTATACAGGCTACTTCGAGTCCATCGGGTTCGACTGGACACGCCTTGCTGGCGCGAAGGTCACCGCAATCGAAGACCAGGATCCTTACGATTATGTCGATTTTATCGCAAAGACAGTTTCGGGTAACTATTTGGATCATGGTGTCCGCGTCAACTCGGTTTTCTCGAGCTATAGGATTTCAAATGGAGATTACTCGCAGCGACTCGGAGACTTAGGTATGGGCCTCTTGTTCACACGTCAAATATGCTCAATCATCATGATTATTAGCGGGCCCCACCGGCGTACAGCGTACGTCTCTCAAGATCAAGCTCATCCCGCTCGATACCAAGGCCGAAGAGACCGTAACGGTCCCCTATCTCGCCAACTTCTTGGGGAACCCTTTTACCGACATGGACTCATAGTAAGCACTTTGTCCATGGAGTTGTGGGCCGGTACTAAGCCGGTCGCGTCCAGTTGGGCCAATAATTGTGCCGCCAACTCTCAGACCAATGGTGTGGATAGAAGGACGGAGGCTACCTTTGTACCCCGCAAACGCCTCCAGCCCAAAGCTGACATTATTGGCAAGGCGCACACGGTCAATATTGTTTTGCCTGGTCCCTTCCGCCCAAGACTCTCCGAAGTGGCAGGAAGCGACGATGTCCTTAAGAACTATATCCTTCCGGATGAAAAGACGGGCGTGGTACGCCGAAATCTCCTCTCTCACTTCAAAGTATTCACTATGGTGCTATAGATGTTTGTCGGATCTTTCTCGCCAGCCGATTTCGACAAGTTTCAAGCTGACGTTGTAGCCGCCATTGGCGCATTCAAGGCAGCTGGAGTTACGCGTCTTTTGATTGATCTTTCGAATAACGGAGGTTCGTTCTGCTTACAAATACAACCTTCCTTGTTCCCTAATTCCTCCTGAAGGTGGCTTTGTATGCCTGGGACAATTCTTGTTCCAGTACCTTGCTGGTGCCAAGATCGGCTATCCGTACGATATCTAAGTTATGTCCCGCCGCACACATCTGATCCATCTCTCTTTCGCAGTGGTTTTGTCTCTACCACTCGTGGCAACGAGCTCGCGAAAAAAATTGTCGCTGCTGATATTGCACTCGGGAACAACGCCACTCTCACCTTCTACTCGGGGGATAATTGTACGTTCAATTAGGCATGACCGTTTTGCCTCATATACGCTCTCACTCACCCACCGTCTATCCCCGTCTCGGACATGCAGGGGCATTTTTGAATGGGACCCAGATGCCATCAAGTTACGACTACCTTGACCCGACGCAGCCATTCACCATCAATGGCGTGAGCGACCCCACATCGCAACGCTTTCATGTTCGTATCCAAACATTTGCCTTGGCTTTCGCTCAGTCTCAAAGCCCTCTCGGGCTCTTTCAGGATACCTGTGAACTTTCGTTCAGCCAAACTGTACCCGATGAGCCTCCCTTCGACCCAAGGTATGTCGGTCAACTCCTCCCCCGTTCCCGGTCAGCTGATCACAGCCTGCAGCAACATCGCCATCGGTAAGTCCTTCCTGCATACCTCTGTTCTGAGTCAAATCGAATGATTGTCTTTAGTGGGAAATGGTAAGATGGTTCACTCTGGCGATCATTCAGACAGCTGACGAGATCACGTACTAGGAAATTGCGCCTCGACTTGCGCAATGTTTAGTACTCTCATGAACGAGAGACTAGAAACCAAGATTGCGGTATTTGGAGGGAGACCAGGCCAGAGCATAGAGTTCAAAGGTTCGAGCTTTCGTGGGAGTCTCCTTGCCCTTATTTTTTGTCTAAACGCCCTCCCTAATAGGAATGGCTGGTAATCAAGTCCTGGAATGGGCCGATCTGGATACTGAAATCAAGACCGCCGGACTGAAGAATGTAAGTCTCGATTTCAACCCAAGCTAGTTTTCATATTAAACATGGCAATCAAGGATCCATTGGCCCCGCCGGATCTGTGAGTCTCGATTCTTGCTCGACTTGCTGCCTCGTGTGAACTAAATCACATCCCGCCAGCCTTGTATCAGCGAACATGAGGTAGACCCTTTCCAACCATATCACGCGCAGATCGTCGGGGGCTGACCCTACTTCTTTCCAATTAGGCACAACTGGCGAACTGGTAAGACCCCTGCGGAACAATGTTCCGACGCCATCTCACCTCGTTTTATACAGCTTGGAGCTGGTTGGATGAAAACAAACCTATAGGTGACCCCTATCTACATGCTCGTTTTTACGCCTCTGACATGCAACGCACAGCCTATCTCTCAGAGCCCCCCAAGTGTGAGTGCGGGAATGACCCGATGAGGCTAGCCCTCTGACTGCATCATTCCGTTTATCCAGTCCGTTTTGCGTATACCCACGACACCTACAACAACCCGCAAAACCTGTGGGTGTTCTCGTGCGTCTGTTTCAAACTTTCCTCCACGAGCGTCAGCTAACTTCAGACCCAGAGCTTCACAACTACTTGGATGATTTCTCAGAAGTGTCATCCTTGTCTGCTGTCAGTAAATGTTTGGCACCTTTCGAGATTATAGTTGGGACCCTGGTTTATATCTATTGTGTATGTATTATCTATCTATCTATATGTTGCCTCGTGTTTCCCTCCTCCGTCTATCACTGGCAGCTTCTCTGTAGATGAGCGAGCCGCTGTCAGAACCAGAAGTCACGGTCGAAGCCTTCAGCGTCTCTTGCAAGGAAGGGTACTTCGGACCTTGCGGTGCATTCGATGTATCACCGCTCAGCTGCTCCTTACACCATTCTCGCTTAACCTATAGTATCAGCCATGAACTCCGATTCCGAGGTATATACACGAGGGTGGCAATTACCCAACGCCCAGTGGAGGCGGAGACCTACTTAGCGAAGGGTAACAAACATTGGGATGTGTTTGAAAGTATTCTTAGCCAGTGTAAATATGGCACACGGATGTGGCGGTCAGTCCACTCACAGCTGAAGATGAACTGTCGTATTTTGATTGTTCTTTTATTCGCCGCGCCTGAGTGAACTCCTGGAAGGGCGGGGCGGGCAAAATGAATGTGCACCGCGACGCCATAGATATCACGTCATCAGAAATTCTTACTTCGCAACCGTCAACATGGTTTCGAACCAGATTCCAGCATTCGCCAAATGCCCAGGGCCGACTTCCATGACCTGCTGTAGACTTCCCTCTTGAATGCAACCTTCATAGGATTGCTGGTGGCGCGATGAATGTTACTCAACGTCCCGTGAAAAGGCGTCTTGAAGACTGGCATGTAATTCTTGTCATGCATCAGCACTGGAGATCGCGGTCTTTTTGACGAGGGACTTTGTTTGAGCTGACTTCGATGGGCCGTTGCTCTTGATCCCGGTATCTTCGAGACATTTCGCCAATACATCATGGGCTTTGCAATACAGAAACAATACAGGAAGTAAAACGTTCCCGGTGCTTGAATCGGGTAACCGATCTCAACCTTATTATTGACCGGGTACGTTCAAGTACATATATAACAACTACCTGGGGCGCGTCGGTTTCAATTTTCCTCGACCTTTCCTCTAGCTGTCATTCACGGCCCTTATTCCTTGACCGTCATTCAAGATGGCCTTATACCCCGCAGCTCCCCTTCGGGTCGTCCGTAAAACAAGGTCGGAAGACCAGGTTCGCGATTTGCCCCAACGGCCAACTATCCTCACTGCAAACATTGCTATTTCGACTACCACCAGAGCCAGCAGGCCTTCACATCTATACTCTTCACGCTCGCATAGTCATGGCTCAATTCCGTCGCAAGACATTCGCCCCTTGCCTTCACCCCCGACACCTTTGTCTAGAGCTGGGTCATTGCGAGCCGTTCGACCACTTCCCCCTCCTCCCCCAACGCCGTCATCTTCGGAGCCCAGCCTACATATAACCCCCGCCACTCCATTACCTCCTTCGACGCCGAGCCCATCCACTTCGACATCCTCCAACCACCTGGCACCTCCGAAACATAAAGCATATGGATTGCTTTCATTACAAACCTCCTTGGATTCAATGCATTTTCCGAGCTTATCCGAGTCGCCAGAGGAGTTCATTCCGAGCCCACTGACACCTTCAATACCCGTCAAGCCATCCCCATCAGACGCTCGAAAGAAGCGCATGGCTAAACTCAGGCGTCATTTGGGAGAGAGTCTCACCGACTCGATGATATTGGGTCCACTCATTGAAGACGCCCTTGTACTGGACAAAACAATACTTTCCCCTGTTTCGGATGATGATGACGGGAAGACGACTCATGATCTACAAGACCTCATTTTCACCAAAATGCCTCTGGATTCGATTTCTCTCGATAGCTCTTCGACTAGTGACGAAGAGGAAGACTCTAGCGTTGGGCATGCGGGCGAAGAACATAGTGGTGGATCGGGACATCCATCGGACGATGAAGATGACGAACACTGCTGGATCGTGAATAACTCTTCTTCCTTCCGAGCAGGTGCCCTACGAAGAGTGAGCAAGAAGTGGCTGAAGGAGAAAGGAGGACATCGGTGGGAGGAGCAGGATTACACGGACATTCTCCGCGCACTGCGCGCTCTCTAGTTTTATTCTCCCGGCGAGCCATCGTTATCCACTTCCTTTTCCTAGCATCTTCGATTTCTTGCTTTCATTGGCGGGAACGTGTAATCTTATCTAAGGATCATTATCACCTTCACCTCACTGTACTTCTACTCAATCAATTACGCTTCGGGCTCCCCGTCGTTTCATCACTAGATTATGACTTTCCCCAGTATTGACTCATTTGTACATCGCATCCCCGCTACAGTCCGCTGCTACGACACTAGACGACTTTGTTATGTCATGGGAAACTCATCGTTTCCTCCCTACGGTTTTTCCTACACTCAACGACCCTCTCATGTAAATTCCATACAGAAGCTCATTTCCCGGATTCAGGGCTAATTGCCTGCCTGCCCTCGCTTTGTACTAGTAGGGTTGACGACGATTGCTTCAGGCTAAGTACCGAGGGTTTGACCCAGGTGCGCACAGAAGTACAGACCAGAGCAGTGTGCCTTGCGAGAGCTTCGCGAGGAGGAAGTTGCGGGTTCGTCTTATACAATCATCTTTCGAGTCGGGTTTACACAGGAAGGTACAGAATTAGATCAAAATGGGACAATCTCTACAGGTACCACGCATTCTGACGAGTGTGCGTAGGTTAGAGCGAAAGCTCGGACTCCTGGCCAGGAGGGCGCCGTCGGTAGATATCGATAAGTCTTGGAACAGGGAGCTACACTCCACCTGCAGGCTTGCATTCCACGGTCACCCCACCCTACTATCAACAGCTTCACGTTTGAACTGGGGTTTCAAAACTCGGTTCCCTGTAAGGGGAAGAGTCAACTCGGACATACAGGAAGCAGCTGACGCAAAATATTGCGAGGGTCGTTTGTCCGGTGGGTGATTGATTGATCCCAATCGGCCTCCTACTAGGCCTACAACCAGCCTGAATGTGGGGGTGGGTAAATCATGCTCGCCATCGTCATTGTCGTCTCATGCTCCCATCTGCACGGCAAATCGGACCAGGTCGGTAGCTAAGTAGATGTAGATTACAGAGCATCTGGATCTCTAGTGGCGGCGGACGCGAAAAGGGGGAGATTGCAAAGGTAAGCGGGCGGTTGGAGACCGAGGGTCAGCGGAGGACAGGAATGTACATCGTACAGAGACACAGGCCTCAGTCCAGAGTCGCTGTCAGCGAATGTAAACTTGTTGAACCTGAAACAATGTCGAGAATGGGGAATCAGAGCCTGGTCTGAGCGAGGTCTGAGGGCCACTTCGTGTTTAATTGACTGCTCAGGAGCAAGTAAAAATGACGCAGTGCGAGGATTAATAGCACGTCAATAGCCCTCAGCTTGGATGATGCTGGTACGGTGGCTCTGGGCCATTGGAAAGTCAGGTCTGAAATGTGAAAGCAGTGTATGAAGTTGATAACGACAGCAGAAAACAGCAGGCATGATACGCCTACAGTAAACTCAAGGTTATGAAGCAATTATTCACATTTGGTTGAAGGCAGTCCAACAGCGGGACACCAGCACTATTACCATCCCGAGTAGAATACAGGACGGGTCACGGTATGACATTCGAGTTGTAAATGCGACGGAGATGGCAGATGCGAACGTGCCGGGGCCGTTGAGAACTTCTCCGTGCGGACGACGCGATAATCGTTTGAGGGCTCGGCCATAGGTGAGAAGGCAATAGCGGCAGACAGCGGTAGGTCGAGTAGATTTTCAAGGAGAATTCAACGCGACAACTCGCCTTGAAACCATTTTAAGCACCCGGGAAAGGCACTGCCTGCGCACGACGCAAACGGAGTCGAGGCAAGTTACCTTTCCTCTCCAGAGTGTCGTCTTAACGAAAACTGGACAACTTTTGGAACTGTTGACTACAACTTTTGAAGGTACCCCGCCCCTCTCTTCACAGCAAGACATTCTATTCTCTTCCCTTCGACGTCAAACAGACCACGAGCACAAGCACAGACTGCAAATTCCTGGCTCCAGCTATTGAGAGAACAAGACCATGGTTACCTACGAGGAAATACTAATGAATCAATGTCAATGGAGGATGCACAGGTCGAATCAGGTAAAAAAAAGTCCGCTCGAAGATAAGTACGAGTCCTGCCCTCTCGCCAACCTGTTCTAACACGCTGGATTGTCCGAGTCTCATCCGGTGATGGTAGCCGCCTATTTATAGGGTGTATCGACATTGTACATTGTAGGTTGCAGCCATTGATGCAAAGAGGCAGGTATACGCAAGCGCACCAGAACTACTCTTGATAAGACGGAGGTGGGGGCACAAGGTGCTCGTCGCTTGGTGACCTTGCTGCAGCCCCGTCAAAGATCCGTTTCCTCGTAGCCCTAAGCTCGTCCTCGTATCGCGACAGAGTTTGCGCAGTGTTTTCAAGGACAGATTGTGCTCCTGCAGTGCGTCCAGAGTATGTCGAGCATTCGGCTACGATCTTAGCAACCATTATCAAGCATAAGTTGAGAAGGCATTACCGGCAACGAGGTCAAGAGTACTTGCCTGTGTATAGGCACGAACGACCTCGGATGTAGCATCGTCCAAAGACGCTGTGTGGTGAACTCAGATTCACTCGGCGAGCAGATGTTGGGGCGACACACCATTGAAGCGTTCTCTACTTTCTGAGGGTATCCTAGTAGGAATCCTATCAAGAGAGGGAGTCATTTCAAGCCCAATGAAGATTGGGCGGCCATATACTCACCTTTGTGAAATGGCAAGAGCCCCTAGAGGCTTGACCGAAGGTGATAGCTGACGGGCTTCTTGTACCAATGAAGGTACCTGGCTGGCCGATGTGTGGGCATCTCGGAGACAAGCAGTCTCCCTTTTGTGCATGGTACTGGTAAGGCAAATGATCTCAGTATCAAGAAACATGGGGGCTACGAACAGAAACCATACCCAGAGGTCAATGACGCTGCAAAAAATGTGTTAGTACCTCCGCGGGAGCCGTATTGAACCTCAAGACTGACGTGAGGTAGCACATCGCACTGCTTCCTTCAATTTCTCTAAGCAATCGTGTAATGCCTTCTCCGCGCGATACAGGCGTTCATACGCTTGCGTCTCGGCGCTGAAAGTAGCTTCGACGCGATCATACATGGCTTTGGCTGTGACGACTTGCTGCTGTAGTTGGTTTTCCTCAGGGAAACCTGTGAATTGTCATCTACCCCGGAACCGAAGATGGTGGAATATGTTGACGAGTACCTGTAAACCCGCCGAAAATGGCATTGTAGATTGCATCCAATTTGTTTGTCATCAAGGCATACTCCCTGACTTGCTTTCCAAGGGCGCGTTCCTGATTTACGAGCAAAGTATGACCATCGAGTGTGAATTAAACAGAAAGCAATGCTAACGCGCTCACCTCGATCTTTGCCCGTGTCAATGCCTCCTTCAACTTTTCATGTCTTTCCCGCTCTCTTGCCTCTTCCTCAACTGCCGTGAGATATCTTCGGAAATGGGACGCAGAGATGTTAGTCCAATCAATCAACTATAGATAAACACGGAAACTGACGTTACGTCGGCCTCAGAGTCTTTTCGTTTTTGTGCCTCCCCGTTTTTCAGGCTGAGGCTCCTCATTACCGACCAAAATTTAGCCTTCGGTTTATCCACACTCTCCGGGACATTCTTCTGCCTTGTAATCTCTGATAGCTTGATGAGATTCAACATGCTCTCTTCAATCCTGAACTGAAGGTCCATGATCGTGGCTTGCTGTGCTGCCAGTGCTTCAGGAGCGTGTTTGACTCGTGAGATGGCCTGGATAACCTCGATGTGCTTAGGATGGTTCTCGGAGACAAGCCTATCGAAGGCTTTCAAACGGATGATTTAAAAAGGGACAAATTTGAACTCGGTGGCAAGACTTACTGGGAAGCGCAGCGTTCGCATCTGCATGCCACGGGACGGACGCTTCTTCTTTCTCAAGCTTTGGTACAAGAGGTTCGACGGGGGACCTTGAGCCTGACGCTCCACCCGCCTCTATCGCAGGTTGCGGATCGTTGTCCTCATAGACTAAAGGCGCCGAAGGGGAGTTTCTCACCACTGGGCTCGGGGGAAAGGAAGGAGGATCATGTGAACGCGGAGACCCGTCGGGGGATGTCGCGCTTGTCGCATCCGTTACTTCGATAATTAATGCTTCGTGGTGTTGTTGTTTTTGCGAAGATGAGCGCCCTGCAGGGATTGAGTTATTCTCGTTGAAAAGGCTCGTCCGTGGCTCGGGCTCAGAGTGGTTGAAATCCGTGTGCGGAGGAAGGCTGTCGGGAGTCGCCCTGTGACTCCGAAAAGAGGGTGAACAAAACAAACGACAAAACGGGGAGCACAATAAGGTCACTCACAAGTCGACCGGCGTCGTCGACGGGGCGCCAATTATAGTGTTATCACCATCACTGTGCGTCCCCAGACTGACGACAGAACAATAATCAACGTTTCCCCAAACTTGTGTAAATGTGTCGTCACTCCAATTCGGTGGCGAGCATGTCGTCTTCCGTGTATCCATTTTCGATAACTGTTCTAGTACCTGACGTGCATTTGGACGATGTGATGGATTTGCGGACCAGGATTCCTGCATAAGTTTCCACATATCGTCTGAGAGTTCAGACGCCTCGGCAGGCCTCGTCGACCGCTTTCCTTGGATCACGGCAAGCACCACTGCCGCCTCAGTCGGGAGCTCAGGGAAAGGATGGTGCCCGCTGGTGAAGACCTATAAGGTATTCTCAGAAGGCTGATCAAAAAAGGTACTGGTTTTTGACTTGCCTCAAAACAAACGCACGCCAAAGCGAAGATATCGCTCTCTTTCGATGCGAGACTTCCCTCCAGCAGTTCGGGGGCCAACCAACGGCCTGTGCCACGGGGACGAGACGTCGTCGTTATGCTAAGCCCCCGCGTATCCGAAATACGAGACAAACCGAAATCCCCAATACAGGCTCGAAGAGAGTCAGTGATGAGGATGTTGACACCCTTAAGATCGCTATGGACGAGCTTCATGACATGGAGGTGAGCCAGACCAGCCGCAATATCATGAACCTGGGCTTCTTGTCAGCCCAATCATTGACTAAGTAGTGCGGGACGATGAATGTTACCAGTGTATAATGGTCTATATCTTCCCGCTTCGAAGCCTTCAAGAACTGGACCAAATTACCCTTATTCATCCAGGGCGAAATCAAACACAACTGTTGAGTAGACTCGAGTCGATATATTCCGAGGAATGGCAATATGTTTGGATGCTTCATCTGACGCCAGAAAATAGCCTCCCTGAGATATTCCTGTCATGGCATCGGCTGTCAGCCTCAGACGTACGAAATCGCAATGCAAAGAACTTACCTTCGTTAACTTCTCCAGGTCAGATTCTAGATACACTTTGACGACCTTCAAGCATACGTGCTCTATCGATTCACCAATTACACCCTTCCAGACGTCTCCAAAGCCACCGGCAGCAATAGGGAAGTCCCCGAGTCTCTTCACGTTCTGAATAGAAAGACATTTCGGATGTAGACCGGAATTCTTCGACAAACGGACCATAACAGTGAATACCGAAGACCGTATTGCTGGAGAGATATGAGGGCAGTCGACAAGCTCGAATCTTCTAAGTTTACTCGCTTTTTGTGGTGCTCAAAGTGATCACTCACCTGTTGCATACTGTCCAGCCAAGTTTGTGCCTCATAGCCCTTCATTTCTAGAAAGCCTTGCAGCCTCAACTTGTCGCTGAAAATCCCCGTTAAATGGTCCTCCAGTCGCTTCAATGATGGCTCGAGGGACATGGCTATAGCTGGTGACTTCGCGAGTCACCCAAAAATACTCTTAAGCTTCTTATATGCGGTGTGAGACTGTCACAGGGCATTCATTTCCATCCGTCCATCATGGGGCAATGTTCGCATCCCATCTATCAAGGCCAATAAGGATAGTACCACCAGGATGAGACACGTATGTGAATCTCGAGCTAGTCGCTGGGCGGACGTGTTGAAGCAGTGAATCAATCGAATTCGTGGACATGTAGAGTGAATGTTGGCTACCGGAGAAGGCTGCGTGTTGGGTCTATGTAATTGGGTTTACCGCGTTTGTCGACGTCAATTCCTTAGATCAGGCGGAGATCAGAATGATTATCTTATCTGCTGTAGATAAAGAGACTCGGCAGACGCTCGGCTGCCTGAAAGGCGAAACCTGGGGTCATTTTGGGCCACATCCTTAAGCTTCGGGCTTCATTTCCCAAGATCCAGATTCACGGTAGGTGTGATGCGATTGGTGTCAGATAGTATCATAAAGAAATACATACGTGATTAAGAGACCGGATGCAGATCAGACATGAGAGTGTGCGCAAGAAAGACATAGGGATCGGTATGACAGCTAGGTAAAATCTACACGACAAAGAAACGAAAGAGGAAGAAAGAAGTGCAGCAAAAACGGGAGGGTATGCATGATAGAAAGATAATGAAATAATGAGAACAAAAAGCAAGAAATGGCGGCGAGTGGATAATACTCAGTTGAGGAAACCACGACATTTTGCTGACCCGCAAAGACAAGGGATTTTGTCCTGCTCGAATGGAAAGTGGTAATCTGGACGTAAAAAACATTAGCCACTGATCGAGATCTGTGACTTTTCAACGTACCATAAGTGATTTCGTCTCCGAGTTCGATGTCTTGTTTGGCGTAGATGACGATCTTCTTCTCTCCACTAATTGTGATGATTTTGGCGGTGCAATTGGGATCACAGGAGTGGTTAATGAGACGTCTGTTCAAGGCGTCAGTCAGTTGAAGATCCTTAATATAAAAGTCGACACGACGTACCCAAGATTTCCCTTCTTCGTGGCATCCACCACAAGGTCCTCGTCAATACGAAAGAGATAACTGGAACCAATGCCCTGCCGCTCGTACGTCTTCTCTCTTTTGTCCGCCACCTGTGCTCGAATGACTTCGCCCACATATTCAATCACCATCTCCCCCTTAGCAATCTTCTCCATGGCGTACAGACCCCAATCGTGAATTGGCGATCGAGAGAAGCGTAGATGTTTCTTCCTTGTCTGGAGCTGATTGAACTTGAACGTGAGCTCGTTCACATTCTCTCCCTTGGAGAGCGCAACCGCTCTCTGCACCTGGTTGATCTCTTCAAGACCTTGTGCTCGGCGACGCGCGTTTGCACGATTGGACCTGGAGGATGTGATGTGTTGGGGTTGTGGTGGCTCCTCGACGGTTTCCTTGGCGGCAGTGGTGTTCACGTTCCGGGACTGATACTGCGTGACGTAGGACATCTTTTCTGCGTGAGGTATCTTATAGGAACCTTCGGTTCGCGCAGATCCAGAAGTGTGCTTCCTGGGAGATGGCGACGCTGATTCCTCGGAAGGTTCCTTAGATGGGGATGGCTTCTCTTGCGGTGGCGCGGGAGGTGATGAATCTTGGCCGCTGAGAATGAGCTTCGCGAAATATTCATCCTCGTCGTCATCACAGACGCCAAGGTCAACAGGAGGCGGGGTAGGAGGAGGCGTGCTGACTCGTACGCCGGCAGGGGAAGGAGATCGGGAAGGAGATAGCGAAGATTGGAAACCGGGAGAAATTCTGACGAGGGACGGTGCTTCGAAACCAGAGTCGTCCGGAAGAATGATATCTTGAACCTCGTCGTCTTCCGGTGTTTTCTTCTTTCCTCCCTTTTTCGTTGCTTTCTTCTTCGCCTCCAACTTCGACTTCTTTCTCTTGGGCTCGTCTTCTTCCGATTCTGGCTCGACGACGAGGGGCCTCTTCTTTGCGCTGACGTTCTCGGCGGATGGAACAGTCTCGTCCTCGCTTTCGGGTTCGTCTTCCTCCTCATCCTTAATGACCTGCCGTTTATTGACCTTCTTGACCTCGGTCTTTCTCTTCTTCTTCGGGCGATCATCGTCCTCCATCTCCTCGTCTTCCTCAGTCTGCGGTACCTTCACCTCTTGAACGACCTCAACTGGTACCTCCTTCACCCTCCTTTGCTTCTTGAAGGACAAACCCTGCAGCCCCTTGGCCTTCACCTCTGCCTGTATATCGGACCAAGCACCCTGCTTTCCAAAGCCTTTCGCGACTTCCCTCTGAACCATCTTGTACATTTCCGGACCGACGACTTTATCCAGAATGTCTCGTCGTAGTTGTGCCCTGAGATCCTCCAGGATCAAGTTCTGCATCTTCTGGATTGCCTCTTCACGTAGTTGAGCAGGTGTCTTGAACGCTGCGTCAACCTCCTTCTGCGTAGGTGGAGGACGGGAAGTAACTAGACAAAATCGGTTGTTCAGGTTGGGAGGGACAACTTTGGAGACGTTGACGACACGGTGCGCGAGGTTGTCTCTTTCGAAGGTGAAGAAAACACCCTTGTCAGATTTCATCATCTATACAACGAAGATGGATCTCGTGAGTCAAAGACGAACGGGGGAGAATCGCAGGATGCAACACATACCTTCGAAATCTCAAGATTCTTGAAGAAGTTTTCGAGCTGCGGTTTCCTCATCTGCTTCACCCACTGCTCAATGTCACCACCATCCGAAGGCGCGACCCAGACATGCATGTGACGATTGTTGAAGAGTTCCTTCATGAGCTCGCCATGGTCCATCTCCCAATCATCCTCTGGTAGATCATCATACCCAGGCGTAGGCGACTCCGTACGAGACCGAATAGGACTCCCCTTCCTCGCACCTCGTCCCCGACTCGTACTTCGCCTCCTCCAATCAGAATGCCTGTCCTTATCCCGCCACGATGCCCTATCCCGACTCGAACTCCTATGGTCTCGCCGCCTCATAGGCTCAACCATGAGTTCGTCTCTCCCATCTCTTCCTCTCCCACGCGGCCTCTCCTTCTCCTTCTCTTTCTCCTTCGGATCAAGTTCCTTCTCGGGCTCTTTGTCCCCCTCCAAGTTCCTCTTCATCTGCTTCTCCTTCTCCTCATCTTTCGTCTTCGCATCCTGTCTCGCACGGAGCAACGCAGCAGGAATCGACTTCTTCCCATTTTGATCTGTCGAAGCCATCCGCTCCGCTGTGAAAGACGTCGAAGGGGGCAATGTCCTCGGCATCGGCACAGAAGGAAGGGGGTCCAAAGGTTTCGCAGGTGGCTTGACGGGTAGAGCCAAAGAAGGTGTTCCATGACTATGACCAAGGGCCGGAGGATGAGGAGGATGAGCACTCGACGGGGTGCTACCACCTCCCATCCCGTTGATCGGCGTAGGTGGTGCCGGAGGGTGATTGTGTCGAGGTGTCGAGCTACCAGGAACAAAAGGTGACGGGGTCGAACCATACAAAGGCCGCGACGGTAACGGATGATGCAGAGGTCGTCCATTCACCGCTTTCGGTGGAAGCGAATGTGACTGTGAACTCGGAGGAGGCGGTTGAGGCGTCATCTTCCCTTGACTATAATGGCTAGGCGTATCGACCCTCTCACTTGGTATCGGCGTCAGGGGTGGCAAACTGGAATTCGGTGTCGGAGTCAGTGTCACAGTGGGGAGTTCCCCTCGTTCCCTCCGCTTCCTCTCCTTCTTCCTCTCATCAAGGACCTTCACAACAGCCTGCGTCCTCGTCCCATCACCATCGAATATGACGCTGATCTCCTCTCCCTCTTTCGATCGGTTGATAGTGCTGGTGGGTCCTGACGCACCCCAGTTCGCATACCCAGCACCACCCCATGGTCTTCGTTTACCGTCTTCCTTCTCGACGCACTTCTTCGCCTCTTCATGTTTCGTATACCGAATCAGGACGATGCCGAGTGGGCTTCCGTTCTCCTTGTCGATTTGAGGCTCGAAAGATGCAATGTGTCCATAGGCGGAGAAATGTTGCTTGATGACAGTATTGGGTGTCAAGAGCGCGATGTTGGTGACAAGGACACTCGTAGGCGGAGTTGGGCCTGCAGAGACTTTGATATCGTACTGTTGAATGGTTTGTGTTGATTGGCGGTAGGCAGTTGAAGAAAAGCGTGACGAAAATTCGTTAGTAAGGTTCGATGAACAATCAAAAAGAATGGAATGTAATAGGCAGCCTGCCTCACGTCGTTAGACATGCAAGCGTCATGTAGAATGCGGGGGGGAACGAAGAAAGAAAAAAACAGAAACTAAAAGACGTACCTCATACTTGCACTCAACAAACGCCTGCCTGAACTTCCTCTCCGCTCCCCGTTTCCTTGGATCCTCTGGTACAGGCCTAGGTTCTCGTATCCACCACCCTGGTTCATTGTCGCCCAGATCGTCTCCAAAACCACCTTCACTCCACTTCATCTCTTCTCTTGACACCCAACACCACTCTCCATCCTCCAAAACTTCACCATCATACCGAATGATGACCTCCTTCCCCATCCCCCTCACCTGCCCATTGCTCGACTGCAACCGATGCTCCTTCTCCCGCTCCTTCGCAAGATACGCCAACTCTTCAGGTGTCATCTTCGATTGTGACGAGGAAGACGAAGCTATCGGATTCGTCGAACTTTCACCCTCCACACCACCCATCTCCACATCCCCCACCTTCTCCTCGCTTTCCCCTTCCTCCATCACAACATCCGGATCCGCCCTCTCCTTCCCCTTCCCCTTCGACCTCCGTATCGCAGTACCCAAAAGCTCGAAATAATCGTGGATAGCTGTATACTCCCAAGTCGTACTCTGCTGCTCCATCTTCTCTTCCGTCCCTCTTCTGACGTTTTCCCTCCAGAGAGCATCCTTAATCTGCCGGTATTTAAGATACTCGTGCGGGAAAGTAGGATCGTGGATTATTCGATGCGACCGTGGGTTCTTCGGTGAGTAGGTGTAATCTTCAGGATTCGGGGAGGACGTGGACGGTTGTGGCGGGTTGACATTACTCGACGACGAAGCGGAGGCAGAAGCAGAAGTTGAAGCAGAGGAAGACGAAGACGCAGACGACCCTGGTACACGACACGGCGGCCAAGGTGGTAAATCCCACTTCGGTGGAGGCGGAGGTGGTGTTTTCGGTTTAGGCGGAGGAGGCAGGAGGAGGAGGAGGAGGAACTTGCTCTACTACTGAGAGCGGAGGTGACCTCGTCCTTGATACCGAGAAATGTTGCGGTGTCGATCTACCTGATCCTCCGTGACCATAACCTGCCCGAGAATCCGAACGTTCTCGTTCCCTTTCTCGCTCTCTTCCTCTGTCCCGGTCGCGTTCCCTATCCCTATCCCGTTCGCGGTCCCAGTCTCGATCTCGTTCGCGCTCCCGGTCTCGGTCTCTATCCCTGTCCCGTTCCCAATCTCGTTCCCTGACCCGTTCTTTCTCCCAATCCCTATCTTTATCCCTCAACCTATCCCTATCCCTGTCCCTTTCTCGCTCACGCTCTCTATCCGTCGACCCCGAAGCATGCGGAGGAGAAGGTGGAGGCTGGAAAACATTGGACGACGACGACTGTGGTCGAGGTAAAGGCGAAGGTATCGTCAACGAAACCGCAGGAGAAGGAGCAGGAGCAGGAACAGGAACTGAAGCCGCAGTGTGCAACTGAACAGGTGGCGGACCTGCTGGAGCGCGTGCTGGGGTAGGAAGAGCGATCGAAATGGGTGCAGGTGCGGTTGATTGGTCTGTTCAACGCGCAAAATGTGAGAGAACAACGCGTTTTGGGAGTGTGGGAGTGTGACAGTCAGCAAAATGGTACATCTTTCGATAGAATTGGGGTACTGACCGGGCGTATTGGTGAAAATCGAAGGTAATGGTGGCGGTGGGAGATCTGGAGGAGGAGGTACGGCTGGTGACGGTGGAGGAGGAGGTGCACTTCCCGGGGGTGGTGGTGGTGCTGATTCTGGAGGTGGCGGTGGAGGAGGCAGACTTTCCGGTTGAGGAGGTAAAGGTAAATTTGCGGGGGGCGGTGGAGGAGGCGGGGCGCTCGGTGGTGGAGGAGGAGGAGGTTCAGACGCAGGTTGAGGTGGTGGTTTAGACGCTGAAGGGCCCAATTTCTTTCCCATTGAGATTGATATCGTAGGTCGGGTAGGCCCCAGCGTTATTGCTCCCTAGACGTAAGATTCAAGTAAATATTTAATAAGAAACGCGCGAAATTCGAGAAAAATTGTTCACATTTGGCGGTTGGTGTTGTAGTTGCGGCTTCACGAGATTCGGAATAGGTCCCAAGCTTGACGATCCCTGCACGAATTTGATCGTAAGTCTGATTCAGAGCTAAAAAGAGATGAACATAACGGCAAAAAACGCACATTTGGAGGGCCAGGTGATTGCTGTTGTTGTTTGAGAACATTCGGTCCTGGTCCTGGAATATTAACCGGCTTCATTGGATGACTTCGAGGATGAGGCGGAGGACCATGAGCATGCCCATTCATATAAGGCTTTCCTCTGGGGGCACCACCTCGATAATGGTGACCTCCAGTCATTAGACTTCGAGGACCAGTTGGAGGTGCTGCGCCAATTCTACTCGCTGTTGCCGACGCTGACGAAGATTGTTGCTGCGGTGGAGGACCAGGAGGCGGACCACCACCTGGCATCGACGCCAACAACGCCCGAGGACCTTTTGGAGGTGCCTTTCCCGACATTTCCTGCAAATTTTCTTCTGCTAATGTTACGCTCTCTTCCCCGACTTCACTCGTCTCTTCTACTCGCTTATTTCACTTCTCTTCTTCTTTCTCGACCACAATCTTCCTATCAAATCGAAAAAAGAGCGGGTTTTAGTGGAAAATAGAGCAAGATGAGAAAAACGACGGGGAAGAGCACATCAAGCAATGAGGGTAGAGATCAGAGCGCGTGGCATAACGGTGAAGCCAAACATTGACACAGCCAGGCTCGAGCTTTGACTCAGAACGCCCATCATCTCAATTCCCAACCTCTGTCCGTTATTGTCCCAGGGTCTCTCTCACTCAACTATCCCGATTTGCATACGAATCACGATGCCTATATGAACATTTTTCGGACCATCTCAGATTTTTCCTCGCCAGTTTCGACCAACTCTCTTCATTGACCCTCTTCAGCTGCAACCCTTGTAACCCTCTCGACGGATTCCAGCGTCAAATGTGTAGAGGCGAGAACGTGGGGGCTCCGATGCTGTAGAGCTGGTCACTCTCCGTTGGCTCTGTTTGTCACGACTCACGGCTACCTCATGGAGTGTGGTAAAAGCGGGACGGTCGACATACATAGGTCACTCGGCACTACGGGTCGAAGGATAAACGTTGAGTGCAGGCTTTGGCCCTTGAGTCATACGACTTGGTTTCTGTGAATTCCTGGAAACATCACATTACCTTCCTGTATAATTATTCATTCACATACAGAAGAATCTGACCTACGGTTATCTAGTGAGTGATGATACTATAGCCTCTTTGCTTAGTGCAATATCAGCAGCATGGCGCAGTGGTAGCGCGCGGGGCCCATATCCATTCGTACTGGAACCCCGAGGTCACTTGATCGAAACAAGTTGCTGCTATGATCCTTCCATACTCTTGATTATTTTTCGTTCAGGCACTTTATAAGTTTCCCGTCATACCTCTTTTCCCCCAAGTCAAATGCGCACAGAAAGATTGCAGAAATAACGACAACATGAATATGGGTTCCTCATCCTCCGGCATTGCATGATGACGGGTTGAGCAAGGTCTTCCAGCACTTGATGGGCCTGTCACCGGCTTGGGTATGCGCGAATTCGAGCGAAATGATAGCAGTGTCTGAGCAGTAAAAGAAGGTACTCAGTGGGCCTGTCCTTAGCGCCAGACTGGTGGACTGAGCAGAGGATATCCAGGGTGACAACAGCGACGTACTGAGATGACGTTCGTTACAAGGCCATCATGAGAAGACGGGGCGGAGGTATTGGGACATAGAAGACGATGGCTCCCAGTCACATAACAGAAAGGTCCTGATCCCATGGCTCTACGTTCGAAGGCCCCGCATCCCTCACTGATATCGTTCAAGCTCGAGGTCGTCGAAGTCGAATTTTAAATCTTCTGACCGCGACAGGTCTGCGAAATGAGCGACACAAACCTGGCGAATGATGTGTAAATTTCCACGAGTTCTCCTACACAACAAAGCATCGAGTTGGTGGGTAAGACACCGGATAGTTTAATACTCACAAAGTGCTTCCTTTCCCCCGTCTCGAGACTCCTCAATGTAGTTCCTCACAGGCTGTCATGGCACTTTTTTTTTGGTGGAGCGTTTGGTGGTTTGTGTCGGACGACAAGGTCATCTTCTCGTACCCGCTTTGTGGGTGGTCGGGGGTTGAAACGTTAAGACCCGGCCCAGATGAAGATGTGGTACCCCTTACCCAGGGGTTAATAGACCAAAAAGCTGTCATGGCACTTGAGTGAAAACGGGAGGTGGACTAAGCCTGGTGAGTTGACGCAGAGACCCGTCGATTGTTCCTAGCGGATTCGAGCCCGTGAGACCGCGAACCACACTGGAGTGGGAACAGAAAACGATTCGAGGGAAGGCTTAGACAAGGGGTTTACGAACGAAGATCACCGGTAAAGTCCGAACAAGATCGACTCGCCGTCCCCACGTGCCCTGAGTCAGAGTAGATTCCTTGCTGTATCCGTCCTCCAGAGTCCACCATCATCGCTGGCCTCAAGCTCACGGTCGGATCCTCTACAGCCTGTAAACGCTCGATCCCAGGTCAAGATTTGACTTTCTACCTCAATAGGATCGTAGGAAATGGAGTGGGGGCGAATTTGTTCTCTGCTAGCCGGTGAGCATCTCAAAGGAATTTTGACCGAGATACTCGATTTCCAACGGCGGTCGAATGGTCCTGCTATCCAAATACACCTATCCTGATCATGCTCTGTCTCTCTACTAGCTCACGTACAATTAGCGACCGTCGGGACCCCTACCTACGATCCTCAACACTTCGCCATGGTTCCGGTAAGAAGAACCTTGAAAATAGAATTCACGGCACCACGTAGCAGGATGCTGTAGATGGCGGTGAAGGCTTTCTGATTCATGATATGGAGAAAAGCTCGTCATGGACTTGGTCTTGTTATCCTCTTCGGTCTAGACCCAGCTACTGGGCCGTGACGGACACGCTCCCGTGCCAATCGTTCTGTTCCAAGGTTGCCTCAGCTTCCTGTCGCTTCAATTCTGTGCCGGTCCACTCTAGCATCTAAACTTGGTTCTAATCCTTTCTTCTCTTCGATTCGGAATTGCTCAGAAACGTAACCACCACAACGAAATTGCGGGCGATACGCTAGGGTTGCATGCGAACACCTACTCGATCATTTCCCCCCA
Source organism: Marasmius tenuissimus (assembly GCA_029532415.1). NCBI lineage: Eukaryota > Fungi > Basidiomycota > Agaricomycetes > Agaricales > Marasmiaceae > Marasmius > Marasmius tenuissimus. Next base: position 5,131,357 of record JAQOTA010000053.1, read on the forward strand.
CGACGGTCAACCTCTACCCCCTTGACGCTATTCCACTGTGTGGGTGGCTCGTGGCTGCCAACGCACATATTCTATCAGGCGCGGCTATCTGAACTATGTTTCTACCATCCGAAGATTCCAAGCTTGCTCCGACCAACTTTCACGTCTCCTTCGAGGCAGACACTCTACCAGACGGCCCTCGAGGAAGTCACAGAAGAGACCGCCGCCTTCATTACCTCAAACTCAGCCTAAGCACCTACATTTCGCAGCCAAGATATCCCCTTCGAAAGCGACCAAGTCTCGGATTCTCAAATGTGCACAGACGGTACCGCGCAACCTTTTTACGGAGATAACCCTGGCTATGACCGCGATCAACACAGAGGTCGGCGACACAAGCTTCGATATCAAGGGGTGGGAAGCAACAACGAGGGCAAGCGTCTCTGTGGATAATGGGCCCAGAATCTCTGCTGTTAACTGGCCCTTTGGCCCTTATGACTGGGAAGACTTCTTCTACTCCACCCACACCAGGGAATTGACATACGTCAGTGACTATGAAGACAATACGCGCTTTCTGCAGAGGATCCTTCTCTATTCCATCATACAGCCTGAGCGCCATCGACGTCAGAATTTCATTTGCGAGTTCTCTCAGCGCCCGAATTTCCCGATCTGGTGTTGCTCAGAGGCAATAGATGGGAGCGTTCGCAGTTAAAGAACGGTCGGCCATAAGGACCCTCCATCTACTAGTTTTGGCGATAGGTCTGTTACTGACCTCACCATGTGTGGGCCTGCTTGTCATACACGGACTTGCGACGAGTCTACGGCGGTATTTGTGGACCCACTGATCCTTACAGATGCATGCAGGCAAAGAATTGTATTCAAGTAGGCGAGTTCTTGTCATCGCTGGAGCTGTGGACTAGATGCTTGAGAATGACTATAGCATCGTGTTGGGATTCGCCTTGAGGCTACAAGGTCGCCGTGAGAAGAAGGGGCGGAGGTGTTCGAGACTCCTTACGATCTAGTGCTTACGCTACGCGGTGATTAGGACCTTTCTTTGCCCACGAACAGGTGCTCGGCGGTTTCTATTCGTTCTTTCGGGGCTTGCCGTACATCAGCCACCTTGTCTTCCCCTGCTTCAAGATGGCTCGCTTCGCTCTCCCTCGAATGTATCTCAGATCATCTCATGACCATCAGACGATAGGCCAAGCAGTCAGGACTCCCATTTTTCTCGAACAGTAAGGACGCAAAACCTGACAACTTGAAGGATTCTCAGAGCGGAGGCTTGCCCTGCTCGAAACAACACACGCTCAATAGAACTTCGTAATCCGTACTTCCGGGGCTTCTCAGGTAGTACATATGATATCCCAGAAGACCCGATAAGCCTCCGAGTTCTCATAAGTAATATGAATTTGAATCTGAGTCCTACAGTGTCCGCGTCCTGCGAACATTCCAGCCGTCAGTCCCGCGTCTTTTTATCTGGTGGACTCTAGATATATATACATATCTGTTCTTTTCGGGCCAGAGGCCGGAGGTACATGTTCGGAAAAAGCCACTATTCATCTTACTGACAGTCGTACGTATCTTTTCAATGACGCGCCACAACGGACATAATTGTGTTTTTCGTTTTAGTGGTTAGGCGGACGAGCACATTAACCGTATTGTGAATAGTTCCAAACGCCACCATGATCCTCCGCCGGATCGAAGTTCGAGGGAGGTATCCAACATGACAAGGCTGTTTCCAGGACTGGCTGTACGTGAGGCTAGTTCCCACCCGGTTTCCGAAGAGCGCACGACCGACTTCCGTTGCGATTGCGGAAATAGCCGCGGGTCGGACTTCCCGGGATTCTGGAGGAAATCGAATCCATCCGTTTGGATACCACCGACGTAATTATAATAGCCGGCCTCAATGGCCTGGAAAAGACCTATTGATAGGCACTGGCTGCGGGGCCACAGTAATCTATTCGGCAGGCAGGGTCCACCGTGCCATCAGTTCCAGACAAACTCCAGAGCCCCGAACGGATTGAATTATACCTCTTGGCTTAGCTTACCATCGAACACCTCAATTTCTTTGGCTCCCTTTCGAATCTTTTTGCTGCTCAGTGCACCCATCACTCAGATTTTCCGAGTCGGGGCTTCAACAAAAGAGTTAATCGTCACAGCTGTCGAGGCTCAATGATCTCTTTGTTTGATACCCTTGAGATCATTCCTTTCGACATGCAATGACTCATACAAGACCATCGTACATGGAGCTTCTCCTTTGCCATCACAATAAACGTCGTTTGTCTTTTCGGTTCCACAAAGCAGTGATTATTGAGTTACACTGCATGGTTGGCTCCGTTCAGATAGCTTTTTGCGGTAACTACTGCACTCCACGATCACCAACGAAAGGTTGTTTCATCTAGTTATCCAAATCTGATCATTTGAACGGCGAGATCGTTGAAGACAACATTGTGGCGGGTGGCAAGTTGGATTGTGGCTATTTCGGGTAATGCCGAATGAATCAGCCACAGGTCCGGTGTTTTGAGGAGCCTTTTCTTTGACTGCCACCGCAGCTCGATAGATGACAGGGCCAAATCAAGGTCGATTGTGCAGATGGAAAATGGGTCTGGTGACTGATATTCATCGTTATGGGTCAGCCAACGGAGAAAACCTGTCTCAAGAGTGTCATCTATAAGCCAAAGATCGTTGATACGTGTTAGCGCCTGCTTTCAGGTTGATAAGTGAAAGCCAACTTAAGCGTAGATATGCCTAAGAGGCATAGCTACGGAGTTTGCCTACTCATTCCCGGACTTGGAACTTCTGTCCCACTCATCAGATAGACGGATTGGATATGTCACTCGAGTAAAAAAGCCTTTGCTGAAGATAGACGATCACTTTCTTCAACAGGCAGTCAATGGTCAAATCTGAGTCCCGGCGGCGTAAACTGTCGTGGTCTTCTTCGGTTCACAAATCATCTTACAAAGACATGCTCCCATTCGTCTGGACCCTACGAAATAGTAATACGCCGACTGCTGAGAGGAGCTGGCCCCTGGGTGCTCCAATGCATCCGGTCCGAGCCCGCCTCAACACATCAGCCGTCAAGGTGCCCGGGCAGGGAAAAGCACCCTCATTCAGTCGAGTTTGTACGTATGTCCTAAGCACCTGCTGGGCCCAAATTTCACATCAATATTTTCCATATCATCAATCATTCAATGACAGAAACTCATTTTTCTCGCGTGTCCAAACCCACGTTCAGGTCCAGATTAGGGACCCTAAATGATTCAGATACCGCATTCAAATGAGCGTTCACCCTGATGACAGTTTATCTTCCAGTTCGCCGAGAAGTCGATGATTTCTTGGCTACATGGAGCCTGTGAACTTTGGTCGACCTGAATTTCCGTGCATGTCGTAGCGAGAGCGAAAATCCTGCTGTTCGGGATAAATCTAGTCCTAATTGAGTCACAGAGCCGACTCCACCATTGGATGGACCGAGTTTATTGCGACAGAAGATACGAAAACCTGGGCGAGGTATCTCTCATACACTACTGACAGCAGGAATGGGCGGGGATCGGCGTACATGCGACGCTCTTGCCCTCTCGGGCTTTTTTCTTTCGATCAAGGCGGGTGACCCGTCCCCTTGCATTCCGGGGCATCGTAAGTCGCAGTAAGTGTGTGTACGCGCACTCCGCCCCCGACGTTCCCTTACCGAGAGATGCCATCCTGATGGGAGTCCGCGACCCTCTTTCCACCTATTTGGCTTCATCAGATATTCTGATTCTGGCGCCCTGTCCCTCGGTGGCGGAAGTTTCTCTCAGGAGTCAGGAGGTACAGGAAGGTACGTAGTGTCTCGTACAATGAGCTCATTGCTTCTGCTCTCGTTACTTATTACATCTGCTGATGCTGATATCGATGTTTGATGCCCCTTTGAACAAGAGGCGGGGATTTTGATAGAGCCTACTCCCGCCCGCTCGACGACTTTCAGCCTTTCTGAACGTGCTTCTCGACAACCGGGGAAGCCCGAGGTTACCTGTATATGATGGCTATGGGGTATGAGTATGGAGAGACTCAATCAAATCATAAATGGAGGCCTCCTTGTTACTCAGAGTTATCCAATGATACCCAAGTCCCATGATTAACCAAAAGAAGGTCTAAACGGACCCGGAGAGCTAGTAGGGTTGAGCCTCTTTCAATAGTCACTTTCGATAGCTAACTCCAGGTCAACTCGTGTATATAAATAATAATTGTATGTGCATCCGTCCTATCTATGTCCATCATATCAATTCCTTCCCGCGCGATATCAACTGGCGTTTGGCAGGCAGAAGAGGCTGGACCGAGGTGCACTATCATTAGGTAGGCGCTTGTGGGTAAGATGAAGCTGTCGAGCGGCACGACTCTGACGTCCTCTGACGTTCGCCCCTCGAATTAGGGCCACTCAGTAAAGGATTTCAGAAGCATCAAGCCCAGAAACCTAGAACTGTCCCGGATAGGAAGAGCTTGATCTCATTCACACGATCCAGCACGGTCCCAAGAGCACAACAAGAGCAGGCTGAGCTTCGAAAAGGCCCGGTGCCTAGTCTATCCTAAAGTGGCTGGATTTGCATCTACCCCAGGAGCAGGAAACTCTAAATGAGCTGGGGTCAGCGTCCTGTTCCGGAAATACTTATATATAACGAGTATTCTCACGAGTGGAGATGGGTGTGCAGTGCTTGCCCTCCGCGGGCTAGGTCATCTTGACGAGACTGAATAGGAGCGACCACTTGACCTGAAATGTATTGGTGAGGGCGGGGTGGCTCACGATAGTCGTACTGGCAAAACGGGTGAAAGAGTGTTTCTGGTAGAGTAATGTAGCTGAATAAACGGCTATCTTTGGTGGCGGTCATAAGGACAACCACCTAGTCATGGCCCGTCCCTCCGGTATTAGCAGGCAGCTTCATAACTCAATATAGAATCTACGCCGCAGAAAGTATTATCAGCCGCGACCTTACTTGTCCCAGAGATGAGTCGATCGTACATGAATCAGAAGTGGCACTGATATCTCGTAACCTTTGATCAAGATATTAGTGGTTCAGATTTGGTCCCAAGATGGGAGGCGTATAGCGCTCTCCATGATGGCGTAGACCCAGCGCTTGGAACAGGTTGAGGCGCTAAGTTACCTTTTCCCGGCACTTGCTGTCTGAGATGAGTCCGGTGCCCGTTGTTAACCATAAGCCAAGCTCTATCACAGTAGAGAGGACATTCACACACGCCCAACCAACACTCGGACGTGAGTCCTCTTAGGTACGACCTCGCGAGAGCCATCACCATCAACCCCGGTTGCGCCGCCACACTGCAGGCAGTTTCAGTGTCTGCCCGCAGATTGTATGCAACGATCAGGAAATACTGTTACCCACTTACACCCTATTGTATACGGTACTTCAAGTGGGTTTTATTGCATCCGTTCTAAGCCTTGAAGTCACGGACACTGACTCCTTGTTGGTCGGTTCCCTGTACCTATTGGTCGGTCAAGCTATACTAAGAGTCCACACCAATGAGCGAGAGAGACAATTGAGATTGGTTCTCCGGGTGCTTTGGAATACGGCCGTGAGATGAAGAGCCCTCATCAACGCTCTCTCAAGCGAAGACTCGGGTCTCGGCGGTGGGGGCGGGTCGCCATCCTAGGCCGTCCTTGCTTGCCAAAAAGGTCCTAGTAGAGGGAGCTTAGTAACTGCGTCCTAGATTCCCGAAACGCTCTCAATACCAATGTTACTGTATCACACTACATCTATTTCCCTTCGTGCTCCCACCCAGCCCCGCCACCGAACATAGTCCGTCCCCTCCGAACTCCGACAATGCAACGTATACATAGTATACCTCGTAGTATCCACAACGGCACCGCCCTCACACCCAATGACCGACCAGTCGATGTGGCCCCACAGCAACAAAGAGGGCAACCTCGACACGTGCAGCTGAAACTTGGACGTAGTCATTCACGGGATGGGATTCACACTCTTGGTATTGCGGCGAACGAGCAGGGCATTGTTGATCAAGGTGAACCTGACGTCGACAATGCGCGGGCGTTAAATCGCGGGCAATACGGGATGATGAAGGAGCGTTGAACACGGAACTTTCAAAGTTCGAGATCAGGACCGATTTCTATCCTTGTTTGGATTTTCGGGGGTGGGAGGCTTAGAGGGGCTATGCGCGAGATCTGCATTGACACCTGAAACTCAGCCGCAACAATGCTATGGCCTATTTCAGGTAAGTCACACAGCAACTAATGCATCATTTCATTTAGCCTTCAACTCGACGAACGGTTACACGACACGCACCGAGGATTGATCATTGGCATGATTACCGAAAATCAGGAAGACGATCTCATCTCTACATCTTGATGACTTGGAGTTGCGGTTGCCACTAGCCAGTCTATTACAGGAATTCCATGTGAAAAAGTGCATTGTTGGAGGTATAATCTAGTTGAGTGGTATGAGATAGGATACAAAAACACAGATAGTAGTAGTACTCGTACACTTCGAAAGTTGAAGCTTACGTGCAAGGAAGGTACAGTTACAATTATTCGATGAAAGCATATACGATAAAAATAACAGATAAATATCGTGAAAAGGTCGTGCGTCAAAAGCGAAGGTAGAACGTGTGTTATGGCTGGAGACCCATAGTTTGGGCTTGTGCTTGCATTGCGTTGCCGAGAACATCGAATCCAGGTATCATGTGATGTATACGTTTTCTGGGAGGTAAAGTTGTGAGGTCCTGAGGATACGAAAAGGGAGACAGTATCAGCAAAGCGTCCTTTTTCTCGCCCTGTGCAATTACCTCGCACCCGTATTGGTTGTGGCCGTCTACTGTGACAATAAGATATATTGTCGAGAGGAGACTCGGAGATAGGAACTCACCTTGCATCTGACCAGCATTTTCCCATGTGCGCGAGTGCTTTCTCCCCAATGATCTGCCGGTATGATCCTTCGGGGTGGATAGGTGAGTACGAGATGTAGTGGGAGATTAAGAAGACCGTATACCTCCATATGCATCGGTTCAGCATAGACGGCTTGAGGCTCTGCCTCACCCCACTCCAAGGGTTTGGCATTGTTTCTCGACGACTTCAAGTCAGCCTGAGTTTGGGCCTGCAGATCAGAGATTCAGACCCGTGAACAAAGGCGCTGTTGAAGGTGGACACATACCTCAGTATGGTATCGTGCTAGGGCATGCGCAGCCTGCGTTTCCTCCAGTGATACAGACGAGTGTCTCGACCGTTGTTGGTCGACGCCCGCAGGGTGGGCCATCGCCGACATATGAGGCGAGTAGGATGTCTGAGCAGTCATGCCCTGGTTTAGGGAAAGCAGAGCGGACACTGCACCGCTATCAGGAACCGTCGGGGGGAGCATCGAAGCAGAAAGGTACCCACTAACATCGTCCCGACGCTTTTCCGCATTGGCAACGGACTGTCGGGCTTGTCGTTCGGCGTCGAGACATGCAGTGTAACGCAGAAATGCATCGGATGTTTCTTTTTGGGCGCGAGCAAGAGATGCACGGGAAAGCTGCAGCGCTTGTTCTAGGGCGCGACCGAATCAGCCCACGGATCTAGAAAAATTCCAGAGCGAAACTCACTTGAAGCAGCAGCTTCTTGTAGAAGATTCTCGGGATTCCGGAGGAGTGGGGATTTGGATGGTCGTGCAGACACGGACATGAGGTGATTAGAGGTGGGATCGGATGGGTCTTCGTAACGGGGGAAAATCAGGATAGATATACTTGATTGGAGGAGGTCAGGACTCACCAAGGCCGTTCTGGCTCCGTCTACCTTGATCCATATAACCCTGGTCTGAAGGACCAGGAGACCCCGACTCTACCGACTGATCCCGAATGATATACGTCTCCCCCGAATTCCGCAAGCGAGGATTGTGTGGCATTCCAGCAGCCTGCCGCTCGATGAACTTCCTCAGGAAGGTGAGCTCGACATCGTCTGGCATAATGTATGGGGGACCTTGAATGTCGCCCTTTTGCATGAGCAGCTCGAGGTGTGACATAGTCTTGTCCTTCAACTGCTGTAGCCACTCGTGTAATTCCATATGATCCTGATCCGCGCGTGCATCGTAATCTTGTCGTCTTCTGGCTTTGCGCCAATAAGTTTTTGTCAACTTTAGAGCACGATTGACTTCGTTGTCAAGTGTCCTGTACCAGTCACTTGCCTGCCGGTTGAGTTTGACAGCAAGAACACCTGGCTGAACACGAAGTTGAAGCATGCACCGTCCATCGCGGTCTGGAGAGCCCAAAACACCCTTTTGGCCTTGATTCCCTCTCGTTGCTCCTCGCGAGACGTTGCCCAATTCGGGCCAGGGTAGGTCGTCCTGAACGGACATGAAGGGTTCTCGAGGTGGGGAAATTAAAAATATAAGGGAGGATAAAATGCAGAGAAACCAGGAAACAGACACTTGATCCCCGTAGCAAGAGTGAAGGCGGGAGAAAATTAGCGAAGATGTTTGAAAGTGGACGTCGGCTTATATGTAAGGGCGGCATCTGACTAGTTGTGTGATGGGATAAAGGCACTGCAATTCCTGATGGGGCTCAATCAAATCGGACACATCTGGATTGGGCCCTTGGAGACGGGTCCCTTGCAAAAAGCAAGAATCATTATCATAGGATTTCACCGCCGATTTCCTTTCACATTTTCTGGGCGCACTTCCATGCTGAGATTATTTCCGTTATGCACAGGGTGACCACTTAGAACGGGTCAGAAGTTCCTCGCATCCCACTATTTCCATATTGTATCGACACCAGACTACACAATATGACACGAGTAAATATAATAGGTGCTGATGCCGGATCAGTCCATCACGAAAAGAAAGACAGAGTGGGCAAAAAATCGCACCCCACGACCCTGCTACCCTTAACGCCAGGTTCTGGGACGCCGCAAGATTCAGTTTACGTAAATGATGGGGGTGCTCTTGTGAGAACCCCTTCCTGTTACGCAGATGATTACCGTGGAGATCCTACGCGGGAACCGTTTACGAATCCGAGAGGTCGAACTTGAAACTGACGCCCTGTGCTAGGGGGGCTTCGTCGGAGTAATTGACTGGGAGTTAGGGAATGCAATCAGTACAGCAGCGCGAGCGACGATGGTTGATGCGTACTGGTACAGGCACTCCAGCGGACATATTGTTTCCAGGCATCGCCTCCAGACTCACGTCCCCTGTTCCAAGACGTGTGTCTATTGAGCCGGTGTTCAAGACAACTTGATGCAACACTCACCATCCGGTACTCTAAGATGAATGGGAGCGCCAGGAGACGTTAGTGCGACAAGTATCAGTAGCAGATGGAACAGGTCCTTCACCTTATTTCCACCGCTGGAGGGGGATAAGAAACAATTACACGTCAGAGACGGCGTTACCAATCTAGTGAGGACGCAAGGAACTTACAAACTTGCTCCAATCTCAGCGCCAGATGTGCCTGCATTCACCTATGTCCCGGGTGCTAATCAGATGTGCTGGTGCGACATGAGTAAATCGCCTTACATTCACGATTCCCGCGTCTGATCCGCTGGGTCCAATCCACTTGCCAATGTTCCGAATATCCCGAGTCCATAGACTGCTGGAGAGTCCCTAGGAAGTAATGAACACAACCGTATCTTCAGCCTTTGTTGCCCTTCGTAGCGAAGGGAAACGACACACCTGGGGCACAGCGTTGTTCCACTCGATGGCCTGCTCCAACTCATCAAAAACGGCTGCATTCAAAATCGGAGCGAATGTCTCTGTGCTCCAGATCTTATCCTTCATGTCCACGGACTTCGGCACTGCGATGGTAGGCTTGACAAAGTTGCCAGCATTGAAAGGTGCCTCGTCGAATTTCTTCCCGCCACACAACACTTCAGCATTGATGGAGTGCAGGTGTTCAACAGTACCGTCATAAACGCTGACAGCTGCCTTGTTATGCATAGGCCCCAGGAGTGTGTCCGCTGTGAGGGGGTCCCCGGGTTTGATTGACGTGTACAGTTTTCTCAGTTTCTCCAGGAATTCCGTCGCGATATCCCGATGTAAGAAGAGTCGCCTGGTAGAGGTACATCTCTGTCCGGCAGTCCCAACCGAACCAAAGAAAACGCCAGGTATCGCCAGGGACATGTCGGCGTCTGGCATGACGATAGAGGCTATAAGACGTATTTGTTGAATTCCCGTGGCTGACAGATACTTCCAAATAAAAACATACCATTGTTACCTCCCAGTTCGAGTATGACCTTACCGAAACGCGATGCCACGGCTTGGCCTACGATGCTGCCGACCCGCTCACTTCCCGTGAATGAAACTATAATTGTGGGTCAGTGACGGACTAAAAGGTGATTTGGGGTGAAATAGTGGGGCACCTAGTTCAACATCATGGCTGTTCACCAAGGTCTCTCCCACGTTCTTCCCACCGGTGACCAACCCAGCCACCGCACCTGGGAGATCGTTCTTCTTCAAGACCTCTGCTATGATCGAGGTAACGGCGATTGAGCACAGAGGAGTGGTAGGTGACGGCTTCCAGATTGTGGCGTTCCCCGCAGCAAGCGACAGAGCAAGATTCCTTCGTGAAACACGAGCGTTAGCGATATTGAGAACGAGTTACGATCGCAGGTGCCATAGACATACCAGCCATACACGGCCACGGGAAAGTTGAATGCCGAAAGAACAGCGACAACACCCAGGGGATTCGGAACTGGAGCACCGGAAGCAGGTTCAGCGACAAAAAAAGCTCGCGCCGAAGTGCACAGGACACATACCCTCCAAAATGGTATGGCCGGGGCGCTCTGATGCCACGACTCTTCCGTTCATCATCCGAGACAGACCCACTGCATAATCACACTGGAGAACATATCCTGCGTCAATGAAACACGTAGAGCACAGCCCATAAGGAATAACGGGGACACACAATGTCAATGAATTCCTGGACCTCTCCGATCCCCTCGGTCTTTATTTTGCCCATTTCGAGCGAGACCAGAGCACCCAGCTCTTCCCGCTATTAGATATCGGAACTTTCAGGAAAGGGATTCAACTTTTACAGGTGAGTAACACACTTTGTCTGACAAGGCGGAACGAATCTGTCTCAATATGTCACCTCTGCGTGGTGCAGGAAGGTCTATTGCAGCAAGAGACTTCAATATCGGATACTTGCATTGCAATGTTGAAGCAGCACTGACTACGGAACGACGCGTATGCTTCACGCGTCTTCTGGAGAGCGAGTTCTGTTTCTTCAGGGGTGCCCTGATTGCACAGCCGACCTTGCTCGTCATCAACTCTCGTTTCGACATCATGACGAATACGCACCGTCTTCACTCGAGCCAACACTTCGCCCGTTGTAGGACATACAGATTCCATTATTTCCCCGGAACCTCCCCATTGACCATCATAAACCCCGTGAATTTCCCCGCTTGTGGGAATATTGAGCGCCGATAGAACACCAGAGGCCCTCGAAGACAGGCTTCGACGCAGGATGTATCCTCTAGAAGAGAAACTGAGAGCACGGTTGGTTAGGAACATCGTAGTAGGAGAATGACCCAGAGTCGACCTAGCTCCGAGAGTCTAGCGACGTCGAGTTCAAGAACAAGATCCGTTGTCACGTGCTTATTCCGGCATCCCGCCTCCCCCCAACTTCACCCACTGAAATCGTCGGTACTGAGAGTACCACAGTCAACAGGCTACAGTCTTAGAATGCTCATGGACGAGCTCAGTGAGCGGAGATTCAGGGTAGCTTAGGCGACCTTAGACGTTGTAGGACGTGTCGGGTGGAAGAACGAGAACAAAGCCACAGTTACTCACTTAGGCCTTACCGGCAGTACCACCACCGATGGGGTGGGGATTTCCCTTGTACGTTTGGAATCGTATCCTGTACTACCAAACCTATTGCAAGGTGATAGGTTTTTCTCAAGAACCCGGTCTGCCGCACCAGTTGAGGTTCATATCAGAATCGTAGGAGCGTCCCGTTCCGGTGACTAGACCGCCAAATTCTTAACAATGCGGGAATTCCTAGGACTCAAGTCCCGCGGGAAGCTAATTCATGCTAGTACTGCCCATGAGCGGTAGAATATAAGGAGGAGCCTGATCCCGAGCTGTGGCGTGGACCCCAGAGCTTGTTTGGCGTGGTGATCAAAGGTGTGATGCCGAGGCTGCAACGGCACCGTAGGAAACCCATGCTAAAAAAAGACCAGCCACACACACTTTCAGCTCTCTCTCTCTCTCTTGTGTCCATGGGCTTCTTCCACCAAATACAAAACTTGGGCTTGTTTTCCCGTTTTGTTGAGATGGCTTCGCCAATACCATTGTATTCCTTCTACTATCTCGAAGGCGGTCCAGATGAGTGGTTGATATCTGTCCAGAATAGATTCACTTTGTCCAGAGATTGGTACCACGGCAATCGCATCATGTGTTCGTTGTTCTGGGCATCCTATGAATCTGATATTTTGAACTGAGGCGGGGTCTCAGCGCCCTAGCTATTTCGAGATAAGCACTGTCGGTCGAACTCGTAGGTGCCCCGGACTACACACACTCATCCCAAGGTGTGCATCGAAGGGATGATCCGATGTCTGCTCATCGAAGGTCAGAGAGGCGGGAGATGGTGTACCAAGTATTGCGCAGTGAGAAGAGAAATGAGCTCGCAGGAAGTTGAAATGGTTCGGACATACACATACATAATTCGGACTAGTAGGCGCTACTATCACAAATCGTCAAAAAATGCTCCCTCTATCTCGACCTCATTCTTTGCTTTCCTCTTGCGCACAAGAAGTGGGTCCTTATCCTTGCGTTTCCGCTTCTTTTGTCTGCATTCGCCAGCATCTTGATCATCGCTATCGCTTTCCCTATCAGCGTCCTCGCCGTCAGCAACGACGTCGTCATTCTTGTCTGGGGGGGAGTCATCCGAGTCTTCATCACTATAGCCTCCCTCAACCTCTTCGTCGTCTGCACCTCCCGGCCCCTTCGAAAAGAACGCACCCAAATCCGTGAGCTTGAGGACCTCGTCATGGCCCACACTCCCCGCCCACCAGAGGCCAGTAATCGAGCTATCCTCGACCTCCCGGTTTTCCTCATCTTCGGTGCGAGACCCAACTTTATTCTCATCCTTAGGCTCCGAGCTGTCATCACCGTCGTTCAGGGTCAATTGACTCGTGCCTCCCCCGACGGCGATCCTCTCGACCGGCCATTCCCCATGGTCAGCTACCACACCATGCAGCTTCGTGGGGAAAATGTTTACAGCTCTAAGGAACCCGTCCGAAGAACCAGTCAGAATCATGCTTGTGCTGTCAACATTCGGGAGTGTAGAAGGCAAAGAACATAGAGCATCAACGGAGTGCGGATGTCTGTTAGGAGTCAATTCAAAAGCCAAGCAGACAGGCAGGTCAGTCGTGGTATTTCCAAGGTATGAACGTGGTCTTTACCCTGGAATTCTATCCACACAGTCCCCCCACCCACTGCTTCGGTTGAAGACGGAGAGAATCCCAAGCTGCGTGCCGACTATCACTTTGGTGCCGCTGTGTGATCAAAAAAGAAGACAGGAGAACGTGTGTGAGTATGATAGCTATACAATTTGGACTACTGACAGTAAAAGAGATGTGAAACGTCAAAGTACGACAACATCAAACAGATCTGGGTAGCGAAGATGCCTAGCGGCATTGCGCATAGGGAAAATCGTCACCGGTGGAGACAGGAATTGGAAAGAAGCATTAAAAAGTTACGAAAATGAAGGGACGTGCTTACCCTTTGATGGATACAAGGGAGAGGAGTTCATCTTCCTGGTCCTCGGAGTGGGCAAATGGGACCGAACTTTTCGATCGTACGTCCAGAACTGAAAGGGTCCCGTCACCACTATGGAACGGAAATGTTGAACAAATTCATTCATCACGAGTAATTTCTGTATTGAACAAACCTTGTGGCCACTAGGTGCTTCGCATCTCGAAGCCATAAGAAATCGGTGATGTAGTCGAAGTGATGTTTGTACGTCCGTATAGACTCTTTCCTGCGCGGGTCCCAGAGCTTCATCGAATACCCAAGCCGTCAGAACCATGCGGAATGACCGTACCAAAAAGGACGTCTACCTTGATCACTCCGTCGTCATCTCCTGTAGAAACTAGCCAAGGCTGAACATGTTTCACGCGATTGATAGGTGAACTTGATTTATGCACAGCAAATTACTCTCCGATGTATCCACGAACACAAGAGCGGACTCACTCATGTGCCCTGACACGACTTTCTACGACTTTCGCTGTTTCGGTATCGATTGTACTGCCAGAGAGGAGATGAGGTGTTAGGAGATGAGGTGTTAACTCAGGAGATTAACTGATACGCACTAGATCCCCTTCCCTTTCCCAACTGCATAAAGTCTAGTTCCATCCTCATTCAATGTGATGCCACGGCATGACTTTTTTGAAACCTTGATCGAGAACTGTTGCTGATGTTTCCCTTCGCGGTCGTAAGATATTCCTTTGACTTCTCCTGATAAGGAGGCCGTGTATAGAGTGGCATGAGAAGGGTGAAAGACTAGGTCAAATATCTGTGAGCCGACAGATATTTCAGCCATGATGGAGCAAGAAACAGACGCGCTGGTGCAGAGGACTGAGGTACGATTCAAGATTGATTCAAGATGATCTGGTATTTCACGAGATCTTCATAGGTAGGCAAAAATCAAACCAGAATTGGCGGTGAGGATGGCTGAGACGTTGGGGACAACGTTCAAGAACTTTTTCTTTTACCCGCGGGCCGTCCCACCGGGCCAGCTGTTGTTTGGCTACTGTTTGTCCTGAGACGCTCATGAGCTCATAAGCGCCCGCCGCGTAGACTGGCCTTAGATATCCAGGCCGCGATACGTATCGATTCCAAGCTCTTGGTATCACCGATGATCTGGCGATGAGTTGTGTCCGGCTTTGCATCCTGCTCATCTTCCCTGTTCAATGTCTTTGCACAGCCGAAATCCTTCCGGGATCGTATGTTGTACTAAGCGCACCTGATTCGACTGCTTCGTCCAACATTAGCCTCGCTCACCCAATCGTCAGCCTTCTGTTTCCCCAACGCCCTACAGGAGTCTTCTTTGACCTTCGATTTTCTTACCCACTTTGGTGTATGTTATCCCGCCGTCTTACAAGAACTCCTCGGGTGTCCGACCACATCTGCCGTTGACTTGAAGGGAATCTCCGTCGGCAGGACAATGCGTCGCGGGGGTACAGCCTTGATGTGAGCGTAGGTATTGAGAGGAATTCAAAGCTGTAAATGAATGCAAACGCTATCATCTCGCTACTCACGGGTGACAGTTCTCGCGCCCAAAGCCCCCCGTTTCCTAGATGCGACGAGCACACAGCCTTGAGAACTCGACGACCTTGGAGCTTGAGTCAGTCTATTCCGGTCGTGACTTTGTCATAAACCTCCGATTTACCGTCCAGCTCCTTATCTACCGCAACGCAGTCCACATCTCCGAGTTGTACACATCAATTTCTACAACACCTCGAGTCGCTTACATACCAAGGCTTCAAGGGTAATTTCGTGACTCAGTTGAACGAATTCGACCTAATTTTGTCGCTCGATGACACTCTCCAGTGAACAGCATTGATTCAGACCACCGGAGCTTGAGTCTCGTTTCTTTGTTACATTCTCTGAGAATCACAGGCATACTAGGGACACCGTACCCAGATACCTCAACGACAACCCCGAGAATGCTCCTGAAACTCCCAAGTTCCGGATCCTCGCCCAACGACCTGGATCATTTACCGCATCGGACTCCCAACAAAGATCAATCATCATTGATAATCTAGGATTGTGACGGGCTTGCACCTTTGACTGCATCAAGGGTCGTGCGCCGCTGCGGCGCCTATTGTATTCACGAGGGGTAGAATATGGACGCGGCACACGTCTACAGCACAGATCTCTTCCCGCAATGGTGACATTGGACTTGGTCTTGCTGCTCCGCAGGAGGACACCAAGCAGACCGTCGGACATACTTATACATATACTTAATTTGCCTGCCACCGAATTCAGGCAACCCGGTGGCACAGAATGATCATCGATCAAGACTACCTCGGCGGGGATATGTACATGACTTTCTCCTTCAGGCATGATCCATGGGGATCTCCGGTAGCTTGGCTTCCTTGATTCGACCATCGCGAAATGATTTCTATAGTCGCTACTACAACCTCTACACACACACACACACACACACGACTCAGGGTTACAGAAACTCAACGGGGACGAGCTGCATTGTACCAAGTACTCATCCGCGGAAAATATTATACGCCGAGTTTCATGTCCATACAGTGAGACGCCCTCAATAGGAAGACGGATGTTTGAGTAGAGTCTAGATGCCGAAATGAATGAACAGAAAGATACTCTGGAAGGATAAGGAACTCACTCCTCCATCGATCAGAACGGTTTCGCCATTGATGAACCAATTTGCCACTAGGCAAAGGGCAAGGGCACCCACATCTCGTCTAGTACCCCCGGTCGGCACAGTCGGGATCTCTAGCCCAAATTCTGTGCCAGTGGGCACCACTGTCACACCCGCCTCATTTGATGCACCGGGCATCGACATCTGAAGGGCAACGTTTAATTCAGTGTGCTGGCTAAACGGACCTTCTCCTACTTACCTCTGATGGGAAGAGGCCTAAGAGATCCGAGTGTATAGCTTAACGAGCCCGTCCTCTGTGAGAGCTGACCTTGGTACCTACCTGGAGCTATTCCATTCACTCGAACACCCAACGGTAGCAATTCGTGTGCGAGAGAGGACGTCGCTTGTCCAATAGCACTCTTTGAGAACATGTAAGGGTACGATCGACCCGAGGTTGCTGAGTCCTGCGGCGAATGAGCTCAATCAGACGATATAGTTCCGCCACTGACCTTAGTCCATCCGTTCATACTGCTGGTCATGATCACCTGGGGGACGAACTTCTTCGTCGCCTCTTCAGTTGAGTTTTTCCATTTCTCTAGCAGAGGAAGGAAAGCAAATGTCATCCAATACGCACTCGCGGCATTGGTATTGAACACATTGGTGAAGTCCTGCTCCTTGATGGCGTCGAAGAACGCTGAAACGTATTCCGAGGCACTAGGAAGAGAAGGAGGTACGAACTGTCCACCTTGGATACCAGCATTGTTAAACAGGACGGTAACGTAGGGTTCTCGAGAACCAATTTCGTCCGCAAGTCGTTTTGCTTCGGACTACATCAGACAGAAAGGTAGTCAGCTGGGAGACTGTGGACATTGCTCTCACGGGAGGCTCACCTTTACGCTGATGTCCGCTTCCAGTCCTACCATCTTGCCACTTCCAGGAATCTTCTCAGCAGCCTCGTTGTAAATATTGGCCACCCTGTCGAAAAGCAGATGGGAGGTCAAGACGCGTCCACAAAAAAAATGTGCCAGCATTCCGACCTGTCCATGTCCGCTTGTTTGAGTCCCACGATATACACCTTTGCACCGTTGGCGATCAATGTTGAGCTGATCATCAAGCCGATTCCCTAGCGACAACGGTCATTCCAAGGGTTCGGTCAAGGAGGGAAAGAATGTACGCACACTTCCTCCTCCAGTCACTACAGCCACAACTCCTCGCAAATTAAAAAGATTACTAGCATGTTGCGCTTCGAGGTTAACGTCAAAACCCATTTTTTGCAGAACAAGTAGGATGCTCTGTAAGGAACTGACGAGGTTAAGAAGCAGGAGTGAGTTTCGAAAGCTTCCCACCACCCCACTCTATTATACGATAAATTCGTGGAAGGGTTCCGAGCCTGCGTCACCAGCCTCTACAACCTTCGGACATCCCCCGAAGCATACCTGACTATAAGGGGTGGGAGAACACTCGACATGACGCGCCTGTGGCGTGCGAATTTACCCAGCCATCGGAGGTTCGTACTACTGCTGGTGGCTGACTTCCTACGCATTTCGCACGTATGGTTAAAATCCAGGCAGAAAGGGTCGGAGGAGTCAAAAAGGCTAAAGAAGCACTAAAATCCTGGGGAAAGTGAATGTTCCAATGTGAATATGGTCCATTCAATTTAGCCCAGGATTTACTTGCCGTTTACGATGGTGATATGACAGATTGTTATTTGAACAAATGGTGGGAACACGAGGACTTACAAGGTTTAGTCTTAGCTAAGTATAAGTAGCCTAATAGTTAAGTTATCAGTTGACTGTACAAAACAACGTGTTCAATGATTGAAGCCGTCACGTTGAATGTATCCCAAGAACACCCGTGTATCATATATCATGTATCACGAATCACGAATCATCGTCGGAGGCTCTCCGTGTTCTTCGCCTTGCCCACTCCAATTTGATCAAGTCAGCCGCCCTCTCAGCCACGGCATATACCGGTGCCATCGTATTCCCAGCAGGAAGAAAGGGCTAAACGAGGATAAGAGCCAGTCAGCACATATCGATCGGCGGCCATCCGAAAAGCGAGAGAGCCGCCTACCAAAACCGACGCATCAATGACCCTCAACCCATTCGCACCCTTTACTTTCAAATCGGGATCAACAACCCCGTACACGGCACCCCGTCTCGACATGCCCGCAGTGCCCACAATGTGTCCATTAGGCGCTGCGTTCGCCCGGGCGTAAGCCTCCAATTCCTCATCGGAGCTAGCAGGTGAAATGCTTATCGCGGAGCGGAGGATGTACCCGTCCCAAGGTGACGCGGAGGCGAAGCGCCAAACAGACTTGATTGCTTCTCGGAGAGCAAAGACGTCGAAACGAGTCGTGAGACATCCGAAGTTGATGATGGGCTGTGTGAAGGGGTCGGTCGTATTGATAGAGATCGTACCCTCTAGCGAACAATCGCGATGAGATGCGTAAGTGTCGGAAGACGGAAACACTTACTAGAAGTGGGCGTGAGAAGTGTAGCTGGGGCGGAAAAGAAGTAGCCTTCGGGCGGGGGACTAAGATTCCCGTTCTAGGAACACAGATGATAACATCAGCCACGACATGACGGCAAAATCAGAGTCTAGACACCCTCTACCGCACCTGTGTAGTCGTTCCTATGTGAGGCGAGAGTGGCCCAGAAGAGGGATCCTCCTCTAGCTCGAATATGCTAGCATCCGGAGGTAGTCGGCTATAAGCCAGGTGACTTACATACGCCACACCGAACGGACCACCGCCCTCAGTCTTCTGCCATTCACGGATCAATTCTTCCCGCCGTGTCAGATCCCGAATGCTGTCGTCAAAAGTCGACTCCTTGAACGTCTCATTGACAGAAAAAGGGAGGTTGACAGCGATGTGCACGGAAAGGTTCCTGCCCACATCAGGAAGATGGATGTGAGGTGTAACTCCGAGAGCAGATAAGAATGTTGAATCCCCGATGCCCGAGTTCAGGAGCAGTTTCGGGGTTTCGAGAGATCCTCCCGCTATCAAAATTTCTCGAGTGGCTGAAACTTTGTGGCGCACATCTGTTCAAACAAGTGAGTCAGTCAACAACGGAAGCGAGCTAACCCAGTCATCAAATTTATGTTTACCGATGCTGTTTCGTGTAAATTCAACCACTCGGAATGTCGGGGTGGGTCCATCAAGCGTGTCGGTCATGGGCAAAATCCTCGTGGCCTGTGCATTGAGCAAGACATGAAGATTCGGCCGACGAAGGAATTTTGGCCCCAAATACGATGTAAAGGAGCTACTTCGTACTCCGTGTTTCACAGTCTCTTGGGACCAAGCTACAAATGCAATAACTATCAGAAACAAACAACCTAGTTTGATGCGCCCAAAACCAGATCAATCTCACCGACACCCAACGGGAATCCAGAGTTGTAATCCAGATTAAATGGGAACTCGTCGGGCAATTCTTGCGTTAGTTTCCGCACCCGAGTATCAATAGCGGGAGTCGAAAATCCGTTCAGGCCGACTGAGGTGATACCTCCGAAGCCGTGAACGCCAGGATTCCACTGCCCAGTTTGGTTGTGGTTGTCGGTAGGCTGTTGCCACCGCTCGTTCTGTCTGAGAGTTTGAGTGCTATGTAACCAGTAGTGAGGCAGACAGACCTTGCGGAAGTATGGAAGAATTGCTTTCCATCTGATCGTGAGGAGAATCTATGTCAGGGCTTCGAGCATCGCCAAGGTCTGTGCCTCGAAAAGCAACTTACGACCACCCAGGGTCCCCTGTCACTCTGGCATATCTGTCCCAGTCACTCGCAGAGCCTCGACTGTAAGCCATGCCATCTAGATGGAAACGGTTTAGTCTCCAGAACGCAGACGTTACTTGGCGCCAACTCACTCATTGACGTGCATCCTCCTAACACCCTTCCCCTCGTGTAGTATAAGGTCCTTCCATCTAGTCCTTCTTGGGGAGGTGTGGTATAATTCCAATCCAAGGCGCTTCGCTCACGTACAAAGATCGTGAAGAATGGGATCGTGTAGTTCAACAGGCCCTCCGGGGATCCCCCAGCTTCCAAGAGTAAGACAGACCAGTTGGGGTTTTCGGTAAGACGATTGGCAAGGACGTTCCCAGCGGCTCCTCCTTGAGCGACAAATTCGGTCAACGAGAGAAGCGAGGATATTCTAGGCCGCGTGTTGAGGGTGAAGCTTACCTCCAATGACGACAAAGTCAAACTCGGTATTGTTCTGCCGAGCTGATAATAGCTGGTTGACGTCCTGATATATGGCACCTAATCCGAGAGATACTGAGGCCAGGAGAAACAGAAAGAACGAAAGGATATTAGAGGGCCTCATGAGTATCGTACAGTGGCCCGTTCCTTCACCAAGTTCACCACTCGGAACGCCTTTATTCGAAGCATAGTACCGTCCTATCGGCACCTCCTCCGTCATGAGTGATACGATTACTGGGACCACAGCGGTATAGTTCTCGCCGAAAGATCACACGCAAGGAAGCTGGGTTGTATGAAGGTTCAGATACGGTCGACAAGGAAATGTGACCATACCTCCATGTCAGGTCGAAGTCTTCTCTTCGACCGCAAATGACCTGTGTTGGTATAGGCCTCCCACTGGCTAGATGCTCTGACTCGTCACATTGGTAGACTTCCCACTGTAAACATCCATGTGATCCACTGTCTTACTTTGAACAGGCATGCAATCATTGCTACCAAGCCAAAAGTTGATTCTAAGCCCAAACACGGTTAGTCCAGAGCCCATGTAAGTCCTAATGAAGATTCGAACCATCCAGGCACAGATTATCATGGAACGGCTGTGAAATGGAGCCCATCTGATAAGAGTCAAAGCTTGTGTATGACGAAATACACCATACTTCCGTGTCTTCGCCATGACGGAAGAGTCAGAATATGTCGGATAACTCTGGAACTCTGTCTTTGAAATGTAGGACGCTCTAAATTTGATATGAGCAGCGTAGACGATCGCTAGTTTTTATGAAGTTGTATTGAGGATGGGAAAGAGAATTTGAGCGAGCCCGCAAGACTTGAAGGTGGTTCAGAAGAAACAGGCAATCGCGTCGCCGCGGCGCTAATTCACTGTACCGAGCCCAAAAAACGTGCTTCAATACCACCACCACCCCAAATCTCAATTTCTCGATCTGTTCAGGCCCTCCTCTCCGGCCTCAAAGCTCGAAGATTGAAGATCCATGAAATTACGTGCTGAACGGCATCGCCGCAAGGTTACCGGATACCTGACAGTGACTGCTTCGCCATGTAATGATATATTCCTCAACTCTCAGCCTTGTTGCCAACGCCAACTTTGTTCACTGTGTCTACCCTTTGCACCCTTACATCTTTTGGTTCACGAAACTCGAGAGCTGTGGAATCTCGACTTGGATCGATACTTAGCTTCATTGAACGCCTAAATGAGGAAGAAAATTACCGCCGAGCCAGCTTTTGGCTTCAAACTTCGATTGAATCTCAAGTGTGGACTACAATATCGCCAGGATCATGATATACAACCAATGAACTTTGAACGATCGTGCCACGAAGGAAAAAGATGCCAGCTCCAGACATGGACAAATCCGGAATTGAACCGGAGACCTTTCGCAGCGTCAGAAATTAATTTTCGAAGACTTTGATGCAAAGCGAACGCGATAACCCCTACGCTATTTGCCCATAAGAAAGAAGTTTCTACCAGTTTCCATGACCCCGGCGGGACAAGTACATTTATTGAAAGTCATCTATCCCTGAGCTTTGAGAGCATTACAATACCAGGCATTATTATTCATAGGCCTGCATTATCTCTGCCAAGGTGCCGCTGAATTTCAATTTGTAGCTGAGTCGACCACGGTAGCCCCTATTTTCGGTGATGTCAGTGATGTGCGTTATGCACTCTTGCGCAATCACTGTCGATTCTGAACCACCACCATCTCGATAAACATGGCCCTCCAACCATCTCTCAGACAAGCTCTGATCATAGCTGGGACCCTAGATGCTCCCCATACACTCGATATCTTTCGTGCGTTCTCGACTGTGTGCTGAAATGTCTCTGTCAGCGGGCTAATCAAGGGATTTTCGCCAGTTGATTATGTCTGTCCGTTCAGGTAGGCTCTAGATGTCAACTTCTCAGGTATGAGCTCATATCATATGTTCTTGCAGCGCGAAAATGGCTGTAGGCATTGAGAACGTTCTCCGTCCTCTCTTCAATCCGGGAGGGAAATACGCGGGGAAAGTGAAAGTGATCTTCAGGAACCAAGTTCAGCCTTGGCATGCAAGCTCAACGTTCGTTCATGAGGCTGGTTTAGCTGTGAGCATCGACTTCCCTACTAGAAGCGACTTCCAAATTCACCATCGTGTGTTCGTCCCTCTCTAAGGTTGCTCGTGTTGCCCCAGAAAAGTTTTGGTCGTTCTCCTTGGCCGTGCGTATTGCTTATTGCTATACACTGCCTGAAATCCTTATCCGCGGATCGTCTACACAGCTATTCAAGAGCCAAGAAGAATACTTCGACATTCCAACCTCTAATCTCACGCCAATCCAGATACGCGAGAAACTCGCCCACCTCGCCTCGCGAGCTGGTGTCAATCAATCTAATTTCAGCGATTTGCTTACACTGAAATCGTCGCCGAATGGTGGAGTCGATGTTACAGACGACCTCAAGTACACCGTCAAGTTTTCGAGACAGAACGGGATCCACGTCTCGCCTACTGTGATTTGGGATGGAGTTATCGCTGGGGAGGTGTCGAGCTCATGGGGACAAAAAGAATGGGAAGAATTTTTGGAGAAGAAAGTACTGATTTGAAGTCGTATCGGATGTAGACTGTAGACTGTTGCAAAGATATTGCAATCTTGCGTGCTGCAGGGTATTGCAGACTGAAATCGCTTCAGCTATCGGACTTCGGCCTTTTCCACAGTAGATAAGATGACCATTCTGATCTCAGCCCGACGTTCGACTGAAATACAGATTTCGCTCCCGAGGAACCTCAACATGTACAAGCGTTGTATTGACTGCAAGAATGTGGTGACATAACCCCATACAAGGTGGATAGGATAAAAATTACTCGATGCCGTTAGGTAGTAACGAATAACTTGGAGGAGGAGCTCTATGTGTATTTTGTGGGACCCGTGCCGCCAACTTTATGGTGAACCCCAATGCGAGAGAAGAGAAAGATGCTCAGTTACGAACGCAAATATGAAGAAGTAAACTTACCGCCATCTTGCGCCCACGAGAAGAACGACGAGGAGAAATGGGTGGCGCTGGCAAAGGGCGGGAAGGTGAAAAGTTTCTCATGGAGGTTCTTTCAGGATCCATGTGAGGACTCGGTTCTCTAGCTCCCTCGAGGTCAGGGCGGCTGGAGGTCGTTTGTCCCTTGACTTTGTTCTGTTCGAGGATATCTCCCTCTATATCCTTGCTAGCGTCCTCGATCGATCCGAAAGGCAGATTCTCACTTGCACGGGGTTGACTGGGCTGCCGATCTTGATCTGGATGTGTTTGCTGTTCCTGTTGGTCGATATGATCCTTGAGATGTAGCTGCGGTTTTTGGTATGGCCACGACGCGAAATACGGCCGCCGATCACCATCTGCAAGAACAGGGGGGTTGAGCATGGCATCGTGGGTAGCCAAAGGTATTCCCTATGGTCCACCACAAAACGCGCTCAGTATGGTTCAAAGCGAAAGCAAAGAGACCGTCACACACCTCTTCCGGCTTGTCGCGTGGTTTGACTTTCTTCCATAGGTCGCGGAAGCCAACATCTTCTCATATAATGCAAGGGTTTGAGGAAAAGAAGAACGAGTGTCAGTACTTATTGCGTATAGTACATGTCGGTAGAGTGCTAGAAGGGCAAGGGTCTCACTCACTGTTTGTGCTGGCATACGCAGCAGCAGCCAAAACATCTAACACGCGCTCTCTCACTACAGGGTTCGTCCGACGTGAGAAACAAAGGTTCTCAAGTGTGTCCAGAAATTTCTGAGAGATCGATTGGCTTATGAACGCATCTGTCGAGTTTCGAAGCATAATCGCCCACAGCTAAGGTATAAAGGTCGAAATTAGAGAGCTGGTATATCGGAATAAGAGGGTCGCTCACCCTAGCGGCACTGAGCTGAGTCTGGGGTTCACCGTACTTGAACTCTCTGCGCAAAGCCCGTATAGCCTCTTTGGCATTGGTTTCGCTGGCAGATGTGCGCTCACACACGTCCAGGACAAGAGCCCAATCCTCGGAGGCTGTTGCTGTGAGGAAGCCTGTGTATATCGCAAACGAAGAAATAAAGCTGGAAGATTACCGGAACGTTAAGGAGCAGTAAGCGTAGAGCGCACCTATCAATACCGTCAGCTCCTCCTGCTCCCCATTGGTATTGACTTCCTTATTGTCGCGACAGCCATTCGTCCATTTCGACAGCCAACCACGCTCCTTCTTGATCTTTACTTGTTCGGAGGCTAGTATGATTGAGAAGCCACGTGTATCATCAGTGAGAGAGGGAAAGAAAGCAGACGAATGAACGGAGAACATACCAGCCGACGTCGTCCGTTCCCGCGACTTAGATCTGATCTGCGGCCGCCAGCTTCCTTCCCGATCATCCACACTGGGATGCTTGTCGTTGACGGGAAGCTCGTGGAGCAAAAGGTCAAGACCTTCCCCCGAAGAGATGGTCTTGATAAGAACACCTTTGGCGGTATTCGAGTGGTGGCCGCCTTGCTCTACGGCCCGATCTTGTCCTTCCGTTATGATACCGTGGTCCATTGGATGTTCATGCTGTGGGGTTGAGTCTGAGTGAGTGAGCTCAGCGTCTTCCAGAGGCGTGATCCAAGGACGGACAAAAGATCGTTTGATTTTGTTCCCAACCAGCGGGAATAGTGAGTATATCGGCTCGTGCAATCCGCGACCCTCCGTAACTGCTTCAAGTTCAGGTTCTACCCAGTCTTTTTCACGAACCTGAGTGGAATCGTGCGCAGCGGACGCTGGAGAACGATGACTGGTCTGATGTTGCGGCAAATGCTTCGAGCCGATGCGATCGACGAACCGAGTTGCTCTTCGCTCCACCAAAATTTCCGATTTGATACGATGGAGGACCTCGGTCGCCTTGGGTCGAATAGCGGAATTCGTGTTCCAGCATGCCTCCATAATGTTCCACATCCTGTCGTTGAGCTCGGGGATCCCCACAGGCCTCATGGGACGTTTCTCGCTTACGACAACGTGGAATATCACAGCCGCATCATTGGGAAGCTCGTGGAAGGGTGAGAGGGCAGTATAGATCTGCAGTAAAGCGTGTTAATAAGAAGTAACTAGGCTGGATTGCTCGTCCGAATACCTCATAACAAACACAGGCAAAAGCATAGATGTCGCTTTCTTTGGTAGGGTCAGAAGTACCATTCAAGATCTCGCGCGCGAGCCACCGAACTGTGCCAGCAGCACGAGGGGCTGACGTAGTTAGATGGAGAGCAAGAGTATCCGCGATGCGAGATAGCCCAAAATCGCCAATGCAAGCGCGACCTTCCGGGGTGATAAGGATGTTTAGCTGTGCGAATGGGATGAGCGATTTTTACAACGAATGGCGAGAATGCTTGCCCACCCCTTTCAAATCCCCGTGGACCACCTTCTTCCCGTGTAGGTATGCAAGACCTGCTGCAACGTCATAGACCTATTAGAGCACCAACTAAGCATTGAGATCGACATCGAGGCGCCCAACTGGCGTACCAGTACGAGATGATCAACATCCGCCCTCCGGGTGGCCTTGAGGTATTGCAAGAGATTCCCATGATCCATCCACGGAGAAATGAGACAGAACTGGCTGTCGTCTTTCAAGTAAAAAATCCCCAGGAATGGTAGGACATTCGGATGGTTCAACTGGCGCCACACGATAGCTTCGCGGAGATATTCCTGCCCTTCGTATTCATGGAGAGAAACAACGACAACCTAAAGGAGCACAAACCTTGAATAGCGCGTCCAAGTCACTCTTCACGTACACCTTCGACACCTTCAAACACACCAGCTGCTCCTCCGATCCCGATCGTCGAATCGCGCCCTTCCAGACATCCCCAAATCCTCCAGCGGCGATGGGATGCTTACCCAACTTATAAACATTCTGCATTAACAAATTTCTTGGGTGTTGCCCGGACAATTTCGAGAGACGTATCATGACCGTGAACATTGAAGAACGGAAGTGAGACGTCATATTTGAGTTGGGGTTATCAGTGAGCTAGAACGCGAAAGATGAGCAAGGGAACAGGCTAAAAAAGCTACTCGAGCCTACCTGCTGAAGTTTGTCCAACCAGTTCTGTGCATTCTCGCCTGTCTGTTCCAGAAAAACTCGAAGCTGCTCTTCATCTCCAAAAACCTCTTCAAGATGTTGAGTTAATTGTTGGTCGGTGAGCGACACCATCTCTCCATTAGCAACGATTCGAGCCTTGCGACCAGGAAGTTGAATAAATGCGTTGCCAGCAAACAACGATGAGCACTAGGATAGGATGTTTCCATTGCCACTCCGAATCTTGGCGACCGATATCAGTGGCGTTGGTGATATTGTGATGTACACTACAGCAAGTACGCTGTGCATTGTCTGCGTAAATGTAGAACACTGAACATATTTTTTCCGAGTCGAATGACCATGGGATACTTGTGGCAGGATGAAAGCAAGTTTGGTGGGTTTAAGAGCAAGTCTAGACAGTCTGGATGTGGCCAACACCCTCGTCTATCATTCATCACCGAGCGCTCGGAGAGCCATCGTATTCATAGTCTCTAGATGAGGATAAAAGCCTCTCGGCCGTCGTTAGCGATAGAAATCGTATTGCACGTTTTGAGGAGTCGTCGTTGGTTGGTGGCAGGTGCAGTCAGACTCTGAGATCGGATTTAGGCGGATTTGACTGGTCTCAAGATGAGATAAGATTTCTGATCTTACCTTGACTAGACCGTCACAACCCTGACCACTGCCCTTTTCCTCACTCCAACAATGAATGAAGTACGTGCGACTCAGATTTCTCCCCTCACATTCATATAGCTTACTGCGAGGTGGTACACTCTGCTCTAGCGCACTTTGAATTGGTGATCATCGGATGGGCAGGTTATCCGGAAGCACGGTTGTTCTAAAATTGAGTTCCTGACACCCAGCGCAATTGAAAGCACTGCCAAATGCTGCCAGGTGGACCCAGGTTGCAGTGTTTTTGGAGTCTCGCGGTACCTATATGAGGGCTCTAGTGCACCTGTTGGACCCCTCTCAACCATGTTACTCGACCCAGCGCTGAGCCAACTGGAGGAGCGTTTAAAGGGAATCTTCGATGACAGGCTGAAATTGCAAGGCTTCCTGGATATGGGGGGATATGAGGCCCAGGACTGGCTGGACAGCATGCAGCAGGTGAGTATATGCCCCATATGTCACAATGCCCGAATAAAACTAGGGAATTTCAGCTTGTCGATTGTCCTCAAACCACCCCAGCGGTGCGGTCTTCGATATTTACCGTTATGGTACGCCTATCGAAGAACTCAGGATTACACCCAAAATGCCTCGCTATTCAGAACGTGAAGAGGCTCGGAGAGTTCCCTATTGCTGCTGGTGGTTTTGGAGACGTTTGGAAGGGCATCATCGGTGAATCGACAGAGCTTGTGTGCTTAAAGGTCGTCAAAATTTATCTGGAATCCGACCTGGGGAAACTGTCGACTGTATGTCACCCGTCCGATACTATATATGCTACGTTGCTGATACACAAATTATTGACAGGAATACATCAGAGAGGCGATCCTCTGGCGTCAGATGAAGCACCCGAACATACTGCCATTTCTTGGGATATATCAGCTCGAATCCACTCAACAGTTGTGTCTAATCTCTCCATGGATGAATCAGGGTAACTTGATCCAATTTCTGAGAACTTCGAGGCGGGAGGATGTTGACCATCACACACTGGTAACATTTATCGTATAACAAAACACCTGGGAAATCCGGCTGACGCGACCTTCAGGTACACGACGTTGCAACTGGTCTGGCTCACCTCCACGCCATGAAGATTGTCCACAGTGATCTCAAAGGTGTCAACATTCTCATCACAGACGCTTTCCGGGCCTGCATCGGAGACTTTGGCTTGTCTCGCATCTCAGATACACGGGGACTCAGCATAACGACGACATCACGTCCCCGTGGTACAGGTCGCTGGCTGGCCCCTGAACTACTCACCGGAAGCTACGCATCCAAAGAGAGTGATATCTACTCACTCGGGTGTGTTTGCTTCGAGGTAAGCTAGCGCAATTGGGTCTAAAGAAGACAAAAATCTCACGTCCCGCCAGATTTTCACGGACGGACAACACCCTTTCCCTGAGCTCCCACACGAAGCCGCAGTAGTGCTTGCCGTTATTCAAGGACAACGACCAAAAAGACCTGCCTCAGCACCCGAGCTCACTGACGATATGTGGGACCTCATGGCGGAAATGTGGTCCCCAGATCCATTACTTCGCCCCAATGCACATCAGGTATTGAATCGGTTATCGAAGATGAACTCGCGGAAGTCGATCAGTGCGCCATCGGATTGGAACGAGTCAATATTTACCCAAGTCTGGGGCAACGTCGAATATCGTTCTGTCGTTGAACCAGGTGCGCAGATCGACGGCGACGATAGCACACCTAGTGCCCCATCGACATCGGTAGTCAATTTGTGAGCGAATTCCCTGTATTTGAAGTCATGATATTGATACCTCTTTGGACATGATAGACCAACTCCCGACAGTCTTCCTCCTTCATATTGGGACCTTGAGGGAATTGAGGCCGGACCGCAGAAAGGCCAGGACTCTCCGACGCCTACATCGAGCTCATCTCTGCAAATACATCAGGACCTGCAAACTCTGTCCATCGAAGTAACGACGGAGGAGACGAGCACGGAACCGTTTGATGAGACACCAACTTCTCCGCCACTCCATGATCCCCATTCCCTGTCCGCAAGCCCGACGCCAAGAGATTTTCCTCCGGTGCCTCGAATTTATGGAGAGAATGACCATCAACTTGCGACGCAGACAAGTGGAGCTTCAGGCTCAAATTCTCCAGTCGTACCTCCCTCGCCAAAACTTACGAAAGCAGAGGAAGCGGGGTTTTCGTGGCCTGCAGAGCTTCCCAGTGAGTCCTGACTTATTCCGAGACCTCTTCTCTCTCTCACCAGTTTGTCGATCGATAGCCTTTGATAGGCTCGTCTCGGAGAACAAATCAAAACATGCGTCTCTTGTTCGAATGATCGCGGAAGTCAATCACGCCCCTGAAGCATTGGCAATACAGCAGGCCAGAATAAAGGAGCTCCAGTTTCTGATCGAGGAGAGCATGTTACATCTCGTGAAGATATCGGAGAGGTTAATCAGGCAATGGAAAGCACAGGAGAGTGCGGAGAAACCGAAGGCCCAGTTCTGGTCGATAAAACGGAGGACACAGAAGGAAAAGGAGCCTGTGGCTGACGCAACGTGAGTTTTCCGTGTCTACTGTGTCTTCTAGAGTATGCTGATAGACGCCTTCAGATCATTCCGAATCATCGAGGAGGAGATGAGAGAGCGCGAAAAACATAATGAGTTAAAAGAGGAGTTGGCTCAAGCGGAAGCGGAGGTGCGTCTTCTGTCGACCTTTCCCCTTCGGTTGACCAATATTCATACTCATACTACTTGCGCACCGCTCAGGAAAGTAGCCTCAACGACCAGGCAAGAAGATATACTACCATGACGGACGAGCTGGATACGCTCTACAACAGCATATTCAATGGATTCACAGGTATTAAGCACCTCATTCTATCATCTTCGGGTCGATGCAAATTCAGAGTTCCCTCAGATTACCCCGAGCAGAACCAGCTACAGCAGCAAATCGCGGCAGCAAAGGCCATGTACGATCGGGTCGAGGCCACTTTCGATGCTGAGACACAAGCGTACGAGCGCCTATACCGCGCGGAGAAGGTGTTGCACGATTGTTTAGAGAAACTAAAGGAAGCAGTGCGATGTGCCACTTCGCGTCAGTCTTACGTTAGGATACTATTTACATGCAAGCGCTGAGTTTTTGTCCTTCTTTTCCTTCAGCGACTGGATCAAGTTTTGGGCGGTATGTCTCGCGTTCGATGTTCAATGTTGGGCGTTGAACTGAGATTACATTTCTCTATTAGGACCTCATACGAAAGGGAGTCCGCTTGTCTTTTAGATGCCCACACGTTGGCCAGCCAGGTACCTTCACTGGTGCGGGAAGCTCGTCAACTGTCACCTTCCATCAAGCCACTGAGGGCTCTTGCCATTTCGCAAAGGTGAGTGCACATTCACCCGTCCTTCTTACCCTTCATGACTCTCGCCCTCGCAGTATCCCTTCTAGAGCAGCTTCAGAAGGAAGAGAATACTTTAACGGTGCGTGTACTCCCCACAAACATGAGTTCCGTAGTCCTGAATTTCCCGCCCAGATTTCTTGGATGAGATTACATCCGAAGTCGTTCGTGCTCATAAACAGGCAAGTATCTTGATCGTTTGCTTCCCCTCATGTGTCACTCACGAAATCAATGCTCAGATCGTGGCCGAATGCACAACTTACTCCGGGCGCACCGCCGGAGCTCATTCTGTCCTGGAAGGTGTTGCTCAGACTTTGTCTCGGTACAAGGATGAGCTCAGGAACACAAGGAAAGGGATATTCGACGAGGTTGCGGCAAGGTCCAGCCGAGACTGGAACGATGAGCGCCCTCCTGCATACCAATTACATGATCCTCCTCGTCAGACCTCTATACCCATGCCTACGACCAACACACAGGAAGTGGACGCGCCAACGCCGCCCGCTATGCCCAATTTGTCTGTTCCGTATGAGTTTGACCTGCCGTCTGTGACTACACTTGGCCATACTTATTCATACCTGGTCGGATCCGCCTTCTCTTAGCTATACTTAGGATGTTTACATGTACCTAGTTTCCCGCGTTGATGCTCACATTTGCGCTTGTTGCCCTCCATGTTTATGTTCATGCATAATACATCATGGACAGGCGGCTCATATCACTGCCTCCGTAATTACGAACTCGAAAGCTATTAGTATGGGTGAATATCTCTACTTGGAGATATCAATCACGCGTAGCCAACTGGAAAGATTGCTGTTATACAGCATATTTCCGCAAAACGTATCCTGCTGACTGGTCAGTCAGCTTCGTTTATGGACAAATCCGGATTTGAACCGGAGACCTTTCGCAGCAGTCGTCGACCCTCGACAGTATGCAAAGCGAACGCGATAACCCCTACGCTATTTGCCCATGCTGGTAGGGTTCAGTTTGAAATTTGATCGGGGATAATTTCTCCGTTTATACCACATCGTTCTTCCGTCGAGATTAACTCGCCGAGGGGTAAATCGGGGTCCGTCCAGACTTTGTTGGGGTAAACCCGGGGAAAGGATGGTAAGGTTCTCGTCTTTGGAGGGGCGACTGGTCTTCGACCTTCTCGGAATTCAGAAGGCACAAGTCGATCAAGGTGATGGAATCGCTCCCTGACGCCTACCCCGTCTGATGCTCTCACTGGCCCACAATCGGCTATACCAAGCGCGAATAACGAGGAGCAAACTCTGTGTATGAAGCGCAGACGAGGGCTTGACAGACCAGGCCGGAGACTTATCGATCCCTGAACAAGCTCTGAAGTTGCGGCCATTAGCGAGTTGATGAAGCGGTCGACCCTTTGTTGAAATTGCGTGCGGACGTGTTTTGAAACAACCCGGGTATCAGATATACATAGACTGTAGGCCATAGCTTTTGAAGTCGTTACGGCTACCTACTCCGCTGAAACCCGAAGCTTGTACTCACGAATCGTCGGGAGCTTGAAAGCACGGTGGCCTGAATAGAGTGTGTGTCCGGAGATTCTGTGAAAGTTCTTAGAGTCTCTCTTCGAGTTTGTGGCTGGAGCTCCAGGGCCGGGTAATTCTTCAACGGGTACCGCATCTACCAAGCTCAGGGATGCAGAGAGGGCCAAGGGCGGTACTTGCTGAGACTTACCCGAATGGGAAATCGGCGAATGTCGCGTAATGAGTTCTCACTGAAGAGTCCCAGCACATCCACAGCCGTTCTCTCCTCTAGAGCATGTAAATTGAGCAAAAGAGACGACGGGAAATAGTTCCAGACTTGTTTGGAGGTGGCTGAACGAAGGAAAACCATGGGAGAAACCCTCGATGAGTGGAAGATGTGCACGTGGCGTTGTACACAGCCTTTCACAATTTGACAGTGCACTGCAGGATAGAATTAGGATTGTCTGATTGTCAGTTCTTCCAGCTCGCCGCCAGCAACCGTGTCAGTTCAGTCGAGTCGAGTCGAAGTCGAGCTCAGACTGGGAGCACCAGCATGAAAAAGTTTTTTGGCGGGACCAAGCCAAAACCAGCGACGCCAGCAACCCCCACAGTCCCAGTTAAAACGAACGATGCCGTGGTCGAGTCTTCCCCTTTACCTACCCCAATTCATGCTGTCTACACGCAGAGTCAGAGTCAGAGTCAAGTGCAGCAACAACAACAAGCTCAGCAGCCTGTACAACAGCAAGCTCAACCCCAACAACGACGAGAAGACCTCGACGATGCATCTTTCGACCTTGTAGAGCCTTTTCCCAACCCACATCCACCTACAGCGCCAGCTTTGGCACCATCAAGATCATCGTCCTATGGGAGCCTTCCACCAGGCGCGGCACGGCCACCCAGTCCCCATCAAGAACTGTCTGGATCGAACACGTTGAAGAAGAAAAGCCCCAACCTTAACCATCATCATAACAATTCGAGCAACCATTCGATATCGACACCGCCAGCGATGGGGATATTGAAGGCGCTGGATCCGCCACATGCACATCAGCATCTGCCGAGCACTGGACATCTTCATCAGACTCATCACCACCACCAGCACACGGGGTCGACTGACACAACGGCGACAATGCAGATGATTGCGCCCTCGAGGCCCAGTATGGGGATGGAGCGATATCCATCTATGAACTCGCTGGCACCAAGCACAATGGTGTCGCACGATACCGAAAATGGCCACGTCAGGAGGGAGATCAGGGAGAAAGAGAAGGACAGGAAGGAGGGTGGATGGCTATCCAAATGGACTAGTGGCGGTCACGATAAGGACAAGGACAAGGATCATGGCCATGGTCAGAGAGAACGAAGCCAGTCGTGGCAGCTGGTGCACCCCGAGGAACAGGGAGGAGAGCTGACGAAGTTGATTGGTGCGTTCTACATCTGCTACACCTGCATCGTTTCAGTAATTCCTCAATCGTTTCACTTCGTTCGCGGTGTACACAGGCTTTCTTACAGCAACATCCTCTGAAGACTGGGTTCTTGTCCTTGACGTTTGTGAACGTGCATCAGCCAGTGATTCCAATGCCAAGGAAGCTGTACGGGCGTTACGCAGAGAGTTCAAGTACGGCGCACCCCAGGCTCAGCTCAGTGCTGCTCGGGTAGGTGATCCTTGTCTCATCCTGATATTCAAGCTATTAACTTCGACCCTCACACCCAGCTTTGGGCAATTATGCTTCGGAACTCAACAGATACATTCATAGGCCAGTCAACCTCACGGAAATTCTTAGAAACCCTGGAAGAGCTTCTTTTGAGCTCAAGAACGAATCCTGTGGTGAAAGAGCGTGTGCTAGACGTTCTGGCGGCTGCTGCGTATGCCAGCGGAAGTAGTGAGTGATGTCTCCGTCTTGTCTTATGTTCTGGCATTCGAACCGTCTTGGACCTCTTTTTTTCGAGTGGCTTTCCCTTTCTTTTGCGGTTATCTTCGTGCTTTCCCCTGGTCGTACGCAACGAAATACTAAATTTGGTGCTGTAGAGAAAGATACTGGATTTCGCGGCCTCTGGAAGAAAGTCAAACCGCACGACAGGCCAGAAGAGGTATGTGGCGATTGTCCTCTTCTTAACCCCTCACTAACTGCAAGTCGCGGTGACCAATAGGGGATGCCATTTGACACGGACGATGCCATGTTCAATCCTCCCACGGGTGGTGATCGGCGGTCCTACTCTGAGTCTCTGCCGTACCCACAGCCGCAACTGCATCCAAATCATCATCATACTGGCCAACAGCAACAGTATGATCATCAGCAACAGCAACACACGCAACAGAATCAGAATCAGCCTCCCAACAGCCAGCCCGGCAAAACTGGCGATCTACTTCCGAAGGCGAATGGCGATGCTGCGAAGGAGAGGACCAAGGATAGGGGAGAACGGCGAGAACGCGACCCCGACCGGGAGCGCAGTAGCGGTCGGGAACGCAAGGATTCGAATCGTGAACGTGATCTCGAACCACGGGAGAGGGATAAAGATAAAGACCGGTCGCATCGTGAACACCGTGATCGGGACAGAGGCAAAGACAAGGACCGAGACCGTTCATCACGCAAGGATAAAGACCGTGAGTCCCGAAAGCGCAAAAAACATCGCTCCTCGCGCGAACGAGAACGGGATACTCAGAAGATCATCCCACCGGAGGAGGATATTCGACGGCTATTCCAGGAGTGTATTATTGGCAAGGGTAACGCATCACTACTGAGCCAGGCGTTGGTGCATACCACCCCGGAGGATTTCCTCTCCGATAACACGGAAGGGCAGAGCAATGGAATCATCAGGGAATTCCGGGTGAAGTGCATAGCGAGTCAAGAGTTGATCGCTGCACAGATCCCATGGGCCAGCGCTGGCTCTGAGAGAAGCCGGAGGGAACTGAACGCCAAGCGCGAAGCAGAAGGAAACCTCATCACTGGGGAGGAGGACGGAGAGACGACTGAGGAGAAGTTATTGGCCGATCTATTAGGTGCAAACGAGGAGTTGTTGGCTGCGCTTGGGCAGTACGAGGATCTTGAAAGGGTTGCGAGGGAAAGGAAGGCTGAGGAGGATAGCAAGAACGATATCGGAGGGAGGAGGGGGAGGGTGAGCTTTTCCGTGCTGTTCATTGGCAGAGTGATTTTTACTAACATTTTTTCGCCCTCCTCAAACAGGACGAAATTGAGCGACAGCTCCATCAAGAGGAGCTGTACTTATCCTCAAGTCGCGCTGCGCCTATGGGTGCGAGATCACCGAGTCCAAGCCTGCATCCTGGCGGTGCAAGGGTGCCTTCGAGAAGTCCTTCATCGTCCCCGCCCGTGCCACCACCACCTGTGCCTCCTCGTATCCCTTCCCCCGGCGGGCGGCCGAATTCGAGGCCCTCGTCTATCATTCTTGGCGGTGGTCTCACTTCCGGGCAACATGCTCCCTACAACCATCTCGCACCCCCCACTGCACCCCATGGACCCAGGAGTCCTGGGTTGAGGGGGGCTATTCCTGCTGCTTCAGCCTCTGCTGGTTCGTTCGGTTCGACTGCGGACCACGGATACATTAGTAATGGGACATGGACAGGAACAACACCCGTGCCTGATACCTCTAGTGACGACGACGACGAAGAGTACAAGCCTAGTGAGAAGGCTCGCGGAAAACAGAGAGCCGTTGAGGAAGAGGACACATCTTCTGTCCTCAATCGTCAGCGAGGTCATCAAGCTGACGACGAGTACGGGCATCTGGGAGCGAATGGAAGCCCGCACGACGACCATTTCAGTGTGAACTACACCGACGAGGATGCGAGCGATTCGGAAGGTGGCTATCGCAGCGGAGGTGGAGGTGGACACAAACACCGACCGGTACAATATGCGTATGATGCTGTCGCAGAGCGGACGAAGCAGAGGCTGATTGAGAGGAGGGTCAGCGGTGTGCCCGAGATTGGTAGAGGCTAGAGTGCTGTGGTGTATTGATCATCGTCATGAACGGAGAGAGGAGAATGGTGGTACTATTGCTGCGTATCATCTACCATTTTTTTGGTGTCTTTTTGACTGACCGCAACACATGCACATACTACCAAAATGCCTACCTCCCAGCGGAACTTACAACTTATCTATTTATTGATTGAGAGTCATTTACATTGCTCTATCAATCGTTCACTCCCTATATCAATGTTACTGTAGCAATAGTCCTCGTTCTCGACTTCTCGCTCTCGGACCTCACAGACTGATCAAACTTGGATCAAACGCCCAGGACTTGAGTATCCCAGTGCTGGGCGTCTAAGCAAACATAGTTGCTCTCCAGCCTCCACCTCTCTTCTTTCGCCTTACCTGCACCGTGCGGGTACATGCTGGTCGGAAGAGTTTAAGCGTTACTCGCACATTCGCACAAGAGAGCATGTTCAGTCCAGCATCTGCAGAGAAACTGCATGTGCATCTAAACTTGATACGGGCCGATTAGTGTTCATGGGAGCATGTTTCAGGACCCCTTGTCTTTTGCTAACAACGTTGTTATCGCGAAATGCATATGCACAAGGCTCGAACCGCTATTAAAAGTCAAGGTTCTAATACGTCAGCTCCCTGAAAGCGACACTCAGCGACGAGGGAGAGATGGTACCGCTCGCTGGCACGGTTGAGCAGTTGGCTCAACATCTGGATGAGGTTCTCGGAGACAAGGAGAAGCTACGAGAATTTCTGGAACAGACAGGCGAAGATGCGCAGAACTGGTTGGAGAAACTTCAGCAGGTACGCTTGGGTCACTTTAAGTTTATCAGCTTGGTTTCTTGCTTAGTTTCTTGCGTTTCAGCTCATCGACGACCCCAAGTTGGATCTGACGTCTCGTTTGCGCTCTTTATTGTCCACATCAATGATCCGCCTTTCGAAACGCTCTGGGCTACACCCAAGATGCTTGTTTATCCAGAATGTTCGCAAGTTGGGCAAGCATCCTGTCGCTGCTGGAGGATTCGGAGATGTCTGGAAGGGCGTAATTGGTCAACCAGAGTCAGAAGAACAGCTGGTGTGTTTGAAGGTGTCGAAGGTATACATGAAAAGCGACTTGGATGCGCTATTCAAGGTATATCTTCCTCTTCGGCTCTCTTTCTTTCTATAAACCCGAAGCACAGGGATACCTGCACGAAGCTCTCGTATGGCGTCATCTGAAGCATCGGAATGTCCTTCCATTCCTAGGGATTTATTACTCGAAGGACGATGGCCAGTTTTGTCTCATTTCGCCTTGGATGGACAATGGTAATCTCTTGCAGTATCTCAAGGCCACCCGGAGGGCGGACGTTGATCATCTCGTACTGGTACGTCCGTCGCGAGCCTCGATGTCGACTTCGATGCTCAGTTGCTCGCTATCACAGGTCTACGATGTCGCAGCAGGTCTTGCATACTTACACGGGGAGAAGGTTGTTCACGGGGATCTGAAAGGAGTGAGTAACCATTTTTGTTGCCAACTGTGAAAATCGCTCATCCCGTTCGCGCAGCTGAACATCCTCATTACCCCGGAAGGCCGCGCTTGCATCGGCGACTTTGGGCTATCCCGCATTGCGGATACGCTTGTTCTCAAATTAACCACGTCAAGCACTCGTGCAACTGGTACAGTTCGGTGGCTCGCACGGGAGATCTTGAGCGATGATTCTGGCCCCACTAAAGAAAGTGATGTCTATGCTTTCGCCTGCGTTTGTTATGAGGTATTCGGGCTTTTCTTCTCTCTAGTTTGTTGATCCCCAATCATGTTTCTGTAGATCTACACCACCCTCTCACCCTTTCACGAGCTCACGAACGACGCGACTGTGATGCTACGCGTTTTAAGCGGGGAATGTCCTACGAGGCCTACAGGGATTCTTGAACTCGGCGACAGGACATGGAATATAATGGAAGCATGCTGGAATCCAAACCCAACCTCTCGACCCCAGGTGACCGAGTTGCTTGAGCATATCAAGTCAGAAATTTTGGTCAGACAGAGAGAGACCTGGACTCTCGATCTCGCCGGGCTGAGACCATGGGCTGGCAGTCATTACCCGATGTCCGTTTCGCACGATTCTACTCGGACTTGGGATGAACGTCCGGCAAAGCGTAAATCCGATACGGAGGGCACTGATCTTCACACACAGATACGCTCATTATCTCCGCTGGTTGGAAACACAAGTGATTGTCCTTCTGTCTCCTCTAACACAGCTTTTCCGGGACATACTGAGCTAAATAACCTCCAATCCAGGTGCCCATCTGGTCGACTGCCGCCCACAGTACGGCAATGAATCCCCTGTGGACCAAGATTCCGGAGTCCGCGACCACTCCCGGACTGTAGGGCAAGACTTGCACCAGCGTTCGGGTACTTCCAAGGATAATTTCGCTGAAAGCATTTCTTTGAGAGCGGACTCTGGTCCTTTGTTGAACGTCAAGGACAAACTCGACAACGCGAATCGTTGGGAACGAGATTGGTGGCAACAAATTGGGCCTGATCAGCGAGAACAGAGGGGACGAGCGATGTCGACTGGTGCGTTCTCCTTTCTCCCGTCTGCTCTCTCTCTTCCCAACTGATGGTGTATTTGTGTTCCTCGATTACACCAGTGTCTGAGAAAGTTACGGAGAAGGAGAAGTACGGGGAGGAGGGCGGATGGGTACCCCAATGGACTAGTGACGGTCGCGATAAGGGCAAGGATCACGTTCAAGGTCAGAGAGAACGAAGTCACTCCTGGCAGCCAATGCATGTCGAGGAACAGACAGGTTTCGTGACATTGATAGGTGTGCCCTACATTTGCTACGTCCGCCTCGCTTTAGTAATTCCCTAACTGTTTCCTGTACTCGTTATGTACACAGGCTTCCTCATAGGAACAGCCTCTGAGGACTGGGCCCTTATCCTAGATGCCTGTGAACGCGCATCAGCCAGCGAAGCCAATGCCAAAGAGGCTATATGGGTGTTACATAGAGAGTTTAAGTACGGTCGACCCCGAGCTCAGCTCAATGCTGCCAGGGTGGGTCAACATCTTCTCATTCTGATATTCAATCTCCCGACTTCTGCCTTCACATCTTAGCTTTGGGCAATTTTGCTTCGAAACTCGACGGATACATTCATAAACCAATCAACCTCTCGGAGTTTTTTGGAGACCTTGGAAGAACTTCTTTTGAGTTCAAGAACGAACCCCGTAGTGAAGGGGCGTGTGCTGGACGTTCTGGCTGCTGCTGCGTATGCCAGCGGGAGTAGTAAGTGATTTTGCTGTCTTCATCCTGTTCTTCTGGTGTCCATACCGTGTTAAATCTCTTCCTTTGAGTAGAACAAGACATCGGATTCCGTAGTCTTTGGAAGAAAGTCAAACCACACGACAAACCGGACGAGGTGTGTTGGGATCCTCCTCCTTTTTAGCACTTACTGAACGCGGTGTACGTTGGACAATAGGGCATGCCATTTGACACCGTCGACGCCATTTATCCCCCAGTCCTGACGGGTGATCGGCGGTCTGACGTCAGGTCTCAGACGTATAAAGAGCTGCACCTGCCATATCCCAGAGATTTTATCGGCCTACAGCACGCGCATCCAGATCGCAATCAGGTCCGCAATCGTCACGTCCTAAGTAAAGATCCGAAGCCGAAGCCGAAGCTGGATGACGATGCCATCAGGGACGTGGAGGTAGGACGCGGGGAACGCGACCGGAAGGGCAGGGATTTGAATCGCGAATTTCGGGAGAGGGACGAGGTTCAAGAGCAGTCCAAAGAGCAGTCTCAACGTGAAGACCGTGATCGCGGTAACGAGGCGCGTTTATTACCGAAGGCTCAGGATCGAGCTCTTTCCCGGAAACTCAAAAAACGTTACTCAGGCTTTTCGCGCGAACGAGAACAGAATGCCACACAGAAGATCATTGCATCGGAAGAAGAATTCGACGGTCGTCCCGAGAAAGCAATATCAGTAAGGGTAAAGTCTCGTTACTGAGCCAGACGTTGATGTATACGACCCCGGAGGATCTCTTCTTCGAAGACACGAAAGCGCAGAACAATGGAATCGTCAGAGAATCCTGGGTGGAGCGCAGAGCGAATGTGAAGGGAACGGAGAGCCTGGAGAGTCGCATGTATGTTGAGGAGGGGAGGGGGAGTGTGAGCACGTTTTTGCTTTCTTGTCCAACCCCCGCTGACCTATTCACTCTCACCAAACAGGTCGAAATTAAGCGACAGTTTAATAACGATCAAGAGGAGCTGTATTGCTACTTATCGTCGAGCGGGTATGCTCCTTTGGGATCAAGGCCCCCCAGCCCCAGCCTGCACTCTGGTGGTTCAAGGGCTTCTTCATCGCCTCCACTCAGGCCACAAACACCAGTACCCTCTCGTAGTACCTTCCCTGGTACAAACACATGGTCTTCGTCTATCATCCCCAATGACAGCCTCACTTCCGGACAGCATCGCCCTCACAATCACTTCGTATCCCCTCCTGCACCCCATGGACTCACGAGCTCTGTGCTGAGGGAAGCTGACTCATCGGCTTCGGCCTCTACTGGTTCGGTTGGTCGGACCACGGACCATGGATACGCCGTTGATGAGGTATGGACAAGAGCAGCGTATCTTCCCTATACCTCCAGCGACCACGGAAAAGAAGGGCATGTGGAGGAAGGGACTGTCGAGAAGACTTTTATAGGAGGCTCGTCCTTCCCTCCGCCCCCCAGGAGAGCTCCCCGCGTTGCTCCACGCGGGCACAGAGCCCTGAAAGACGGGGCCTTCAATATCCGTACCATTGTTGCCGCGTGAGGAACGTTGGGACGAGTGAAACACTGTGACGAAGAACAAACAACACAATCTTTCAGTCATTCTCAGCCGGAAATGAGACCTGTGTACTGTGTGCTGTAGAAGATGGATGAAAAACAAGAAAACAGGACTCATCATCATGATTCGTTAACACTTACTGTGACTGTTAGGACATGTCCGCTTGCCCCCGTCACCTCATTGATTTGGGATTGACACTTGTTCCCGCCGATATTTTACTTTCCTACCATTATTTTAAGGTTCTGGTGTAGGCAGCGGCCATCGCGTTCGCTCCGTACGTAGCTCGTGTTCGGATGTCTGGGACCGCGAAAAGACTCTAGCTCAAATTCAATTAGCCTACTGCAAATACGAATCGTCCACAATGTTAAGCTTATATTTCCTTCGCAGTACTTGAATTGGAAATTTGCAGCACACTTAGATTCCCGCTACTGACGTAAGGAAGTAGAAGGGTATTTACCATGGTGAAAAAAAAAAGCTCGCTTCGTGAGAATTCTGCCTTTTGGCGCCCAAAACGTGACCAACAGACGCCGTTCATCCTCGAAAGCGCCGTCCAAGCGCCATAACACTCAAATCTAGCGCCATCCATACAAATTTAAGCGCTACTCCGTACTGAATTTCTCTCAATGCAAGGGGGAAGAATGACAGCTCGCCCATTCAGTCGGTGAGGCTTGGCGCGACAAAAATTGGCGCCATGTCAGCCCGTTAAGCGCCATGTCAATCTTTTAAGCGCCGCTCATGCTGTTTATAAGCGCTGTCCCTCGCTGGCCTGGACGACTCTGCCACAGCGCAGCTTTCTGTTGGGTCTTCTTAAGCACTCAGAAGCTGCTACTCGGACCAAGATTCAGCATGATGATAACCATCATGCACCTCTCAAGCACAGCGTCTTCGAGAGCCATTAGAGACTCCAATTTTAACTTTGGGTAATTATGAGGAGCCGGCCAAAGGCCGGGCAACGAGTAATGCTCTCTGTTAGCATTCGTACTCAACATCTGACTAGCATGTTCATGAGTGTATCTGACTCATCACAGTACCAAAAAACAGGCACAATATCAATGGAGTTGCTTCCAAAGCCCTCAGGAGTCAGGCCTGGGCCCTGTACTATAAGCTGTATGGTAAATCCATGATCTGTATCCCAATTTGAGTCTTCCATAGGATTGTAAACTGTTATTTGAGGCCTTGCTACAGTACAGTCATTGACATTTCAGTAGCGGGCCGTGCCGCGTAAGGCGGCGACCAAGGTTATACAGACCTATACAGTCGTCTGCTGCCGTGGGAACCTGTGAGGGACCATGGGCGTCTACCGTGCTGGCGCTGGGCATCCAAGCCACGTGATATGTATTGCTCTTCTCTCACCTAACAGTGACCAGGACGAGACCAGGATCTGCGCGACAGTGCGCGTGCTCAGTGCTGGATACAAACTCTCATGATCAGTAATGATGCTGTACGGTCGCAGTTTACATCTAAACCTGTCATGGTACCCCACTGCCCCGCTGATATGCGATTACCGAGAATTGGTATCCCTTGTCTTTTGCTTGCAACGTGCGTGGGTATCTCGAAAGGCTTAGAAGGCTCGAACCACCGTCAAAAGTCAAATTTCTGAAACATCAGCATCTTGAAAGTGGCATTCAGCGGCGAGGGAGAGATGGTGTCGCTCACTGGCACCGACCAGCAATTGGCTCGACATCTTGAAGAGGTTTTCGGGGACAAGGAGAAGCTACGAGGATTTCTGGGACAGACAGGCGAAGATGCGCAGAACTGGTTAGATAGACTACAGCAGGTACGCTGGAGCAACTTTGTTAGCTTGTCTCTTGCTCACTTTCTTGTACTGTAGCTCACCGACACCCCCGATTTGAATGTGACCACTCAGCTGCGTTCTTCAATGTTCACAGTCATGATCCGTCTGTCAAAACTATCCGGGCTACATCCAAGGAGTTTGTTAATGCGGAATGTTCACAAGGTGGGAAAGCATCCAATCGCTGCCGGGGGATTCGGGGACGTCTGGAAGGGCGTAATTGGACAATCAGAGTCCGAGGGTCAGTTGGTGTGTTTGAAGGTATCGAAGGTGTATGTGAAGAGTGACTTAGATACACTATTCAAGGTGCGCCTTCCTCTCGAGCTTTATTTCTTTTCATGAACACAAAATACAGGAATACCTGCGTGAAGCCCTGGTATGGCGTCAGCTGAGCCATCAGAATGTTCTACCATTCCTGGGGATTTTTTACTTGAAAGATGATCGCCAGTTTTGTCTTATTTCGCCGTGGATGGAGAACGGTAACCTCTTGCAATACCTGAAAGCGACCCTGAGAGCGAATGTTGATCATCTCGCACTAGTACGTCAGTTGGGGGCCTCGATGTTGACACAGATGCTCAGTTACTTACTATCATAGGTCTACGATGTCGCAGCAGGTCTTGCATACTTACACGGGGGGAAGGTAGTTCACGGCGATCTGAAAGGGGTGAGCAAGCGTTTTTTGCCGTTCTTTGCAACTCACTCATCCCGTTTGCGCAGCTGAACATCCTCATCACCCCGGAAGGCCGCGCATGCATTACTGACTTTGGGCTATCTCGTATCGCGGATACTCTTGCTCTCAAGCTGACCACATCGTCTGCTCGTCCTGCTGGAACAGCCCGCTGGCTTTCACAGGAGATCTTGCAAGGCGGTTCTGGCCCCACCAAAGAAAGCGATGTCTATGCTTTTGCCTGTGTTTGTTATGAGGTATTCAACGAGTCTTTTTCACTTCATACTTGACGGTTTCTCATAACACGCTTTACTGTAGATATATACAGCCCTCCCGCCCTTCCATGAGCTTACCAACGACGCGGCGGTGATATTTCACGTTGTCGTAAGCAAAAAATGTCCCGCGAGGCCCGTAGAGGTCTCTGAGCTTGATGATGGAATGTGGAATATCATGGAAGCATGCTGGAGCGCGGACCCAACGTTTCGACCCAACGCAGCCAAGGTCCTTGCTCGTATCGAATCAGAAGCCTTGGTAGAACGAAAACGTCTCATCAATGCGGAGCCCTGGCCACCCCAATGGGCCAGTCATTCTCTGGCGCATGAAACATACAAACATGAACATCCGGCGGACCTTGAGGGGGGTGTAGAGGTCAGCAATCCTCAAATACAGTCGTTGTCAATCCGGGATGGGATTACGACCCAGCTGGATGCTGAGCTGGCATCCCCCAATCCCCATCCTCAGCCTCCTGTAGCTG
The DNA here is from genome assembly GCA_029532415.1 of Marasmius tenuissimus. NCBI lineage: Eukaryota > Fungi > Basidiomycota > Agaricomycetes > Agaricales > Marasmiaceae > Marasmius > Marasmius tenuissimus. Next base: position 5,175,295 of record JAQOTA010000053.1, read on the forward strand.
ATGCCGATGACCTAGACCCGGGCCTCGACAGACTATCTGACTCGGACAAGGGAAAGCGCCCTGTTGCAAATCGTCAGAAAGGAAGCTGGTGGCAGAAACTCAGGCCTAATAAGCGTGAACAGAGGAAACGAACGTCGTGGATTGGTATGCCCTCTCCTCTCCATCTCACTTTCTCTCTTGTTGACTCAGGTTTATGTACGATCGGATCGCAGCAGCCTCAGAGGCTGGTTGGCTATCCAAATGGACAGCCGGCGGTCACGAGAAGGGCAAGGATCACACTCCTGGTCAAGCAGAACGCAGTCAGTCGCTGCAGCCAGTGTATCGCGAGAATCAGGGAGAGCTGACGAGGATGATCGGTGCGCTCTACATTTACTACGTCCGCATCGTTCGATTCATATCTCAAATTTTTCGTTCACGGTGTGCACAGGCTTTCTTACAGCAACATCCTGCGAAGATTGGGCTCTTGTCCTTGACGTTTGTGAGCGCGCAACAGCCAGCGAAGCTAATACCAAAGAGGCTACAAGGGCGTTTCGCAGAGAGTTCAAGTACGGTCAACCCCAAGCTCAGCTCAGTGCTGCTAGGGCAAGTGCTCGTCCTCTCACTCAGATACTTGGGCTCTCAACTTCGTGCTCCACGTTTCAGCTTTGGGGAATAATTCTCCGAAACGCGTCCGATACGTTCATGAGTCACTCAACCTCTCAAAGATTCCTGAACACAATCGAGGACCTGTGTCTCTCGGATCAGACGAACCCGATCGTGAAGGAGCGCGTGCTAGAAGTCATAGCTGCTGCTTCATATGGCAGTGCAAACAGTGAGTGGGTCCTCAGTCAGGCCAGCTTCCTATCATCTTGAACCTGTTTGCCTTTTTGCTTTTGTCTCATCGTACTCGCGCGCTGTAGAGGAATATGCCAGCTTCCAGACTCTATGGAGAAAAGTCAAACCACGTGATAAACCGGAGGAGGTGCGTCCTGACCTTTCCCCTCCCTGGCTCTCAGTCGCGACCCCTGACCTTTACTTGCCCAACAGGGCATACCATTCGACTCTCATGATCCCACGTTCAACCCACCTGCTCACGTCGATAGGAACTCATGGTCCAACGTGCAATCTGGCAGCTGGCCGGTGCTATATCCCAATGAACATTTCGCCCCACAGAAACACCTTGCGAAATCAGATCGAATTCAGCTGCTCAGTCTACACGGTATCAATAAGAGTCTGCCTCCGAAGCCGGGTGACGGGGACGTGAAGGCGGAAAGTGTAGAACGCCATCGCGACCAGCGCAGGGATTCGGATGGCGGATCACGGCAGAGGGACGAGGACGAAGACTGGTCCCAGCGTGGTTGCTGTGATACCGACAGCGATGAGCATTCATTACGCGATGATAAGAACCAAGATCCTTATCCCGACCGGGAGAGCAGTAGCGGTCGGGAACGCAAGGATAAAGACCGTGAGTCCCGAAAGCGCAAAAAACATCGTTCGTCGCGCGAACGAGAACGAGATGCTCAGAAGATCATCCCACCGGAGGAGGATATTCGACGGTTGTTCCAGGAGTGTATTATTGGCAAGGGTTTCGCATCGCTACTGAGTCAGGCGTTGGTGCATACCACCCCGGAGGATTTCCTCTCCGATAACACGGAAGGGCAGAGCAACGGAATCATCAGGGAATTCCGGATGAAGTGCATAGCGAGTCAAGAGTTGATCGCTGCACAGATTCCTTGGGCCAGCGCTGGTTCTGAGAGTTCTGAGAGAAGCCGGAGGGAACTCAACGCCAAGCGCAAAGCAGAAGGAAAACCCATCGCTGGGGAGGAGGACGGAGAGACGACTGAGGAGAAGTTATTGGCCGATCTATTGAGTGCAAACGAGGAGTTGCTGGGTGCGCTTGGGCAGTACGAGGATCTTGAGAGGGTTGCAATGGAAAGGAAGGCTGAGGAGGATAGTAAGAAGGGTACTGAGGGGAGGGGGAGGGACGAGGAGTTGCTGGGTGCGCTTGGGCAGTACGAGGACCTTGAGAGGCTTGCGAGGGAAAAGAAGGCTGAGGAGGATAGCAAGAAGGATGTTGGGGGGAGGAGGAGGAGGGTGAGCTTTTCCCTGCTGTTTATTGGCAGAACCGATCCTTACTAACATTTTTTCGCCCTCCTCAAACAGGAAAAAATTGAGCGTCAGCTTCATCAAGAGGAGCTGTACTTATCCTCGAATCGCGCTGCGCCTATGAGTGCAAGATCACCGAGTCCAAGCCTGCATCCTGGCGGTGCAAGGGTGCCTTCGAGAAGTCCTTCATCGTCTCCGTCTATGCCACCACCACCTGTGCCTCCTCGTATTCCTTCCCCGGACGGGTGCTCGAAGATGGTGGTGAGTTTACTCATGTGTCCTAATATGCTCAGAACCGAACGATTCCCTAATTTCCATTCCTTTGGACAGAATGGAAATGAACAGCAATCCCATCTCGAGGAAGACATCCAGACCAGAAGAGCTCGCCGTGGTCCACGCAGGCCCAGGAACCCCGACAGACGGGGTTCCGATTTCACTCGCTAAGGATCGCTAATGCTACGTGACAAATGCTATGGAAAGCGACAAGGGTGATGCATGTACTGCGGCAAAAAAGCAGACCACAAAACTTTCGTCATTCTCAGCTAGGAATCCGACTATGGGCGCCATAGGAAATGGACAAAAGATAAGAAACGGTGCTTCCCCAATACTTGCCGTAGTTTTGAAGACATGGCCGTCTTCTGCTACCACCCTTAGCGACACAGAAGTTGGACTTATACACGCGATATTTCACTTTCCTACAATATCATTCCGTGCTAGTAACTAGTATCCTCTGCATGTACGAAGGTAATGATCTTCGGTATGTAGGTCGTGATAGGATGCTTGGGACCGCGAAAAGTTTTCAGCTCGAACATGATCAGTCCGCTACCTAGTACGATTACTCAATGATGGCAAAGTTGGATTTCAAGATTTGTAGCCTACTTCGCGTAGGCTCGTGACCAGCCGTTCTTTCAAACTCCGCGCTCGTTCGAAAGAACGGCAGGTATGCTCGGTTCAATTTTTACCGTGTCACGCATTTGTAACAACGGACTTGGCGAAATTCCGCTCACTTGCAATTTGCCCCCACAACCACCACCTCCACTACCTTCCTCTACCTCCACGCTTTACCCTTTCGTCAAATCTACAACTACCGAGTCTTCTGATGAGCTATATGTGCTGGAAAACTATACCTTCACACCAAATATCTCAATGCTAGCTTGGCGTCGCCTTACTGTCAACTCAGAAACGAGATTCGAACGAGATCTATCTTTTTTCGAAGCAACACAGGACCTCTGCCTCACTAAACTCATCAACATCTCCGAAGACTCGACGCCAGTCGTAAATTATCTCTGGAATACCCTATCGACAGTCTCCACTTTTCGTTCTAGGTCGGATACTGAAGGATTTACATTATATGGACCATGGCATGGGGCTTTGCGGCGCGTATCGGTGCGTATTCTTCACAGCTATTCTTTCACTTTAACTGTCTTCTTTATCTTCCAGCTCGTTACTATCTCAAACTTGATTGTGTACGTCCAAGTCCAGCAACAGAACAGACCCCAAAATCTTAAACTCCCTCCCAATCTCTCCGTTAAGTGCACTGCAGCAAATGCACATATGCACAATACCTCTCAGAAAAGCAGCCGCCTGTTATACAGTACTGCTTAGTGCCCACCTTCCTCCCGTGTTACTGGTGCATGTCACATGTGACTTGTTCACCTTCGGTTTCGCCGTTCACAACAATTTTCGCAATAACTTAGGTTCGTCTACATCTTCTACCTTTTCGTGGTACCAAGGACATGTAATAGTCACTACAGACCAGGCTTATACATTTTCTATGTATTAACATGTGTGAGGAAACGTGAGGAACAATTCTTGTGTTCGCGACAAATGTCGATAAACGAAATTTGGCTAAGTCCAAAGTCACAAATGGTCGACCCGCCAAAAAGTGAACCGAGCATACCAGTCGGTAGGTGAACCGTGAACCTACCTCATTTCACACTCCGCAATATCATATTTGGATGCCATCAGTAGCCCGGGTAAGGTTCACCTACCGACGGCTTGCGAGTCTATACTTCGCGAACTGAGTGCCAGGAACTAGACTCGCAAGCCGTCGGTAGGTGAACCTTACCCGGGCTACTGATGGCATCCAAATATGATATTGCGGAGTGTGAAATGAGGTAGGTTCACGGTTCACCTACCGACTGGTATGCTCGGTTCACTTTTTGGCGGGTCGACCATTTGTGACTTTGGACTTAGCCAAATTTCGTTTATCGACATTTGTCGCGAACACAAGAATTGTTCCTCACGTTTCCTCACACATGTTAATACATAGAAAATGTATAAGCCTGGTCTGTAGTGACTATTACATGTCCTTGGTACCACGAAAAGGTAGAAGATGTAGACGAACCTAAGTTATTGCGAAAATTGTTGTGAACGGCGAAACCGAAGGTGAACAAGTCACATGTGACATGCACCAGTAACACGGGAGGAAGGTGGGCACTAAGCAGTACTGTATAACAGGCGGCTGCTTTTCTGAGAGGTATTGTGCATATGTGCATTTGCTGCAGTGCACTTAACGGAGAGATTGGGAGGGAGTTTAAGATTTTGGGGTCTGTTCTGTTGCTGGACTTGGACGTACACAATCAAGTTTGAGATAGTAACGAGCTGGAAGATAAAGAAGACAGTTAAAGTGAAAGAATAGCTGTGAAGAATACGCACCGATACGCGCCGCAAAGCCCCATGCCATGGTCCATATAATGTAAATCCTTCAGTATCCGACCTAGAACGAAAAGTGGAGACTGTCGATAGGGTATTCCAGAGATAATTTACGACTGGCGTCGAGTCTTCGGAGATGTTGATGAGTTTAGTGAGGCAGAGGTCCTGTGTTGCTTCGAAAAAAGATAGATCTCGTTCGAATCTCGTTTCTGAGTTGACAGTAAGGCGACGCCAAGCTAGCATTGAGATATTTGGTGTGAAGGTATAGTTTTCCAGCACATATAGCTCATCAGAAGACTCGGTAGTTGTAGATTTGACGAAAGGGTAAAGCGTGGAGGTAGAGGAAGGTAGTGGAGGTGGTGGTTGTGGGGGCAAATTGCAAGTGAGCGGAATTTCGCCAAGTCCGTTGTTACAAATGCGTGACACGGTAAAAATTGAACCGAGCATACCTGCCGTTCTTTCGAACGAGCGCGGAGTTTGAAAGAACGGCTGGTCACGAGCCTAGCCAGGAACAGTAAGCTGGCTCCCATCCGTGGGAACTTGCAGATCGATGGCATCATGATCGTCGCAAATACATGCTCACCAAACCTCTCCTACTATCCGTTCCTCCCATTTGGCCCAAGGCGCTTCCGTAGTTCTCAACTCATTATCAACCCTCTCTTTTTTTCGCGAAATACGACCTCGGCGCTCGTGGAACCTTCACAATTCCTCCCGATGAGTCTGTGACTCTGGCTGCAGCGCCAGCCTCCTCACAATGAGCAGATAACAGGTTTCTTTGGACTGCATCTATATTTGCCGAGAAACGATAGTTTTTGGTCCCCATTACTGCTGCTCGTCGTTCAAGTCCCAAAGGAGTGGTGTCATATCAAGTGAAGTAACTCACCAAGGCTGCGAGCAGCGAGTATGAAGATGAAGAGAAAGGCTGTTGGATTCTTCACCGGTCTCGTGAATGGCAGTACGTTCTGGCTTTTGAACGTCTCTACTCATTGCTATGATACTAACTGATGACAGTTCACGTACGTTCTGCCAACGACGCTAAAAACGGTCCTGGAAGGGTCTCTCAGACGATCCACGCCTCGTTATTCGCTCAAATACGAAGATCACGTCCGAATTTTCAACTGCTCTCACCGAAATTGGGCGGCCATGCAATTGCTATAGTGGTCGAAGTAATTCCAGATTCGGTGCTCGAAATCAAGTACGAATTTGGCGGAGAAGGTAACAGCCGCGAAAGGAGGGAAAGGATGGCATCGATTTCTCGACGCGACTGCATGTGAACCAACGGGACTGGTACGGCGGCACCGAATCATACAAAGTGCTTCAAATGTGTGTTGCCGAGCCATGCATCTATCATTAACATCCAAGATCCCCATCCCGGATGCCTCCGTGAACGCGCGAGACTCCCCATAACGAGAGGTTCGGACCTTATGATGGACGCCGGCGCAGTAGAGGGGGAAAGAGAACATCGTGAGAAGGTAGATATCACTACAAAGGTTGAAGTGGTGAATATGGGGAGAGAGAGGGTATTGATGATACCATTGCTGCATATCATCCTGTATCTACTACATTTCTTCGGTCTCTTGTGGCTGGCCAACACACGCACATACCACAAGTTATCTAAGTATCTAGTATCGAGTGAAATGCATGATACTACTGGAATTCCTTCAATCGTTCACTCCCTATATCTATGAATGTTGCAATAATCTTCATTTACACCTTCTTGGGCCGCCCTCGGGTCTCGTCGGTTGATACTAATAGAAAAATCAAGATTTAGGCGCCCAGTGATCCAACGTTCGAGTGCTGGGCGTCTAAGTACCTGCCCTTGAACCTCCACTCGAGTCTTGACCGGCTTGACTTGACGTCCTGCGTTATTCGGATCTTGTCTTGTCTGCCTACTCACCATATGAGCATGATGTTTGGAAGGACAGGTTGAGTGATATCTACGCAACGTGTACATGGTAACCTGATGTGAGCACCACTGCCAAGTGCCGCCGCTCTGATATCGATCGTTGAAGCCTTGATTTTCATTAAAAGCTCCAACTAGTATGTCAGTGGCCTCATCACTGCTGGAAAACCCCCTCGTCTCAAACTGCTTGCAAGGGTCGAGTGGTCATGGATGTTGATGTCAATCAGGCGTGGGCTCAAAGCCTCTGTTCGGAAAAGACGTTCGGTGACGGAGTAAAGATGGCATCTCTCACCGACCAAGAGGACGCTCACCGTTTTGAAGGGATACTTGGAGACAAAGAGCAACTACGAGTATTCTTGGGACAGAAAGACAAGGATGCGCAGGACTGGTTGGACAAACTTCAGCGGGTAACCTTGAGCAATTTTTTTGGGTTGGTCTCTGCTCACACTTTCTTTATAGCTCATTGACAACCCCAACTTGTCTGTGACGCCTCAGTTTCGCTCCTCAGTGTTTACAATTATGGTCCGTCTCTCAAAATTGTCCGGGTTACACCCGAGGTGCTTGTCGATGGACAATGTCCACAAGGTAGGCAAGTATCCTGTCGCTGCCGGAGCATTCGGGGATGTCTGGAAAGGCATAATTGGACAATCAGAGTCAGAGGGACAACTGGTGTGCCTGAAGGTATCAAAGGTGTATGTGAAGAGTGACTTGGATGCGCTATTCAGGGTGCGTCTTTCTCTTTGGTTTTTGTTTCTCCCACAAATACGGATTACAGGAATACCTCCGCGAGGCTCTCGTATGGCGCCAGTTGAAACATCCGAACGTCCTACCATTTCTAGGGATCTTTTATCTGAAAGACGACCGCCAGTTTTGTCTTATTTCGCCATGGATGAAAAATGGGAACCTCTTGCAATACCTGAAAGCGACAGAGAGAGCGAATGTTGATCATACTGCACTGGTGCGTCCATCGGAAGCCTCGATGTCGACTTTGATGCTCAGTTGCTTGCTATCATAGGTACACGATGTCGCAGCGGGTCTCGCGTACCTACACGGAGAAAAGGTAGTTCATGGGGATCTGAAAGGGGTAAGTAAGCATTCTCATCGCTCGTGTCTAAGCAATTCATTCCGTTTGCGCAGTTGAATATCCTCATTACCCTGGAAGGCCGCGCCTCCATTGGTGACTTTGGGCTGTCTCGTATCGCAGACACTCTTGCTCTCCATTTGACCACGTCAACCACTCACGGTCCTGCTGGTACAGCCCGATGGCTTGCGCGGGAGATTTTGAACGGTGATTCTGGACCTACCAAAGAAAGCGATATCTACGCTTTTGCCTGCGTTTGCTACGAGGTATTCGAATGAGTCTTCTTCACTTTACACTACTCCCTAACAACGTGCTTTGGCAATGCAGATTTATACTGCCCTGCCGCCGTTCCACGAGCTTACCAATGACGCGGCTGTGATTTTCCACGTTGTTGTAAGCGAGAAATATCCTATGAGGCCCGCAGGGATCCCTGAGCTCGACGATGGAACGTGGCACATTATGGAAGCATGCTGGAACGCGAATCCAGCTTTTCGACCCAAAGCAATCGAAGTCCTGCAACGTATTGTAACGGAAACTTCGATAGGGCGAAGAGTGAGCTCGGTCATTAAACACGCCGATTCGAAGCCTTTGCTACAACAGCCTATCATTCACTCTCCGTCAACTGGTCCACACGGTATCACTCGGACTTGCGATGGCCGCTTGGCGGGATTCAACGCAGATACGGAGGCCAGCGACTTTGACGAGAGAGCACATTCGTCTTCCCCGCCGGTCCAGAACTTTACATCTGTCCAACCTGTTTCAGCTCCTCTGAAGGATGCTGAGTTCATTCACCCAGACTCGAGCCCACATCAAGGACCTTCCTTGGACCAAGATTCCGTAGCGGGTGACCAAGATCGGGTCGCAGAGCAAGCCCACCAGTCGTGTACTTCCAAGAATGTAGCTTCCAATACCATCTCTTCGGAAGCGGACTTTTACCTTCTGCTTCATGAGCTTCCCGCCGACGATTGGGAACCGAGATGGCGGCCTCAGATTAGGCCCAGCTGGCGGGAACAAAGTAAACGGGCGGCGTCAGCTGGTGCGTTTTCTATTCTCTCGTACCCTTTCTCTCTTTTCTTTACCGGCGTTGTTCACGGGCCCCCTGATTTCACCAGCCTCTTCGAAGTTCAAGGTCAAGAAGGAGGGTGGTTGGCTATCGAAATGGACCAGTGGCGGTCGTGACAATAAGGAAATCAGCCACAATGACGAACAGGGAGAGTTGACAAGGTTGATAGGTACGCTTCACTACCACCTCCTCCTCATTGCTCCATTCACATGTAGACTATTTTTTTTCGTCCGTGACATACACAGGCTTCCTCACAGCAACAGCCTCTCAGGACTGGGCTCTTATCCTAGATGTCTGTGAGCGTGCATCGACCAGCGAAGCCAACGCCAAAGCGGCAATACTGGCGTTACGCAGACATTTCAAGTACGGTCAGCCCCAGGCTCAGCTCAGTGCTGCTAGGGTGAGTGATCCTCCTCTTATTATAATATATCAACTCTTTAACTCTGAACAGCTGTGGGCAATTATGCTTCAAAACTCGTCGGATACGTTCATAAGCCAATCGACGTCTCGTAAATTCCTAGAAACACTGGAGGAGCTTTGTTCCTCAAGTGCGATGAACCTCATAGTGAAGGAACGCGTGCTGGACGCTCTGGCGGCTGCTGCGTATGCTGGCAGATTTGGTGGGTGATGTCTCTGCTTCCACTTACCTTCATATGCATAGTTTTGTCTATTCGCAACGTAACGCTGATTGCTTTTCTATCGGTGCTGTAGAGAAAGACACTGAATTCTGCCACCTTTGGAAGAAAGTCAAGCCAGATGACAAGCCGGAGGAGGTATGTTTTTATCTGCATTTCTCTGTTCGCCCTTCCTGAACGCGAGTTGCGGCGACCAAAAGGGTGTGCCATTTAACATGGACGACGCGATTTTCAGTCCTTCGGTTCTTGAGGGTGGCGATCAACGGTCCCACGCTCAGCCTCAGTTGTACCAACAGCCGCAATCACATCTCAACTTTCGTCACCATGCCGGCGAACAGCATCAGTACGGTCATGATCACGAACCAAAGATGAGGGCGGACACGGGCAACCAAGAGTGTTTGGCGGATGAGGACAACGGACGAGATGCTTCCTGGCAACTCATGAAACGCCACCACCTTCGGCGCTTGTTCAACGAGTGTATGATGGGTAAGAGTCACGCATCGGTTCTGAGTCAGGCGCTGGCACGTACGACTACGGAGAACTTCTTTGATATGGAAGGACGGAGTGATAGAATCATCAGGGAATTCCGGATGAAATGCATGGCGTGTCAAGAGCTGATTGCTGCACAAATTCCTTGGGCTAGTGCTGGTTCTGAGAGGAGCCGAAGGGAAGTCAATGCCAAACACGAAGCGGAAGGGAATCCTTTTACCGGAGAGGAGCAGGGAAAGACGACCGAAGAGAGGCTACTGGAGGATCTATTAGCCACAAACGAAGAGTTGTTGGCTGCGCTTAGGCGGTACAAAGATCTTGAGAGGGCCGCAAAAGAAAGTCAGGCTCTGAAGAGTGGGATGAATTTTTGGAGGAAGAGGGGAATAGTGAGCTTTTCCCTGTTTTTTTTTTTTTTTGTTTGCAAAAAGATCCTTACTAACCTTTCTCGCTCTGCTCAAGCGACGGAAATAAGCAACAGCTCCACCATGAGCAACAGTCCGGTCCTATTCTCTCCAGGAAAGCCAGTACCACAACAGCTCCCCGCACTGGCTCGCACGGACCTAGGAGCCTTGATGTCACTGTCGCTAATACTACGTGAGGGACGCCGTGGAAGGTGGAACAGGTGACGCACTGTGGGAAGAGACGGATGGCACCTAAGTTCAGTCGTTCTCGGCCAGAAACCGGAATCTGGGATCTGGGTGCCGTGGAAATTGAACAAAAAGATAAAGACATGGCTGTCTACTGCCACCACTGTCCAATACCTTGTACGACCCGGACATGAACTTGCCTCCGCGATATCTCACTTTCCCGCCGTACTATGATTCCATGCCAGCCCCGGAGTCTGAGCTTATACCCAGGTAGCATTCTTAGATATGTAGATCGGATGCTTAAGACTGCGAAAAGACTCCAGCTCAAATACAATCGGTTCACTCAAAGTATTTCTACTCAACGATGGCAAAGTTAGATTTCACTTTCGTAGATACTTAATCGTCTACTTAGCGAACGGCCCCGGGTCCTGGGAATATTTCTCCGTATGTGGAAAGTTGAGAACTTGCAAGTCATACGCGTCTCTGATTCTGATTCCTGAAGCTATGCTAAGTGCTTGCCATCGTCATTGACCGATAATCACCGGTCTATCTGAAGCTAACCAATTTGAGCCAGCTACCAACACGCTGTCAAATTGCGATGCTGTGCCCAAGTGGAGCTATACAGCATCTTTAGCTGTTAAGGTCCAGTGCACCATAGTGCTCCCGGATTGGTCGTGTGCTGCTCGTTCTCTTTCTCTTTCTCTTCTCCTCTCAAGACCAGCGATCACCGTCAGTCGCAGTCCTACGCCGAGCGGATGGACGCCAACCAAGAATTGACTCGACTGGAAGAAATATTTAACGACAAAGAACGACTAGCTTCATTTTTAGGCAAAAAAGGAGATGAAGCCCAGCATTGGTTGGATCGGTTGCAACTGGTGCGTCGAAATGGCTCCGTACCGCTCCGGAATACCTTCTAATTCTTTATCACAGCTGGTTGATGACCCAAATACGAGTCTGACACCTCAACTGCGCTCCTCGATGTGTAAAGCGATGATTCGTCTGTCTAAAATGTCTGGTCTGCATCCGAAGTGCCTGTCGATTCAGAACGTCCGCAAGTTGGGCCAGTATCCAATCGCTGCTGGGGGATTCGGGGATGTTTGGAAGGGCATCGTCGGAGAATCCGATGAGCAAGTTGTATGTTTGAAGGTGGTCAAGGTCTATCTGACGAGCGATGTACAGGCACTGTTCAGGGTGAGGATCATTACTTATTCGAGCGTTCACAGTATCAATGATGAACAGGAATACCTACGGGAAGCGATTGTATGGCGTCAACTGAAGCATCCCAACCTTCTTCCGTTCCTTGGGATATATTATCTGGAGAACGAGAGTCAGTTTTGTTTGGTCTCTCCCTGGATGGAGAATGGCAATCTCGTACAATACCTGAGGGCTACTCGGAAGGAGGACGTCGATCATCTTGCATTGGTTCGTATTCAACCTGTTTCGCTCTCTCCAACTTTCCTTACCCCTTTCGTCAGGTCTATGATGTCGCGACAGGCCTTGCATATCTGCACAGCAGAAAAGTGGTTCACGGGGACTTAAAAGGGGTTGGTAATATTCACTATCGTCGTGACCGCGTCTGAGGTCTCACCCCCAACATCGTATTGCGCAGGTCAACATTCTAATCACTCCTGATGGACGCGCTTGCATTGGAGACTTTGGGCTGTCTTGTATAGCGGATACCCATGGTCTCAGGCTGACTACGTCAACCTCTCGTCCCGCTGGAACAGGAAGATGGCTGTCGCCAGAAATATTGAACGGAACGTCCATCGGACCCTCGAAGCCAAGTGATGTTTATGCATTCGGTTGTGTCTGTTATGAGGTATGCCCCTCTCTCCTCTCTTCCCCCTTCCTTCGATAGATCGCTGTGGTCTCATCCCGTTTTAGATCTTCACATCTCTCCAGCCGTTTCACGAGCTTCTGAACGAAATGGCCGTTGCCATCCAAGTGATTGTTTATGACAGACGTCCCGAGAGACCAGAAGGTGTTGCCGAGCTCACCGACGATATATGGAGTATCATGCAGTCGTGTTGGCACGGCGATAAGAGCGCTCGACCTAATGCGGACACGTTAGTTGATGAGGTCAAGGAAATCATCTCGGGAGAACAGAGGAATGATCTTACCGCAGCACGGAACTGGAGCGACTCGATGTTCTCGCGAATCTGGGACAACGTTGGGCTGTCGCCTTTGTCCGTTGAAGGCGGTGATTTGGGTACTGGTCATGGGGACGGAGCCTTCATTGATGCATCGAGCTTTTCGAATGCACGCCACAACGCCTACAACGAAAGCCACCCTGGACACTTTTTCGGCGGTACGGACTCGGAACAATCAATGGTCGCCGCCGATGGTAGGGCAGAACCAGATGTGTTGGCGAGGTATGCCGAATTATTGAAGAGCTAGAGCGTCTTCATCTGAAAAATATTCAGGCCCAATCTGGCGATCAATTATGAGGTGCAGGACGACGGAGATGAGGTTCAAGAGGAAGGTAGCTCAGACTCGAGCTCATCAAGAGGTATCACGCCCATGTTTGAGGGTGAAGCTCGAGGTCGAAGTCTTTCGAGTAGCCTAGAGCATGTTTCGGTCACCGCCGATGATAGTGCGACGAAGGTGAGTTATCCCTCCATCGTTCTCTCGTGTCAACTCAGGCCGATAAGCTTCGCTTTCAGACCGAGAAAGATTCAGAATGGGCGAGACACAGAGGGAGGTTGAAGATATACCAACATTCGCGAAGCCCGTCACCGGCTCCTATTTCCTCTCCAATGGATCTTCCGCATGGGCAGGGATTTGCGCGTGGTTTTAAGCAACCCACCATCCGGCATGATGACTCTGTTAGTTGACGCTCGATCAGTCAGTCACCGCATCGGTTTGGGGTGCAGTACTTGCGGAACGTACACCGATTCTTCGCAACTCGGACTCCGCGCATTTATGCTCTTGTTTGACTTCAAGTATAGCGATATTACCATTTTAGCCAGCGTACTTACTTTTACTTAATCGAGGAACTTGTGGCTTCTTCAGCTTCTTCCTTGTTATCCTAGCGCGGGTATCTTCGCCGCAGGAGACTGGAACTAGGCTTCAGTTAAAGAAAGAACAACACAACCATAGGAAAGTTTTCAAACTCCTAAAAGTATTTGTCCGTGCTCCGTGCATTCGGTCATAGGTATTCAGGCATCTGGTCAACGATTCCTGGCCATGAGGGGCGCCTTGGGATGCTCGCAGTTGTTTACGATTTTGTGAATCTTGTCGCCTAGGGGTGACGCTGACGATGCAGGCGGGCCGGCCGGATATATTCCCCGAGTCTTTTTATTCACTCTCGATGGGAATCGATATTGCCATCGACCCTCTTGCAATATACAGAACTTGGGTGAGTCAGCGGGCCTCGCGTAAATACTCCTCGGCCTCATCGACCGAGGCAGCATTGGGGCCGTATCGTTGCACGTTCATTTAGGCGCAGCACATACGGGTTTTCTTATTCAAACCTATGTACACGGTGCCCCCACAATTTAGTTGGACAAGGAGCTCAACGAGGAGAAAATTGAGTTTGATACTAAATGATCACTGGTCCGTTTTCGCGCAAGACGTTCGACGGCATGAGATCGCCCCGATATCATCGAACCTGGACTTGACTGGGACGTAACAACGCTTGCAAGCGGTTATACTCTTGACTGCGAATGTTTGATGTCAAGAACAAGCTGACTCTGGAGATGCCGATGTTGGAGTGACACGTACTCCTCTCGGATGAACTACATAGGAGACATGTGGACAACGCGAGCCGGGCTCGAGGTGATCCATGAGTATATAAGAGCGGTGATTGGGGTATGTGGAACTACACACCTCGCCTTTGATCATCATGGAATCCCGCGTCTTCATCTATTCTCACCCACGGACTGGATCCAACTTACTGGCCAAATTGCTGGGGTCTCATCCTTCGTTGTCTGTGAAACAGGTGAAGCTATGTCTCGTGAAGAATTACGCGCATCGAACTGACTTCTTCGTTCGATAGTATCCACTTTTGGTGAGGGTCCAAGTCGCGCAGTGATTCCATGCAATGTGAGGAGTAACAGCATATGCGATAGGACGCGATCCAAATGGGACCGGAAAGTCAATTCGTGAGGAGAGCCCCGCCACTATCGGAGCAGATCAAGGCGCACCCAATACCACATTCTGATAGTGAGTCATGGGGTAACTCCTCAGTGTACGGAAGGCCCCTGACGAGTGTTGTTCGTTTGTAAAGAAACTCTGCAGAACGGACTCGATGATATGGAGACTTGGATGAGAGAGGCAGAAGATGAGGTAAGTATCCACGTACTTGACACGGCGCAAAGCGTTATTCATCGAGTTGCAGAGAAAGATAAGCGTGATCAAGGAACATGGATACCATACGATGTTCGCGAACACCGTTAACGCCCACCTTGAGGTTCCACGCAAGGACTTGCCGATACCGAAGATGGTGGACCGCTTTCTGGATGTAGCTGAAGACAAAAGACCAAGTAGTCAAGCAGAGGCCGAAGCACTTCCATCACTCCCAATTCCAAACCCCACATTCATCCCCGATCGCCTATTTGTAGCACTTAGGCCTGTGCTAATCATACGCCACCCAGCCAAAGCTATCCCGTCGTTCCTGCGTGCATCTGCCGATCTCGGGGTGACAATATTCGGCGAGAACTCAGAGGCGACGACGCAATTCAAATGGCTCCGGATGGTTTACGATTGCTACAAGGCTCTGTACGACTCGCAGGGATCGAATAGCGTGTTCCCCGTCGTTATCGACGGCGATAAGCTCATAAACGAGACCGAAGATCAGATGAGCAAGCTATGCAATATTATTGGTGTCGATGCATCGCAAATTCGATACTCTTGGAATGCGGTGGAGAAATTCGACAATAAGTTGGAGGAGAATTTCACTGGAACTATTGGGCGGTCGACGGGTGTCATTCGACAGAAGGTATTTGGTCTGTTCATTTGAGGGGATCTAGTCGCTAAGGCATTCTTTCCAGGATTATCGTCCTCCGGTGCTGGAGGAAGAATCAGTGAAATGGGCCGGAGAATGGGATGAGAAGACCGCAGAGAAGATGAAATACTTTGCCGAAAAAGCAATGGAGGACTACCAGTATCTTCTGGATCGCAGTATTTGAGGATTGTAAATCGATATTGATTCTATCCAATGTAAAGACGCTTGTGTTATTATCGATTGAGGGACATGAGAGTTGAAAGGAAAGCTGATTCCGACTCCGGGGCAGGCATAACTGCCGCCATACTGCCCGGCAGTATGTGCCGCCCGTCGGCATAATTTCCCAATTTGTGTTTCTATAGGTCACGCCGTTCCGCGCTTGGACTTGAACCTCAACCACGACTCACGAGTTTCTAAACAATGGACGCGTCCAGGTATAAATTTCAACTTTCGTTGTGCCCTTTTTGTTCACCATCTTGACCTCCTACCATCAGCTGCTATGCCGGACGTGCCTAAACCCTCCTCCAACACTCAACTTTACAGAAATTCGCCCCGAAAGGGAGATTCCACACACTACAGCGCGTACACAGAAGGACATACGAATCAGATTCGAAAGACGAACATGAAGACACTGGGGGACAAACTTCCGAAATTCGACGTCTCCTACTTTCTGGAGAGTGTTGTGCCAGAAGTTCCGGAGGATAAGGTAGACGAGGTTTTCCAGCAGCTCATCAACAACGAGATAATCGTCTATTACGCGAAGACGGAAGAGCATAGATGGCGCTGGTACGACGCAGACCCTTCGCAGATGGATGGATCGGAGAACAAGGTGTACAAGCACCTGGAGGATATCTCTGAGGCCGTCGTGGACGTTGCAAAGGAAGTCTGGAAGGTTAAAAAGAAGCAGCAGACCGTCCGGTTCACGTGTAAACCAAATCACGCATCACTGTCGGACACTCAGAACAGCGGATTCATGACAGACGGTGACCAAGAACTCATCAATAACGACAATCCCAACGGCGGAAAGGATCTTCTCGACAGCGTGACGACGGCAGAGTTTAAGAAGAAAGCTGGGAACGAGAACTCGGACGATGTACGTTGCAGCTACTGCCTGCTCATACAATTACTCACTTTTTACCGGTCAGAACGTCGAGAAGCTCCTCGGCAACTCGACACACATGCTGTCCTCCGATCCAAGGCGCCGCTTTCGCTTCGGCATTACCATCGAAGACACTCAGATGCGATTGTGGTACTTCTCTCGAGCGTTGAACTATGTCACGCACGACTTCAACTTCATCACGGTACGTTGACTTTTCTTTCCATCGAAATTGTATCTCATTCTCCACCTAGGACCCGAAACCGTTCATCCAATTCCTAATGGCGACATCGTTCGCCACTCCAGCAGAGCTCGGCTACGACCCCACTGTGGTTCGCCTTAACGTTGATGGCGAATGGGTGTATGACTATCGAGTGGACCACCCTGAAGACGGAACGCAGTGGTACCGCACAGTGGAGTCTTTGGACACCCATCGTGCGGCACGGCTTCCTGGTCGTGGTGTCCGCGTCTGGGTTGTCAAACCTCTCGACAGGAACCGGCAGGCCCACCCCTCTGGATCCGCAATGGACAAGAGATATGTGCTGAAGGACTACTGGCTTCCGATTGATTCGAAGAGCGAGAAAGAAATCTCGGATGCTATTGTAGATGCGGCGGTGGTAAAGGGGAGGAATGAGGCGGATGTCAGGAAGCACCTTATGACCATTATGCGCGATTGGGTCGTTTCGATCAATGGCAGGGACGACAACAGCGACCTCCACCTTCGTCGCAAGATGCCTCCTTCCAAATACGAAGAACACATCCTTAAGCACGACCTCAAGACACCCCCCACACAGCCCCAGATTTCCGGTAGCGTCAACTCGGTTCCCACTGGCGGACTCAACATGCCCGAAGAGAAACCACAGAATGATGTTAGAGCGGGAGACAACCCGCCGGTCTTCAAGCCTCGTGTTCATCGCCGTTTGATTTTCAAAGAGGTCGGGCAACCATTGAACAAGATCAGGGATCAGAAGGTGCTTGCTCAGTGCTTGACTGAAGCGTTGGAAGGTACGTGTGCGTTCTCAAACCGTTTGTAGATCAAGGACTGACTCCATGGTAGGTCTAGGTGACTTCTATCTTGCCGAGTATGTTCACCGCGATATTTCGAGCGGAAACCTCCTGCGGTGCAAACTCGATAGCGGCGGCTATGTATGCAAGATTTCTGACCTCGAGTACGCCCGCCCTCGCTTAGTGGAGAAGGCGGATTCGAAACCCCACGATTTCAAGACTGTGAGTCCCGTCACTTCTGGTCCATTATCTAGAGCTCATGGAACCACATAAGGGTACACCAGCATTCATGGCCGTGGAAGTACAATTCAACCATTATGTTTTGGCACCCCGGCAGCCCATACGAACTTCGCGACGGGCGCCAAAGCCTCAATTTTTGCACAATTACCTTCACGACGTGGAAGGATTGTGGTGGATCATGATGTACAGTCTATTCTCCACAGGCCCGGTCACCGAGGTACTTCCGTCCCCCCAAGTTTTGGAACATCGGATAGCGAAACGAGACGAACTATTTCCCGTTTCACTTACCAATGACGCTACTCGGCTATTTTTCATGACCGACGAAGACTTCTATCGGCCATATGTGTCGGGCCTTCCGCAACCGTATCAAGCTCTCGCACACAACATGACCAAAGCTCTTGAGGAACTCATGGACCTTTACGATTCTGCGCACCATGACATTCTCAAGCACGATTCCTTCAAAGACGTTCAGCGCACACTCCTCCCCATCTTCGAGAAAGCGAAGGGTTCTGGAATTGAAAACGTACTTCCGTTGGAAAAGTTGTTGCACAAGCACCGGGCAGGCGGGCAACCGACAGTCACAATGCCATCAACTCCCAGCCTCAAGCGTTCTCACGCAACCGCAAGGGCTGGGGATGATGACGAGTACGTTGACGAGCCGGAGCCTGCGACGAAGAAGAAGATCATTGACAACGCTTCCACAACAAACGGTGCTTCCGGCTCCTCGAATCAACCCCGCAGGTCCACAAGTCTGGTCCAATGATGCACCTACATACAACGTACTTTACACCACTTTCCATTTACTCCTGCTTCGTCCTCACTTATCTGGATACTTCATATGGATTGACAACACTGTATTATGCATACTTATCAAGATGACCCAGACTTCTGTATATATTCAACTCCATGTATCATGTATCTGTATCGCATTGAACCTTAGAACCATAGAAACGTACAACCGATTTGCATTGAGTGGTTCTTGGGGAGACTTCGTATATCTAGTGCGAATGGACGGCGTCGGAGACAACCACCTCTTTGAGGCTCTGTGTGGTACTCCACGCTACCGCCGGTCTCCTACAAGCCCCGTCTCGAACCACACCGCCAGGATCGACAAGCCTCAAGTTCCGCATAATGCTACTAAAGTTTTAGCTCTGAGCTCGTCCCGTACTTACGAATCCGGTTGAGGAGAGTGCCCTTTGACACAAGGTAAATTGAACAATATTCGTACATGTACAGACAATCCCTTTGACTCGCGACTACTCTGTATACTTCAAACTTTTGAAATTACCATGGAACTATCTCCCCATCCGCATTGACAAGTAAGCCTATGCAAAACTCATCATCATTCTCTCTCCCTTGGCGAGAAAAAGGTGTAATGAACGTACGAGTTTTGTCCTCGTCTTCGGGTCCCAAAAGGCTCCAATTAACTAACACCTGCGCACCTTGCTCGGGCGTCTTCCCGCCTTTCCCAAAGCCGTTCAAGGCAGTCGACGTGAAGCCGGGACAGCAGCAATTGACTCTGATCCTGGCTTCTTTGAGCTCGTTTGCTAGCGCGATTGAGTACATGTGTACTGCCGATTTTGAAGCACAGTATGTCGCGGGTGTAGTGCTCCCTTTGCCCGATGCTTGGAACGAGCATGAACCCCATTCCACGGAATTCTGAACGATGTTTCCGTATCCTGGTTTCGCTTTGCGAATGAGAGGAAGGAAAGTTTTGGTCGCCTGAGCGAGGCCGAAAAAGTTGGTTTCGAAAACGGCTCTGAGAGTGTCCACGTCCATATCCTCGTTGGCCGACTGACACGGCGGGATTTTGGATGTCCACTCGTGCTTTGTGTGGTGATGTCCAGTCAGTTGTCCAGTCGGTTGTCCAGTAGGATGTCCACTCACAGTCTGTGACCAAAATCAAACAAAAACTGTTTATTCATACGAGCATTGCTGCATTCCAGCCTTGATTATTCTCATGAAAGGGATCACCACCCAGCAAGACTGGCTTACAGTACCCGAGCCCCGGGTCTGGCCTCTGGTCAATGGTTCTTGCACCTCCCTTTTGAGCCTGGACCTCCCTGGGGCTGATACCTATCTTTCTCTTTGAAGTGACAAGGGGGACCTTTGAAAGAACCGTGGTTTTTGAATGCCGTGCAGCATTGGCCCTCCTACAAGACCTCCTGTACCTTCGGCACACCCATTTGTAGTTGCCCAGTATGGTGATCAGTACTTGAAGCACAAAGAAGCACAACGATGCGGATAAGTGAATGGAGAATTGACGATAAGCTATATCGGGATAATCACGTGATGTGATTATCCTTTTATAGTTTATCAGCCCCTTTCCTTACACTTAGACCCTCGCGTCTTTCCGGCATAACATCTTCCCATCTGCTCTTTCCACTTCCCTGGACCCGGCGTTTCATGGCCTCTACAAACTGTTGAACCCTGAATTAGAACAACTGTATTACAGTGCAATAAACGTGGTGGCTTCTGAAAGTACATAAGGGGACACAAAGTCCTTACCCTTCGCAGGCTGCATCTGTGTGCCTGATCCAAGCACTGAGCACCAAGACTTTGGATCTGGTATGAGCACAAGTAGCTCGCAGTCCACTCTTCGGCAGTTTAATTATGCTTGCTGGGCAAAAAAGGTCAAACCTGTGACGATTTCCTGCCTATTAACAGCACATCTGTGACTGTATCGTGACTGACAAGCAGTGGACATCCTACTGGACAACTGACTGGACAACTGACTGGACATCACCACACAAAGCACGAGTGGACATCGAAAATCCCGCCGTGTGAGGGCGGCCCACTCCACTTACTCCTGAGAAATCACAGTTCGATTAGAGGGTGAAATACTTTCAGAGAGGACAGCCCACCCGCGTTGTTGACGAGAACGTCAAGCGGACCTTCAGCTTTCTCGATGTGATCTCTCGCTGCTTCGATAGACTTTGAGATCTTCGACATTGAGTAGTACGAATTTGACATCCAAATTGTTTTCTTTCTTCAGTTTCTCTCTGAAAGCATGCGATTTAGATCAAAGCACGAGAGACAACAGAAATCGTACTTACTGAGCCTCCTTGCCTTTAGCCTCGGACCTAGTTGCCAGATAGACGGCCTGGCCCTTCAGTGTAAGGCCTTTGACGATCTCGTAGCCAATCCCGGCGTTAGAGCCGGTAACGAGGATAACACGCTTGTAGTCGCTCATGATGATGGTGTGTTGTGGGATGAGAATTGAAACTCTGTTTGGCCTGCTTTTATAGTCGCTTGAGTTGGTTAAATGTCTTCAATGCCGACTCGACACGTACCAGACGTTTATGAGGATTGAATCCCGTCCACTCCGTTAGGGAACAAGTTGAAAGTAAAACGGCTGACGCCTACTGTTCGGACGTTTTCCGATTGCAATTTATCAACACACCTAGGAAGTCTGAAGGTCAATAATACACAGGGCTCTAGTTATGGTCAAGTTCCAACACAGAGATACGTGCCCTTGGCCATTATGATTATCCTTGGCAAGAGCGGTGCGCGTAGTACTCGAGGACAACATGACGCACCGAACCCACACTACTATCCCTCGACCAAGTCGAAATATCCATTTGTATCGGTCCCTCGAAGCGATATTCTCCCTACAACACCCATTTCAAGGCAAGAAGTATCAATCGATCGACAGAGATGATTGCTAGTTTATCGTTGGACAGAAAGGAAGCAAGAAGAACGACAGACAAACACTAGCACAAAGCTGAAACAGTAGCCGTATTAGCATGATCGATGGAACATTGGAAACAGGAAGGAAGAGGAGATTCTTACCGTTGAATGATGGCATGTTGAACGTTGATTATCGAACTAGGGCCACGTGGTTCCGAGCAAATCTGGACCCACAAGGACCTACATCGAACACCAGCCGAGTCGAGACACGGAGATAAATTTATTCAGCCGTTCGTATAAGACTATTAATGTACAGTTCCATGCCCGTTTCTCTTTCCATTTCCGTTTTCGACCGCCTTCTTCTCCTTCGGGCCATTCACCGTCCGGCTACCGTTCCGGTTTGCTGCGAACACGTCCGCCATCAAATACTCCCCAATCGCACATACTCCTCCCGAGAACATTGTAAGAAGCGATGTTATGACGAAGAAACTGATCGTTTGCCCGATTTCGAGCCAGGAACCAGTATCTCGCACGTTGAAGAAGAATGTTAGGGTCATTCCTGGATCATTGCGGGTCAGCGAGGTGAACACTGGGTGGATAGACGCTCGGGCTTACCGTCAGTAATCATCAGGGAAAGTAAGAACAGAGAGAACGGCGCGAGATTGAGCGCGTGTGTCACGGATGCGATCGCTATTGACAGGATGACATAGGGAGCGATGATTTTGCAGAGCTTGAAAGTGAAAGAGCGCTGGTGAGATCCGATCGAACGTGCGTCGGACGATCCGACTTACCAGAGGAACCGCCATGTAGAACGGATGGAACACCGGGATCAGTCTGTACACGGGAGCCAGATAGAACGACCTAATGTCGTTGGAATATCATCAGTCAAAGTTTGGATCTCATCCCTGAAAATGCACGTACGATATCGAAGCAACGCTGATGACGAAAGACGTTCATCAGTTCACGATCCCCCATGACAACACTGAAACACTCACTTTCCAGTCCCAAAGAAAGCGACCTGCACAAAGAAGAGGAAGAACAACACGATCCTAAGATCATCTGCTTCGAAGGCGTACGCCTTCCCATCCTTCTTCTTCTGGACATTCCTCGACTCAGAGGTCTGAGCAAGGGCGGTCTCAACATCGGTCCAGAGGGCCATCGTAATCGAAAACGACGCGAAGAAGAGGGCCTCCTCACTGATGGACAGGATGACGAAAAGTGGGCCAAGGCCGAGGAAATGCATGAGGAACTTGGTGTCCACGGACGTGTGACGGATCGGCGAGACGAATGGAACGGCGGCAGACGCGACTGGGTATGAAAGGAGTCAGTCACCTGGAGCAATGGACGATGTTTCGATAGAAGACTCACGTAGGACGATCCAACCAAGACCTTGTGCCACGGGGGTAGCCCGGCTTTGGCTTGCAGGCTAAACGCCGAAGCCCTGGTGATAAACACCATCACGACAATGAGGGAGATCTAGGCGGGCGGTGAGACCACGAAGGACTCGCGAAAACGCCCAAAACTCACCTGAGTGACATAGAGATTCTTCAACGCCCGATTCACAGATGGATTTTGAAGAACCAGATACGCCTGGAGTGAACCAACAGCTGCCAAGGCGAAGCCTCCTGCTGTAATGATCGACACGTTCTCATCCTTGTTCACGTTCAACAAGGGGAATATGGCCGTCAAAAGACACGAGGCCGTCCAAAGAGAAGACCTCACGCCCAGCCATTCCTTCGTCAATCGAGACCAAGTTGCTTGGGGCCAAACGGTTCCGATGAGGACAAGACCGACGCTCCAGATGGAACGATGAGTGTATCCGTACTGAAACAAATAGTCAGTGATTGTGGTAACAAAAGATGTTCAGACATAACATACCACCATGGCAACCAAGGTTCCGAAAGTCAAGGCTGTCCTTAACGCCACTGACTGGACGCTACCTCCAAACCGACCCTGCCCTATCACAGCGCCCGCCTGACTGAGAGCCTGGTCCCAGAAGTAACAAGGGAACGCGACGTAGAGGTAATACGTCCATGGTGTCCCTTCAAGAGCGAACATCGCAGAAAAGACCGAGAACACGAAGAAACTCGCGAGATGAACTGCGTTGGCCAAGTCGGTCTGCTTTCCCTTCAACTGGACATTATCGAGAGGGCGGAAGACGTAGAGGGATGCGTATGCTGCCCATCCGGTATATGCGAATGCAGCGATGGTTCGAATGAGAGTTCGTTGATATGTTTCGAGGTATCGGAGACCTGCTAGGGTCCTCTTGATGAGGTCGAGAGCTGTCATGCGAGCGAGGAAGTTGTTTCTGGCAGTGATGTGTCCATCGATCGCTTCGAGGGCGTGTTCGCGCCATGAGAGAGTGGTGGAAGCGTTTGCGCGGGCTTCGAGCAGCTCGAAAGGTTTATAGAAGAATTTCTTGGCCTTCTTTTGTTCTGTCCTTATTGATCAGCATCAGAACGTTAGACGAGGGTTCGCGGGCGGAACTTGCCGTGCTTGAGAAGGTAGTGTTCCAGAAGCATCTAATAATACGAGTCAGCCACCCATATTCACAGTACTACAACGTAGGTTTCCGTACCTTGGCGTTTGTCAAACTAGCATTCGAAAGTTTCTCTGACCCTCTCCACGGGGACAAAAAACTAGGTTTCCTGGGATCAACATCAGGCAGCACCCCGACCGAGTTGATTGGCCAATCAAGACCCAGAATAGTCGAAACCAGAGGGGCAATATCCGCTTGGTCAATGTCACGACGGAGGTTAGTAGGCATATCCCAGCGCTTCGAGTACGCGTCGTGTGAGGATGGTGTGCTATCTGTCAATGGTCCACGGATAGCGCGTCCCCAAGCGAGGAATGGGGTTCGAGTACTATCGGGATCTGTGAGCATATAGTCAGCGTTTACTCGTTTTGGTGGTGGTGGGAATGATAGTCACCTCCGTCGCCGTGGTTTCCTATCACTGACATTCCGTGGTCAGCAGTGAATATGTAGCTTGTGAGCTCGTCGCCGTAAAAGTCCGATACGAGCTCTTCGGTTTCTTTGACAATGCTGTCAACTACTTGAAGATTCTTCATGTATTCCTGGAGAGGTCATTGGTCAAGAAACGTGCAAGTCCAACGAACGAAAGAACCCGTTTACCGGTGAATGAGGGCGATACGAATGGCCAGTGGTATCAAGTCCTAATAGGTGGAGGAAAATTATGACTTTGTCCTCTTTAAGTTGCGAGTTGAGTTCAGGATCTGTGGTAGCGTTCTTCAACATTGACTTGAAGTTGTCGAGGACCCATGTGTCGAGGGCGGTAGCGTCTGCCGAATATGTGAGCCTGTGTTCAGCACATACTATCTTGGCACACGCACCCTTCGTAAAATCCTCGTCTTCCTCATTGTATGTCCATCCTTTGACTTTTCCAGGGGTTGCTCCGTGTTGGAACATGGGTATTATATCCGGGGATCCAAACGCGAAAGTGTGGCTAGATTGGTTGAATATTGAGTCGAAATCCACCTAAACGTCGTCAGAATTGAAGATGAAGCGTTCCGGTGCGAAAACGCGTACTGGGTTGACTTTCCATCCCTAAAAACGGACGCGTCAGAATACGATGTATCTCGAGGGAGAGGAGGGAGAGGAACAGAAAACGAACTTTTGTAACCGCAGACACATCTTCGTACATTCCAGCTATGGGAGAGGGTGATTTTCAGAGGATTTCGAAACCGTGCTGGCAGGTACAACGCACCAATTATTGCGACATGACCTGGCCGACTCTCAGTCGGAACGCGAGTGTGCGAGATACCGAATGCTCCTCTCTCTTCTGCAATAGTACGTAGATGCGGGGCTACAACTGAAGGTGCCCTTGGGTATCGAGGAAAACCATTCTTTTCAAAGAGCAAATCCGCGCGTAGGCCATCACCTATCCACGGAAGGGTTAATTACAAGAGTTCATCGCTGAATTGACCACCACGCACCGACTATCAAGACGAGCCTCTTGGCTTCAGGGCCTCCAGCATTGAACCTCTTCATCCCATGGATGACAGGGCTCGTAAAATAACAATCGAAGACCGAATATATGAAGACGAGATGAAATACAAATCCGAGGGCGAGCAACTTGACAACATTGTAGTTGGAAGCTCCTGCCATCTTGAAAGAGGGCCTTTGTGCGAGTAATCGAGGTGCTGGAACGACTGACGAGGAATTTATATGGAAAATCGGGAACGGGCCACGTTAGCAGTTCTTGTCACCTGCAAAACGCGGAGAAATTTAGGACAAGTTTCGGTAGTGGGGTGAATAGCTTATTTCGGATTCTGTTGATGCTGGATGAGTATTTCGATGGAATGATGTGGCCGTCCTCAGAGCATGGTGGTCAGTACACGGGATGGTGGGTGATGGTAGAGAATGAAGATGCTTGGGCGCTTACAACCTCCGTCATGATCTCCCAGCGCCCTCGGGCAGCTCGGGCATTGATGTGAGTGCAGCCGGCCCGCTCTTTCATACTCAGCTGTGCCACTGCCCAGCGTCGATTGTCAACCAGCTACAGCAACCACGGTCGTTCACAATCACCCTCATTTATCTGGCCTTCATAGCTGAGTTCTGCATCAGAGTATGAAGAAAGGTGCCACAGTCCTTCAGACTTCATATCGGCAAACGCTCCAACGTCTCGCTACCCGTATCCGACTGCACAGTTCGGACGCTTCTTCAGACTCGACCACCACGAGGACAATGACAGAATCATCGAGCTCGACAGACTTACCACCAAAATCTATCGTTCACGTCGAATATGACCTCGATACTCTTCAGCCAGCTCCTCCAAACTACACACGATTCGTCTGTATCTCGGATACACACTCCCACACATTTCCAGTTCCTCCTGGAGACGTTCTCCTCCACGGCGGCGATTTGACGAATACGGGCACAGTAAAGAACTTTGAAACGACAATGGAATGGCTATACTCGATGCCACACAAAGTGAAAGTGTGCGTCCAATTCTTCGTCTCGCTGGCTTTCGCTCATGAACCCTGATGTCATAGAGTGATCGCAGGAAATCATGACCTTACTCTGCATGAAGAATGGTACGATCAGAACTGGAGTAGATGGCATCAGAGGGAAGGAAAGCAGGTTCGTTCTTTTCGTTCCAATTTGCGCAAGCATCGAATGAACGAATGCCTATCTGCCTCAGGAATTAGCCCCTATCCGGGAAATGCTGAGGGGTCCCAAGGCGAAGAAAGCTGGCATCATATACCTAGAAGACGAAGAGGCGACTTTTGAGGCTAAAGAAGGAGGGAGATCGTGGTCTGTTTACGGCTCTCCAGTGCGTACTGCTTACACGTAAGAATGCATGCCTTTCCCTTACCAGCGACACTCGACATTCAGTGGTCTCCGTGGTTCTACGACTGGGCGTTTAATTACAAACGGACAGATGGCGCAGGTACGTATCCAGACTCCTCGTGCTCTAAGCATACCGTCCACTCAGCGATACACAGACCTGATTTCGAAGTTCCCCAAAACTGATATCCTGTATGCCTTCGGTTATCAGTAACCGCTCTCAACTCGAATGTCTGACCACAAAAATAACTTACAGCCTAACCCACGGACCTCCGTACAAAATTCTCGACCGCACCAACCACGGTGACTTCCCCGGCTGCGAAGACCTCCGCAGACGCCTGCCCTCCCTTCGACCCCGAATCCACGTATTCGGCCACATACACGAAGCTCACGGAGCGTACACTCATCTCTGGAAAGACGATACCTGCCCGGAAATTCAGAACGACTTTACGGTCTTACCAGAGGAATCGGACAACAGAGATCCCAATGTTGAAAGCACGGTATTTGTGAACCCGGCGAACTGGCCTATGGGGAAACGTAGAGCGGAGTATGCCACGAGGGAATTCGGTGGTGATGGATTCCGACCGATTGTGGTGGATTTGTTAGATTAGCCTGCTCGCTGTCCACATAACAGATGTTTGCACGGACCGGAATAGAAATATTCCGTCGTCGAGAAGCAAGCCTAGAGATACTACGGTAAACGACTGGTGCGGGCCCTGTGTCACGCGAGCGGTAGAATCACCCGGAGGCCCTTGAGATCTCATGAGGGAGTCGTAAGGCTTAAGATTTTCCGTTCATTTCACTTTGTGGCTGAGACTGAGAATGGCAGTTAGTCGAAGCAACGGGCAGCACAAATGTTAGATTTACACCGAACCTCAGCCAGTGCGAGCCTGTGCCCCAGTGACCGGCCAGTATCAGTACTCAGTTCGAGTCACAAGCCGTTCTCTTTAAACTCGGTCAGCAGCACCTTCGTGGGGCGGAACTCATGCTATCTTGGTGTCATGTGTGGCTGCTTGTGGGTCCTCAATCGCGTCACAACTCTGGCTCGTGCAGAATAATGACCACCGACTGAGTGTATCAGCCCTAGTGAAAGGCGAACAAGAACCATATCCTCAGATGAAACTGAAGGACTGGGAGCATCGCGACCGTGATGACTGTAGGCCCGACTGTAGAACCGTAGAACCTGAGATCCAACTGACATTAACGGCTCACTCTAGAGTGATATGCATACTGACACCATTGGCATACAGGTCCCAAGTACATACACATAATTAGTATGGGACACCTGCATTCCTGTCGGTCTGTCGTTGAAAGTGTCACCTTTTTGCATGGTCGGCAGCTCCTTGTACTCGCGTGCACGAGTCATAGCTATCGATAATGGACAAGAATCAGAATCCGGCCGGTCGAAATCCGCTATCTTCCTGTCCTTTCTCTTAACTTAAAAAGTTTGATGTACTACTGTTTACAGTCCAGGTCACGCTCTTATCAATCATTCGCTAGACCACCATTGGTGGAAGCGACATCGCCATTCACTTTCAGAAGTACATCGCCAGTTGTGCCGTGCTGTCTGTTGGGAGGCTGATTCTGATTCTGTTGCATGTGTTGCTGTTGCTGACGATCATACTGTTATTGTTGGCCAGTATGATGATGATTTGGATGCAGAGACTCAGAGTAGGACCGCCGATCACCACCCGTGGGAGGATTGAACATGGCATCCTCCGTGTCAAATGGCATGCCCTATTGGTCACCGCGACTCGCAGTCAGTGAGGGCTTAAGAGAAGGGTGATCACTACATACCTCGTCCGGCTTGTCGTGTGGTTTGACTTTCTTCCAGAGGCCACGAAATCCAGTATTTTTCTCTGTAACATCAAATTTAGCATCTTGTTGCGTACAGCCAGGTGAAAGCGCGAAAATAGCCGCGAAAAGAAGAGAGAGTTACTCGAAAAGGGTGTCCAAGACGGTTCGAACGCCACAACATAAGACAAGACAGAGACATCACTCACTACTTCCGCTAGCATACGCAGCAGCGGCCAGAACGTCCTGCACACGCTCTTTCACCACAGGGTTCGTTCTTGAGCTCACAAGAAGCTCTTCCAATGTTTCCAAGAATTTCCGAGAGGTCGACTGGCCTATGAATGTATCTGTCGAGTTCCGAAGCATAATTGCCCAAAGCTGGGTGTGAGGGTCGAGGTTAACAGCTTATATATCAGGATAAGACAAGGATCACCTACCCGAGCAGCACTGAGCTGAGCCTGGGGTGCGCCGTACTTGAACTCTCTGCGTAACGCCCGTACAGCTTCCTTGGCATTGGAATCACTGGCTGATGCACGTTCACAAACGTCAAGGACAAGAGCCCAGTCTTCAGAGGATGTTGCTGTGAGAAACCCTGTGTACACCGTGAACGAAGCGAAACGATTGAGGGATTACTGAAACGATGAAGGTGCAGCAAACGTGGAGCGTACCAATCAACCTCGTCAGCTCTCCTCCCTGTTCCTCGGGGTGCACTAGCTGCCACAACTGGCTTCGTTCTCTCTGACCATGGCCATGATCCTTGTCCTT
Source organism: Marasmius tenuissimus (assembly GCA_029532415.1). Classification (NCBI taxonomy): domain Eukaryota; kingdom Fungi; phylum Basidiomycota; class Agaricomycetes; order Agaricales; family Marasmiaceae; genus Marasmius; species Marasmius tenuissimus. The sequence continues at coordinate 5,204,576 of JAQOTA010000053.1, forward strand.
GTCGCGACCACCAATAGTCCATCTAGATAGCCATCCACCCTCCTTACTGTCCTTCCCTTTCTCCCTGATCTCCTTCCTGACGTGGTCATCTTCGATATCGGGCTCCACCATAATGTGTAGCGAGTCCACAGATGGATATCGCTCCATCCCCGTACTGGGCCTCGAAGGCACAATCATCTGCATTGTCGCCGTTGTGTCAGTGGACCCTGTGTGCTGGTGGTGGTGATGAGTCTGATGAGGATGTCCAGTGCCCGGCAGATGCTGATATGCATGTGGCGGATCCAGCGCCTTCAATACCCCCATCGCTGGCGGTATCAATATCGAATCGTCGCTCGAATTGTTATGATGGTGGGTGAGGTTGGGGTTTTTCCTCGTCGAAGTGTGCGATCCAGACATTTCTTGATGGGAACTAGGTGGCCGTGCTACGCCTGGTGAAAGGCCCCCATTGGACAATGATCCTGATGGTGCCAAAGGTGCCAAAGCTGACGCTGTGGCTGGATGTGGGTTGGGGAACGGCTCTACAGGGTCGTATGATGTGTCGTCGAGGTCTTCTCGTTGTTGATGGGCGTGTTCTTGAGCTGGATTCTGATCCTGTTGTTCCTGTGCTCGACCACGGTTAAGATTCTGTGCGTAGTCAGGTCCAATTCGTTGCCATTGACTTCTTTCTAAACCACTCACACTGTTCCAAAAATCTTTGATGACCACTTGAAGGGTTCGCGGCAATGCTGCTGCGAACAAAATGGGTATGATGGCGGTTTCAGAACGGGACTACGTACTTTCGATCGTCCCTGCGACTGTGTGTAACTTGTCCTCCACAGATGTATTTGGGCCCTCAAGCGAGGGAACTGTTGGCTTGGCGTACGACGGGGCTTGGTGCGTGGGGCTTGACAGGACCTCCGGTGGTTCGACGTCCGTTTCCAACGGAGTGGGAAGACTACCGTTATATTGAATCTGGGACTGTGCCTCATGTATGTTTCTCAGGTGATCTGGGTACGATGATACATCCTTCGCGCGGTTACTTGATGGGCCAGAATCGCTGTCCAGTCGAGTTTCAGCTCCGAAGAAAGTGTCTGGAGCGTCGACACACGAGAAGGGGAGAGAATCGAGTACGGGATCCCTAGTGAAAGAATGAGTAGTCGTACTTCGCACAAGTAGATCGACAAACGAGGTTGTTCTCTGCTGCGTTCCAGGGCTCGGCGTAGCTTCCAGCAAGTCAGAAAAGATCCGACTGGCTCCGAGTTGAGAGCCATTGGGCGATCCGGGGGAGAGAGACCGATATTCAACATTCTCCCAAACCTGGGTGAACAGGGACTCGCTCCAGCCCGAGGCCGGTGAGACCCTCACAGCTATTTGTTGGACCTTTTCAAGGACATGGCTGGCAATTGGCCGAGAAGATGGGTTTGCATCCCAGCACACGTTCATAAGAGCCCACATCACGTCTGAGAGTTCAGGTGCCCCTTCAGGCCTCGAGGGCCGCTTGCCTTGTGCGACATTGAAGGCTACCGTCATCTCGTTCGCAAGTTCAGGAAACGGTTGAAGGCCAGTGAAGATCTGCATACAAAGTCAGTCTGAGATTTTGCGACGAGTCCACGCTTGCATCTGGACTCACCTCGTAACAGACACATGCGTAAGAATACACGTCGCTCTCCTTTGACGGCCCTCCGCTCCCGACAAGTAGCTCTGGGGCCAGCCACCGTGCAGTTTCAACAGGCCGCGTCGTAGAAGTGGTGATTTGGAGGTCATTCGTGTCAATGATACGAGACAAGCCAAAATCTGCGATGCAAGCTCGGAATGAACATGTAATAAGTATATTGAGGCCCTTCAGATCACCGTGAACGATCTTCCTGCTATGCAGGTAGGCGAGCCCAGAGGTAACGTCATAAACCTTGAGAGAACTCCATCAGCATAACGCATTCCATGCACCAGGCACTACGGAAACCGAACACATTACTCACCAGCGTGTAATGGTCCACATCTTCCCTTTTTGTGGCCTTCAAGAATTCAACAAGATTCCCCTTCTCTATCCATGGAGAAATCAGACACAGCTGCTGAGTGTGCTCGAGTCGATATATACCAAAGAAGGGCAATACGTTTGGATGCTTCAATTGGCGCCATAGAATCGCTTCCCGCAAGTATTCCTATTTAAAACAGGAAGTCAGTCATATGTTGATGGACAGCAAAACAGCCTACGTTTGTCAATTTGACTAAGTCAGATTTGAGGTACACTTTCACGACCTTCAAACACACCAACATGCTCGAGGCGCCAATAGATCCCTTCCAGACATCCCCGAACCCTCCCGCAGCGATAGGATATTCTCCAATCTTCTTCACATTTTGTATCGATAGACATGTTGGGTATAAGCCAGAGTTCTTTGACAGACGAAGCATGGCGGAGAAGATTGCAGGTCGTAACTCTGGCGATAGATCTGGGTAGTCTATGAGCTAGAAGGAGGTCAGATTGCATTCGGTTCTCGTACCGACTGAGACTCGCCTGCTGCATACGATCGAGCCATTGCTGAGCTGGACGTCCCTTCTTGGCCAAGAAGCCTTGCAACCTCGACTTGTCCGCGAAAGTCCACTTCAGGGTCTGTTCAAAGCGTTTCAATTCCGTCTCAGATGCCATAGGTGTCTTCAAGGTCGAGCTATGAGGTGGTTTCGAGCGAAAAAAGGGCAGCGACCAACACCGTCTGGTTGATCATCGACATCACTGAGTATCACTGCCAACCAAGATCTTGTTCTGCCCCATCTTTCCGATTTTAGTCGAATAGCAGTAAAGATGCGTGGAATTTTGCCATTGGTGGCGGTTTTGCAAGACTTCTGTGATACCGCGATGGGAATCGACCAGGAGTTGAACAATGAAAGAGACAGAAAAAGCCTTCAGGGCGGTGTTAGTTGTGAGTGAGACAGAAAGCGGGCCGGACCTCCGTCCTGCGAGCTTACTCCAGGCCCACCAGTGACCACCACGAAATTGAAAACGTACGAGCGCTGCGTTCAGCTTGACCCTGCCATCCAGATACCTCACCATTAACGCACTATTCAGCATTCTTAAACTCTAATTCACAAGCATACGCTCCGTAGGTCAATATTCAATGCCAAGACTCTGGTGTAGCATGAAGGATGTTGGATGTGAGGAGATAAAGTTAGAAGGTTTGAGCATTCTCGAAACTTTGTGCACTATCAGGATTCTACCTATTTCGTGAGTTTTGTATACGAGTTCTCGATGCCTACTAGAACTAACAAATCGCATTTGACGGTCCACAGATTGTTCTGTGGTAGATTTAGTGTTTTTATGCGCCAGCTAAAGCAAGAAAGGCCTCAAAATAGTCATGTCGATCTATCAGAAAAGGCTGGAAGCACACCTTGTATCAGCGTTCCGACCCTCTAATGCTATCATCTTGTACCAAGTTACGCTCCTACGGACCGCGATACGCAGGTGAGTCTCAGCTCTCGTGCAGGTAGCTCAGAAATTCATCTTATCTCAATCCAGGCCACAAGAACTAGGGATAATGTCAACAGAATATACGAATTGAAGAACGAAAGCGAAGGAAAGCGGTGTAACGGTCGGTCGAGCGGGTTGGGAGAAGGCAGTCGGATCAAGTGCATGGAGTTGTTTGAGATCGTCGGGAGGTAAGTGTTCTCTTTGCCTCTCTTCTGCGCCTCGCTCGATATAACCTCCCGTTTAGTCAGCGTATGAAGACGCGAACAAAGAGTCGCATGCTCACGGAGGCACCTGGGATGGGGACTCGATGATAATGGTAGACGCACAGCAATATCCATTCGAAGTACTTTGTATGTTTCGACTCGTGGGTGGCCGGTTGAGGACGCGAAGTGTCCGGATTGAATAGCATCTACCTTCTGGTTCGGATTGGATTTAGGATGGATGACAGAGACCTTAACCCGCTCATCGATGTCGAGACCTCGTGTCAAAGTTTTCTAAGACGGATATCCTGTACGCCTGCAATTACCGATATCCAATCTCGATCTGGAGTTCTAATCACGAAACACTACCTACAGCCCAACCCACGGACCTCCCTACAAAACCATCGACCGCACCAGTCACGGTGACTTTCCAGGCTGCGAAGACCTCCGCGGATGCATACCCTCCCTTCAACCCGAATCCATATATTCGGTCATTTCCACGAAACTCACGGAGCGTACACTCATCTATGGAAAGACAATACCTGCCCAGGAATTCAGAACGACTTCACAGCTCCACCTGAGGAATCGGACAATAGACCCCAATGTTGAGAGCACGGTATTTGTGAATCCGGCGGATTAGCCTAGGGGGGAACGAAGAGCGGAGTATGCCACGAAGGAATTTGATATTGATAAATTTCAACAGATCGTGGCGGAGCTGTTAGATTGAGATGTTTGTTTTCTACATGACAGATGCTTGCACGAACCAGAACGGAAATACTCCGTCGTCGAGAGGTAGGTGCAGGCCCTGCGTCAAGCGAGCGATAGAATCATCCGGAGGCCCTTCAGATCTTATGACGGAGTCGTAAGGCTAAAGATCTCTCATTGATCTCGCTTAGTGACTAAGACTGAGACTGGCGATGGTCGAAGCAACGTCGGGCAGTGCGAACGTTGGATTTTCACCGAACCTCGGCCAGCATGAGCCTGTGCCCCAGCGATGTGCGAGGCTCGGTACTCAGTTCGAGTCACCAGCCATTTTTTTCGAACTCGGTCAGCAGCACCTTCGTGGGGCGGAACTCATACTATCCTGGTGTCATGTGTGGGTGCGTGTGTGTCCACAATCGCGTCACTACTCTGGCTCATGCATTATGAATTATGACCACTAACTGATTTTATCAGTTCCAGTAAAAAACGGGCAAGTATCATATCGGCTCAGATGAAACTGGAGGACTGGGAGCATCGCGACCGTACTGACTGTAAGCCCGATTGTAGAACCGTAGAACCTGAGATCCAACTGACATTAACGGACGTTAGATGTTCACCAAACCTCGGTGCTAGGAGTTGAGTATCGAGGCTAATGGCACTATTATGAATGGACTTTTTATGCACTGCGTCGGACGATTTTAACCTAGATCAGACACCTTCGTCCGATGAAAGGCGGTAAAGAGGCGAAGAGCGGAGTCCCATGACCCAATGGCGATACAATTTTCTCAAAGTACTGTATCCACAATACTTTAGACGAATGCTCTACGGAGACTAGTGTCAATCAATTACTGTGATCGCTCAAAGTACCCGCCGCCCTAATCCACCTGGAACTCCCTGTTTGTAAGAATAGAAGTGAGCTGAGGTCCTGGAGTGTATAATTGGAACTGATTCACGTACATAGATGAGATACTCCACGAGCCTTCTGTGCCTGTTACGTCTCGGCGTATATCATTTCATCCTCGTCCCCCCATCTCACTTATCCCATGCGAGCAAGAACTCTGGCTCGCCACATGATCAAAGCGTATCTTATCGATATTCGACGCCCATAGTGATCCACGGACCACAACTCCGTCACATGGCTGCGCTCTATCGACACGGCAGCCACAAATTGACAATCTCAAGTTTTGTACTTGCAGTAACCGAGTGTTGATGTAGGTAATTTGGAAGTCGTGGACAGAGGCTCCGTTGCGTTCATTATATTGGAGAATGTATCGAGCATCATCGTAAGGATTCCGGCAGATTTGTACTAGACAGAATCATTCTCAGTACATCGCAATTCCGGCCCCCAGTACAAGTCCTTGTAGATCCACAGTGGCGGGACAACTCGCCTGGGCCAACATCGATTGGGATGGTGACCGGCGACCCACCATCACCGCGTACCGAGCAGTCTCCTTCCCCAAAAATTCGTGATTGCGTCTTGGATAGACAAGTCGGAGTATAGTGGAACTGCGGGTGATATGGGTATGAGCGTGTAGCTCTGCCGACTTGAAACGAACTGACATACTTTCAATAGTTCCAGCGGTCGGCTGTACCTCGTCCTCCATTTGGGAGTTTGGCTCTCCAGGCGAGGCTAGATAAGTTGTCCACAAACCCATCCCCGTACTATTATACGAGGGTACCCCGGGATCCACGGGAGGTTCAGCAAGTGTTTGCGGGGGTTGCAAGTAAATAACTGAGGTAAACAAGAAAAATATACTTCTGTGTGGAATAAGAGAAGGAAGAAGTAGCGTACCTGAGTCGCTTGGCCCCAGGGGGTTAGGGAGAGAGTACCGACTGTCGCTGGGCAGCCATAACTCAGAAAGATTGTCGAGGTCGAATATAGGACGATCGTCTCCCAGCGGTATGCCCTTGCGATCCCAATCAACAAGATGGACCGCCGAAAATCAGCTTACGACCTTACCTCGTCGGGCGAACCAAGTGGCATGAACCTTCTCCATAATTGTCGGAACGGTGTGTTGTCTATCGAGAATATTCAGCTGAGGCTGCGATAATTGCTTTCCCACACTCACCATAGTCACCGATATCGTGGGCAGCCAGGGCAACTACCCCCAGCAAAATCTCACGTACGGCTGAGTTTATTGATCGCTGCGGATCCAGGACGTCCTCTAAGGTGTCCAGGAAACCCCGCGACGAGATTTCGTTTACAAGGTGCTTCGAGGGGTATTGTAACAGTAACGCCCATAGCTTCTCGGAAGATGGAGGTGAGGGCCAGTTCGCTTGCTGCATGATAAGGATACATACTTTGACAGTGAGGTATTGTGCTCGTGGAGCTTCGTACTTGAGCCCTCTCCCGAGTGCTATCACGACTTCTTTAGCAACAGTTCGTACAAAAGCGACGTGAGTGCGAAGCTTCTGGATTTCCGTCTCTTCCCAACTGTCCACATCCGAACATGTGAGAAAGCCTGTGGAAATGACGAACAGTCAAGAATTGCCAACATGTGAGTGGGTATGATGGAACCACACCGATCATCTCAGTAGCCCATTCTCGGTCGTCGATAGAAAAGTTGGACGGAGCGACTATGGAAGATGTAAGGTACCTGAACCGATTGACCACAAGACATCCACGTACCTCCGGGTTCCTTCGCCTCGCCTGAATGATTGAAACGTCGTTGATGGCGAAGACGTTCAATCACCGCTAAGGAGTCGTGGCCATCAAAGAACAAAATGAGGAAGTTGGGTGGGGCGGCTGTGAGAAGTGGTGAGGTGCCTATTGAACTCGACTGCAGAAACAGAAGATATCCACGCACTTCCAAGGGTCCCGTCGGTTTTCCGTACGTCCCACTGATCTCCGTTTTTGTTAAGGACGTCCAAGATGTCATCCTTGGCAAACGAGAATTTATAAGGGTCTCCGGGCAAAGCGCTGTCTATATTGAAGAAATGGTGTTGAGCATGACCAAAAGTTCCAGAAAAGCGCACTGACAATCATATAAAGCTCTAGCATAGTCCACTGGAGCTTTCTCGAGTACACGTATGCAGGTGGATTTGACCACTAGAAGGAACGTTGGACATGAATCGTTTGAGTTCAGAACCACAAAGCCGAGATTAATTCCTCACTCCCGATGGTTCCGTCTGGTGCTCGGGCCCGCCACCATAAACCGTCAACGTCTAGAATATCCATAACCATGCCTTGGACGAAGGAGAGATAGCTCGAATCGACATGCGTAACTATATTACAAACTTGTCGGTTAACTTCAAAACGCGAGATCTTGAGTAACATACCGGAACGGAGCGCTTCGGCCTTGAAGATCACGGTATCTATCGCGCCGGATGCTGCAGGAGAGGAAATATCTTCAGGTTGAGTTGTGAGAGGAGGTATACCGTTGAATTCGAGTTGGGAGGGTATCTCTTGAGAACTGGGAAACTGCCGTCGTCGTCGTGTTGGTGAGAGAAGACGTTCTAAGACCGTGGAGGGGTCAAGGTCCCCGAAGGCGAGAGGACTGAGGAGGTTTGATGGGATGACTGTCAGAGATGGCGAGGAGTTCGACTGCACTCGACTGCTGAACAAGAAGATATCCGCACACCTCCCAGAACCTTGTTGGCATCCTGTACGAGCCACTTATCTCCATTTCTATTCAGGACGTTCAAGATGTCGCCCTTGGCAGATGAGAATTTGTTAGGATCTTCGGGTGGGGCGCTGTCTGTTTCAGATCTGTAGCTGAGTGTGGCGAAAACTGCCGGAAAGCGCACGCACAATCATACAAAACTCTCACATAGTCCGCAGGGACTTCGCTGACAATACGAATGAAATTGGCTGGAACCGCTAGAAGAAACGATAGACATGAGTGGATGCAAGTCCGGACCCACAAAGCCAAGATAAACCCCTCACTTCCGGTGGTTCCATCTGGTGCTCGGGCTCTCCACCATACGGTTTCAGTGTTCAGGATATCCAGAGCCACGCCCGCGAGGAAGGATAGATCGCGCGGATCTTCACTCGTATCTATGAAGCAAATGTCGTTCAATTCCAAGTCATAGCGAGAAACAACGAGCAACATACAGGAATAGAGCGCTTCGGCTTTGAAGATCACGGTCTCTATTGCGGGTGGTGCCGCTGGGGCGGGAGAGACTTCAGGTTGAGGTGTAGGAGGAGTGCCAGTCTCTCCGGGAGATGGGGAAGAACAGAAACGATATTCTACATTTTCCCACATCTCCGTTGACAAGGACCCGCTCCAATCTGAATCCGGTGAGAAAGATCCCTTTGAGGTCATTTCTGCAGTCTTCCCAAGGACACTGTCAGAGTACCGACTGTCGTTGGGCAGCCATGACTCAGGAAGACTGTTTAGGTCGAAGATAGGATGATCATCTTCCAGTGGTATGCCCTTGCAATCCAAGTAAACAAAATAGATCACAAAGATCAGTTTACGACCTTACCTCGTCGGGCGAACCAAGTGGCATGAACCTTCTCCATAATTGTCGGAACGGTGTGTTGTCTATCGAGGTTCTTCAGCTGGATCTGCGATTACTGTTGTTGTACACTCACCATAGCCACTGATATCGTGGGCAGCCGAGGCAACTACCTCCAGCACACTCTCGCGTACAACTGGGTTTATTGATTGCCGACCCAGCACATCCTCTAAGGTGTCCAGGAAACCCCACGACGAGATCTCACTTACAAGCTGCTTCGAGGGGCATTGTAATAGTAATGCCCATAGCTTCTCGGAAGATAGGAGTGAGGGCCAGTTCACCTGCTGTGTGGTGGGATACGTACTTTGACAGCCAGAAACTGTGCCCGTGGAGCTTCGTACTTGAGCCCTCTCCTGAGTGCTGTCACGGCTTCTTTAGCAACAACTTGCACAAAAGCGACATGAGTGCGAAGCTTTTGGATTGCCGTTTCTTCCCACTTGTCGAAATTCGAACATACGAGGGAACCTGTGGAATGACGAACAGTCAAGGATTGTCATCATGTGAGTGGGTACGACGGAACCACACCGATTAACTCGGTAACCCATTCTCGGGGGTCGACAAGGAATTTAGACGGAGCGACTATGGGATATGGTGAAGTACCTGATTGACCAAAAGATATCCACGTACCTCCAGATTCCTTCAACTCGTCTAGATTTTTGAGATGTTGATGGCGAAGGTGTTCAATTACTATTAGGGAGTCACGGCCATCGAAGAACAAAATAAGGGAGTTGGGTGGGGCGGCTATGAGAGACAGTGAGGTACTTTACTAAACCAGTATATATCCACTCACTTCCAAGGGTCCCGTCTGTTCTCCGCACATCCCACAGGTCTCCAGTTTTGCTCAAGACGTCCAAGATGTCGTCTTTGACAAACGAAAACGCGTCGAGATCGTCTGGCGAGGCACTATCTGTTCTCAAGAAACGGTGTTGAGTGTGTCGAAAAGTCTTAGAGAAGCGCACACACAATCATTCAAAGCCCTCGCATAGTCCACAGGAACTTTGTCAAGGATACGCATGTGATTGCGTGGAACCTCTGGAAGAAACGATAGACGAAAGTCATGTATTATGTAAGTCCGGACGCATGAAGCCGCTGAGATGAGTTCCTCACTCCCGATGGTTCCATCTGGTGCTCGAGCTCGCCACCATACGTCGTCAGCCTGTAGGATATCCAGAGTCACACCTGCGACGAAGGATAGATAGCTCGGACCGTCACTTGTACCTATGAAACGAAGGTCGGTCGACTTCAAACATGAAACAACAAACAACATACCGGAACGGAGCGCTTCGGCCTTGAAGATCACGTCATCTATTTCGTTGGATGCCACGGTAATACCTTCAGGCCGAGTTGTGAGAGGAGGAGTCCCGTCAAATTGGAGTTGGGAGGGTATCTCTTGAGAATTGGGAAATTGTCGACGTCGACGTCTTGGTGAGAGAAGACGTTCTAAGACCGTGGAGGGGTCAAGATCCCCGAAAACGGACTCGGATGGGATCAGGAAGTTCGAGGGAACGACTGTCAGAGATAGCGAGGAGTTTAATTACACTTGACTACCGAACCAGAAGATATCCGCGCACCTCCTGGAACCCCGTTGGCATCCTGTACGAGCCACCCATCTCCATTTCTGCTCAGGACGTTCAAGATGTCGCCCTTAGCAAACGAGAATTCGTCAGAATCTTCGGGCGGGGCGCTGTCTGTTTCAGATCTGAAGCTGAGTGTGGCGAAAACTGCCGGAAAGCGCACGCACAATCATTCAAAGCTCTCGCATAGTCCACAGGGACTTCCCCGAGAATACGCACGTGATTGGCCGGAATCACTACAAGAAACGATAGATGTGAGTGGATGCAAGTCCGGACCCACAAAGCCGAGATAAATCCCTCACTTCCGATGGTTCCATCTGGTGCTCGGGCTCTCCACCATAAGGTTTCAGCCTTCAGGATATCCAGGGCCACGCCTGCGAGGAAGCATAGATTGTCCGGGTCTTCACTCGTGTCTATGAAGGGAATGTCGTTCAATTCCAAGTTATAACAAAAAACAACGAGCAACTTGAACATACAGGTATGTAGCGCTTCGGCTTTGAAGATCACGGTATCTTTTACGGGGGGTGGCATTGGGGCGGGAGAGACTTCAGATTGAGGTGTAGGAGGAGTGCCTGCCTCTCCGGGAGATGGGGGAGAACGGAAACGATATTCTATATTTTCCCACATCTCCGCTGACAAGGACCCGCTCCAATCTGAAGCCGGTGAAAATGAGCCCTTCGAGGTCATTCTTGCAATTTTCCCAAGGACACGGTCAGCAGTCGGTCGAAGTGATGGTTCTGCATCCCAACATGCTGTCATCAGGGCCCACATCGCATCCGAAAGCTCGGATATTCCCTCCGGCCTCGAAGGGCGATTCCCTTGCGCAACGTTGAACGCGACTGCCATCTCGTTCGCAAGTTCTGCATATGGTTGGAGTCCAGTGAAGATCTGCATCAATACTGAGTTGGAACCATCGAACACTCTCTCAATCCGATCCACACTCACCTCATAGCAGACGCACCCATAAGAGTATATGTCGCTCTCCGTCGTAGGACCTCCACTACCGGTGAGTAGCTCCGGGGCTAGCCATCGTGCAGTCCCAACAGGCCGCATCGCGGAGGTCGTGACTCGGAGACCTTTCGAGTCTTTGATGCGGGACAAGCCAAAGTCGGTGATGCGAGCTCGTAATGAACCTGTAATGAGAATGTTGAGGCCTTTAAGGTCAACGTGTACAATTTTTCTGCTATGCAGATATGCCAATCCAGACGCAACGTCATAAGCCTTGTGAGAACTTGCATCAGCATTCCATGCACTATGCCATACGGAGACCGAATAAGCTACCCACCAGTGTATAGTGGTCTACATCTTCCCTTTTAGTGGCCTTCAAGAACTCGACGAGGTTGCCTTTCTCCATCCACGGAGAGATTAGACACAACTGTCCAGTCTCTAATTTATATATCCCAAGGAAAGGCAACACATTTGGATGCTTCAATTGGCGCCATAGGATTGCTTCCCGCTGGTATTCCTACCGAAAGAAAGCGAGTCAGTTGTACGATGACACACAGCAAGACAACGCACATTTGTTAGTTTCTCCAAATCAGACGACATGTAGACTTTCACGACCTTTAAACACACCAGCTCGCTTGAGTCGCCGATAGTTCCCTTCCAGACATCTCCGAACCCTCCCGCAGCGATAGGATATTTCCCAATCATCTTCACGTTCCGTATGGATAGACATGTTGGGTGTAAACCAGAGTTCCTCGACAAACGAAGCATAGCGGTGAAGATTGCGGGTCGTAAATCTGATGAAAGATCTGGGTAGTCGATGAGCTAGATGGGGGTGAGCTTCGCTTCAACTCCCGTGCAAACCAAGACTCGCCTGCTGCATACGATCCAGCCATTGTTGAGCTGGACGTTCCTTCTTGGCCAAGAAGCCTTGCAACCTCGACATGTCCGCAAAAGTCCATCTCAGGGTCCGCTCGAGGCGTTTCAATTCTGCGTCGAATGACATCGCTCTCTTCGGTCTCGAGCAACGAGGTGTTTTCGAGCAAAGAAAAGGACAGCTGGCTGATATTGATGATCACCAACCAGGCTGTTGTTCCGTTTCGAGTTGAATGACAGGTGACAACAGTGGCGGTCACAAGCACTTTCGTATCTGTACGTGGTGACATGTGGTTGAGGATGAGCAACCTATCGGTGGAAACAGAGATGAAGAAATGGTCCAGAGCGGTGCTGGTTGCAGAAGGAAGCCAATTAGGGGTTTGGAGATCGGCGACAAAGCCTTGAGCAACGAAACAATTCAGATTGGCTGACTACGCTACTTATGTAACTCAGATAAAGTACTACTGCCTTTCGTATAATTCGGAGGTCGAGCTTCCAAAACTTAGTTCCTCCCAATCGCGGAGCAAAATTGTATCAGCATCCAGGTAAATCCCTCCATTCCGATGACAGAGGACGACGCCATAACAGACAGGATAACCGAAAGTCCGTCATAAGTCGACGAAAACTTATAGAGTCGTCGCTGCTTGCCTTCTTCGATGTTGATGGTGCCGCAGAACCGTCATATTCCACACCTTGAATTGAGACGTCTTTGAAGCGCGAGTGCAAGAAAGGTGCAGCCCACGGGTTGGCCTTCAGAGAGTCGTACATGTTGCCCAGGGCATTGGGATTGGATACAGCAGCTGCAGGGCCGGGGTTGATCCACAGCCAGAACTGAGGTCGGCATACGCGCGGATTGGCAGGCCAGTCTTGGAGATGGATCCCAGTGTTTTGGGTGAAAAGCAAGGATAGTAGAGCGAGATACGGCTTGTCTGTGAAGGAGCCTGCCCAGAACACGTGGCAAAGTTCGGGATTATCTGTATCGCAAGGCTCGGAGAGTTCGCCGCTCGTAAGATGGTACAGAGGAGGGGGTAGTTTCAGGTGCGGTTCCCACTCGGCGCCTCGTTTCTGTGTAAGGCCGGTGTTGGGATCGACACGTTCGTGCTCTTCACCAAGGTGTCGATGTATAGGTATCGGAGTGAAGGCGGGTTCACCCTCAGCGATCTGAGTCTCTGTAGAGTTGGCCTCTTCGAGATAGATGTACTTCCGGTCGTCCAATCTTCCTGCGACGCGCCTGTTGACCGTTATCGAGACCCCCGCCTGGCCGGAGCACCTCAAGACAGTCATGTACGTACTAAGAGAACGTCCAGTGATTCGAACCAACGTTAAATTCATGAATCAACGCACCTCTCCTTCGGAGAGATCTCCTTTTGTCCATTGTGCCCGCTATCCGTATGATATTCGGTCTCTAGAGTATCGTGTGGATTCGTCGTCATTCCATGCTACTACAACCGGTCCTGGGAGATATCTGGAAGTCAAGACGGTGAGACTATCGGGTACCAGCTGTCAGTCCCACTCACCGATTCATTAACCATGCGCAAGATAGGTAACGAATGGTACCCGTGAGGATGATCTACTTCCGGTCAGCCAAAAAGTGAGTTGGATCATGGGCGACGGTCGGAGAACTCGACTCACCAACCAAGGGCCGCTTAGCAGATAAAACAGTTAATCAGGGCCGTGAAATGGCCTAGGCATGGTTGCTACCCATGACCTGCTTGCTGCGTAAGTAGATAAATTATGGATCGAATCATGAGTGCGTCCCAAATTGAAATCGGCGACAGGTGAACTTGCACTCACAGGATCACGGTTCACCCGAACTTGTGTAAAAGTGACACGGGGCGCCAAGCAGATTTTCTAGGCTGTGAAATCGGTCGTGAAAGGAGGGCTGAGAAAGGAAAAGATCACCGGGCTGGGGAATTCAGGCCATTCGTCGCTAGGAATCTTTGAGGGAATAAATTCAGTTCACGTCCGGTAATACCGTAGATAAAAACTACCGTAAATGGTAAGCATTCCCGTACGCGAATAGATAAGATTCGCAGCCGTTAATTTGCCCGTAAAACACATTACCCTCTCATTTTGGCTGTAACTTGAGCTGGTAATGTGCTTTACGGGCAAATTCCCGACCGTGAATCTTATAGACTCACGCCATCATTCACGCCGAGGAATGTTTACTATTTACGGTAGTATTACCGGCCGTAAACTGGCTTTATTCCCTCAAATATTCCCAGCGGCAAATGGTGTGAATTCTATAGCCCGGGAATTCTTTCTTTCCCCGAGTTCTTTTCGCGACTGCTTTCGCGGCCTAGAAAACCTGCTTCGCGCCCCGTGTGAGTGGTTCTGCTGAGATTGGTTTATCGAGTGACGTGGTTTTATCAGTATCAAGCTGGCGAGTTCAGTTAAACACGGTAAGCAACGAAGATGCTGGGCACTGAGGGCGTTCGGAAGGTGGAGGTCGAGAAGCAACATTAGGAAGCGCCTATAGACGCCCGTTTGATAGGAACTCCCACGATGATGAAATTCAGCTGGCTGCCAGCTGCCCACCACCACGAAATCGAAGACGCGTGCGAGCTCTGCTTTCCGCTTGCCCGATACCCTCCTAAACACTGCCATTCAGATACCTCGACATGGACGCGCTACTCTGCACTTCATACTCGAGCCAGCAACCATACGCTCCGCGTGTCAACCCCAAGACTCTGGTTTAGGACGAAGGATGGTGGATGTCAGGAGATGATGTTGGAAGGTTTGAGTGGACCTGAAGCCCTGTATACTATCAGGACTTTGCTCACCTCGTGAGCTCCCTATCTGAATTCCGAACGCCTACTAAAACTAACGAATCACATTTGACAACTCGTGGATCCAGGAGTGTTTTTACGCGCCAGCTAAGATAATCGTCCCAGCAAGTCAATTCATCGGGATAAGACCCAAGGCACATCTTGCACCTTCTATATCACCTAATGCCACCGTCTTATACCACACAAGCTACGTTCCTACGGACCGCGATGAGCAGGTGAGTCTCAGCTCTCGTGCAGGCAGCCCAGAAGCTCATGTTATCAATTCAGACCACAAGGATCCCATGATGTCGACAATAAGATATACAAAGCGAAGAGCGAAAGTGAAGGGAAGAGGTGCAGCGGTCGAGCAGGTTGGGAGACGGGAGTCGGATAAAGTGTATAGGGTTGTTTGAGAGCGGCGCAGACCTTGGGAGGCAAGCCTGTCGGACTCTTACAACATTCTCTTTCCCCCCATTCCGCCGGTGCCCATGATGAGGTCTGAACCTCAGCGTATGTCAACGGAAACGAAGAGCCTCGCGCGTTTACGGAGGCGTCTGGGATGGAACCTCGGATGATAACGTGATAATGGTAAACGCATGGCTCGGCAGTGTGCACTCGAAGCATTTTGTATGTTTTGACTCGAGCATAGCCAGTTGAGGACGCAAAGTGTCCGGATTGAACAGCCTCTACCTTTTGCTCGGGATCGGAATTTGAATGGACGACAGACTCGCTCATCGATATGGAGACCTGGTTTCGAAATTTTCCAAGACTAATATTCTGTACGCCTCCAATTACCGATAACCAATCTCGACCCAGGTTTCTAATCACGGAATACAACCTACAGCCTGACCCACGGGCCTCCCTATAAAATCCTCGACTGCACCAACTACAGTGACTTTTCAGGCTGTGAAGACCTTGGCAAACGCCTACCCTCTCTTCGACCTCGATTCCACGTATTCGGTCATATACACGGATAATACGGAACGTACACTCACCTATGGAAAGACGATACCTGCCACCGACCCAATCTCCCCGCAGGCATAGAGCCTTTTGCATCCGCCCGGAAACTCAGAACGACTTCACTGTTCTACCCGAGGAATCGGACGATAGAGACCCCGATGTTGCGGGCACGCTGTTTGTGAATTCGGCGAATTGGCTTATGGGGAAACGTAGAGTGCCAGAGTATGCCACGAAGGAGTTTGGTGGTGATGGATTTGTTAGATTAGCTCCTCTATCGGGGCATACACTATTGATTGTACAGAAACAGGCACAAATTGCACCCAACTGGAGTGATACGTTGCTGAGTCGATCGAAGGAGTTGATTTGACACCGGGCAGAGGCATGGTTACGGTACAAACGGTTTGGTGCGAGGCCTGTGCCGACAAACGGTAGATTGATCTTGACGCCTTTCAAATCAAGATTTCGATAGCGCATGAAGAGACCGAATAAACAAATAATTCTTGCTTTTTTTCTTCCAGTACTTGGACGTTGAACAAGCTTCGGTTATTCTGACTGGCTATCAGCCCAACTTCAACTTCTGCCGCGCTGTGGCCAACTTGCGCTCGCAACGGCGGACCACGCTCAGCATTCAAATCGTATCTCAGGCCATCTTATTATTTACTTGAAGCTTACGCAATAGCAACTTCGACGTGCAATAGGCCTCATACCGTGATCCCGGTCACCGGTGTCACGTGTAGGTATGGCAACTGCGATGGGACAGGCCCCTTAAGCGAGGGCGCATCAGCAGGACCCCGGGAACTCTTGAGTACTGCTGATTGCGAGTATCTTGAATAATCTTTGATAAATAATAATATTGTTCCGGTTTTTTTTTTCACTCATTACTCTTTGTGATCGTCAACCATTCGATGATGGCTCATGCCGAGGAGCAACCCAATCAATGGCACTCCGGTAAGTTCTCCTGGATGGCCTGAAATAATTGTTGAAGTACTGATATTTAGTGATATAAAGTACCAAGAAATATCATCGATACTAAGGTTCCGAAGTACTGGCGATGGGGCTATGGGGACCAGAGGATTGCCGACTGTATCTTAGCTGACATCCGGAAGGAGGACCCTGACAGCCAGTACACTCTTTGGTATGCCTCTCAGTATCATCATATTGATCTGCATCCCTTACTGAGATGTCTCATCAGTCGACGGACAATACAACGAGCTCGCGCACGACTAAAGCTATCAGGAACCCGTCAGCTGAACGTTCCAATAGAGGACATTTTGCCTTTCATCGCGGAGCTGAAACGAAAGCATGGGAATATGGGTGCACGAACAATCGTCCAACGATTGAGAGTTCAATATAGTATCAAAGTTCCCGAGTAAGCATTGCAATTTTCTCTTGTCAAGTTGGTGTCCCTTACTATACCACAGGAAGCGTGTGGCAGACTTCTTGAGAGAGGTAGAGAAGGACAAGGTTGATGCCAGGAAGTACCGCACTATGAAAAGACGTGTTTATTACACTGCAGGGGTCATGGATATTTTGTCGGTCGACCAACACGACAAATGGTCAAAGTGGCAGCTCTACTTGCATCTTGGTGTAGAAATTTGTTCAGGAAAATTACTCTGGATCACAATTTGGTGGACGAATCGTAATCCGCGCCTCATATGCTCTAACTATTTGAATGCTTGTCGTTCAATTGGTGGTATGTTGTCGCTCAAACTTCTGTTCCTTACTAACCATATATCCCATACAGGAGTACCGGTACTCACCCAGAGCGACCCAGGAACGGAGAACTACGGGATTGCGAACAGCCAGACCTACATCCGTCAGAAGCTTGATCCCGCATTAAAGGGAACTCTGCAACACAAGTGGATGACAAAGACTAAGAATGTGAAACCCGAGATCCAATGGTCGGTGATGCGCAAAGTTTGGACTCCAGAGTTTGAGAAACTGCTGGAAGAGGGAGAGAGGTTGGGCTTCTATGCACCGAACGACCCAGACGATCTTGAAAGGTATGACTAACATTACGAGAATTACGACTGCAGTCTCATCATATCTCTCTTCAGGTTTACGTTTCGATGGCTCGCTATTCCATTTTTCCAAGCAGAGCTGGATGAATATGTTGCCAACCGAAATGCGACCCCTCGCCGAGCAAACAGGAAGAAGGTCCTGCCTGGAGGTGTTCCTGATCATATATTCGAATCGCCAGATCTGTTTGACGTGAAGAATTTTATGGTAGGTGCTACTTAGTACTATCCCTGTGTGACTTGACGTTGATTCGATTCATACGTGTGTTTTCTAGATACATGTCCCTCCGTCTCTGTTTGATGAGACAGAAGCCTTGTACGCACCGCCCGACGACCCGGTTTTCCAGCTGGTACCTCCACTTATAGGTACCATCATATCCACCGCATACAGAATCATTCATGAGCCCAACGTAACTTTTGATACGTTCTGGGCCGTGTATAGAGATCTGATTGCGGAGGTTCGCAGGGGTGCGATGGAGATTGACATTGACTTAAAGTCGGTGGTTGCAGAGGAACAATCTGTCTTTGACGTCGAGATGGTGCTGACGGAAGGTAAACGCTATTGTCCTGGGCTCGATAGCTTTCCGAAACCATCTCATTGTGCGGACTCTGATGATGAAGAAGTCATTAACGTCAATCAGTTTCCCGATGCGGATGACGAAGATGACGAGGTAATTCAAGTAAATCAATTCACCGATGTAGATCATGCAGATCAGGAACATGATGTGTTCGGAGATTTTGTGTTCAACTTGGATAGCGCACTAGATGAATCCCTAGAACAGTAGAGTATTATTGCTTGGTACTATACTTGAATCAACTCCTTTGATTTGTTTGGCGTACTGTGTGAGTCAGCACATCCGAAGGGCCTCACCAAACAATTGGACAAACATTGTTTTTTTTTCGCTGCGATTCTACTCTTGAACGTCGTCCTCGTCCTCACAATCACTTTTATCACTCGCTCTTTTTGCTGAGCTCCCTTTCTTCTCCCAAAAACATGGACCAGCAACCAAATTTGCGTCACAATACCACCAACCCTGCTGCCACCGCTTGGGCCACCACCCGAATGCAACAGATGCGTTATGGCTCCGTCGCGACCTCTGCCGGAACGGTGATCCAAGCTGCTCCGTCGATCAAATTCTGCCAGCTTTGGGATTTGTGTAAAACACGTCGTTATCCCTTTGCTACAGTCTTCCAGGAGGTTGTTTGTGGCCCTCCCAACGACAGCACCAAGACTTTCGTCAGAAGGATATGTGACGATTGTATGCTTACCTTTGGATCAAAGCTTTCACTCCTTCGACTCTGCTACAATGATAACACGTGCAGCAAAGGCGGCGTTTTTTGTCAGCCCGACTTCAAATGGTGCAAAATGGTGAACGAAAACAAGGAGATTCGTCGTCTCTGCCCCCCCTGTAGCTTGCGCTACAAAGAGGAACACCCCGACCTACCAGTCACCTTCAGCTCAACGGTGTCTGCTCGGCAAACTACTGTCTATCCGAGTCCAATCCACAACACTGCAAATCCCATTGGTGGCATTCGGCGTGCAAATATAGACGCGCAGCGTGGTCGTAAGTCTCTGTCCCTTCATCTTATCCATCCACAAACTAATCTTTTCAATAGGTCAATCTGCGCCACCTATCCAAGGCATTCCGCGCCCCACTGCTCCCAACCCTTACGTTGAAGCATATCACCAAATGGTCAACAAGGGCCCACGTGTACAAACAATGCCTGCACCACTGCCACCTCCCCCTATCCGACAACAAGGATACACCGCAGAACATGCCAGCTATCATCAGGAAGTACTTCGTCAACGGGAGAAGGCATTCGCAACATCCTTCCATCTGGTTACTGCAAAGGCGACTCTTTTCAGAACTAATGTAACTGGCAAGACTGCACCACAACCCTGCGCCGTGCGTTTCCCACTCTTTGCTGACTGTGATAGCTTTCTGACAATTCGTAGAACTTCATCATGGTTACAAACCTTCCTGTGAATATCGGTACCTTGGAGTTGAAGGAACGGATCTTTCAGACACTGTTCAGTGATCGTGAGGGCAATGAAGGTGCTTGGACACTTTTCCTTCAAACACTCGCGAAATGGAAACGCCCCCTGATGCCCACGCCCACCCGGGACTGGGTGGATTTGGTCGACAAGTTATATGTGCCATTCCCCATTGTTCCCAATAACATTCCCAACTTCTACCCCACGTTCTTCAAGCCTCTCGACAAGAAGTCCGCGAATCAAGGATTTGCAGGATCGCTCGGGCAGTTCAAAAACAACCCTCCCCCTTTCCCCCTCGGCCTTGTCATTAAACAGGTTTTCTCTATCAGGATTGAGCAGGTTGTTCAGATGGAATCTCCACCTGAAGAAATGTCTCCCTCGACTCAAATCGAACTGTCTGGCGAATACGCGAATAGTAGGGGCAGCGGTAGTTGGGAAGGTTTTGTAGCATATCCCCCTTCTGTTACTGCCAGTGCAGCAGTTTCGTCAAAAGCAACCAAGCCCCCCACAGTGAGCATCATATTATCTACCGCGTTATCGAAAGCTGACTTCCCTCTTTTACAGCCATCAAAACCCGGACTTCGAAGAAGTAAACGCCGTAAGCAAGCAACAGCTGCGGCAGAGAAGTCAGTCAACCCTACGATTTCCATCTCCTCCTCGTCAGACGATAGCGATGGCCACGTGAAGAAGAAAACCCGACAGAGTCGCAGGAACGCTACTGGTACCAAGTCGGCAGGGTCAAAGAAGAATGTCCCGAGTTGTTCGGATAAATCAGAACCTGCTGAAACCCCGGTGTGTTTCGCCCCTTAGCATCTTTTTCAATGCTTGGTCTCACTATTACTGTTCTTTAGTATGCATCCAAGTCAACATCAATAGAGACGCAACTGGAAACCCACAATGTCCCCAAATCAGCAGTAACTGTATCAAACTCGCATCTCCATGGAACGAAGGACATGACTATATCATCGACCCCTGATATCAGTCAACTGGCCCTCGCAATGAACACACAGGAACGGAACAGCAACCGTGAATGCATATTCAGTATGTTATGGTGGCATTACTATCGTACGAAATTCTTACTGAACGTTATCTAGACAATTTCGTCACAAAAACGGTTCATGTCATGAAAGCAAAGGTCTTCACGCTCGATGAGCTCATCAAATCCCAGGTCGACCAACAGCAGGATCCTCGGCTTCACCTCCTAGAATCTCCCACTCTTCTTCATCTCTCTTACTCCAACGACGTACAGAAAGCTTACGGTGGTTTCAAGTTTTCATGGATTGCGTCGGCCACCCCTCCATTATTCTCATCCAGCACATCCGAGATCTGTGTCAAACAGACCTACGAAAAAACAGTTGTCGGAAACAAAGTAATCGGAAAGACCCGTAGAGGCGAGGACCAGTACAAGAACCTTGAATCGGAGGTGCTATCCATGATCTGGGGCTCCACACTGTACAATCGGAGTGTCGCCTTCGCTGAAGATATGCACTCACAGGGATTGGTCCAAGACATCGACCGCCCCAAACAGCTAGGTTTCGCGCGTTGCGCAATCGGCATGGAGATGGATGGAAGCACTCGCAACTACTTCATGTTTGAGGAGGTTGTCCAACCACCGTTCGTGAAGTTTTTGAACAACTCGACAGTTCAGATTCCGTCATATGTGATGCCAGGCGATCAAGCAATCGCGGAATGGCTTTCGTTCACTCAGCATGCTCAATACATGCTGACTGGGAAGATGGCATTCATTGGAGATTATCAAGGTTAGTCTATCCTTGCTTCCACTTTGCTACGACACACTCATAAGTGCGACGTGAACAGGAAACCACACTTACTTGACGGACCCCCAGATCATCACGCATCCGTACGTTTTCTGCCTTCTTGATGTCTTGAATTTCAAGGGTTGACGTGTCGTTCTGTAGCGCACTTCAGCATACGTTTGCAAGCGGCAACAACCCTGAATGCTATTGGGACATGGAGCAATGGCACGAGTGTGGGCGTTACTGCAAACACTATGGTCTTGAAGACTCGCCAGAGGCCTGGGACGCCATCGAAAAAGCTCCTCTACTCAGGAAAATGGAGAGCCAGTTGGACATTCAACGACCCAAGAATAAGTACCGAGCAAATCGTGAATAGATAGAGACGTATAGTGGCTTCATACAAATATAGTCATGTAGTAAACAATCCTATTCAACGATCCAACACCTTAGAATAACTAAATGGACTCCAGACCAGCCTATGAATAGTACACCGTATAGCGTTCCTTTAAGACGACTTATAAGGTACTGTACGAATGCGTTGCCTAGTAATATCAACAAGGCCAGATAGTTCCTTTCTGTCCGCAACCAGTGGCAAAGGAAAGCCTCGATCTCGCCAGTGTTCCTTGTCCCTCTTGGCTTCCAGTAACAGTCCGTCAATCTCCTTCAGTAAGTTCGCTCGGGTCAGCATATTGTGCCATCGGGTAACCTTGCAGAGAAGATGCTCGACGAAGATGGCATCGAATCCAAGCGTCTCTTTGTCAGCATCAGATAAGTAGGCATCGAGAAAGTCATAGACGCATCGGAACGCAATGTTGATAGCTTCAAACTCTGAGGAAACGGGGGTTACGAACTTCTCATAGAAGGTAAAAGAATAACACTTACTGCTGTTTCGTACGTTGAAACCAAGTATAAGTAAGCCCTGCAATGCACCCTTGTTGTTGGCGGCGGTTATCTCAGCCATTGCCTCAGCTGACGGCGGTTGACAGAGACCCTCGATGGCAAAATAGTTTGCCAGTTGCATACGCGTAACACTCCCAGCGCCAAACCCAATGATTTTCAGGCGGTCAAGGAGAGCAAATACATCCTTGTATTGAGGAAGCGAGGCTGTTGGTATTGTGCGATGGTCGGTATCCTGCCAGTTTCCCCAATATGCGCGCCACGCATCGCACACCTCAAATGAGAATAATGGGGTAAGGCGATCTTCGAATGGTTCCCGTAACTCAAGCTGCCTTGAGAATTGGCCCCAACACCTCCCATCAGAATATGGTGTATCATCACTTCGAGCAGCCTCAAACACCGACATTGCGTCATGTGCAGAGGTAAACCATCGTGAGAGGCTACGCTCCAAGAATGTCCTGGTGCGATAACCTTGACCGGTAGCGAAGCGTAACAGGATGTTCGAAAGTCCGTACTCGGAGGTAAGGTGGTGTGAAGCATCTGATAAGCTTTGTGCAATGAGACGTTGGAAGTGGCAGGAGAAACGAATGGGAGAGTAATGGTCTGGATTCAACGACTTCTTCCCAGTCCCTGTGGCGAGGTGTTGACAGACCAGAATACGGCGGAGGTACGTGAGGTGGGAATTCTTGTTTCTGACGAAAGCCAGAACCTCTCGAAGCATGAATGAAAGGAACGCAAAGTTGGGTCTCTCCTCGTACGGAATGAGCTGAGCGAATGGGGTTTCTGGAGCGACCGTCGTTCCAACAAAGTCAACTTCCTTCGCCTTCTTCTTCCGAGATGCCGAACGCCGAGTCCCTTTAATGGAGAGGTTTGTGAGTCGTTCGACCAGTGCATGCACGACAGACGCCAGCTTTTGGCTCTTGTCCTGTATCTGGGGAAGAGACGGCTGCTGGCGTAGCCAGTTCCGAACGTCTTTTGATGCCACATCTGGGGTTTTGCGGATCCGATTGAAGAGTGTTCTGGCATGTTCACGGCGTCCCGGTTGCTCGAAGCAACTATTTGGATGCTTGAGCGCGGAGTGAACATCATCCAGCCCAAGGATACTGTCACTGTCGAAGGTGTCCACCAACGCTTCTGCCAATGCTCCTCTGATCACCCACTCTGCCTTGCGGATCTCTGTAGAAGTTGGTACACCTGTAGACTGTGCTGAAATGATGGGCTGCGCTCGCGCGAGCATGAGATGCTCTGATAGGAAGTCAAGCAGTGGCTCTTCTAACCATTCAATGAGAGGCACCTGCGAGTCAACATTCAATGACGGGAATTGAAGAGTAAGGGGAGAGGTGCAATTTGATAGAAAGGGATTCAAGACCTCGACTGAAAACGTGACAATGACAAGTGGTGACCCTTCGTCCTTGAGCTTCTTGAAGTTCTGTTGCCGACCACCTTCCTGAAGCGCTTTTTCGAGATGTCGGGCACTGGTTAGAAGTTGAGAGACAAGGGGGGCAAATGCCGGAAAGGAGGTGTGAAGAGTATCTGCAGCAGCGGAGGAAAGGAGGACCTTTGTGAAGTAGGGCCCGTAATCGGTGAACCAAGAGTAAATGAATAGATAGGCCCGTCCAACGGCCTGATTAAGAGCAAACTGACCAATCTGGTGAATGCTGAGGAGATTGGTCGCAGGACCAATGGTACCAACGACAGTTGGCAAAACAGGAAGAACATGCGTGTTTATGCCTTCTGCAAAATCCTCACTGTTCTCGAGCTGGATGCTGACTTGTCGAAGAAGGTGTCCAGAGCGAACGATAGCTGATAAGTCCTGCACTGAAGACAAACCAGCCGAGGGGTTGAATGCAGAGAGAGTCTCCACTTCCTTTGTCAGCTCCTCTGTGCGATCAAAGAGCCGTTGCAGTGCAATATAGGCCAAACGTTTGTCCTTTTCGGTAGGAGGAACATAGTGCTTTCGACTCCAATAGTCCTGAATGAGATCGTGGCCCCTGAAAAAGAATCGTCAGAGGTGTACTGTTGTCACGATGACAGGAAGGAAGAAACCAACCGTGAAAGCTGGGAGTCTCTTTGCCAGGTATCACTTTCACAAGTGAAACCGCTCCACCGCACTTTGTAATATCGAACGTTGTCCTAACAAAGGGCATAATGAGACGCATATTCACACGTACATGAACAAAGTCCAACGTACCTCCACTTTGCAATCCACAATGAGTCCGAGCTCATAATATGGTACTGTGAGCTCGTCCTCCATATCAACTACCGTATCTTCATCTTCATCTTCATCCACATCCATATCTTCATCTGACGCCTCAGAATCCGTGTCCATCAGTTGGACCTCGGGAGAGCTGGAAGTGGAAAGGTGTTCCTGGGTACGGGGCTGTTTCGAGGGCAGTTGAGGCGTGGCATCCTTGGAGATCTGCCGCTTGGGCCTGGCTCCTCTGCGAACAGCAGCGTAGGATGACGGAAGTACCACTCTGATGGCATTGCGGGCTCCCGATGTGGACATCTCACCTGCAACTGTGCTAGAGGCCAGGTTTGTCATAACGTAAGCTCCATCCGCCTTGTTACGCTCATATTCGACTCGAGCTTGCTCCTGTCCAAAGCGGTACTGGTACTTTGTCATCGAGAGATAGTACCGATCCGAAATAACCTCGTGATACTTCCAACGGCCTCGCCATAGCCCAAAGAACTCTGGATGGTCCAACGGATTCCGTGACAGCACTCCATGTTCGAGAAAAGGAAAGGTCGGATTCGGGTAAAAGTGCTCAACATAGACCTTTTCGCCGTGCGGGTTCATCTCCTCGAGAGACACGGTTGTAGGTGGTAGACTGGGCTTCTCCCCTCTAAGAATAGCCTTGTTCCACGAGTCCATCGCTGTGTCCCATCGCAAGCGAATATCACAGTCTCGCTTTGTGCCCAATGCAGGAGAGCCTTGTGAAACGTACCAATGAAAATTGGTCGTTGGGCCGGAAGAGTTGAACTCCTTGGGATAAGTCATCATGGGAACCTCACGACGGCATAAGTCTTGTGAGGGATAGCAAACATAGACGACGCGGTTTACGGGCTTGGCCTTGTTGATGTGTTCTGCAAGCTCTGCAAGTGCTGCCTCACGGACTGAGGGGTGAACAGTGGGTGCAACGCCTGAGTGCAGATCATTGCCTTTGAAGAACAGGAAGAAGATGCAACGACCGTCGGGCATGAGTTTGAACTTGGCATATAAACCAAAGCGAGCCAGGATGAAGGCACCAGGATCACTGCCTAAGGAAGTTAATGTAAGAGATACCATCCACGTCATGAATCAGGGTTGAACCAACTCACCAGGTGGAAGCTTGATCATTACAACCAGCATCGTCCAACGGCAGCAATCATCGTGGAAATCAACATGAAATGCTCCTTGAATGGCTCCGATAAACTTCATAAGATCTCCACCCTCATCTCCAGACGACGTGTTCTTCTGAACTGATGTCAAACCCGTTGGATGTAGACCACCAAAGGAGTAGACATTGAGGTCAACAGCACGAAAGGTCGTCACAAGGTATTCTTCCTTGGACAAGGCCAACGGTGCCAAGAGTCGGTAGATGTCGCTGAGCACCGTCAAGAATGACAATCGGGTCTCGCTGGCTCCCAAGATGTCAATCTGTGAT
The DNA here is from genome assembly GCA_029532415.1 of Marasmius tenuissimus. Classification (NCBI taxonomy): domain Eukaryota; kingdom Fungi; phylum Basidiomycota; class Agaricomycetes; order Agaricales; family Marasmiaceae; genus Marasmius; species Marasmius tenuissimus. The sequence goes on from JAQOTA010000053.1 coordinate 5,230,816, forward strand.
GCAGGAACCCCAAAGCCCCTTCCATTCCCCTCCAACCGGGTACTGGCCTGACTCGACGAGCCATCGTGGGGGCGCTCAACCTTCCCAGCTCCCGAGCGCATATTGCGATAGAAGGGCAGAGTGTATGCTGGTTTAAGGCCATCCTTTCCCCAAGTAATATCCCAGAGCTTCATAGCACACTCATGAACCGCATCGTACTCGGGATACCGCTTCAAGCTCTCCAGGTCAAACAGAGCAGCAACGGTCACGGATTCGTCCTCTTTGCCATTCAGTTCCACGCATATGGGAACCCCAGGAATCAGAGCGGTTAAGCCTTGAATGGGCTTGGTACGGTATGAGCGGATGGTCGAATCGTAATCTTCATCCTTCGGATATGAATCGGGAGGCAAGATGACCCGACGGAGGAAGTCAACCTCAGCCAGACCATCAAGAGGGGGGTCGTAGGACATGGTATAGACACACCGTGCCCGATAACGGTTGTCTTCACGGCGGTGAAAAACATTACCCTTTGGATAGTTGTATCCAGACGGTGGTTCTACGTGTATAGGATTGGGCTCGATAGTCGCTGGTGCAACAGATGCAGGGAGTGGTGTCAATGGAGGAACTGATGTATTGTATGTAGTAAATTGGGTTTCCAAAGGGGTGTTTGGTATCGTAGCTATATGCTCGGACTCCAGTCCCCATTGCCGTGGATCTGTGCACATGTGAGATGAAATATGTTGAATAAATGCAGGGAAACACACCTTTTGTATTCCTTTCCATCTGTACAAAGACCCTCAGGGTTTAACAGTCACAGACTTTGCCAATAATGCTCTGTACAACAGGTGAAGGGAACATAAGTATTCGAGGAAAGGCATGAGAGCGGGGGGATAAAGGTTAGGGTTGCAACACATGATGCGCATCCTTGAGAGTGCGCATCATGTGTTGCAACCCTAACCCTAGACTTACTCAAATAGGGTATCCAAGATTTGAACCTGCGGTAAACCACAAGGGTAGCACTTTGGGGCACAAATGTGTAGGGCTCCAGTTGATAGAGTGCTTGTCTGCAGAATGAGGAGGGAATGCCAAGAAAACAGAACCGATATTGGCTGAGGTACTGAGCAGATAGTGGGGGGAGGAAAGAGAGACGGACACATGTCAGCATGCGCACAGGCTCGCACTCTGGTCCGTACTCCGGTGCCGGAATCCCGGTTTCTGCCACTTTTGCCGCTGGCAGTCTGAGGTCACTTGCGAAACTCAAGACATATTATATCTATTCATCAGTCAGTCTCAGTTAATAATATTCAATGACATTGAATGTTCAAAAGCGTGAATTTACATTGTACAGCTCGAGGAGGTTCAGAAAAGCAATGTGGGTGACTTGCCTGTTGAATATTTGGTGACATAATTGATTTATTTCGTGCAGAAAGGGTGTCCGAGGGCCCACCTGCCTCATGGAGATTAAAATACCATATATAGATGACTACCCTCGCTTAAGGGGCCTGTCCCACCGCAGTTGCCATATGTAGGTGCTTGTGGGTTCACAATCGCATCATGATGCTGATTTGGCTCAGATGATATTAGGGGAATAGGAGCTCTTCAATAGCTACAAGCCCATCCGGGATACTTGGAAGGTCTTTAGGAAACGACGTCCACGGCTTACTTAGAGTAAGTCCAGCTGAGGGACCTCGCAACAGTAACACGTGTAACCACATGGCGTATACCTCTCATCATGCATATTGATACGGGCGATACACAGAAGAGTATGTACACAGGATCAGTATGGAGCCTTGTATTCCCGTGATTTTGTCGTCTACGGAACCGTTTCAGGTGCACGAGCGGGTCGGCAGGCGGCGGGCGACTTCGAGGAGTCCACGATCGTAGCCCTTAATTCTTCGAAGCCTAGGCGCCGCACGAGGACGAACCTGCCGCGCAGCCGAGTCTGGCGCCTCGTTAGAACGGCTTAATCGTGGTTGGCCAAGATATTCAATGAACGTGAACGGGTCATAACCGCCAAAAAGCAAAACAAGGGAGCTGGGTGGGGCGTCTATCAAGTAGTGAGCTAATTGATTGAACTTGAATGCCCAGCCCAAAATGTACACACCTCCCAGGGTCCCGTCAGATTTCCTTACGTGCCACTTTTCTCCGGTTGTGTCCAAGACGTCTAGGATGTCATCTTTGGCAAACGAAAATGTGTTAAGGTCGTCTGAAGAGGAGCAAACTGTTGGAAAAGATGAAACTCAGTGGGAGCAAAACCTCCAGGAAAGCGCACACACAATCTTCCAAAGCTCGCGCCAAGTCCACGGGAACTTCACCCAAGCGACGCATAAAATTTGACGGGACCGCTAGGAAAACGAAAAACAATAGAGATCAGTCGCTGATTTCCAGAACTACACAGCCGAGATGAAGTATTCACTCCCAATGGTTCCATTTGGGGCTTGAGCCCGCCACCATTCGTCGTTAGCGCTCAGGATATCCAGAACCATACCCTTGGCGAAGGATAGACCTCCCGGAACCTCACTTGTATCTATGAAAGGAAGGAATGTCAGTCAAGTTGAAGCGTGAAACATCAAGCAACAAACAGGAATAGAGTGCTTTGGCCTTGAAGATAGCGCGGTGTTCTGCGGGGAGTGACACCGGAGCGGGATAAACTTTAGGGGTTACTGGTGTCGCTGGTTTTGGCCTAGTTGTGTCGTTTCCGTCCCTTCCTACGCCACTAGAGGCACGGACGGGAGGATTGAACATGTCATCGTCCGTGTCGAATGGCATACCCTATGGGTCACCGTGACTTGCATTTAGTAAGGATTTAAGAAGAAGGTAATCACCACATACCTCGTCCGGCATGTTGTGCGGTTTGACTTTCTTCCAGAGGCCACAAAATCCAATATCTTTCTCTGCAATACCAATTTTAGCATTCCGTTGCGTACAACCAGGTGGAAGCGTGAAGATAGCCGCGGAAAGAAGGGAGTTACTTAAAAAAGGTGTCGAAGACGGTTCGAACGCCAGAACATGAGACACGAAAGAGAGATCACTCACTAATTCCACTAGCATACGCAGCAGCGGCCAGAACGTTCAACACACGCTCTTTCACCACGGGGTTCGTTCTTGAGCTCAAAAGAAGCTCTTCCAGGGTTTCTAAGAATTTCCGAGAGGTCGACTGGCCTATGAATGTATCTGTCGAGTTCCGAAGCATGATTGCCCAAAGCTAAAGGTGAGGATCGAAGTTAACAGCTTAAATATTAGAATGAGAGAAGGATCACTTACCCGAGCTGCACTGAGCTGAGCTTGGGGCTGGCCGTACTTGAACTCATTGCGTAACGTCCGTACAGCTTCCTTGGCATTGGAATCACTGGCTGATGCACGTTCACAAACGTCAAGGACAAGAGCCCAATCTTCAGAGGATGTTGCTGTGAGAAAGCCTGTGTACGCCGCAAACAAAGCAAAACAGTTGAGGAATTACTGAACCAATGCAGGTGTGGCAAACGTAGAACGCACCAATCAGCCTCGTTAGTTCTCCCTGTTCCTCGGGGCGCACTAGTTGCCACGACTGGCGTCGTTCTCTTGGGCCATGGTCATGATCCTTGTCCTTGTCGCCACCACCAGTAGTCCATCTGGATAGCCACCCACTTATCCTCCTGCCCTTCCCTGTCTCCTTGATCTCCTTCCTGACGTTGCTATTTTCGATATCGTGCAACACCATTGTGCTCGGTGCTAGCGAGTTCATATAAGAATGTTGTGCTATCCCAGAACTGGGTCTCGAAGGCGCAGTCATCTCCATTGTCGCCGTTGTGTCAGTCCCCGTGTGCTGGCGGTGATGAGTCTGATGAGGATGTCCAGTGCTCGGCAGATGCTGATATGCATGTGGCGGATCCAGGACCTTCGATGTCCCCATCGCTAGTGGTATTGATATCGAATCGTTGTTTGAATTGTTTGGAACGATGGGACCGGCGAACGAAGTTGTTCTCTCGTGCATCCCACTCGGTGTAACTTCCAGTAAGTCAGAGAAGATCCGATTGGCTTTAAGTTGAGAGCCATTTGGCGATCCGGGGGAGAAAGAGCGATATTCAACATTCTCCCAAACCTGGGTGAATAGGGACTCATTCCAATCCGAGGCTGGTGAGGCCCTTGCAACTATTTGTTCGACCTTCTCAAGGACATGGCTAGCACTTGGCCGAGAGGATGGGTTTGCGCCCCAGCACACATTCATAAGAGCCCACATCGCGTCTGAGAGTTCAGGTGCCCCTTCAGGCCTCGAGGGCCGCTTGCCTTGTACGACATTTAATGCTACCGTCATCTCGTTCGCAAGTTCAGGAAACGGTTGAAGGCCAGTGAAGATCTGCATACAAAGCCAGTCTCAGATTTTTCGACAAGTTCATGCTTGCATCCGGGCTCACCTCGTGACAGACACATGCGTAAGAATACATGTCACTCTCCTTTGACGGTCTCCCGTTCTCGACGAGTAGCTCCGGAGCCAGCCACCGTGCAGTTCCAACAGGCCGCGTCGTAGAAGCAGTGATTCGGAGGCCATTCGTGTCAGTGATACGGGACAGGCCAAAATCTGCGATGCAAGCTCGGAATGAACATGTAATAAGTATGTTGAGACCCTTCAGATCGCCGTGAACGATCTTTCTGCTATGCAGGTAAGCCAACCCAGAGGTAACGTCAAAAACCTTGAGAATTCTATCAGCATATTTCATTCCATGTACCACGCACTACTACAGAAACCAAACAAATACTCACCAGCGTGTAATGGTCCACATCTTCCCTTTTCGTGGCTTTCAAGAACTCGACGAGATTCCCCTTCTCCATCCATGGAGAAATCAGACACAGCTGCTGAGTGTGCTCGAGTCGATATATGCCAAAGAAGGGCAATACGTTTGGATGCTTCAATTGGCGCCATAGAATCGCTTCCCGCAAGTATTCCTATTTAAAACAGGAAGTCAGTCATATGTTGATGGACAGCAAAACAGCCTACGTTTGTCAATTTGACCAAGTCAGATTTGAGGTACACTTTCACGACCTTCAAACACACCAACTCGCTCGAGTCGCCGATAGTTCCCTTCCAGACATCCCCGAACCCTCCCGCAGCAATAGGATAGTCTCCCATCTTCTTCACGTTTTGTATCGATAGACATGTTGGGTATAAGCCAGAGTTCTTTGACAGACGAAGCATGGCAGTGAAGATTGGGGATCGTAACTCTGGCGATAGGTCTGGGTAGTCCACAAGCTAGAAGGAGGTCAGATTCCATTTGTTTTTCGTACAGACTGAGACTTGCCTGCTGCATATGATCCAGCCATTGTTGAGCAGGACGTCCCTTCTTGGCCAAGAAGCTCTGCAGCCACGACTTGTCCGCGAAAGTCCATTTCAGGGTCTGTTCAAGGCGTTTCAATTCCGTCTCGGATGCCATAGGTCTCTTCAGGGTCGAGCTGTGAGGTGGTTTTGAGCAAGAAAGGGGCAGCAACCAACACCGTCTGGTTGACCATCGACATCACTGAGCATCGCTACCAACAAAGATTTTTTGCCCTTGTGCTGTTGACCTTTCCGTTTTCAGTCGAATGGCAGCCGTTAGTGGCGGTTTTGCAAAAACTTCTGTGATACCGCAGGAGTTGAAGGCGGTGGTGGTGTTGGTTGTGGGAAAGAGAGAGAGAGACGGAAATCGGGCCGGACCTCCGTCCTTACTCCAGGACCACCACGAAATCAAGAACGTACGAGCTCTGCGTTCATCTTGACCGATACCCTTCCAGGCACTGTCATTCAGATACCTCAACATTGACGCACTACATCTTACAACCCGGATCAGCAAGCATGAGCTTAGCGGGTCAACGCCAAGGCTTTAGTGCAGCACGAAGGATCTTGGATGTAAGGAGACAAAGTTGGAAGGTTTGAGTGGTCTTGAAGCTCTGTGTACTGCCAGGATTCTGTCCATCTCGTGAGTCTTGTATATGAATCTTCAGTGCCTACTAATACTCACAAATCGCAATTAACGGGTCGCTCTGTGGTAGATTTGGTGTTTTTATGCGCCAGCATCTCATACAACAAGTTACGTTTCTATGGACCGCGATGCGCAGATGAGTCTCAGCTCGATCGCGCAGGCAGCTCAGAAATTAATGCATGCTCTCAATTCAGGCCACACGAACCCAGGATATTGACAAAGAGTCTCGCGCGTTCACGGAGGCGTCTGGTATGGGGACTCAGATGATGATGGTAGACACACGGCTCGGCAATATGCATTCGAAGCACTTTGTATGTTTCGACTCGAGGGTGGCCGGTTGAGAATGCAAACTGTCCGGATTGAACAGCTTCTACCCTCTGATCGGGGTTGGGATTTTCAATGGACAACCGAGACCTCAACTCGCTCATTGATATCGAGACCTGGTTTCGAAGTTTTCCAAGATCGATATTCTGTACGCCTGCAACAACCGATAACCAATCTGGATCTGGATTTTCAATTGCGAAACACAGCCTACAGCCGCTCACGGAGCGCGCACTCATCTACGGACAGACGATACCTGCCCAGAAATCCAGAACGACTTTAGGGTTCTACCTGAGGAATCAGGTGACAGACCCCAATGCTAACAGCACGGTGTTTGTGAACCCGGCGAGTCGGTCGATCAGGAGACGCAGGACGAATTATGCCACTAAGGAATCCGGCAGTGACGGTTCCTGAACGATCGCAGTAGATTTATTAGATCGCGCTGTTTAAAATTCATCTCATACTAATGCAGGTACTGAGGCAACGAGCGACAGGTTCCTCCGGATATTGGATGGTTTCTCAATAGTACAAGACCAAATCCCTCACCTGTCTCTTTTAGTAGCTGGCTTAAGATTGTGGATTGTGATTGGTGGCTTGCTCAAAACAGCCGACAGTACAGACGCTCAACCTCTTCCAATCCAAGCCTCAGCCAGCCTGTACATGTGCCCCAGTGACGAGCCTGGCTTGGTACTCATTTGAATCTCAATTCATCTGGGGAGCAGCCGTTTGCCTTTGGTTTATTCTTGTGCGACGTAACTCATCGCCATTCTGATCGCTGTGTTACGTGTAGATCCTTGTGAGTCCACAATCGTATCAAGCGAATAGTAATCAGTGACCTGCGATGATTATAGAACGAGGTTTCTTGAATGAACGCTGGTATCTGGAAAAGACATGATGAGCGAAGTGCCACCAAGGCCATTGGCAGCTCGCAAGAGATGTTTGTGACAGAAGTTTAGTCGGCCTGTCCATGTTTGCAAGGAATCTATCTAATATGGACAACTGATAACCCAACTGTTGTTCCCTCCGAGCATCCGGCTAAGATGGAGACCACCACAGATTATTTTTCGAACGTATCAAAGTCCCGGCCACTGGCAAACGTCTTTGTCGACCATCCGCTCGTTTGCAATCGCGCCACAACTCTGGCCTCTGTGGCGTCGTTGCCAGTGTTGAGCGTTGTGATGCTGGTCAAAGCTAGTGATCATCGATAATCAATCCGCCATCATTGGATAAGTGAGCTCTGTTCCCAAAATCTTTTTACCAACTCCTGAAGAGGCCCAGAGTACGGCAGTGGCACTGTGGGTGACGTTAGATTGGTGCTCAGACCTGCCAGTTCAGAGAGAATTTTACGTACCTTCGATGGCCCCCACGGCTGGATGTGAGTCGTCCCTCGCGTGAGAGTTCGGTTCGTCAGGCAAAGCTTTATCCATCCACATTTGAACCGAGTTATCAACGACAACTTCGCGAGAATGCACGTACAATCCCAAGGGTCCATGACAAAACCAGGGAACATTTGCACGAAATGCGAGTGAACCGCTGTGGGAAGTAATAGGTATCGGTCACAAAAGTGTTTGAACTGTAGCGCAGGAATCGGGTACTTACTTCCAACAGTACCGTCTGGTGTTCGGGCCACCGACCATGGACATCCATTGACGAGGATATCCAAAGTTGTACCCTTGGTAAAGGATATATCGCTCGGGCGCAATGCGGTGTCTACGAGAAAAATATAGGTTTTTTTTGGTGAGGAACGGGAAGTGACGTACAGGAGTAGCGCGCTTTAGCTTTGAATAAAGCCTGAGCTGTTGCGGGGTGGGGACTGTCGCTGAACTGTGCCTCGGGAAAATTGACAAGGGTGAATATTGGATGGTCATCTGCCAGTGGAACGCCCTAGCAGCCCAGGAAAGAAGGTGAGCCATAGGAATCAGGTACAAGATTGCAAATTTACCTCTTCAGGTAAGTCCGGAGACTTGTATTTCCTCCACAAATGTTGGAACGGTGTATCCTCTTTCAAAAACATTCGGCTGAGGCTACGATTCACCAGGATTTCTTGTTGCACTCACTACCACCGCCGCTACCATGGGCAACCGAGGCAACTACCTCCAAGATACTCTCGCGTACAACCGGGTTTGTTGATCGCTGAACGAGTACATCCTCTACGGCATCGAGGAAATTTCGCGACGACATTTCACTGACAAAGTACTTCGAGGGGTGATGTGTTAGGCACGCCCATAGCTTCGCAGAGATAGTAGTGAGGGGTGGTCCATCTTTCGTGATGCGAGTGCACATACCTTGATAGCAAGGAGCTGGGCTCGCGGAGCTCCGTACTTGAACCTTCTCCTGAGTGCTGTTACGGCTTCCTTGGCACAGAATTCGTTCATCCGGACGACATGGTGAACGAGGTACATCTCCCGGTCCTTCCAACTGTTGACACCCGGAGATGTAAGATGCGCTGTGGAACCACGTTCGGTCAACTTGAAGCTTTTCGTTGTTTGTAATGAACATGTTGTCAACACACCGATCATTCTAACAAGCCCTTGCGGAGTAAGCCAGTTACTTCGATCCACTGGCATCGCACGTTCACGAGACTTCCCGAAGGGGCGAAAGGGATAGATGGAATGTGGTGCAGGGAGATGTATTGTTGAGGGATCAGGACCGTCGGAGTGCAGAGCGAGAAGGTTGGATGGGGCGACTGTGACGGAAGATGAGGTACCTGATTAGACTCCATCGATGTTGAAACAGAAGATGTCCGACACGCACTACCAAAGATTCCGTCGCCCTTCTGTACGAGCCAACAAGATCCGTTTGTGCTCAGGACGTCCAAAATGTCGCCCTTCGTAAACGAAACCTCGTTAGGAACATCGAGCGAGGCACTATCTGTTTAAGCTCGCGCTGAGCAGGACTAAAAGCTGTAGAGAGATGTACGTACAATCATACAAAGCTATCGCGTAGCCCACAGGGACTTCATCAATGATACACATGTAATCCGATGGAACCGCTGAGCAATAGACGTTAGTCACCATAAAGGTTCGTAGCCGCAGCTCTGAGGAAATACTCACTCCCAATGGTTCCATCTGGTGCTCGGGCCCGCCACCAGAAGTCTTCAGTGTCTAAGATATCTAATATGACACCCTTGCCAAAGGTTAGATCCCTCGGGTCCTCGTCCACGTCTATAACAAAAGGTCGGTTGATTGACACGCAACAGCAAGGATCGGCATACAGGAGTAGAGCGCTTTGGCCTTGAACACCACGGGAACTGTTACAGAGGGTGTCACTGGGGTGGGTCCGACTTCAGGTTTGCTTGTGGGGGGTGGGGGGACGCTATTAAACTGAATATGGGAGGGCGTTCTGTGAATGCGGGGTAACTGTTGGAGTCGTAACCTTGAGAGAAGATGTTCGAGCACTGTTGAGGGTTTAAGATCCCCGAGGAGTAGAGCGAGCAGGTTGAACGGGACGGCTGTCAGAGACGGGAGAAGGTCTTGGTCACGACCCGCAGCCACCAGACCACGAGAGATTCACCCACTTCCAACGGTTCCATCGCCCTTCCGTACCTGCCACCTGTCTCCATTCTTGTCGAGAATTTCCAAGATGTCGTTTTTAGCGAACGAGACTTCGCCAAAGTTATCGGGCGAGGCGCTGTCTGTTCAAGAGGGAAAAAAACGAGGCTGAGAGCGACCAAAAGCTGGCTCTAGAGGAGGCTACATACAATCGCATAAAGCCCTTGCATAGTCTATAGGAGTTTCCTCGGCTACGGGTACTTTCTCGAGTACAGGAGCTTCCCCGAGCGTGGGAGCTTCCTCGAGGGTACGCATGAAATTCGATGGGACCACTGGACCAATGAACGTTACTTACGAGTTCGAATTACAAGTCTGAGAAGAGGTACTCACTTCCGATGGTTCCATCTGGTGCTCGGGCCTCCCACCATTCGTTGTCGGTGTCTAGGATATCTAGAACCACACCCTTGTCAAAGGATAGATCCTCCGGGTCCTGACGTGTATCTATGAAACAAATGTCAGTCGACTGACACAGAACAACAAGAAGCGGCATACAGAAATGAAGGGTTTCAGCTTTGAAAAGCACGGAAACCGTTGCGGGGGATATCATCAAGGCGGGTCCCGCCTCAAATTGAGTTGCAGGAGGAATGCCATTACTTTGGATATGGGAGGGTGTCTTATCGATGCTCGGCTTATGCTGATGTCGTAACCTGGACAAAAGGAGACGTTCGAGCATTGTTGAGGGGTCGAGGTCCCCAAAGAAAAGAACGAGGAGGTTGGATGGGATGACTATTAGATGTTGATATATTTGCTCAAACCCTGCAACCGCCAGACTGTAAGAGATTACTCACTTCCAACAGTTCCATCACCCTTCCGTACCTGCCAGCTGTCTCCAGTGTTATTCAGGATGTCTAAAATGTCGTCCTTAGCAAACGATACTTGGCCAGGTTCGTCGGGTGAGGCACTATCTATCGCGACATTATAGAGTTATCAATAACGAGAAACTCCAGACAAGCGTACGCACGATCATGCAGGACTCTCGCATAGTCCACGGGAACTTCCTCGAGGTCACGCATAAAATTCAACGGATCCGCTGGATGTAATATTAGACGTTGCTCACTAAAGTCCGGAATGACGGAGTTGAGATAGAGTGCTCACAATCTATGGTTCCATCGACGTTTTTCCTCACTTGGGTGAACAAGGACTCGCTCCAGTCCGAAGCCTGTGAAAATGGTCCCATCGAGGTCGTTTCTGCGACTTTGCCAACAACATAGCCGGCGGTCGGTCTAGATGATGGAGTTGCATCCCAGCATGCTGTCATCAGGGCCCACATGGCATCCGAGAGCTCAGATATCTCTTCCGGTCTTGAAGGGCGGATTCCCTGAGCAACATTGAACGCGACCGCCATTTCGTTTGCAAGTTCGGGAAATGGCTGGAGTCCAGTGAAAATCTGAGACCATACTTAGACCACCAGACAACTGGATACTCAGATCCGAGCTCACCTCACAGCAGACGCACGCAAACGAGTAAACGTCGCTCTCCGTTGATGGCCTTCCGCCTCCGAGAAGTAGCTCTGGAGCCAGCCACCTTGCGGTGCCAACGGGGCGCGTCGTAGAAGAGGTAACCCGAAGACCTTGAGAGTCAGTGATGCGGGACAGCCCGAAATCCGCGATGCAAGCGCGAAGTGAGGCTGTTATGAGGATATTGACGCCTTTTAGGTCCCCGTGGATAATCTTCTTGATGTGCAGGTAAGCCAACCCAGACGCGACATCATGGACCTTGAGAGAACTGCATTAGCATCCGATGCGCTACGGAGACTTGCCCACAAGCTACTCACCAGTGTGTAATGGTCGACATTTTCCCGCTTTGTAGCCTTCAAGAACTGGACAAGATTACCTTTCTCCATCCACGGGGAAATTAAACATAGTTGTTGAGTTTGCTCGAGCCGATAGATTCCGAGGAAAGGTAGCACATTTGGATGCTTTGTCTGGCGCCAGAGAATCGCTTCCTGCAAGTATTCCTATTCATATATGAGAAATCAGTCATATGGCAAGACACAGCAGGATGGCGCACATTCGTCAGTTCTTCCAAGTTGGACGACATGTATACTTTCACCACTTTCAAACACACAAGCTCGCTTGAGTCACCAATAGTCCCTTTCCAAACGTCTCCGAATCCTCCAGCAGCGATAGGATATTGTCCAGTCCTCTTCACATTCTGTATAGATAGACATGTTGGGTGCAAGCCGGAGTTCTTCGACAAACGAAGCATGGCGGTGACGATTGCGGGTCGTAGCTCTGGTGATAGATCCGGGTAGTCCACAAGCTGGAATCAGGTCAGCTTCTCTGCAGTGTCCGTATACAAACTTGGACTTGCCTGTTGCATACAATCCAGCCATTGTTGAGCAGGACGTCCCTTGTTGGCCAGAACGCCCTGCAGCCTTGATTTGTCCGCAAAAGTCCACTTCAAAGTTTGTTCGAAGCGTTTCAACTGTGCGTCGGACGCCATAGGCCTCCGAGCTACGAGACGGTTTGGATCAACATGAATAGTAACCAAATCATCGCTGCCATCAAAGCCCTTGTTTTGCCCTTGATCGTGTCATCGTGATGTCTTTCCGTTTTGAGTTGTATGACGGGTGACAATATGATTTGAATATGTGCCATTCGCCATTGGTAGTGGTTTTGTGAAAACATCCTCGAAGTATCTTCGATCCCGTGGTGAGAATTGACCATCAGTGAACAAGAGGCATAGTGTTGGCTGCGTGGGCACTGGGGGGGAAAGAAGTCAAAGCGTCCATGGGTAATCACTATAGCGTTCACCATCCCAGAATTCGGGCCGGACGTCCGTTCAGACTGGCCTCCGAGTCGCCATCTCGCACCACCACCACCACCACGAAATCGAAAACGCGTACGAGCTCTGCGTTCAGCTTGACCTGCCATCCAGATACCTCAACATGGGCGCACTACTCTGCATTTTTATACCCGAGCATACGGTTTGCGGGTCAACGCTAAGACTTATAGTGCAGGACGAAGGATTTTGAGCATTCTCGAAACTTTGTGCACTATTAGAATTCTGTCCACCTCGTGAGTTTTGTATATGGCTTTTTTATGCCTATTAGAACTAACGAATTGCATTTGACGGTCCACGGGTCGCCCTGTGGTAAATTTAATGTTTCTTGTGCGCCAGCTAAAGCAAGAAAGGCCTCAAAACAGTCATCCCGGCACGTCGATTTATCAGAAAAGGCTGAAAGCGCACCTTGCATCAGCGTTCCGACCCTCTAATGCTATTATCTTATACCAAGTTACGCTCCTACGGACTGCGATGCGCAGGTGAGTCTCAGTTCTCGTGCAGGTAGCTCAGAAATTCATCTTATCTCAATCTAGGCTACAAGAACTAGGGATAATGACAGCAGAATATACGAGTTGAAGGTCGAAAGTGAAGGGAGGAGGCGTAACGGTCAGTTGAGCGGGTTGGGAGCAGGCAGTCGGGTAAAGTGCACAGGGTTCGAGAGTGGCGTGGACATTGGGAGGTGAGCCTGTCGGGCTCTTACAATGTTCTCTTTCTCCTCCACGCCGGCGCCCATCATGAGGTCTAAACCTCAGTGTATGTCAACGGGAACAAAGAGCCTTGCCTGTTCAGGGAAGCATCTTGGACGCGCCGCTTGGCAATACTGACCTATTTCAATCAATTCGGATGGGGTTTCCCGTGTGACCGAAAAATTTTCTGGCATGAATTCGGATGGCAGGTCGGTGACCGGTGACACCGGTGGAAATTTTGTATGGAACAATAAGGGATGGGGCAGGCTGAGGGAGAATCACGGCGGCTGAGAGTTGCCACCAGTCAAAATTTGCAGAATGCACCAGATTCAGGCCAAAAAATGGCAGAAAGTCCGATTTCTTGGCCTTTTGGGCCGCCCGAAATTATGTCACATTTGGGAACATTTCGGATGACCCCCCTGTGACCTAGTGACCATCCGAAAAAATTTCGGATACTGGGGGGCGTGTGACGCGTGACATCCGAATTGATTGAAATAGGTCAGTATGCATTCGGAGCACTTTGTATGTTTCGACTCGAGGGTGGCCTGTTGAGGACGCTAACTATCCGGATTGAACAGCACCTACTGACCTATTTCAATCAATTTGGATGTCACGCATCACACGCCCCCCAGTATCCGAAATTTTTTCGGATGGTCACTAGGTCACAGGGGGGTCATCCGAAATGTTCCCAAATGTGACATAATTTCGGGCGGCCCAAAAGGCCAAGAAATCGGACTTTCTGCCATTTTTTGGTCTGAATCTGGTGCATTCTGCAAATTTTGACTGGTGGCAACTCTCAGCCACCGTGATTCTCCCTCAGCCTGCCCCATCCCTTATTGTTCCATACGAAATTTCCACCGGTGTCACCGGTGTAAAGCGCCACTCGCGGTGTATAATAAAATCTAACTCGTAGGTCAAATCCTCCCAACACTCAAGAGTGTAGCTGAAGGGTGCGGGAATCGGGGATCGGCGTTGATCGTAGGTTCCGCTCTTAGCCAGACTGCAATAGTAGGCTGAAGGAAATCTGACTCAAGAAACTATCCAACTAACGTAGCTTCGCCTCTGAAACCAGTTCGGAGGTCAAAAGTGGGATTCGGAAGAGAGGTTTATAGGTTGTTTCGGGGAGTGTAGAGTTTGTTTGGTGCTTCGGAAGTGCGTTCTTAGGCTTCAACTAGCTTCAGAACCACTCGAACAGCGAGGGGCAACAAGACAATCAAATCGAACAACGGCAATAAGACTCCAATCAAGTCTGTCAATGACCGAAGACCAACTGTCAACGGCGAACAATATCCTCAGCTCAATTAGCTTCGGAGGTTCAACAATAGCTCAGCCAGTCAAGTCGGCGTCGCAGACAAACAATGCAAAGTCAAGGTCAAGCAAGTGTTCAATGGATTTTCTAGGTTTGGGCAAACAAAGTTCTATTCTGTTCTAATGTCTCTCCAGAAGCGCTCCCGAGTCAACTGACTACCCAACAAGTGGAATAGCTTCGTATCCTCTGAATACTAATCGTACGGATTGCTTGGGGATTCTTGATGAAAACCCCACTGCTTATATACCCTAGGAGGCTCTAATTCTACCTAATTGTACAAATATCGAATAAACCATGCCTCGGAGGCATAAACTACCTACTTTGGAATATACTTGGAGAGTTTTGTGTTTAATCTACGCTTTTGAACCCCAAAGTCAAAACCAATAATTTGCTTCGGAAGTATCATCAGCCTTGAACATTCTCTAACATTCTTTTCTTCCGGGTCTCTCCTATCGATGGTTCTGTTCTGCCTATCTGCCTCCGCAGCATTGATTCTCCGGTTCTAGACCCTTCAATCGTCGTAGGTCATCCTGTTCTGTTTGCCTCCGAAGCATATACTCCCTTCGTCTGAAGCAAAGTACCTGCCTCCGAAGTGCTACTAGATGCCTATATTCATGGAGTTACCCAGCCGTTCATAGCCAGGTCGATGTCCTTTCCGTAGCTCGGATAATTCTGAGGTCCTGCCATCCATATGGCCGCCCCACTATATCCAATCTTGGTGCCTTGGATACCGGGTAATAGTTCAATGGTTCAGCCAGAACTCCCACTCGATTCTTTGGTACACCATTCCTTTCTTTCCAGTCCCTTGCCTCCCAGTGCAGTTGAGCACTGTGTTTTGCCACCAGCACCAACTATGCCCTTAGTACAGTCAATATCTCCATGTACGAGTATAAGGGAGGTACCTCGACGGTGCAACTCCTTCGATCACTTCTCGATCATTGTTTAGTGCCCAGTGCCTGGTTCGGATCCATGCCTCCGAAGCGCTAATTTCCTAGTTTCCGAAGTAAAATTTCCATTTCAGCGGCCAGTCCAGAGGTCAGTAAAAGCAAGTGCTAGGTTGTCCCAATTCCTTGCTTACTTTTCCCCGAGCATACTATGGCACGCTTGCATAACATTGAAGACCACTTTCGCAACTTACTCTATAGTAAGCCTTTCTACTTTCTAGATTCCGAGGCGGCCTTCTGACTTCCTCTCCAGAGTTGTATAAGCTCTGGTGGTATCCAGAAGATTACTCTGATAAGATCAAGGAGCGCCGCATCATCCTACCCATTCCACTCGACGCAGAACGAGAAGCTATCCTCGGAATCATCTTCCAGCAGTTCTTCCTCAGTCGCCACAGATCCGTCTACTGGGGCTACGTGATTCGTTACGACATGATCCAGGACGAAATCTATCTCTGCGAGGACACCTTTGACCACTTCATTCCTCACGACGCCAGGTCTATCATCGACATGGTTGCCGAGTCCATTGCTCGAGTGGGATTCCTCGACTTCAAAACCACTCGTACTCCTGGAGCCGTCAACGCTTGGATCGACGCCGTCGTCAGCTGTGCTGAGTGCCCAGCACCTCCGAAGCTTGACTATATCAAGCTCTCGTTCTTCCAGTATTCCCCTGTCATGGGTCGTTGGCTCTCTCGATCCTTTTCTTTCTATAATCCTATTTTATGCGATCCATTCTATACCGATTATCTAGATCATGAAACCTTCATTGATTCTTATTATCCTGAAGATTCCGACGTAGATAATTACTTCGGTTGGGATGAGGTAGCTCTAGCCAATATGGATGACTAGCGTAACCTGTAGTATACCTAGTATACTTGAATCAATCATGCCTCCGAGGCGAGGCCTCGACCTTATACCAAGCTTCTGAGGCTCGACTTAGTCTCGCTTTCCGACCATCCATGCTTCCGCGGTGACCTCCTCTGTCTATCCCTACTAGTACGGGTCTTCGTTAAGTCTGATTCTGTTATTCTAATCCTTAGTACGATGCCTCCGAGCCACTGGAGATATTCCCTTGTTATGACTACAGGTCCTAGTCGTGCCTCCGAAGTGATACTTTCGTCAGTTATACGACTCCTACAGTTTTCAGAGATAAGGAGAGACGCCTCCGAGGCGCTATTCTTTCCTTATGCTAGGATCTGAGCCTTTTACTAGCCGCTCGGGACTCGCTCTAGTACTCGTATTACCTAGTCATTTCTTATCTGTTTTATGCTAAAATCACACAAAAACAAGGCTCCGAAGCTGCTTTTTAATAGCAGGCGCTACACCGGTCACCAACCTGCCATCCGAATTCATGCCAGAAAATTTTTCGGTCACACAGGAAACCCCATCTGAATTGATTGAAATAGGTCAGTACCTTCTGGTCGGGATTCTGAATGGACGACAGAGACCTCAACGCACTCATCGATAGAGACCCGTTTTCAAAGTTTTCCAAGACTGATACTCTGTACGCCTCCAATTACCAATATCCACTCTCGATCTGGAGTTCTAACCACGAAACACAACTCGCAGCCTAACCCACGGACCTCCCTACAAAATCATCGACCGCACCAGTCACGGTGACTTCCCTGGCTGTGAAGACCTCTGCAGATGCCTACCCTCCCTTCAACCCCGAACCAACGTATTCGGTCATTTCCACCAAGCTCACGGAGCGTCAACTCATCTATGGAAAGACGACACCTACCCAGAATTCCAGGACGAGTTTATAGTTCTGCCAGAGGTATCGGACAACCAAGATCCCAATGTTGACAGGGTGGTGTTTGTGCACCCGGCGAATTGGCCTATGGGGAAACGCAGGGCAGAGTATGCCACAAAGGAATTTGGTGGCGATGGGTCTCGACCGATTAAGTAGATTTGTTAGACTAGGCTGTTCGTCGTTTACATGGCAGATTTTTGCATGAACCAGAATGGAACTACTCCGTTGAGAAGTAAGCCTAGAGCCACCACACCACCAGAAATGTATATGGTGCAGGTCCTATGTTAAACGAGCGATAGGATCATCCGAACGCCCTTAAGGGCTCACAAGGGGGTCACGCATTTTCCTATTCATTTCTCTGAGTCTTAGCGGCTAGGTTATGAGAAGGGCTGAGACTATATGGCAGTTGACCGAAGCAACGGCGAGTAATGCAAACGTCAGATTCTCATCGAACCCCGGGCAGCACCACTGGCCAGCCTGTGCCCTCATCGACGGGCCAGACGTCCGTTTGGATTGGTCGCCGCTACTTGCGTGATCCTGACAATGAACTTTGAACTTCAACGTGCATGTTTTCGAGACTCAAGAAGGCCAAATACTCGATAAAGAACAAAATAGGGCTGTCCTCTGCCTGGCATCCATGACATCTCAGATCTCGGGCGTAAAGCACCCCGCGTATACCTCGAGACTAGAATCCCAGTGAAAATCAACATAAATTCAGGGCCTTCCAGGGCCATTGTCTGGTATTGCCGGGTATTAAAATGTGACGTGACGCTGTTTTTGAGCATTTAGAGCTATTCTCTCGTATTCTGGCACCATTCGTCGACTAGCTATGACATCATCTATTTGTACCACTTGATATCCAAACGTAACTCGACCCACTGGGCATGTGTTTGCCATCGATTCGAGCGTCCTATTGACATATTGCTGGATATTCCTTCCCCTTCCCCCTTCTACCGCAGAAAAGTTATGCCTACTCTGAAGTCTATACCCAGAGACCAACCAAAGCCATCGAAGAAACATCTCCTCTGCACATGCCACAAGAGATGTGGTGGCCCTGATGGAGTTGGAATGTGGGTTTCCAAGTCGTCCAGATTTCGACACAGAAAAGCAGACATCACGTATCTCGCTCTACTGAATTCCATGGCATCGAGCTCGGCTAATGTCCCTATGATGGGAGTGCTGCCCTTCGCATCTGCTGATGGTGCAGAATCAGATGTGGACGGTGTCGATGGGGAATTAGATGCAGACAATGTGGACAATATCAGTCCAATTGAGAATGAGCCTCACATTGGTGATGTAGAACCTGTTGTACCTGTGAGTTTTCTCTCATCTATAGCTTGAGTTTGTATTGATATTCCTTGTAGAGCACTCCCGATAATGATGACATGCCTATGAACAACCCTATGTCTGATTCCAGTGAAGAACCCTTTGGTGATACCCCAGTTGCAGATGAAGAAGACTATGATCCGCCTGATCCAGATACTCTGGGTGATAGTGAATCCCAGACAAACCTGCCAGAGCAGACCAGGACCACTCCCGGAACTGATTACACACCTCCGCCAACAGTTCAGTCAACTGTTAAGGGAATTCGGATAGCGGAAGAGTTCATCAATGAGCTCAGGAAAGCCACAATTAATGGTCCTGATGCACAGGTGGAACCTCTACCAGCAGATTTTGTTAAGCGGCTGCGAAATCCACCAGAAGAACCACCTGCAGTTGATGACTATGACAAACGCTTGTCCCTGGAGGTGTTCCTTGCGGTCTTGAATGCCTCGGAGAAGACCTACACCGCCGTTCGAGCTAGCATTCGCAAATGCTTCCCAGAGAGCAATATGCTGTCTTATCACGAGGTGAAAAACCTTGTCGCTGAGCTCAGCGGTGTCACTGCAATCTGGCGGGACATGTGTGTGAACACATGTATGGGTTACACTGGGCCATTTCATGACCGTATGAGCTGTGAATATTGTCGGCAACCACGATTTGATGACAATGGTCAGCCTCGGAGAGAGTTCACCTGGATACCAGTAGGACCCCAGATCCAGGCTCTGTACCGAAATCGCAATAATGCCAAGAACCTGCACTATCGTTGTCTCTATACGAAAAAGATTATTGAGGAGCTTCGGAAGGGAAAAGGGAGTCGAACATCACCTTTACGTGACTTTTTCAATGGGGAGGATTATCTGGACGCAGTTGTAAACGGCAGGATTAAAGATGAAGACATGGTTCTTGCACTTTCAATCGACGGTGCTCAGCTCTACAGGAACAAAGTCTCTGACTGCTGGATCTACATATGGATCATTTACGACTATTCCCCTGACCTACCTTACAAAAAGAAGCATGTTCTTCCAGGTGGCTTCATCGGTGGTCCCAACAAACCAAAGCACCTTGACAGCTTCATCTTCTCAGCACTATATCATGTCTCCGCTTTACAGGGCGAAGGCCTGAAAATCTGGGACTCATATATCACCTGTTCCACCACTATCCAACCATTCTTTGCCCTTGCTTGTGCCGACGGGCCATGTATGGCATCACTGAGCGGATGTGTTGGTCATCATGGAAAGGTGCATTGTCGTTATTACTGCCCGCTGACAGGCAGACACAAGTCAGGTGCATCAATATACTATCCCGCTCGTCTAAAGCCATCGAACTATACTGTTCAAGGCTGCGATCATGATGATGTGCGATTGGCAGACCTACTCGGGAACTTTACATCAGGAACTTGTGTTCAGAGGTACAATGAGAACATGCTCATTGTGTGAGGTGCCAGGAACAAGACTGACTATGAAGCGAAGCGCCTCGAGACAGGCATTTCGAAGCCCTCCATCTTCAGTGGCCTAAATCAACGACATTCCCTTCCCGTACCAACATGTTTCCCTGGCGATATCATGCACCTTCTATGCCTCAACATACCTGATCTGATGATCTCCCTCTGGCACGGCACAATCGATGTTGACAAGAAGGAGGACAACAAGAACTCATGGTATTGGGCAGTGTTGCAAGGAGACGTATGGAAGGAGCATGGGAAGCAAGTCGCATTGTGTACCCCATACATCCCCGGATCCTTTGACCGTCCTCCACGGAATCCTGCAGAGAAGATCAACAGTGGCTACAAGGCTTGGGAGTTTCTCATATACTTCTTTGGCCTTGGACCTTGTCTGTTCTACGGTGTCCTCCCTGACAACATCTGGAAGCATTACTGCAAGCTTGTCAGAGGTTTTCGACTTATGATGCAGGAGTCAATCACCGTAAAGGAAATTGAAGAAGCCTCGGAACTCTTTACCTCCTTTTCGGACGAATTTGAGATCATCTACTTTCAAAGGAAAAAGTCCCGGATCCATTTCGTTCGACCTTGCATCCACGGCATATCTCATATCCCTCCGGAGACGATTCGCATTGGTCCATTCATCATTTTTTCCCAATGGGTCATTGAGCGTACTATCGGAAATCTGGGTGAAGAGATCAAAAATCACTGTAGCCTGTACGCAAACCTGGAGCAGCAGGGTATTTGCCGACGTCAAGTAAATGCTCTAAAGGCACTATTCCCTGATCTTAATCCACCAGATAACATACTGCCTAGAGGTGCCCTCGATATTGGGGATGGTTACCTCTTCTTACGGGCTAGGGATCACACGGCACGTCCCCTGTCAGCAGAAGTGGAGCATGCTGCTTGGAGGAGGTATTGGATATCGCAGGGTGTTCCCGAATCTGAGTTGCCCGATAAACACAAGGTCTATCGTTGGGCAAAACTCCGTCTGCCTAACGGTCAGAATGCTCGGGCCTGTTGGAAAGAGGAAGCTAAGGGGATTGAGCATGTGCGTATGTCTCGTCATGTGAAGGTAATGTTAATTCCACCATCTGAAACAAGTCGAGGACTCACTGTTGTTTTTGGGTTAAGTTGCGGTACAAAAACACTGAGCATGTAGGCGAAGTTCACTTCTACTTTGAAGATGAAATCGCAGGCAAGGAAAAGCATCTTGCTGTCATCTCACTATTTGGGGAGCACAATAACGAGCTCTACGAGATGTCAAGCAAGACCTATCGCACAATGCAACACTTCCGGGATATCAATGTTCATGTTGTTGAAGTGAAAGACATACTCTCCGTCGTTATCATGGCCCCGGATCCCCGCTACAAAACCAAGATTCAGGATGGCACCGAAAACAATCGCTGGTTTATGGTAGAGAAGCCCGGACTGACTATCTCCGCGCTTCAAGGGTTTAATGAGGCAGAGAACGACATACAATCGAATCGTGAAGGAGCTCCGACTACCCAGTCAGTCTGAAGGATAGTATTGGTTTTGGGTGTATACAAAATTGTTTGAGAATAAAAAGTAGTTGCCCTAGCATTCCTTGAGTTCATGTGAATTGTTTCGAGTGTGCTCTGACCAGCATTTAGAATTTTGAGCTGCAATTATAAGCGCCGGCGACAGAGATGTCGACAGTCGTTGTCGTTGCCGGCTGTTCTAACGAATACCGGCAGGCAATTCTATCTCTGCCTCGAACTTCCACCTACCTGAAAGGAGCTTCTCTCGCAGAAACTACATGCATGACCCAAGTTACAGTCCATCAAACCATGCAAGACAAGAACGAATTTATTGGCGCCTCCAACCCAACGTTGTTGATAGAGTTGAGACCTCCAAATAGACTTGGGATAGGGCGGGATAGGGCAGGATGAAGACTGGAGAAAAGGTACAGAAGGCAAGGCGATAGTTGGTATGTTCACTCGATTTTTTCTCTATCTCTGGTATTAAAATGATTCCTGTAACTTCAGGGTTGGAACTCACCTCTACCTTACTCTTGCGATGAGACTACGCTAGCTCTACCTCAGTTTCCCCAGCAAGTTCTATGCTCAGTCCCGTTACTCCCATCTCTCAATCGCAAGTTGTTGCCTCCTTTCTCGCTCTCTCTGTGCCAAGATTCAAGAAGCTGTCAGAGGAGGACGCAGGTGGATTGAGCTCAGGCGTATCCTCGTTTATGGGCCCGAGACCATCGTTATTCATACCGAAGGTTGCATTTGAATTGTTGGTGAAACCGCAGATAACGTTGCTGGAGAAGCCGAGTTTGAGGTGTGTAGAGTTGGTGTATGAGAAGCTTGTGAAGATTTGCCATAACCGTACGAACGTGGTGAGTGATCTAATCTTTTGCTTAGCGACTCTTTTGACCCTCTTTCTGTTCCCGTCAACCATACTGATGTGTACTCTTATCGCAGAAACTCCAACATTTCCCCGCCTACATGCTGTTCTCATCGAAGTTGTCTCCGAAATCCTTCGGGGATCCTCGTACAAAGTCCAAACTCAGTCTTGGAGCAGCCAAAGTGCCGAAATCTATCAATCTTGAAGAGGCCGAACAAAACGCACAAGAGGAAAAGGAGTGAATCCAGCAGCTAGGATATGACAGGCGGATTGAACTTAGGCGTATCCCCGTCTACTATAATGAATGCCAGTGCCAACAACCTGGTTGATCTAGAGGTTTGGCGGGATTCATCCCGGCCACGTTGGCGTGATGAAAACTGTACTTGGTACACTCACCAACCATCGTCTCTCGGATCGAGAATGGGGCCCTTTTTATGGGGCTCGCATCTCAATCTTCCGCTCACCTAACAATTTGGTTGAATCTAACACCATCGTCGAACCATACAAGTACCGTCCAGCGCCAATCTTCAACTTGGTCTGCCGACTTATCGAGAACCCTCGCGAAACCCCCACATCGACGACAAAGCTTTGTGCGACATCTGTTGTTGGCCTATACAGACAACGCAAAGTCTAAGCGCGAATTCACAAGATAGTGACGCGTATCCCTTTTACACACATGCTTTCCACATATCACCAACTGTTCTGCATCAACTACATTACCAGGCTTCACAGAGACGAATCCCTCCCTCTTGTTATGAAACCTCCTCTTTCCACCAATCATCCTCATCCATACCTACTCTCGTCTCTGACCCAGATGATCCACTCTGGCTACCCCACAATACACCTCCACAGCTCCGGTACTATCAAGCTCAAAGCCTGTCTCAAAGCGGACTGCGAAATCTGTTGGCTGTTGCTGCTTGTCCGCCGTTGCTGTCCATTAGGCAGTTGTTGCTGGACCTCAGCGTTGTTGGTTACCATCATGGCCAACATTTATCGGATTCGCCGGATTCGCCGATGGGCGTGCTTGCCAGCGCCTAAATTTACCTATAGGTAAACTTTAGTGCTGCTGACGACATGTGTTCGACTAAAACCACACTTGCCTCTCTCTTGTATTTCTTTTCCTTTGCAGGCTCCTCTAAAGTTGCATCGAAGTCCCTACATTTCCTCACGGCGCACTCTCAGCGACGCTTCACTGGCGAAGCCTCGCCCATGGTCCTTCGTCACTCCAGCAGAATCATGGGTACCCTCCACACCCTCCGTTATTCCATCATTGAAGAAGTGTGTGCACCGGGTGATATCTTTGGTGAAGGCACTCTTCTTCAGGGTGAGATCATCTCTGGTATCTGTTGACTCTGCAGTCGGCCAACCTCATACACCTGAACATGAAGTGCCAGGGAGGGAGTTCGAGAAAGTTCAAGGTCTCGGTGGCGAAAGCTATGCTTTTGTGTATCTTGTTTGTGAAGATCTATCCTGTCCCGTCCGACAGCATCTCTGAAAGCACTCCCTCTACTGGACGGTAGTCTGACATGGTTTTCCAGATATACAAATCTCGTTACTTTGGGATAGCCCGAGTGGCGATTATGCTATGGATATCTTCGGCGATTCTTCGCTGATCCTCCAGCTGAGAGCTCTATGCCTCGTGCCTCTACGAGTGTGAGCTCTGTGTATTCCGTTGGAGAGGACGGTCTCGTAACTCCTGGGCAAGTCCCCGCCTTAGCTCTGGCTGGCCTGAAGCCGTCATTGCTACTGGGGGGTGACGATCCTTATGCATTCTTGTTTGGTATGACCAAGAATGATCAAGAGGACATCGACACATTCATCTTGCGTACCCTAGCAGTTACAGCGAAAGCCCCGGTGGAGAAGAAATCGCCTGGCACCCATACATGGGACTATATCTATATATCTTGTAATCCCCTTTCGTGTTTTCGTTCAGCGTCTTACTCAATTGAATTTTATACGGTCACATGACTACTGCCAGACGCTTATATGGTACACACGTAACTTCTACTTCCCTGAATGCCATGTCATCGCTGCCAACACCTCTCAACTCTCTCGCTGGCACCAGGCTCGAACGGTCTTCTTCAAATTTCAATTCTGTCGCGTCTCTGAATCAGAATAAGGATACCGAAACCGATACAGAAAGCGTGTACCACGGTCGTCAGCCGGACAAAAGTTTCTCCTCTCCATATTTAATGGACGCCACCTTGACCCAGGTCTGCGGCGAGGCCAGCTCTCCAGGATTGAATTCAGATGAACCTGTTCTTGATGGCGCTCTTGGACTGATCATAATGGAATTGAAGATGATGAGGTCAGTATTAATGTATAGCTCCTCCGCCGAGTTAGTACGAAAATAACAACTCTGTAGGCAGACGGTCCGCAACGCCATTCTCATGCGGGCACCAAGTCTGGTCGAGTCAGATGGCAAATCAGAGGGACTTGTCAATCTCAATGGCTTCACAGGTTTTACTGAGCTTGATGAGAAGGAGTATGGAAAGGTTAAGTACTGGTATCCACATCAATACAAGGAGCCCAAGAAGAAGAAGGAGAAGAAAGCTAAGAGAAAGGGGAAGGAGAAGGAGAAAGACAACGATGACGAGGAGGAGGAGGCGCCGGCCAAGAAGGGTCGAGCACGCCGTGCAGCTGATGAAAACATCGCTAACCAATTCATCGAAGATGCGCAAGGTAACACTGTGCCTGGACAGCACGTCACTACAATCAACCGGGATGTGCGCTCGTTCTACCGCCTTTATTTCAAGAAAGGTCTCATTACGTGTGGCGGCTGGGACCAGATCTCGCCTCTCGTTCGCATTGCTTTCTATACCCTGATGCATATTTTAGCCCCCGAGCTACAGCTATGTTTTGGAAACTGGAAAGCTGATCGCATCGGGAAGAAGACATTTCCGGGGTGGTGGCAAAACCATAGAAACAACAATGAAGATGACGATGAGGAGGAGTTGAAGGATGTCGATGAGGTCAAAGAAGGAGATTCCCAGAAAACCGAGACAGTGGTCCTGACGGGTGGGGGGGACGGAGTAGGACCTATAGACATTGATGCGATCAATGTTCATAATGCCTCCACCTCCGCCTCGGCCTCCGCTTCTGATGCCTCCACCTCTGCCTCCACCTCTGCGCTCGACCCCAGCCTCGCTGTCTCAAATGACAGCAACGCTAACGACCTCACGGACGTTATGATGGAGGTCACAACGGATGTTATAAATACCTCGATTGAAGATGCTCCGAATGCCCCGATTGGCGACTCCACCCTGGTGTCGGATACTGCGGCTAGCAACGCCCCAGTTGACGTGGCTATTATGGTTGGAAAGGAAAATTCTGGGCCAAGTGGGACTAAACGACCCCAGTCTGATTCTCAGACATTGTCTACCGACAATCCCCAGGGAGATCGAGAGGTCTCCCCTCCTTCGAAGAGAGCAAGATCGGAAGATCAGGCTGAGCAGGCTGGGCTCCCAAAGGTGATGTCGAAATTATTCATTTGTCAATTATATTAGCATCTAACGGAATTCGACTCTAGCTCAACGTTGTTCTGTATGAGTTTTATTATCATTCGGATAGGTACCTCGCTCACCATCCTTCCCTCTTTAGATTCAATAAAAGTAAAGAGCTGCCCCCACCAGAACAAATGTCAGCTGTTTCTGACCGCTCATGAGCGCCAAAATCGCTCGTGAGCAGTCATGAGCGCTGTGAGCCTCGGGGCTACTCACAAGCGCATACGGGACACCTTTTTTTTCACGAGCGCTCGTGAGCACTGCAAGGCTCACAGTGCTCGTGAACAAAACGGTTTTCTTGAGCTCACATGAACTACGCTGTTCTCATGTTTGCACATGAGCATGTCAGGAAGGAGTAAAAAAAAATATTAATTCAGACACAAATTTCTACTATAGCTGGTATACAAGATGTAGTTAGGATACAAGAATACATATATTATGTCGGTTACTGGTCTACACTCAGGTTCGTCATCGACACCCTCACCACACTCAGTTGATGGCCGCCGTAAGGTCTTCTTATCATGCAGCGCTGGATGAGTGGGTTTATCATGATCAGCGATGTCTTTCAGAATGAGAAGTCGCAAACTAAAACATACCTTTGATACCCGTGTATTCTTCCGAGGGCAAGTGAGAACACTAGTGGGCCAGTGATGAGACGGGACGAGATGGGAGTAGATGGACGCAATGGGAGTAGAGGGACGAGATGGGAGTAGAGGGGGGAGATGGGGGATGGAGGGGATTGGCGAAACTGCCAGGTATATATGGACGTTGAAGGTGGTCCGTGCGCCGCATCTCTAACCAAAATAAGTAATCTCAGCCAGCCAGCCTCATCATGACGTCGATGCACGGACCTCCATTGATGTCACGTTCTGTCGAGGTGCACATCCCAACGTCCGGTTTGTGCTGTGTTCAACTCCAATTTCTGGGTGGTCCTGGCAAAAAAAAAAGTCAGCTAAACAGTCAGAGGAGAGCTGAAAGACACGTACTAGCACATCCTCATGTCAACTCAACCCCTCTAGACCCTAATGAACCACGTCTTCTAGACTCGAGAGCTGAGCTGCGAGCGGCATAATTTTTTTGTTGTGTGGACCTGACAACAAGTTGCGTGTTCCGAGAGTTCAAAGTACGTGCATGTACTTTCAACCTTCCAAAACAAATCATGGACTACAAGATTCCATCAGCTCCAAGTGTTCAAAAAGCATGAGGTCAAGTCTACGCACGCTGATCTCCCAAGTCTGCTGTGTCAAATCAACATGGTTCCACGCGTGATTGGCGGGCTGATGTCCCCTAGTGTAAACTTCCCCAACCTGGTCGCCGTAAGCTCCGTCGTCAAAGAGGCTCAGCACTGTTAGAGTCGCGTGAAGGGAGATGACAGGTGCCGGGGAAAATGTTGAGTTGTGAGCGACAACGGAGCTTCGGGTGATCGCAATTCTTGGGTGTCTGTAGGAGCTCTGGAGTCTGGGGTGGGGCGAAGACGTTAAAAAGGTGGAGGAGGTTTGGTTGGATTGCCGAAAAAAAAATTTCGTTCAGAAGCCAGTGGTGGTTGCGGTTCAGAAGCCGGATAAAGGTGGCTATGCAGTCCGCGTGGCCTGATATTGCTCACGCGATGTCCATTTTGTCTAACGCCCAGCAGAAATTTGAGTGCCGGGCGTTACTGGCGTCAGTGTAAGACTTACCCAAGGTCCAAGGATCGCACAACTCCGATGTGATTGTGTCAAGCTCAGAGTATTTTGTTGTGGACCGCTTGTGAGCGCTCAGGGACCGGCCCGAGTCTCGCGGCTGCTCATGAGCGCTCATGCATAGCCCGGCTGCTTATGAGCGCTCATATGCAGCCCACTTGCTCCTGACCGCTCATAAGCGCCATAATCGCTCATGAGCGATCAGGAGCTTAGTACACTTTTTCTGGTGCCTTCCCGATGATTTTGACGACGGAGTCACAGCGTCTGCAGATGGCACCGCTGGATCGTCTACTGAGAAGAATCACGATGTTCCAGGTGGTGATGATGTCGTCATCACCGATATTCCCGAAGACGAGGTAGCCGATGAGATGACCACTGGCAGCAAGGTCCCTTTGCCCACACCCCCACAGACGCAAACGAGCACACCGAAACCCTCCGGATCAACCACCCAGCCAACAGCTCCCACGCCTTCTGGATCTACTCTGAAGATCAAGATAGCACCAAGGAAAGCAGCCGAAACATCAACCGATACTGAAACGTCGACCGCCGCTGGAACGTCGACCGCCGCTGGAACGTCGACTGCCGCTGGAACGTCGACTGCTGTTGGAAAGTCGACTGCCGCCAAAACCTCCGCCAAAGCCAAAAACTCTCGCAAAACATCGCCCGGCGGTCGGAATATCATTCCGCGAGCCGCAAAGTCACTCAGAAAACCGGATCTGCCTCTCACTATGAAAGGAACGACGCCTGGCTCACCCTAGTAACTATAGTTTGACTTTGCATACACTTCATTCTCTGATTCCTTGCTTTGTCCAGTACCGCCGCTAGAGCTCACTACCTCAAAGATTTCCCAGTGTCCACTATCGGCCAGTTCTATGCATGGCTTCCAACAATTGATCCTGATCTTTGGGCGGTATGTCATGTTTCTTCAAACCTCATGACATAAACTGATGAACGACAAATGAGCAGGCTTTCCACGATGTTCCTTAAGTTCAGGTATGCTCTTCGCTTCATTTTGATGTCCAGACGGCTCACGACCCCTTGGAAAGGCTACAGATCGACCGAGGCTCCACGTTGACAATACTTTACCCTCATTCCGAATATCGCATCAACTGCACCAGCTAGACACGTTTTTCTTGTTTGATTGGGATCTTTTCGTGATTTCTGGTCACATACGGAGCCTTTTTGGAACCACTTCCCAGCTATTCCTGCCTATTACGACAAATACAGTAACGTACGATAGAGAGTAATATGATCGATGGGATTCCCCACAATAGCTCGAAGCACAATCTGAGACAATAACTGAGAATACCCATTGTCCGGGCGCGATGGCCCATATTCGTCGATAGTATCAGGGAATAGGTTGCTTGAGAATACCAGGGAATAGGTCGATTCACGCAGCATGACTTGGTCCAAAGTTGGTCTATAATAGCAGGGAATACCTCTATCTACAATATCAGGGAATAGCTATCGTTCGAGTCCATGATGTACCCCTCTAATAGCTATAAATGGCGGGTAATGCGAAAAAAGGTTCCGGTTTTTCTCATTGCCAGCTATTGCCAGACAAATGCCAGATATTGGAGCGCGACCCCCGCGCTTAATACCTGGGAATATCCGACAAATGCTGAGAATATGTGCTCATTTTCACTGGGCTAGAATGACTAGAGGTCGGCTCGTGCAGCTCACGTTGCCGATGAAGCTGTTGGTTCGTTTGATCCTATTCCAAGAGGAAAGAGAGTCCGTTGAACAACGCTTTTTGCAACGAGAAAGAGGCTTACCTTTGTCCTCCATCCAACGACATCCTTAGGACTCTCCTTTGCCCTCAATTCACTCGCGGCCCTCTCGAGATCTCCATACTGTCCAAGCACACCTAGCAATACCTCGTTTGTGGCCAACAGATTGCTCAACAACCTCTCCTCAGTTGTCTCTCCCTCCCCTTTCCCAGATAAGGGTTCTCCTTCCGCTTCATGCTTGGCGTTAAACTCTCTTCTGCTCCTCTCAGTGCCAGCGGTGGCCCAAGGAATCCGCGTAGCTATCAACTCCCGACTCCTGGCGCACTTCACCCGGAATTCTATGATGATTCCGTTATTCTGCCCTTCTATGCTATCGGATAGGAAGTCTTCCGGAGTCGTATGTGCCGGCGCCTGGCTCAATAGCGACGCGTGGGCCTCGCCGATGATACAGTCTTGGAATAACCGTTTAATATCTTTATCTGGTGGAATGATCTCCTGAGTAACATCCAAATCTTGGTCGTGTGAGTGGTCGCATTTTTGGTGTTGGAAGGGATTCCTGTCCTTCTCCTCGCGTGAGTGACTCTTCCCGTCCTTGTCCTGCTGTTCGCGACCACAACTTGAATCCTTGCGGTCCCAATCACTATCCAGCTCTCCCTGTGGCCATTGGCTTCCTTCCCAATGATTTATATCGTCCTTGTCGGGCGGCTCATAACACGGTGGTTGCTCCGTGCCGTCATCGTGGTCGCTGAGATACCCACCTTCCGAATCGCTTCCATCTTCGGCGGTGTAGTATGCACTGCTGGAGCGGGCGTTCATCCGAGGGCTTCCATTCGGTTCTATATGTCCGTGCTGCCCGTACTCGATGTCGGTTTGGCGACTCCCCCGCCGACGATTAAGAGGAGGCGCGTCCTCCGCCTCGGCAACTCCTCTCGGTGTTTCTCCTCTTTTCGAGTGTCCAATTTTACGCTGCCAGAACTTTTCTTGGTCGTCATCGTCACTTGTATCAGGAACAGAAGTTGTCCTTGCCGAAGTCCCGTCAACCAAGTATTGGTCGTGCCACAATGAGTCTTCCGTGCCTGCCAAATTACCCAGAGCCACGCCTCGGCGAAGGATAGTTCGCTTGAATTCTCACCCACGGCTGTGTCTGTAAGGCCAAAACAGAGATGTAGGTCGATCTGGACGAATCAACTCAAAAAGACTCAAAGCAACTCACAATTGAAGAGCATTTCGTCCTTAAACACGGGAACTGTTGCAGATGGTACCACTGGGGAGGCTTCGGCTTCGGGTTGGATTGTGGGAGAAGGGATGTCGCTGTCTGCGGGAGATATGGGAGAGTGAAAACGATATTCCACATTTTCCCACATCTGGGTGGACAGGGACTCGCTCCAATCAGGAGCCGGTGAGAGTGGGACCATTTCTGTAACCTTCTCAAGAAGAATTTGAGCAGACGGCCGGGATGATGGAGTTGGATCCCAGCACACTGTCATGAGTGCCCACATCGGATCCGAAAGCTCAGGTGTTTCTTCTGGTCTCGAAGGGCGCTTCCCTTGCGCGACGTTGAACGCAACCGCCATCTCGTTTGCGAGTTCGGGAAATGGTTGAAGCCCCTGAGTGAAAATCTGTTACAACGCCGATTTTAGAACCTCGAATGGTTTTACGCTCGCATCTGTGCTCACCTTGTAACAGACGCACGCAAAGGAGTAAATGTCACTGTGTTTTGATGGCTTTTCGCCACTGAGAAGTAGTTCCGGGGCTAGCCACCGTGCGGTACCAACTGGGCGTGTGGCTGAAGTCGTGATCCGGAGACCTTGCGTGTGAGCGACGCGTGACAAACCAAAATCCGCAATGCAAGCTCGGAATGAGCGTGTAATAAGAATGTTGAGGCCTTTTAGATCACCGTGGACAATCTTCTTGCTATGTAGGTAAGCCAATCCAGAGGCGATGTCATAAACCTTGAGAGGACCGTACCATCAGCATGCGGCGCAGTACACACGACGGAGACGAGACAGTTTACCCACCAGTGTGTAGTGATCTGTGTCTTCCCGTTCTCTAGATTTCAGAAACTCGACCAGGTTGCCTTCCTCCATCCAAGGAGAGATCAGACACAACTGTTGGGTCTGCTCGAGCTCATATAACCCGAGGAAAGGTAGTACGTTTGGATGCTTCATTTGGCGCCATAGTATAGCTTCCCGCAAATATTCCTGTCGATGACGCGAGAACGGGTCAGTCATAAAGTGACGAACGCCAAAACAACGTACATTCGACAGCTTCTGCAGATCTGATTTGAGGTAGACTTTCACCACCTTTAAACAGACCAGCTCGCTCGAATCGCCGATAGTACCCTTCCAGACATCCCCGAACCCTCCTGCAGCAACGGGAAACTCTCCCACCCTCTTCACGTTTTGTATAGACAAGCATGTTGGGTGCCGGCCAGAATTCTTCGACAAATGGAGCATGGCGCTGAAGATTGCGGGTCGTGACTCTGGCGAAAGACATGGGTAGTCTACGAGCTAAAAAGAGCTCAGTTTCCCTTCAGCTCTTGTGCAAGATAAGACTTGCCTGCTGCATACGGTCTAGCCAACGTTGAGCGGGGCGTCCCTTCCTAGCTAGAAATGCCTGTAACCTCGACTTGTCCGCAAAAGTCCACTTGAGGGTCTGCTCAAGGCGTTTCAGTTCTGCGTCGGATGTCATGGGTCCCATTGATCTTGAGCTATGAGGTTTTAAGCAACAACAATGAACGTGTCCGGCCAGCTTTGTTGCCGACTGCGCAAAGTCTGGGCCCTCGATACCGCCTTTCCATTTTGAGTTGAAGGATGATGTAGGCTGTAGCGTTTGCCATTACTGAACGACAGTTCTGTGATGATTCTGTCGGCGAAACTGATTTTTGAAAGTAAAATGAGGCCAAAGACCGAATAGTGCCAAAGTGGTATCAGTGATGGCACCAGAGCAATTTCGCTTGCACAGTTGTACATGTACTAGTTCAGGCCGGGCGGCCCTAATTTGGAAACAAACTATTCCAAGCCTGAGATGGAGAATACATTGAGAAAACAGATGACCTTTTGTCCAGACCGTCTTGATTCTTGTATAAGTATGCGTAATATACAACGAGATATGGTGTTTGAAATGTCCGGACATTCGAACAGAAGAACGCGGCTTACTGTCTTGTTCTCGCCCCATGGTTCCAAACAAGGTCAGAGATTGTGCAGTTGTATGTGCCGTATTCAAGTCTCCACTATCGTAGTTTCCTGTCGATATGTCGCGATGAACGTATTGAGCGGTACGCAATGCGACGGAAGCGATTGATACTTGTGATAGATATGGAATTAGTTCTCGATCGTCCAACCCCAGCGAAAGAGCATACGTACCGTCCGATGTTATAACTAAGCACTACGCTAGCAACTTCCGATCTCTGAACTTGCCCAACGATTGCCTAACGTCTCTAAACAACCAAATAGCAGCGTAGGGGATCGCCATTCTACGATTTCCCTGCGGGAACTTCAGCCCATCATCGCGCGCCGCGAACAGGGCACATCAATCGAAATGACCAGAAAGGTAAGGCTGTGTGAGAGGCGTTCCGACGTCTCGTTGCGTACAGGAAGGGGATCTTGCCGTGAGGGTGGGGATCGGTATCGATATCTCTGATGTGCACCAAAACGCCGAAACGACCGTCATTGCATCTCTTGATGGCCATTAGGTCCATGAGGTACAAGTCATTCCCATCGACTCCCGTCACCACCTTTACAATACTGTCCTTGGGAGCCAAAAGTCCTTCAGTCCATTGAGATTTCCGCCTCAACGTTCAACGTTCAACCCTCGGCTTTGAGCTCCTTCCGGCTCTTCTTAGCACCATATCTGGCTCCGGGTTTATATGCAGCAAGCATGAACACCTGACTCGATATGCACTTCACTCGGATCGCGAGTCATATGCGTCAACGCTTGGTCCGGACATAGCGATACGTTGCCCTGACCAACAACACGCGGATATTCAGGAGGTGATATTCCAAGATCGAATACCGTCGAGATCGAAGCCTTTTCTCGGTGGCGGAGACGAGTCGTATGTGGGGTGGAGGATGGAGACCTGCCCGACGCTTGTTCAACTGATCGTGAGTGTGTGGGTGTAAGATGGTAGGAGAGTAGCATTGAATGCAGCACAGCGTCCGATCTTGGTCGAGCCATCAATCTTATAATCATGGGAGAGTTCTGGGTCCTCGTCCTTCTCTCAGTCTTTCGCTCCCTGCTCTTCGCCACGACTGACATTCTCCGATAATCGCGATTGTGACCACCATTCGCCTATCCAGAGAGCCGGCTACCCTGCTTGTTTTGAACCTTCAGCTTTTCTCAGAACCTGACGCGGTTGAGAAGCCTATGCAAACTGTCAGTTGAAAAGACACGGAAAGCAGACGCGAAAATGAAGAACGCACCAGCTGACATCACCCGTTCTGTTCCCGCTTGCCACACTCAACTTCCCGCTAAACAACTCGCACTGTCCAAACGATCTTCAGTAGTCTCCAATCGCAACATTGTGAGGCAATATTGGTTCCGGTAAGGTTGATGGACGTTTGTACCGCAAGGAGCACTGGATTGAGTTTGGATGGCTTGTTGTGTACCGTGGTATCCACAAACGAAAAGACAGGCTATTTCCGACATAATTCAAGAATGAGGCGAGGTTTAGCCCATCGTGGGTGAAATCGCTCGAAGCGATGATGAGGAACGAGATATGTCTAGCTGGGGACGTATGTATTCCACCAGCCGACTGTTGCATTTGGTCCGATGACCGTAGTAAGGATGATGGAGGGCCAGTCTAGAGTATATTGGATTGTCGTAGGTCGCTCTAGGGATGCTAGGAATCTAGGTCGTGCTGTTGCTAGGATCTCGATCGGTCTCCGTAATTTTCTGGAAGAAAAGGGTCAATATACATAGTCGGACCATCGGGTTCAGAGTCAGTCTCACACACCGACCAGTTATAAAAGGTGCAATCCCATTGGTTTCGAGTTGGGGAGTTCGACTAGACACATTCAGTGATTCGATCAGTAACGAGGATGCCGAGGGCGTTCAGAAGGTGGAGGTCAAGATGCAACATGCGGAAGCGCCCATAGACACCCAGTTGACAGGAACTCCCACGGTTTTGAAATTCACCTGGCTCCCAGCTGCTCACCACCACGAAATCGAAGACCTGTACGAGCACTGCTTTCAGCTTGGCCAAGCGCTGCCACTCGTTTACCTCAATACGGACGTGCTACTCTGCACTTTTTTCCCGAATCAGCAAGCACACGCTCCGCACATCAATGCCAAGACTAGTACAGGACGAAGGATGTTGGATGTCAGGAGACAAAGCTGAAGGTTTTGAGCGGTCGTGAAAGTCTGTGTACTACCAGGACTTCGCTCGTCTCGTGAGTCTTGTACACGAATCTTCATCGCCTACTGAACCAATAAATCGTATTGGACGGATCGTTGTGGTGGATCTATGTAGTTTGTTATGCCCCAGCTAAAGCAAACAAGGCCTGCAGTCAATCATCCCGGCACGTCAAATTATTGGAAAAGGCCCAAGGCCCATCTCATACCAGCTTTCCGACTCTCTGACGCTACCGTCTTATAACACAAGGCACACTTCTATGGACCGCGGTGAGCAGGTGAGTCTCGGCTCTCGTATAGGCACTGGTTCAGAAGTTCAACATCTTCTCTAGCTTGATTCAGGTCACAAGAACCCTAGGACATCGATAGTAAGATATGCGAAGCGAAGAGCGACAGTGAAGGGAAGTACAGCAGTCAAGCAGGTTGGAGAAGGCGGCAGAATAGAGTGCACAGGGCTGTCTGAGAGCGTCGTCAGGAAGCAAACCTGTCGGACTCTAGTGAGGTTCTGTTTCCCCCTCTTCCGTGCCGGCGCTCATCGCGAGGTTTCAACCTCTCGTCTCCGCAGCGTATACCAAAGGGTCTCGCACGTTCACGGAGGCATCTGGGATGGGGACCCCGGATGATCATGGTAGACCTACAGCTCGGATAAGAGCCACCTTAGCTCAAATCTAGATCGGTAGACTGGGATCATCATGATAGTGGTTGCATCCCCGACTGGGGAACCTGAGAGGTATCTTGAAAAACTGACATTGACGGCTTACTCAGAGTAGTATGCATGTTGACATGGTTTCCAGTCTTCGGACTGTCTCGTGTTGCTACGTAGTGGATCAACTCAATACTGATTGAAAAATCAGAGAAACTCATAGACAGTCCGAGATGCCGCGTGCTATGAAGAGCGTGCCTAGCGCAAGGTATGGGCAAAGGCCCTTCGGGCCTTTGGGCCCCCGCGAGACTTCGACGCGTTGGGAACTTGGTCGACTGAGAGGGCGGGAGGGAGAACTCTCGTCCTGGAAATTCGGATCAGTCGGCTTCCACGGTGTCGTCGAGGCTTCCCGCAAGGGCAACAAATGAAAGGACGAATGGGTAAACTTTGGGATGTAAACCTAGTAGTATCCACTGGTGGGATGGAGGATTCATTCCCCCCGGTTGTTGAAGGTCTACGGCTTGAGGCTTAAAGGCCCCGCCTGTCAGATGTCTACGCTGGTACTAGGTGACCTGATTAAAGTTTACCCGTCTAAGGGCGAGGAGGGTGGGTGAAACAAGAAATGAGCGGACTGGCACGAGTTTGTGAGCTTGAGGGAACGGCGGCCATGGTGGTGGTGCGGGAAGAGAATTCGGCACCGCACCACGTGTCCGTCCGAAGACCTCAAGCTGCCTCACACTCGTGCCTCGCGTGTAGCAGCTCAACAATCTTCGGACTGTCTCGTGTTGCTACGTAGTGGATCAACTCAATACTGATTGAAAAATCAGAGAAACTCATAGACAGTCCGAGATGCCGCGTGCTATGAAGAGCGTGCCTAGCGCAAGGTATGGGCAAAGGCCCTTCGGGCCTTTGGGCCCCCGCGAGACTTCGACGCGTTG
This sequence comes from Marasmius tenuissimus, assembly GCA_029532415.1. NCBI lineage: Eukaryota > Fungi > Basidiomycota > Agaricomycetes > Agaricales > Marasmiaceae > Marasmius > Marasmius tenuissimus. Next base: position 5,267,052 of record JAQOTA010000053.1, read on the forward strand.
GGAACTTGGTCGACTGAGATACCCATCATAGTAGGAGTTCAGGGAGCGACGCATCCAGTCGGCCTGGATAACCCACACCAGAAGGAGCATCCGGAAGTCTCGCTGTCATCCCTAAAATAAAAGATTCTGATTCATCTCTGTGTCAGGTTCTAACCAGTAGCATCAGGCTCTGTAGCAACGGCATTGAGTGAGACTCGTATATCTGAGTTCCCTATCATGGTGTTAGTGGGCCCTACCAGTGACCACTGATACCTTCGGTTTCTGTGAGCCGGCCCCACAGTGAACACCCGCTGCCCGATCCCCCAGTTGGCTCTTCGTGCCTACAGATGAAAATGATTATGAATCGTCCACCTCTATGGCCCAACTTTACAAATGCTGTTATGAGTTCGCACTCAATGACCTGAATGGTGTGCCACGCTTCGGGTCCACTCGGATAATTTCTAGTTAAGCTCGAATATGTGCTCAATCAGTAGCAATCGCTGAGTTTCCGTTGGTTACGACTCGGTTCGGGTTCGGATGAGTTTCGTCGCGGGTGGCTGATCTTCAGCAAACGGGCCTCAGGCATTAGGCATCAGCTTCGTGTGATATGTCGCAGTTGAAAACGTAGAATGCCCCTGTTAAATAAGATTATTCGGAAGTGGACATACCATCACGGTATTTTGTCTGCAATTCCCCCATCCCTTCTTATTATAGTCCCTAGAACCCAAGTGCGCATGGGGGGTATGGCCCACAGTCGTGCATTTAAGCGGCACCAGAATCATCAGTGTTGAGTTCAACAATGGAGGACTATATGTTAGTCCACAGTCGACATTTTCTAAGTATTCTCGAGTGGGACCAGATCGTAGGTTGAAGTTCTTTGCGTCTTGAATACTCTTGATTTGAGTTAGAGCATGGGCGTCAGGGTAGACCTTGAAGCTTGGTTAGGCTTTTGTTTGCGATGTAAAGCGCCACTCGCGGTGTATAATAAAATCTAACTCGTAGGTCAAATCCTCCCAACACTCAAGAGTGTAGCTGAAGGGTGCGGGAATCGGGGATCGGCGTTGATCGTAGGTTCCGCTCTTAGCCAGACTGCAATAGTAGGCTGAAGGAAATCTGACTCAAGAAACTATCCAACTAAGGTAGCTTCGCCTCTGAAACCAGTTCGGAGGTCAAAAGTGGGGTTCGGAAGAGAGGTTTATAGGTTGTTTCGGGAGTGTAGAGTTTGTTTGGTGCTTCGGAAGTGCGTTCTTAGGCTTCAACTAGCTTCAGAACCACTCGAACAGCGAGGGGCAACAAGACAATCAAATCGAACAATGGCAATAAGACTCCAATCAAGTCTGTCAATGACCGAAGACCAACTGTCAACGGCGAACAATATCCTCAGCTCAATTAGCTTCGGAGGTTCAACAATAGCTCAGCCAGTCAAGTCGGCGTCGCAGACAAACAATGCAAAGTCAAGGTCAAGCAAGTGTTCAATGGATTTTCTAGGTTTGGGCAAACAAAGTTCTATTCCGTTCTAATGTCTCTCCAGAAGCGCTCCCGAGTCAACTGACTACCCAACAAGTGGAATAGCTTCGTATCCTCTGAATACTAATCGTACGGATTGCTTGGGGATTCTTGATGAAAACCCCACTGCTTATATACCCTGGGATGCTCTAATTCTACCAAATTGTACAAATATCGAATAAACCGTGCCTCGGAGGCATAAACTACCTACTTTGGAATATACTTGGAGAGTTTTGTGTTTAATCTGCGCTTTTGAACCCCAAAGTCAAAACCAATAATTTGCTTCGGAAGTATCATCAGCCTCGAACATTCTCTAACATTCTTTTCTTCCGGGTCTCTCCTATCGATGGTTCCGTTCTGCCTATCTGCCTCCGCAGCATTGATTCTCCGGTTCTAGACTCTTCAATCTTCGTAGGTCATCCTGTTCTGTCTGCCTCCGAATCATATACTCCCTTCGTCTGAAGCAAAGTACTTGCCTCCGAAGTGCTACTAGATGCCTATATTCATGGAGTTACCCAGCCATTCATAGCCAGGTCGATGTCCTTTCCGTAGCTCGGATAATTCTGAGGTCCTGCCATCCATATGGCCGCCCCACTATATCCAATCTTGGTGCCTTGGATACCGGGTAATAGTTCAATGGTTCAGCTAGAACTCCCACTCGATTCTTTGGTACACCATTCCTTTCTTTCCAGTCCCTTGCCTCCCAGTGCAGTTGAGCACTGTGTTTTGCCACCAGCACCAACTATGCCCCTAGTACAGTCAATATCTCCTTGTACGAGTACAAGGGAGGTACCTCGACGGTGCAACTCCTTCGATCACTTCTCGATCATTGTTTAGCGCCCAGTGCCTGGTTCGGATCCACGCCTCCGAAGCACTAATTTCCTAGTTTCCGAAGTAAAATTTCCATTTCAGCGGCCAGTCCAGAGGTCAGTAAAAGCAAGTGCTAGGTTGTCCCACTTCCTTGCTTACTTTTCCCCGAGCGTACTATGGCACGCTTGCATAACATTGAAGACCACTTTCGCAACTTACTCTATAGTAAGCCTTTCTACTTTCTAGATTCCGAGGCGGCCTTCTGACTTCCTCTCCAGAGTTGTATAAGCTCTGGTGGTATCCAGAAGATTACTCTGATAAGATCAAGGAGCGCCGCATCATCCTACCCATTCCACTCGACGCAGAACGAGAAGCTATCCTCGGAATCATCTTCCAGCAGTTCTTCCTCAGTCGCCACAGATCCGTCTACTGGGGCTACGTGATTCGTTACGACATGATCCAGGACGAAATCTATCTCTGCGAGGACACCTTTGACCACTTCATTCCTCACGACGCCAGGTCTATCATCGACATGGTTGCCGAGTCCATTGCTCGAGTGGGATTCCTCGACTTCAAAACCACTCGTACTCCTGGAGCCGTCAACGCTTGGATCGACGCCGTTGCCAGCTGTGCTGAGTGCCCAGCACCTCCGAAGCTTGACTATACCAAGCTCTCTTTCTTCCAGTATTCCCCTGTCATGGGTCGTTGGCTCTCTCGATCCTTTTCTTTCTATAATCCTATTTTATGCGATCCATTCTATACCGATTATCTAGATCATGAAACCTTCACTGATTCTTATTATCCTGAAGATTCCGACGTAGATAATTACTTCGGTTGGGACGAGGTAGCTCTAGCCAATATGGATGACTAGCGTAACCTGTAGTATACCTAGTATACTTGAATCAATCATGCCTCCAAAGCGAGGCCTCGACCTTATACCAAGCTTCTGAGGCTCGACTTAGTCTCGCTTTCCGACCATCCATGCTTCCGCGGTGACCTCCTCTGTCTATCCCTACTAGTACGGGTCTTCGTTAAGTCTGATTCTGTTATTCTAATCCTTAGTACGATGCCTCCGAGCCGCTGGAGATATTCCCTTGTTATGACTACAGGTCCTAGTCGTGCCTCCGAAGTGATACTTTCGTCAGTTATACGACTCCTACAGTTTTCAGAGATAAGGAGAGACGCCTCCAAGGCGCTATTCTCTCCTTATGCTAGGATCTGAGCCTTTTACTAGCTGCTCGGGACTCGCTCTAGTACTCGTATTACCTAGTCATTTCTTATCTGTTTTATGCTAAAATCGCACAAAACAAGGCTCCGAAGCTGCTTTTTAATAGCAGGCGCTACAGCGACCAAGCAGGTTTGCAATATTCAATAGGTTTTGCTCTTGAGAGTAGGTAGGTCAGCCCTCGTCATGTAATGTGAAAAGGCTTCAATGAGGGCGAGAGTCTTTATTGTGGTTGGAGTGTGGCAGGGTTCTGAATTCGATATGTATGAGCGCTTGCTGAGCATCGAGTCTTTTGGTTGGCTGTGAATTTTGTATTTGGAACCTGTCGAAATTTTTAGATCACTTGAGAGCTTTTGACGTGATCGCTGTCGTAGTCAGCGATGAGAAATTCGAGATCTTGTAATAACTTGGATTGTAGTACACCGGCAGTCGGCTTCTGAAGAGTCAATTTGAGCCATTAACCCCTCATAATCCAGCCTAAGAGGATGGATATTCTCCGCCTAGTACTAAAGACCAAGGCTGTGTTGCTGCTGGGATGATTTTGATTCGTTTGAATTTCATTGTCGCCGAGTACATCTCTCGATCTCCCTTGGGTATTGACTATTGTGTGTTTTATGTGCTGTTGAAGGCCGAAGTAAATTGGGTTGCTGTAACAGAAGCAAATGTACTTGTTGAGACCTGAAGCTCAAAATCCCATACACGACCGAGGAGTGGGACATCCAATCAGTACACGGGAATGCGTAGGTGTATCCGTCGTCCGAGTCTGGGCTTGTCTGAGTGTTTTCATGCTCTTTTTCGAACGACCTGCTAGCGCGAAATCGACATCGGGAATAGTTAGCCATCAAATTCCTCAGGCTTCCCGGGCGGTAGTGCTCCTCCCTCATGGTGAAGGCTACCCCACGCACTTGAATCCTGACGTGCATAACTCCACCTTTATTCTGGACTTGTTTGTAGTTTTGCCTTGTAATTGGTCTCAGCTACCACTGTCGTTTGCTGGGAGCATTTCCCGTCCTCCACAAAGGTCTCGTCTTGGACTCTCGGGTGCTAGGCGAAACGACGGCGGCTTCCCGCCACCAGAATTTGGATAGGCTCAGCGACACCGGTCAGGGGTGCTGAAGTTCGCAAGAATATAATTGGTAGCCTCGTCATGGTAAGCAGAATAACGCGGTGCTGGAGGAGGGACGAGGTAGATAGGTGATTGGAGGTTGACAGGAGAGTTGGTGGGCAAAGGTGTTGTCGGAAGAAACGACATATGCATTCGAGGATAAAAGTTAATGACCTGGGCATCCCGGGACCAACATCTGCTATAACTCTAGCAACGGGATCGGGAGCCCGGAGATCCCACCCGAAATAACTTGCGAATGGTGAATGGGAGTGTCTAACGTGAAACAACCCAAGTTAAATACACCTGTAGTGAAGACTGCTGGTCGTACACATGAATGGTTGAAACCAATCAAGGAATCGAAGGCACTGGAACGGATTTAGCCTTAGGCGGGTACTACATGGTTCGAGGATTAGCTGAAAGATGGATCCTCGCGTTGCGGGGATGGCCGAAGTGAGAATTAGGAGAATGACCAAGTGAAGCACGAGCTATGCAATGAAGTTTTATAAACCACTCCTTACTTCCGGAGCCTGCCATCACCTTGAATCAAGACTCCGAGACCAGGACATTCAACCCCTTCTGCTATGTGGTAGGACATTGACCGCTCGAGTGCAGATGATAGTCTCAGCACATTGGGGTATCTCCCGCAAACTCATTACCTTTGAGGTGAATAACGGCTCCTGGTCGTTGGTCTGGGAATAGCACAATTCTCCGTATGGCTTCGCTGTACCTCTCGCCGCACTCTGGTGTCATCTATACGAGGCCGCAGATGTTCCTTGTATACGTAGATGGAGGGTAGAATCAGTAGATGAATTGGTGGTGTGCAAGGTTATGTACAAGCGAGTCGGAGCAGGAGGATGCAATAAATTTTGTAAGCAGGCGGAATTTCCCGGGACAAGGAGAGGTTCCTGTCATTCGGAGCCTAGGAACCAGCAGTTGGGTAAATGGACTCATGAACCTGCGGTCCATCCTCTCGGCCTGTGAACCCAACAAGGTCAAGAGGCCTCGTTGACCATCACTCGGCTGGGTACGACCCATTCCTGCCAACCATTCAAGTACTGCGTAGTGTTCTCGTCGAGTCTCAACACATAAAACGGTTTCCCCCTCCAAGAGGGACCACATCAGCTCCATCGCATTGGTCTGGATGAATGTGCGGGCGTAGTGGTGAATGTTATGTTGTTGACTACGGAGGCACCTCGAGTTGAAGACTGTGTGTGCGCCTCGGAAGGACATCGCAAGGTGTCTTCATCCGAATCGGAGAGGTGTAATGACGGGTAGGGCCGACAAACGGCGCATACAAACCGTCTGCCCCGTCTCACCGCTCAGAGGCATTGAGGTCAGCTTTTTCGCTGAGTTGGTAACGTCCAGCAGCCTCGATGGTGGGCATTCCAGCGGGCCAAGGACGCTTTGCCGAGTGGGGTGGCTGTGTCGAGTCCAGCAATTGATTTTGTCAGAACCAAACATCCGAGCACGTGTAGATACTAGAAACAAACCATAAGACGGTTTGTTAATAATGGATTGGGGGCTATGAGCAGGAAGTACTGTCCTTATGCTGACACTGTTTGTCTGAGGTGAGCCTGAGTACTGAACTTTCGAGGCTGTCGTCTTGTGCAACGGGCATTGTTTTGACGATGGCTGGACAGTGGTATGCGAGGATAAAGCTTTGACTTTGGGTGTCATTGCACGGGTGCAACTGCGAGTGCAGATAGGAGGCACGGAGGCGCATAGGGTAGCGTTCGCACATTTATATTTGAGCGCAAGTGCGGGTGCGGGTGCGGGTGCAGGTGCAGGTGCAGGTGCAGGTGCAGGTGCAGAAGTGTGGGTGCAGGTGCAGAAGTGTGGGTGCAGGTGCAGAAGTGTGGGTGCGGGTGCAGGCATAGGCAAAGTCATTGATCCCATATGATAGAGAAGACAACGAGGTTGGTGAAAATTTCAAGTTAAGTGAGCACAGAGTCTTATGAGGTCAACGAGAATGAACTACTCACTGTAATGTTCAGGGTTATGCATTGCTAAACAAGTTCCTGGTGACACAAATTTCGCATTTTGGTATTGTGACGTGTGATGAGCTCCCCAAGAGAAGTCTTCATCAGCCTGCTGCTTTCGCTGCTTTCGAAGCTCTTGAGGTAAGGTTGGGAGTGAAAGCCTAAGTACCGAATCCTCCAGCGCCAACCTTGACTCAGCTCTCGACCTCCAAAGAGGCTCCAGTACTACCCACGATAGCATAGACTCCCCCCTTCCTATAATCCACGGCTGCTTGCTGTGGTGATGTCGGGAAAGTTATTGCTCCTGGAATAAGTTCGGTCTGGTTCCGTGTTGGTCGTGTGTAAAGTCTGGATGTACGTCGTTCCCTGATTTGTGCGCTATTCGTTCCGCCAAATTGGAGATCTCGTTACGAGCGCAGAATTTTGAGAGAAGAGGGAGTAACTAGAAGAGGGAAAGGGAAAAGAATGGAAAAGGAAGAAAGGAAACAAGAAATGAGCGGACTGGCACGAGTTTGTGAGCTTGAGGGAACGGCGGCCATGGTGGTGGTGCGGGAAGAGAATTCGGCACCGCACCACGTGTCCGTCCGAAGACCTCAAGCTGCCTCACACTCGTGCCTCGCGTGTAGCAGCTCAACAAATAGACAAATACATAGTCAATATAGGTATGGTGCCCTGAAGTTCTGTGAGGCTCTCGTTGACAGTGTCGCCTTTGCGCGCCCACGCGCGGGTGACACCTCCTAGTACAAGTTGACTGCATGAGTTATGGCTATCGATATGAACCTGGCTAGTCGAGATCCCCGATCGTTCTACTCTTTTTCTTGCACCTTCGAGTTTATAGCATTATCGCGGCCCTCTGTTTTCCATGAGCCTTTTCACTAGGCTTATACTCCCCTTCCGAATCACCCGCGTCCTCGTCAGTGTAGTTCACACTGAAATGGTCGTCGTACGGGCTTCCATTCGCTCCTAGATGCCCGTACTCGTCGTCATCCCAATGATCTCGCTGACAATTGAGGACAGAAGATGTATCCTCTTCCTCAACGGCTCTCCGTTTTCCGCGAGCCTTCTCACTAGTAGGTTTATACTCCTCTTCGTTGTCGTCGTCACTGGAGGTATCGAACACAGATTTCATCCCTATCCATGTCCCATCACCAGCGTATCCATCCTCTGTGCTTGAACTAAACGAACCAGCAGAGGCTGAGGCAGCAGGAATAGCTATCCTCAACCCGGGACTAACAAGTCCACGTGATGCAGGAGGGGGAGCGTGATGGTTATAGGGAGCATGCTGCTCGGAAGTGAGATCACCACCAAGAATGACAGACGAGGGCCTCGAATTCGGACACTCGCCCGGGGAAGGAATACAAGGAGGCACAGGTGGTGGTGGCATGGGCGGAGACGATGAAGGACTTCTCGAAGACACCCTGGCACCGCCAGGATACGGGCTTGGACTCGGTGATCTTGCACCCATAGGTGCAGCGCGACTTGATGATAAGTACAGCTCCTCTTGATGAAGCTGTCGCTCAATTTCGTCCTGTTTGAGGAGGGCGAAAAATGTTAGTGAAAATCGTCCTGCCAATAAACAGCAGGGAAAGACTCACCCTCCCCCTCCTCCCCCCAACATCCTTCTTGCTATCCTCCTCGGCCTTCCTTTCCCTCGCAACCCTCTCAAGATCCTCGTACTGCCCAAACGCACCCAGCAACTCCTCGTTTGCACACAATAGATCGGCCAATAACTTCTCCTCAGTCGTCTCTCCGTCCTCCTCCTCAGCGATAGGTTTTCCTTCCGCTTCACGCTTAGCGTTGAGTTCCCTCCGGCTTCTCTCAGAGCCAGCGCTGGCCCAAGGAATCTGTGCAGCGATCAACTCTTGACTCGCTATGCACTTCACCCGGAATTCCCTGATGATGCCATTGCTCTGCCCTTCCGTGTTATCGGAGAGGAAATCCTCCAGGGTGGTATGCACCAACGCCTGGCTCAGTAGCGATGCGTTACCCTTGCCAATAATACACTCCTGGAACAACCGTCGAATATCCTCCTCCGGTGGGATGATCTTCTGAGCGTCCCGTGCTCGTTCGCGCGACGAACGATGTTTTTTGCGTTTTCGGGACTCACGGTCTTTATCCTTGCGTGATGAACGTTCTCGGTCCTTGTCTTTGCCTCTGTCCCGATCACGGTGTTCACGATGCGACCGGTCTTTATCCTTATCCCTCTCCCGTGGTTCGAGATCACGTTCACGATTCGAATCCCGTGGGTCTCGGTTCTTGTCCTTGCGCGATGAACACGTTTTTTCGTCGTGATCAAGTCCGGCAGGTTGAGACTGGTCTTTATTGTCCCTGTCCTTCTCCCGTGGTTCGTGGTCATGATTCGAATCCCTGCGGACCTGACTACCACTGGGCTCCGGGTCGCGTTCTTGCTGTTTTCCTTCCTTGGAGTTCTCCTTGTCATTTTCCGTAGCATCACCATTCGCTTCCACAGGTAGATCGCCATCCAGGCTGTTGTGGGGCTGATTCGGGTTCTGTTCCTGTCGGCCAGGATGATGATGATCTGGATGCAGTTGCGGCTGTTGGTGCGGCAGAGACTCAGAGTAGGACCGCCGATCACCGCCCGCAGGAGGATTGAACATGGGATCGTCTGTGTCAAAAGGCATGCCCTATTGGTCACCGCGGCTCGCAGTTAGTGAGGGTTTAAGAAGAGGGTAATCACCGCATACCTCGTCCGGCTTGTCGTGTGGTTTGACTTTCTTCCAAAGGCCATGAAATCCAGTATCTTTCTCTACAGCACCAAATTTAGCGTTTTGTCGCGTACAACCAGGATATAGCACGAAAATAGCCATGAAAGGAAGAGAGAGTTGCTCGGAAAAGATGTCCAAGACGGTTTGAGCGCCAGAACATAAGACAAGACAGAGACATCACTCACTACTTCCGCTAGCATACGCAGCAGCGGCCAGAACGTCCAGTACACGCTCCTTGACCACAGGGTTCGTTGTTGAGCTCACAAGAAGTTCTTCCAAGGTTTCCAAGAATTTCCGAGAGGTCGACTGGCCTATGAATGTATCTGTCGGGTTCCGAAGCATGATTGCCCAAAGCTAGATGTGAAGGTCGAAGTTAACAGCTTGGATACCAGAATGAGAGGAGGATCACTTACCCGACCAGCACCAAGCTGAGCTTGGGGTTGACCGTACTTGAACTCTCTACGTAACGCCCGTACAGCTTCCTTGGCATTGGAATCGCTGGCCGATGCACGTTCACAAACGTCAAGGACAAGAGCCCAGTCTTCGGAGGATGTTGCTGTGAGAAACCCTGTGTACACCGCGAACGAAGCGAAACAATCGAGGGATTACTAAAACGATGCAGGTGTAGCCGATGTAGAGCGCACCAATCAACTTCGTCAGCTCTCCTCCCTGTTCCTCGGGGCGCACTGGCTGCCACAACTGGCTTTGTTCTTTTGGGCCATGGCCTTGACCCTTATCCTTGTCGCCACCACCAGTAGTCCATCTGGATAGCCACCCACTTATCCCCCTGTACTTCCCTTTCTCCTTGATCTCCTTCCTGACGTTGCCATTTTCGATATCGTGCAACACCATTGTGCTCGGTGCCAGCGAGCTCATAGAAGGATGTTGCTCCATCCCAGGACTGGGCCTTGAAGGCGCGATCATCTCCATTGTCGCGGTTGTGTCACTCGACTCCGTGTGCTGGTGACGTGTCTGATGAGGATGTCTGGTGCTTGTCAAATGCTGATAGGCATGTGGCAGATCTGTTCTCTCGTGCATCCAAGGGTTCGGGGTAGCTTCCAGCAAGTCAGAGAAGATCCGATTGGCTCTGAGTTGAGAGCCATTGGGCGATCCGGGGGAGAGAGACCGATATTCGACATTCTCCCAAACCTGGGTGAACAGGGACTCGCTCCAGTCCGAGGCCGGTGAGACCCTTACAGCTATTCGTTCGACCTTTTCAAGGACATGGCTAGCACTTGGCCGAGAGGATGGGTTTGTATCCCAGCACACGTTCATAAGAGCCCACATCACGTCTGAGAGTTCAGGTGCCCCTTCAGGCCTCGAGGGCCGCTTGCCTTGTGCGACATTGAATGCCACCGTCATCTCGTTCGCAAGTTCAGGAAACGGTTGAAGGCCAGTGAAGATCTGCATACAAAGTCACGATGAGATTTTGCGACGAGTCCACACTTGCATCTGGACTCACCTCGTAACAGACACATGCGTAAGAATACACGTCGCTCTCCTTTGACGGCCCTCCGCTCCCGACAAGTAGCTCTGGGGCCAGCCACCGCGCAGTTCCAACAGGCCGCGTCGTAGAAGTGGTGATTCGGAGGCCATTCGTGTCAGTGATACGAGACAAGCCAAAATCTGCGATGCAAGCTCGGAATGAACATGTAATAAGTATATTGAGGCCCTTCAGATCACCGTGAACGATCTTCCTGCTATGCAGGTAGGCCAGCCCAGAGGTAACGTCATAAACCTTGAGAGAACTGCATCAGCATAACGCATTCCATGCACCAGGCACTACGGAAACCGAACACATTACTCACCAGCGTGTAATGGTCCACATCTTCCCTTTTCGTGGCCTTCAAGAATTCAACAAGATTCCCCTTCTCCATCCATGGAGAAATCAAACACAGCTGCTGAGTGTGCTCGAGTCGATATATACCAAAGAAGGGCAATACGTTTGGATGCTTCAATTGGCGCCATAGAATTGCTTCCCGCAAGTATTCCTATTGAAAACAGGAAGTCGGTCATATGTCGACGGACAGCAAAGCAGCCTACGTTTGTCAATTTGACCAAGTCGGATTTGAGGTACACTTTCACGACCTTCAAACACACCAACTCGCTTGAGTCGCCGATAGTTCCCTTCCAGACATCCCCGAACCCTCCCGCAGTGATAGGAAAGTCTCCGATCTTCTTCACATTCTGTATCGACAGACATGTTGGGTGTAAGCCAGAGTTCTTTGACAGACGAAGCATGGCGGAGAAGATTGCAGGTCGTAACTCTGGCGATAGATCTGGGTAGTCTATGAGCTAGAAGGAGGTCAGATTGCATTCGGTTCGCACGGACTGAGACTCGCCTGCTGCATACGATCCAGCCACTGTTGAGCAGGACGTTCCTTCTTGGTCAAAAAGCTCTGCAACCTCAACTTGTCCGCGAAAGTCCACTTCAGGGTCTGTTCAAGGCGTTTCAATTCCGTCTCGGATGCCATAGGTGTCTTCAAAGTCGAGCTATGAGGTGGCTTTAAGTGAAAAAAGGGCGGCAACCAACGCCGTCTGGTTGATCATCGACATCACTGAGTATCACTGACAACCAAGATCTTGTTCCGCTCCCATCTTTCCGTTTTCAGTCGAATGGTAGTAAAGATGCGTGGAGTTTTGCCATTGGTGACGGTTTTGCGAAGACTTCTGTGATGTCGCGATGGGAACCGACTAGGATTTGAACAACGAAAGGGACAGAACAGACTCAGGGTGGTACCTGGTTAGTGCGCCCGCGATTAGGTCCCACGAATTCTTAGCAAAGCTAATTAGCAGGAGACCCGCGAAACCTTTTTAGCTTAGCATATTAGCATTGCTAATTAGCAGGTTTTTAGCGAAATTTTTTGAGCCATTTTGAGGCCATTTCTGGAGTAAATTCACGGTTTTTCGGTACCCTAGAGACCTTAAGTCTCCAGTATAAATGAATTCCTTCAGATTAGCAACCTCCTCGACGAGCGTCCGACCATCTTGAATGTTTGGTCACCCTTCTGAAATTTAGGCGCTCAGGCGTTGTCATTCGTTCTTCCAGATGCGACTACGTCATGAGCGAGTGTCCTGGCCGAAGGCTTTGAGCAAAAAGTACCATCATAGAATGGTACCTACATGGACTCTACGCCCAGGAGAGTACTGTAACACCTATTTAGCAGTCACTGGCTAATTAGCGCTGCATTTCTGGGGGGTCTGAAGGGCACCGCTAATTAGCTGCTAATTAGCGCTTGCTAATTAGCATTGCTAATAACTTCGACCTAATCGCGGGCGCACTATACCTGGTGTTGGTTGTGAGTGAGAGGAAAATCGGGCCGGACCTCCTCCGTCATAAAATCGAAAACGGACGAGCTCTGCGTTCAGCTTGAGCCTGCTATCCAGATACCTCAACATGGCATGCTCCTTTCAGCTCCTCGCTAATGGTGCTGTCCTTTTGACATTCAATTCAGATACACAGTATGGTTCCAGCTATCGGTCTTGTTCCTTCGGACCATATAAACCAGAACAACAATATTATACACCAATCTAACATGTTTCTAACGTGTTCGACGATGAATTATACTACAAACTACCAGTTATTAGTCGGAAACACGTCCATGCGCGTACGCTACGGATTATTCGGTCTTGCTGGTGAACTTGTCGCTGGGAAGTGAGTCGCGCAGGGCGGCCGAAGGGGTTTTTCGTCGATCTTTTCTTCACATGCACTCGTCAATTCAGATAGCAGGCCACTTCCCTTCTCGAGCGCTACTTTTTGCGAGTCTGACATGACTGGGAAGCCTGTGTGCACCATTAGTTGGGAAGATAGAAAGCAGGCGAGAGAGTCAAGAACAAACCAGTCGATATCATCTACCCCCTGTGGTCCCGGTCAGTTGGCCCGAGTTATTGCCACTGACCTCCTGGTAGACGACTCGCACCGTCCCAAAAACCTTTGATAACGTCCTGAAGAGAGTGTGACGACGCTACTGGCAATATGAGTATGGGTGTGATGACCTGCCGTTTCAGAACGGAGTCACATACTTTCGTTTGTCCCAACAGCTGACTGTACCACATCCTTCAAGTATGGGTTTGGGCCTTCAGGCGAGGCTTTTTGCACCACTGGCAGGAGATGTATCGCTCAAAGGCTCACGTACAGCGGTGCCTATGACACAAAATGTCAGTCCCGATCTCTGAAACATAAAGAAGTAGTATACAAGCCATTTTGGCGAATAAGAATCGATAGTGGAGAGTGGGAGAAGGGCGTGGAATGGTTCTGCTTTCGTAAGAATGAGTACAAAGTTGTGGAAATGTTCATTTGACGTACGAGCTCGATTCTTGCCTCGCCCGGCTTGACGGAGACTCCAGAAGCTGAATGTTTGTTTCTAGGGAAGTAGAGGGGTTGAATTCAATCTGCGAGCTTGCCTCAGGTATGTCGTTCAGGCGATCTGCGTCTGGTGCTGCACTCTTCGCGATGCTGTCTAGTAATGGGTCGGAATCATCGTGCGCTCGAGTTTCGTCCTCGAAGGAAGTGACTGGAGCGTGAACACACGGAGAAGGGGAAGAACGCAGAGCGGGATCCCCAGTATAACAATGAGTGGGTTCCCACTTGGAACGATCAGATACACTCACGAGCTTGCTTCATGGCATATTCCAGGGCTTGATGTGTGTTCAGCCACGCAGAGTCAAAGAGGGTGTCTGGAAGCCTCAACAAGAGATCTTCCAGATACGCGTCCGCCAAATACCTCGAAACGGTCACCGGATGGAAGTCCAACCCGTTCTTCAGTGCCGTCCTGAACGAGAAGCTCCCCAACGCCGAGTTCCTGTGCATCCCCAGCCGGCGGTGTTGTACTCTCTCCAGCCGTGACCATCGATACGCGAAACCTCCTTTCCATCCCCAAAGTTCTTCCCAATTGCGGAGGAAAACTGTATCGGCATCCAGGTAGATCCCTCCAAATCGGTGATAGAGGACGAAACGCGCCATATCCGACAGGATAACCAAAAGTCCGTCATAAGTCGACGAAGACTTCGATCCCAAGGAGTTAAGTGTATTGTCGCTGTCTGCCTTCTTCGATGTCGATGGCGCCGCAGAACCGTCATATTCCACGTCTTGAATTTGATGACGTCTTTGAAGTGTGGATGCAAGAAAGCTGCAGCCCACGGGTTGGCCTTCAGAGACTCGTACATGTCGCCTAGGGCGTTGGGATTGGGTACAGCAGCTGCAGGGCCGGGGTTGATCCACAGCCAGAATGGAGGTCGGCATACACGCGGACTGGCAGGCCAGTCTTGGAGATGGTTCCCAGTGTTTTGGGTGAGAAGGAAGGATAGTAGAGCGAGATACGGCTTGTCTGTGAAGGGACCCGCCCAGAACATGTGAAAAAGCTTGGGATTATCTGTATCGCAAGGTTCGGAGGGCTCGCTGTGGAGGAGGGGGTAGTTTCAGGTGCGGTTCCCACTCGGCACCTCGTTTCTGTGTTAGGCCGGTGTTGGGATGTTCGTGCTCTTCACCAAGGTGTCGATGTACAGGTATGGGAGTGAAGGCGGGTTCATCTTCAGCGATCTGAGTCTCTGTAGAGTTGGCCTCTTCGAGATAGATGTACTTCCAGTCGTCCAATCTTCCTGCGACGTGCCCGTTGACCGTTATCGAGACTTCCGCCTGGCCGGAGCACCTAAAGGCAGTCATGTACGTACTAAAAGAAAGTTCAGTGATTCGAACTAACGTTGAAGTCATGAATAAACGCACCTTTCCTTCGGAGAGATCTCCTTTTGTCCATTGTACCCACTATCCGTATGATATTCGGTCTCTAGAACATCGTGTGGATGAGTCGTCGTCATTTCATGCTGCTGCGACCGGTCCTCGAAGATTTCTGGAGCAGGACGGCGAGACTATCGGGTACCAGCTGATTCATTAATCATGGGCAAGATAGGTACAATGGCGAATGGTACCCGTGAGGAGAGTTGGATCATGGGCGGCGGTCGGAGAACTCGACTCACTAACCGAGGGCCACTTAGCAGATAAAAAAGCTTATCAGCGCCGGAAAATATCCTAGGCATGGCTGTTACCCATGCCCTACTTGCTGCGTAAGTAGATAAGTTATGGATCGAATCATGAGTGCGTCCCAAATCGGCGACAGGTGAACTTGCACTCACAGGATCACGGTTAACTTGAACTTGAATTATCGAGTGACGTGATTTCATGAGTATTGAGCTGGCGAGTTCAGTTGAACATTCAATAACGAAAATGCTGAGCATTGAGGGCGTTCGGAAGGTGGAGGTCGAGAAGCAACATTAGGAAGCGCCCAGGGCCATAGACGCCCAGCTGATAGGAACTCCCACGACGATGAAATTCAGCTGGCTGCCAGCTGCCCACCACCATGAAATCGCAGACGCCTACGAGCTCTGCTTTCCGCTTGCCCGATACCCTCCTAGACACTGCCATTCAAATACTTCAACATGAACGCTACTCTGTATTTCATACTCGAGCCAGCAAGCACACGCTCAGCGTGTCAACGCCAAGACTCTAGTTTAGGACGAAGGATGGTGGATGTCAGGAGATGAAGTTGGAAGGTTTGAGCGAACCTGAAGTTCTGTATAGTGTCAGAACTTTGTTCGTCTCGTGAGATCCCTATCTGAACTCCGAACGCATACTGAAACTGACGAATCACATTTGATAGCTCGTGGATCCAGTAGTGTTTTTACGCGCCAGTAAAATACTCATCCCGGCAAATCAATTTTATCGGGAAAAGACCCAAGGCATATCTTGCACCAGCTTTCTGACTCTATATCATATACCTCACAAGCTACGCTCGTACGGACCGTAATGAGCAGGTGAGTCTCAGCTCTCGTGCAGGCAGCCCAGAAGCTCATGTTATTAATTCAGGCTACAAGGATCCCATGATGTCGACAACAAGATCTACAAGGCGAAGAGTGAAAGTGAAGGGAAGAGGTGAAGCGGTCGAGCAGGATGGGAGACGGCAGTCGGATAAAGTGCATAGGGTTGTTTGAGAGCGGTGCAGACCTTGGGAGGCAAGCCTGTCGGACTCTTACAACATTCTCTTTCCCCCCATTCCGCCGGTGCCCATCATGAGGTCTGAACCTCAGTGTATGTCAATGGGAACGAAGAGCCTCGCGCGTTTACGGAGGCGTCTGGGATAGGACCTCGGATGATAACTCGATAGTAGTAAACCCATGGCTCGGCAATGTGCACTCGAAGCACTTCACATCGCTTGCGATCGTCAGGTGTATCGTAGTCTGGATACTCGAGACTAGGTTAGACGCAACAGAACGGTTGTTTTCGCGACGGGAGATCATGATACGATGATTCTCGGGCTTAGGCTTGACGATTTGTCGATGACAAATCGCAAAACGGATATCCGGCCCGGATTCTGACAACGTTGAACTCGCTGAACATGGGACTTGTCAGGACTTGTCTCTCTGATCTCACCAGGATCTCACCGCAAACAACACCCCCGCCCTGGGTCTTTCTATATCTCATTTCTGATAAACACCTGACGAGTTCCACATTGACGAAATCCTCACAAGACTGCCATCTGACTCAAAACGGAAAGGTAACGTCAGGCTATTTTGGTACATAGTGGCGATGGACTAGGACTGATCGGGGGCTTCAAATGCTGTCCGTTACAGCTGTCGAAAAAATCGAAGAAAGTTTTTTCGATTTCACGCGTTCATAAACTTTCGTTCAACTGCCAAATATTTGTGGTGCGGCGTGCCAGTCGCGTGGCAAGTTCCAGGTCCAGCAAGCTTCAACTTTCAAGGATCCCAAGCCGCGTTATGCGCACATCACACCCTTTGGACACCTGAGAAGAGTTCGAGACGTGCTCTGTCGTCTTTTGTGTACTTTGAAGGTCCAGGAGAACGCAGCTGAGGGTGCATATTTTGGTGAAGGCGTGGAGCCAACGTGTTGTGGAGTTAGCCTTTATTTTGTTTGGCACTAAACAAAGATTCTGAAGCCTGAAGGCGAGAAATCACAAAACTTTCTACAAATCTTTTCGACAGCTGTACTCAGTCATCGAAAAACAACTACCAGAAGAGAGCCATGGCATCCTACGCAGAATTGAAGGACCTCGAAAAGACTCTCCAGTGGACTTTTGCGGACAAGTCGAGGTTGCAGGGCTTTCTGGCCACGAAGGGGCACCCTGCCCAGCAATTGTTGGATCGAATGCAGCAGGTAAGGCATGAATGTGCAGAGCAAAGGAACAAAAGCTGATTTCTTTCGAGCTCACCGATTACTCACACTTAACACCGGAGCTACGGCCTGCAGTCGTCACCGCCATGCTTCGTTTGTCGAAGAACTCTGGTCTACACCCAACATGCTTGTCGATGCACAATGTGAGGAGGATTGGAAAACATCCCGTTGCTGCCGGAGGGTTCGGAGACGTCTGGAAGGGAACCATCGGCGACTCGAGTGAGCTGGTGTGTTTAAAGGTCGTGAAAGTATACATGTCGTCCAATTTGGAAAAACTGACGAATGTGCGTTGTCTTGCTATTCATCGCCGTACAACTGACTCATTAGTCTTCGGTAGGACTATCGGCGGGAAGCGATTCTATGGCGTCAATTGGAGCATCCAAACGTGTTGCCCTTTCTTGGGATATATCAACTCGAACTCGAGCAGGTTCAACATTTCTGTCTAATCTCTCCTTGGATGGAGAAAGGCAACCTCGTTGAGTTTTTGAAGGCTACGAAAAGGGAAGATGTAGATCACTACACACTGGTGGGTAGCTTGTCCCGCCTACAATCTTTGTACAGCGTAGTGCACGGAACACTGATGCAAACCTCTCAAGGTTTTTGACGTTGCGTCTGGGCTAGCTTACCTGCATAGCAAGAAGATCGTTCACAGCGACCTGAAAGGCGTCAACATACTCATTACAAGGTCAGAAAGAGCTTGCATCGCCGATTTTGGCTTGTCCCGTATCACTGACTCGCAGGGCCTCCGAGTCACGACTTCCGCGACACGTCCTGCCGGAACCACACGATGGCTAGCCCCAGAGCTACTCGTCGGCAGCAGAGGGCCGTCAAAGAAGAGTGATGTTTACGCCTTCGCGTGCGTCTGTTGCGAGGTGAGCCTGCACACGAGCATACAGTTGTTTGATGGTCTCAGAACGGCATTTGAAAATAGATCTTCACTGGACTCCAACCGTTCCCCGAATACGCCAATGAAATGGCGGTAGCATTCAGTGTAGCACAAGGCAAACGTCCCTCGAGGCCAGAAGGGGCACCCGAACTCTCAAACGCGCTATGGGCTCTCATGAACACGTGCTGGGACGCAAAACCATCTTCTCGGCCGACTGCTGGTCACGTCCTTGAAAAGGTTAAAGGAATATCCCCAAAGGAGCTCACCCCGTTGGCCTCGGATTGGAGCGAGTCGCTGTTCACACAGGTCCGAGATAATATTGAATATCGTAGTAGGATCCACCAGAGAACAACCTCGTTCGTTGATCCAATCGTTCCAAGTATGGCTCCTAATTCTTCTAATAGGGATCCCATCACCTGTCCTTTCCCCTCCTCACCTGTCCACGATCCGTTCAGTTCTTCCGAGGTCGAAACTCGAGTGGACGACAACTCCGGTCTATCATCAAATAGCGGCGTGAAGGATGTATCATCGCACCCAGATCACCTGAAGAACATATATGAGGCGCATCCCCAGGTTCAATCCAACGGTAGTCTTCCCACTCCGTTAGAAACGGACCCCAAGGAACAGGGAGGAGAGCTGACGAAGTTGATTGGTGCGCTCTGCATCTGCTACACCTGCATCATTTCAGCAATTGATTCTTCAACTATTTTACTTCCTTCGCGATGTACACAGGCTTTATCACAGCAACACTCTCTGACGACTGGGCTCTTTACCATGACGTTTGTGAACATGCATCAGCCAGCGATTCCAATGCCAAGGAAGCTATACGGGCGTTAAGCAGAGAGTTCAAGTACGGCCAGCCCCCGGCTCAGCTTCATGCTACTCAGGTAAGTGATCCTTCTCTCATTCTGATATCTAGGCTGTGAACTTCGACCTTCACATCTAGCTTTGGGAAACCATGCTTTTAAACTCGTCAAATACATTCATAGGCCAGTCGACCTCTCGGAAATTCTTGGAAACCTTGGAAGAGCTTCTTTTGAACTCAAGAACGAATCCTGGGGTGAAAAAGCGTGTGCTAGAGGTTCTGGCCGCTGCTGCGTATGCTAACGAGGGTAGTGAGTGATCTCTGTCTTGTCTTATGCTCTGGTGTTCGAACCGTCTTGAACATCTTTTGCGAGTAACCCTCTCTTTTTTTTGCGGCTATTTTTGTGGTTTCTCCTGATTGTACGCAATGGAATGCTAAATTTGGTGCTGTAGAGAAAGATAATGGATTTTGTGGCCTTTGGAAGAAAGTCAAACCGCACGACAAGTCGGATGAGGTATGTGGTGATTACCCTCTTCTTAACCTCTCACTAACTGCGACCAATAGGGAATGCCATTTGACACGGACGATGCCATGTTCAATCCTCCTACGGGTGGTGATCAGCGGTCCTACTCTGAGTCTCTGCCGTGTCAACAGCCGCGACTGCATCCAAATCATCATCGTATCGGCCAACAGCAACGGTATGATCACCAGCAACAGCAACACACGCAACAGAATCAGAGTCAGCCTCCCAACAGCCAGCCCGGCAAAACTGGCGATCTACTTCCGAAACCGAATGGCGATGCTGCGAAGGAGAGGACCAAGGATAGGGGAGAAGGGCGAGAATGCGATCCCGACCGGGAGCGCAGTAGCGGTCGAGAACGCAAGGATTCGAATTGTGAACGTGATCTCGAACCACGGGAGAGGGATAAAGATAAAGACCGGTCGCGTCGTGAACACCGCGATCGGGACAGAGGCAAAGACGAGGACCGAGACCTGTTGGCTGCGCTTGGGCAGTACGAGGTCCTTGAGAGGGCTACGAGGGAAAGGAAGGTTGAGGAGGATAGCAAGAATCATGTTGGCGGGAGGAGGGGGAGGGTGAGTTTTTCCCTGCTATTGATCGGCAGAATGAACCTTACTAACATCTTTTTCACCCTCCTCAAACAGGACAGGATTGGAGGGCAGCTTCATCAAGAGGAACCACGTTTATCTCCAGGTCGCACTCCCCCTACAAGTACAAGATCACCGAGCCCAAGCCTACATACCAGCGGTGCAGGGGCGCCTTCGAGAAGTCCTCAATCGGCCCCACTTTTGCCAACACCTGCGCCTCCTCTTATTCTTTGCCCCGGCGGGCGCTCGGATTTGGCAAGGCCCTCGTCTATCCTTCTCGGTGGTCTCGCTTTCGAACAGCGTGCTCCCTATAGCCATTCCACTCCTCCTCCTACACAGCCAGGAATGAATTAGGCGCTCTGTATAAGCCCTTTTTTATATGCCGAGCATATTGCCGAGATATGTGGGCGACATATCCACGATATGGTGGCCATATCAGTGCCATATCTTGGTCCCTGGGTCACGTCACGCATGAGAATGTCACTTGTGGCCTATGAATGTCGTTGTCGTGGTTGTCGTCGTCGTCGCTGCCGCTGCTGGACACTGGTCGACCTAAACTTCGAGCTGCTTGTGTTTTTATTCAAAGACTGTATTCAGACTATTTAGGGTATATGCGCGGCGGTAGGGTACTCGTAAATTAAGAAAAAGCGTTCAGCCAAATTCTAATCCTCCCCCAGGTCGCCGGCGACCTGACCCTTCCTCAATCCACTGGCAACTGTCCTTGAAGTTGCATGCAACTTAGCTGTGGTTGAATACCATCAGCAGGAACCATAATATGAGAGCGCAGAGTGGGAACTTACCTTGATTATGGACCAGAAAAGGGCCTTGTAGAATTTTCACTGAGCCTGAGCGGCGAACATGAGAATTGGAAGCAACACCTTGGCCCGGGGTGTTTGAACTTCGCACTGGCAGTCAGGGAGAGAGAGAACAAGACTTTTTGCAGTGCCGCCAGTCCAAATTTCGGACCGGACATCCGTTGGCTAGCTGAGCTGGGACAGCACCCCGCACCCTTCATGGCAGCGTACTCACTACTGGGCTTGCGAGCTGGATAGAGATAATGGATAGTAGGTAAATATGTGGGGATATACGATACAACTGTACGGATTAAACTATAAAAAACACCTCCATCTACAATCACGCCTTCTGGGGGGAAGTAAAGAGAAAGGGAACATGTTAGTCGTCCGTAAGTAGTATTCATGCAGGGGTTCTAACAAACCAGAACGGAAAGACAGACGCAATAACGAGAAGGGAGGGGAGCGTGAGAATAGGAAACAAGGAGAAGCCCAGGAAGAAAATAACCACCAAAGAAGCAATAAGAGAATATAGTGGCCGATACTTTTGGTTCTATAACACAACACACGACGTACCAACAAACTCCTACTCCTACTTCCATTGTATCCACTCTCCGTACATATTCGGCCTCTCCCCCCTGATGTAACCTTCGAAAGTTCGCTTCATCACCGTCGACCAGTCCAAGTCGCGCTTGTCCAGATCAACAGGATCATCGAGTGGATCCTGGTCATCCTTGACAGATATGGTCATGCCAGACTCCATTCTTAACGCTTTACGCGCTTGTCGTTCACCAGCAGCGAAGCGAGTCCCGAGGTCAGGCCAGTTTCGAGTTGGGTCGAATGGTTTCCACCTGTGTGCAGTACCATGGTAAGTATTGTGCATACGTGAAGAAAGACAAGCACATACCAGAAGTTGTGGAAGTGATAGAAATAAGCTCCCTTAAAGAACCCGTGGAATCCGAGAGTCTGCGGTGCAGCGCTGGCTGCAAGCGGAGTGTCGAAAAACTCGGAGAATCTAGTGGATGGAACAAGTCAGTCTGAGCGATCTACCCGCAAGAAAAGAAGGTACCCACTCAGTAAAGTATGGCTGAGGCGGTCTGTCCCTCTGGTAATACTCCGTGTTCAGCCACGCGGAGTCAAAGAGGGCGTCTGGAAGCCTCAACAAGAGACCTTCCAGATACGCGTCTGCCAAATACCTCGAAACGGTCATCGGATGGAAGTCCAACCCGTTCTTCAGCGCCGTCCTGAACAAGAAGCTCCCCAACGCCGAGTTCCTGTGCATCCTCAGCACCGCGGTGTTGTACTTCTCTAGCCGTGACCACCGATACGCGAAAGCTCCTTTCCATCCCCAAAGTTCCTCCCAATCACGGAGGAAAATTGTATCGGCGTCCAGATAAATCCCTCCAAACCGGTGACAGAGAACGAAACGCGCCATATCCGACAGGATCACCGAGATTCTGTCATAAGTCGACGAAGACTTCGATCTCAACCGGTTAAGCATATCGTCGCTGTCTGCCTTCTTCGATGTCGATGGCGCCGCAGAACCAGATTCCCCGTTCTCGCCTTCTTCGCTCTCCTCGGAAGTGGTCTCTGGTTCAGCCTCCTTGTGCTTGACATTGATGACATGCCCACCAGAGTTGAACAGCGAGTCCTGCAACGCCCTCCATTCCTTCTTTATCTCGGGCACACCGTCCAGCTGCTCCGTCGTATTCCACGTCTTGAATTTGATGACGTCTTTGAAGTGTGGATGCAAGAAAGCTGCAGCCCACGGGTTGGCCTTCAGAGACTCGTACATGTCGCCTAGGGCATTGGGATTGGGTACAGCAGCTGCAGGGCCGGGGTTGATCCACAGCCAGAATGGAGGTCGGCATACACGCGGACTGGCAGGCCAGTCTTGGAGATGGTTCCCAGTGTTTTGGGTGAGAAGGAAGGATAGTAGAGCGAGATACGGCTTGTCTGTGAAGGGACCCGCCCAGAACATGTGAAAAAGCTTGGGATTATCTGTATCGCAAGGTTCGGAGGGCTCACTGTGGAGGAGGGGGTAGTTTCAGGTGCGGTTCCCACTCGGCACCTCGTTTCTGTGTTAGGCCGGTGTTGGGATGTTCGTGCTCTTCACCAAGGTGTCGATGTACAGGTATGGGAGTGAAGGCGGGTTCATCTTCAGCGATCTGAGTCTCTGTAGAGTTGGCCTCTTCGAGGTAGATGTACTTCCAGTCGTCCAATCTCCCTGCGACGTGCCCGTTGACCGTTATCGAGACCCCCGCCTAGCCGGAGCACTAAAAGAATATTCAGTGATTCGAACTAACGTTGAATTCATGAATCAACGCACCTTTCCTTCGGGAAGATCTCCCTCCGTCCATTGTACCCACTATCCGTATGATATTCGGTTTCTAGAGTATCGTGTGGATTCGTCGTCGTTCCATGCTACTACAACCGGTCCTGGGAGATATCTGGAAGTCAAGACGGTGAGACTATCGGGTACCAGCTGTCAGTCCCACTCACCGATTCATTAACCATGCGCAAGATAGGTAACGAATGATACCCGTGAGGATGATCTACTTCCGGTCAGCCAAAAAGTGAGTTGGATCATGGGCGACGGTCGGAGAACTCGACTCACCAACCAAGGGCCGCTTAGCAGATAAAACAGTCAATCAGGGCCGTGAAATAGCCTAGGCATGGTTGCTACCCATGACCTGCTTGCTGTGTAAGTAGATAAATTATGGATCGAATCATGAGTGCGTCCCAAATTGAAATCGGCGACAGGTGAACTTGCACTCACAGGATCACGGTTCACCCGAACTTGTGTAAAAGTGAATGGTTCTGCTGAGATTGGTTTATCGAGTGACGTGGTTTTATCAGTATCAAGCTGGCGAGTTCAGTTAAACACAGTAAGCAACGAAGATGCTGGGCACTGAGGGCGTTCGGAAGGTGGAGGTCGTTATAGGAAGCGCCCATAGACGCCTAGTTGATAGGAACTCCCACAATGAGATTTAGCTGGCTGCCAGCTGCCCACCACCACGAAACCGAAGTCGTGTACGAGCCTTGCAGTCAGCTTGACCCTGCCATCTAGATACCACAACATGGACGCACTACTCTATTTTTGTACCCGGATCAGCAAGCATACGCTCCGCGCGTCAATACCAAGACTTTAGTGCAGCACAAACAATGTTGGATGTGAGGAGACAAAGCTAAGAGGCTTGAGCGGTCTTGAAGCTCTGTACACTGTCAGGATTCTGTTATCTCGTGAGTTTTGTATACGAATCTTCGATGCCTACTGGAACTAACAAATCGCATCTGACGCATCGCTCTGCGGTAGTGTTTTTATGTGCCAGCTAAAGCAAGAAAGGCCTCAAAACATTCATCACGGCACGTCAATTTATCAGGAAAGGCTGAAAGCACACCTTGCACCTGCGCTTCGACCCTCTAATGCTATCATCTTATACAACAAGTTTCGCTCCTACGGACCGCGATGCGCAGGTGAGTTTCAGCTCTCGTGCAGGCAGCTCAGAAGTTCGTGTTATCTCAATCTAGGTTACAAGAACCCAGGATATTGACAATAGAATATGCAAATCGAAGACCGAAAGTGAGGGGAAGAGGCGTAACGGCCGGTCGAGTGGGCTGAGAGAAGGCAGTCGAATAAAGCGCATAGGGCTGTTTGAGAGCGTCGCATATGTCGGGAGGTAAGTGTTCTCTTTCCCTCTCTTCTGCACCTCGCCCATCATGAGGTCTAAACCTCCCGTTCCCTCAGTGTACAACAACGCGAACGAAAGAGTCGCATGTTCACGGAGGCATCTGGGATGGGAACTCGGTTGATAATGATAGACGTACGGCTCGGCAATATTCATTCGAAGCACTTTGTATGTTTCGACTCGAGGGTGGCTGGTGGAGGATGCAAACCGTCCGAATTAAATAGCATCTATCTTCTGGTCTGGATCGCGATTCTGAATGGACGACAGAGACTTCGGGCCGCTCATCGATATGAAGACGATTTTCCAAGACCGATGTTCTGTACGACTGCAATCACCGATAACCAGTCTCGATCCGGGTTTCTGATGACGAAACACAACATACAGCCCAGCCCACGGACCTCCTTACAAAAACCTCAACCCCACTAATCACGGCGACTTTCCCGGATGCGAAGACCTCCGCAGATACCTACCCTCTCTTCAACCTCAAGCCCATGTATTCGGTCATATACACGAAGCACACGGGTCGTACACTCACCTCTGGAAAGACGATACCTGCCCAGAAATCCAGAACGACTTCACAATTCTGCAGGAGCTGGAAGATAGAGACCCCAATGTTGCGAGCACGGTATTTGTGAACCCGGCGAATTGATCTATGGGGAAACGCAGGGCGGAGTATGTCATGAAGGAATTTGGTGGTGATGGGTTTCGACCGATCGTGATGGATCTGTTGATTTAAGATGTTTATTTTTTACATGACAGATGTTTGCACGATTCAAAATGGAAACACTCCGTTGTCGAGAGGTAAGCCTTGAGACACCACAGTAAACGACTGGCCCTGCGTCACGCGAACGGTGGAATATTCTGGAGACCCTTGAGATCCCATAAGGGAGTCGTAGGGCTAAAGATTTCCCATTCATCTCGCCTAGGGGCTGAGAATGGTAGTTGGTCGAAGCAACGGGCAGCACAATTTGAATTGTTGGATTTTCATCGAACCTGGTGTCATGTGTGGGTGCTTGTGGGTCCACAATCGCGTCACTACTCTGGCTTATGCATTATGAATAATGACCACTGACTGATTTTATCAGCCCCAGTAAAAGCGGGCAAGAACTATATTGGCTCAGATGAAACTGGAGGACTGGGAGCTTCGTGACCGTAATAACTGTAAGCCCGACCATAGAACCGTTGAACGGTAGAACCTGAGACCAAACTGACATTAACGGCCCACTCTAAAGTAATATGCGTACTGACACCATTTGCATCCAGGTCCCAATACCTACACATTGGTATGGGACACATGCATTCCTGTCGGTCTGTCGTTGACAGTGTCACCTTTGAGCGCGGTTGGCAGTTCCTGCTACTCGCTTGAACGAGTCATGCTATCGAGATGGACAAGAATCAGAACCCGGCCGGTCTGAATCCGCCATCGTCCTATTCTTTCTCTTAAACCTACAAGTTTGACGCATTACTGTTCACAATCCAGGCCGCGCTCTTACTGATCATCCGCTGAACCACCATTGGTAAAAGCGGCAACTGGTGCTCTGAACGACTCACGAGGCCTTGAGGTTGACGAGAATATCGGCGCAGAAGATGAATTGAGTGAGTGGCTCACCGTATCATCTGGCACAAGCATCTGAGATCTCGGATTGTATCGTAGTCGTCGTGGGCAATGTTGGGTACAGTGCATAGTATTTTACCAAATGCCGGCTCGATAGAAAAATTATGCTTACGTTCTCTGGCCCCATCATCAACTAACGGAAGATTGTGCATAATAACACGCCGAGTGGTCGACTGTCGTCGAAACCCTCAGCTGTCGCCGTCTAAAACTCAGATCCAGGTCCCTCATAATAACGTTTCTTACGAGAAGTCGGTTACAGACCCACGGGCGCGGGAGTATTGAACACGGCATTGTCGATGTCAAGTGGCATACCCTTTTGGAGACCATCATTCGCATTGAGTAAGGCCTTAGGGAAAGGATAAACACCACATACCTCGTCCGGCTTGTCGTGTGGTTTGACCTTCTTCCATAGGCCACGAAATTCAGTATCTTTGTCTACAGCACCAGTTTTAGTATTCCGTTGCATGCGACCAGGGGAAAGCACGAAGATAGCCGAGAAAACAACGTCAAAGGCGGTTTGAATGCCAGAGAAGGAAACGACAACAGACAAATTACTCACTACTTCCACTAGCATACGTAGCAGCGGCCAGAACGTCCAGCACACGCTCTTTGACCACAGCGTTCGTTGTTGAGCTCACAAGAAGCTCTTCCAAGGTTTCTAAGAATTTCCGAGAGGTCGACTGGCCTATGAATGTATCTGTCGAGTTCCGAAGTATGATTGCCCAAAGCTAGATGTGAAGATCGAAGTCAACAGCTTAAAAATCAGAATGAAAGAAGGATCACTTACCCGAGCAGCACTGAGCTGAGCCTGGGGTGCGCCGTACTTGAACTCTCTGCATAACGCCCGTATAACCTCCTTGGCATTGGAATCACTGGCTGATGCGCGTGCACAAACGTCAAGGACAAGAGCCCAATTTTCAGAGGATGTTGCTGTGAGAAACCCTGTGTACACCGCGAACGAAGTGAAACAGTTGAGGAATTACTAGAACGATGCAGGTGTAGCAGACTTGAAGCGTACCAATCAACCTCGTCAGCTGTCCTCCCTGTTCCTCGGGGTGCACTAGCTGCCACGACTGGCTTCGTTCTCTCTGACCATAATCCTTGTCCTTGTCCTTATCGTGACTGCCACTAGTCCGTCTGGATAGCCATCCGCCCTCCTTCCTGTCCTTCTGTTTCTCCCTGATCCCCTTCCTGACGTAGCCCGTCACCATTGTGCTCGGTGCCAGCGAGTTCATAGATGGATATCGCTCCGTCCCCGAACTGGGCCTCGAAGGCACAATCATCTCCATTGTCGCCGTTGGGTCAGTCGACCCCGTGTGTTGGTGGTGGTGATAAGTCTGATGAGGATGTCCAGTGCCCGGCAGATGCTGATGTGCATGTGGCGGATACAGCGCCCTCAATATCCCCATCGGTGGCGGCATCGATATCGAATCGTTGCTCATATTATTATGATGGTGGGTGAGGTTGGGGTTTTTCTGTTGATGAGCTTGGTCTTGAGCTGGATTCTGATCCTGATGTTCCTGTGCTCGACCACGTTTAAGATTCTGTGCGTAGTCAGGTCCAATTCGTTGCCATTGACTTCTTTCTAAACCACTCACACCGTCCCAAAAATCTTTAATGACTACTTGAAGGGATTGCGGCAATGCTACTGCGAACAAAATTGGTATGGTGGCGACGTTTCAGAGCGGGATCACGTACTTTCGATCGTCCCTACGGCTGAATGTAACTCGTCCTTCATGGATATGTTTAGGTCTTCGGGTGAGGAAACTCTTGCCTTAGCGCACGAGTTTGAGCCTTGCCGCGTGAAGCTTGACAGGACCTCCGGCGGTTCGACGTCCGTTTCTAACGGAGTGAGAAGACTACCGTTGAATTGAATCTGGGATTGTGCCTCATGTATGGTCTTCAGGTGATCCGGGTGCGATGATACACCCTTCACGCCGCTACTTGATGGACCGGAATCGTCGTCCAGTCGATTTTCGACTTCGGAGAAAGTGGCTGGAGCGTCGACAGACGAGAAGGGGAGAGAATCGGGGACGGGATCCCTAGTGAAAAAATGAGTAGTCGTACTTCAGAACAATCAAATCGACGAACGAGGTTGTCCTCTGCTGTGTCCCAGGGCTCGGTGTAGCCTCCAGCAAGTTAGAGAAGATCCGACTGTCTCCGATTTGGGACCCATTGCGCGATCCGGGGGAGAGAGACCGATATTCGACATTCTCCCAAACCTGGGTGAACAGGGACTCGCTCCAGTCTGAGGCCGGTAATACCCTTACAGCTATTTGTTCGACCTTTTCAAGGACATGGCTAGCACTTGGCCGAGAAGATGGGTTTGCATCCCAGCACACGTTCATAAGAGCCCACATCGCGTCCGATAGTTCAGGTGCCCCTTCAGGCCTTGAGGGCCGCTTGCCCTGTGCGACATTGAAGGCTACCGTCATCTCGTTCGCAAGTTCAGGAAACGGTTGAAGGCCTGTGAAGATCTGCATACAAAGTCACGATGAGATTTTGCAACGATTTCACGCTTGCATCCGGACTCACCTCGTAACAGACACATGCGTAAGAATACACATCGCTCTCCTTCGACGGCCCTCCGCTCCCGATGAGTAGCTCCGGCGCCAGCCATCGTGCAGTTCCAACAGGCCGCGTCGTAGAAGTAGTGATTCGGAGGCCATTCGTGTCAGTGATCCGGGACAAGCCAAAATCTGCGATGCAAGCTCGGAATGAACATGTAATGAGTATATTGAGGCCCTTCAGATCGCCGTGAACGATCTTCCGGCTATGCAGGTAAGCCAACCCAGAGGTAACGTCATAAACCTTGAGAGAACTAAATCAGCATGATTCATTCCATGTACCACGCACCACGGAAACCGAACAAAATACTCACCAGCGTGTAATGGTCCACATCTTCCCTTTTCGTGGCCTTCAAGAATCCAACGAGATTTCCCTTCTCCATCCACGGAGAAATCAAACACAGCTGCTGAGTGTGCTCGAGTCGATATATTCCAAAGAAGGGCAATACGTTGGGATGCTTCAATTGGCGCCATAGAATCGCTTCCCGCAAGTATTCCTATCAAAAACAGGAAGTCAGTCATATGTCGACGGACAGCAAAACAACCTACACTTGTCAATTTTACCAAGTCAGATTTGAGGTACACTTTCACGACCTTCAAACACACCAACTCGCTCGAGTCGCCGATAGTTCCCTTCCAGACATCCCCGAACCCTCCCGCAGCGATAGGATATTCTCCAATCTTCTTCGCATTCTGTATTGACAGACATGTTGGATGTAAGCCAGAGTTCTTTGACAGACGAAGCATGGCGGTGAAAATTGCAGGTCGTAACTCTGGCGATAGGTCTGGGTAGTCTATGAGCTATAAGAAGGTCAGATTACATTCATTTCTCGTACAGACTGAGACTCGCCTGCTGCATACGATCCAGCCACTGTTGAGCGGGGCGACCCTTCTTGACCAGAAATCCCTGCAACCTCGACTTGTCCGCAAAATTCCACCTCAGAGTTCGCTCGAGGCGTTTCAACTCTGCGTCGAATGACATGTCACTCTTCGGTCTCGAGCTATGAGGTGGTTTGGGTAAGATGAACACTGACCGTGTGATCTCCGGTCAACCAAGGCCATTGCTGCCGACTAAAGCTTTAAGCGATTGATGATCATTGCCAACGATCAACTTGGGAAAAGTGATGCGGGCCCGAGTGACGTGGTCTCATCAGTATTGAGCTGGCAAGTTCCGTTAAACACTTTCAGTAACGAGAATGCTGAGCGCTGAGGGCGTCTGGAAGGTGGAGGTTGAGAAGCAACATTAGGAAGCGCCCATAGACGCTCGAAACATAGAAACTCCCACGACGGTGAAACTCAGTGGGCTGCGGCTGTCCACCATCACAAAATCGTAGACGCGTACGAGCTCTGCTTTCAGCTTGCCCGATACCCTCCTAAGCACTGCTATTCAGATAGCTGAACATAGGCACGCTACTCTGCATTTCCTGCTCGAATCAGCAAGCACACGCTTCGTGCGTCAACGCCAAGACTAATGCAAGATGAAGGATGTTGGTTATCAGGAGATCAAGTTGGAAGATTTGAGTGGCCCTGACGCCCTGTGTAATGTCCGGATCCTGTTCATCTCGTGAGCTCCGTATATTGATTTCTGCAGCCTACGACAACTAACAAATCTCGTTTCACGGATTGCTCTGTGGTGGGTCCAGTGTTTTTGCGTGCGAGCTAAAACAAGAATGGACTTGAAACAACCATCCCGGCACGTCGATTCTTCAGAAAAGGTCGAAGGCACATCTTGCACGGGCTTTCCGACTCTTCAACACTTCGTGTTATAACACAGGCTACGTTCTTACAGACCTCAATGAGCAGGTGAGTCTCAGCTCTCGTATAGGCACTGGCTCAGAGTCAGAGGTTCATGTTCTCTTCATTCAGGCCACAAGATCCCCAGGATAGAAGATATGCGAAGCGAAGAGTAAAATTGAAGGGACGAGGTGTAGCAGTCGAGCGGGTTGAGAGAAAGTAGTCAGATGAAGTGCACAGGGCTGTTTGAGAGCGTCGCAGACATTGGGGAGGTGAGCCTGTCGAACTCTTACGATGTTCTATTTCCCCCTCTTCCGCTCCAGCGCCCATCATCTCGTTTCCTCAGCATACGTCAATGGAACCATGGAGCCTCGCGCGTTCTGGGATGGGGACCTCGGACGGTGGCTCGGCAACGTGTCGTATGATTCGACTCGACGGCGGCCGGCTGAGGACGCTGTGTGCCTATTGTCACCGGTACCTAACCTCCACTCGAATGCCTAAACACAAAACACAACTTCAGCCTAACCCCCGGATCTTCCTACCAAATACTCGATTGCAACAATCGCGATGACTTTGCTGGCTATGAGGACTTCCAGGAACGCCTCACCTCTCTTCAACCTCGAATCCACGTATTCAGCCCCCATACACAAAGTGCACAGAGCGTAAGCTCATCTATGGAAAGACAACCTGTCCGGAAATACAGAATGACTTTACAGTATCATCAGAAGAATGGACGGCAGAGACCTAGGTGTTGACAGCACGGTGTTTATGAGCTCATCGAATTGGCCTTTAGGCCACGAAGGAATTTGGTGAGAAACGACCGAGGTTCGACCAGTCATTGTAGTCGATTTGTCGTACTAGTGACTCCCATTGAGGCACGAGTCTCTCGATATATAGAGCTATCTGTATGAAATTGGTCAAGAATAGACCTCTCGGGGGTATCACGCTCTTAAGTTAGGGGGTGAACCCGTCAGACATGAAACGTGCTATTGAATCATTATTTTGGTGCGGGAACGTTCG
Source organism: Marasmius tenuissimus (assembly GCA_029532415.1). Lineage (NCBI taxonomy): Eukaryota > Fungi > Basidiomycota > Agaricomycetes > Agaricales > Marasmiaceae > Marasmius > Marasmius tenuissimus. The sequence goes on from JAQOTA010000053.1 coordinate 5,298,781, forward strand.
TCTGGACGACGACTATCCCCTTAGCTTGTCTCATCTCGTGAAGCTATCTACATCTTTCAGCTAGTACGACTGTTACTGGCTGGTAGTAGCCTCGCCCAAACACCCGCGGGCAGTACAAACCGTTTATTTTCTCCGTGACGGAGGCACGGGCCATGTTCAGTACTCAGTTTGACCCTCATGAAGTAGACTTTCACTTTGGAATCAACGGCAGTCTTCTGGGATGCAACTCACATGGCGATCCTGATCGCCGGTGTCGCATGTGGGTCTTTGTGGGTCCAAGATCGATTATCATATCACACCTTTGGCCTCACGTGAACTCGCGAAGGGGGAGTCTCTTTCTAGTTTTCTAGTCAGAAGCATGGTACTCTTAGAGTGTTCATGACCAATGGTGCCAGGTTGTCAGTCTTGACCAAGGTCCGGGAGCAAGAAGACGAGAATGAGGACTATCGCTACAATAGCATTAGTCCCGTGTAACCAGACCGACGATACTACCTGACGATCGCAAGCGAGAGTGAACGACTGACAGAGCGATGTAAATGTCCCTCAATAGATGGATGAATTAGTCAGAACAAGATGTAGGCAATTGACAGTATGTACCTGTGTGTTGGTCAGCCAAAACGACCAAAACTTGCAGACGATACCCAGTAATAATACCGTCATTCGCCAACATCCTCCGCTCACGACGATATTCAGTATCACTCAACCTCTATCAATTCCGGGTGTATCAACGACACCAACCCTTCCCTCGTTCAGTCTTTGCCTCGTCCTCTCTGCAACGGCATCATATGCATAGTGTACCAACAGCCCTAGAGTAAGCCCAACTAAGGGCGGCACGTCAAACCATACGGCGTATACATCTTCGAGTATACTGATATGGGCAATAGACAGGAGTTGTGTACACAATATCGGCATGGTGCTTTGCATTCCTGAGTCTGTCGTTTACAGTGCCACTTGTCGCTTTCGTGTCCGCGTGCAGGTTGTAGCCGTTGAGTTACTTCGACCCCGGCCGTTCTGAGTCTGCAATCATCCTGACCCCCTCATGATTCTTGATTCTTTGAAACCCAATCGCCTAAGGATGGACATGTCAAGCAGCCGAGTCCGACACCTTGTTTGAATGGCTGCTTTCTCGTTGTTTGTCGCGTCTGTCGCGAAGGTGTTCAATCACCGTCGAGCGATTGTGACTGCTGAAGAACGAAACAAGGTGGCTGCATGGAACGACTATAGGACATGGTCAGGTGCTTCATCGAACTCTAATGGCCGCTGGATCACAAGATCCACTCACTTCCAATGGTTCCATCGCCTTTCCAGACCTGCCACCAGCTTCCGTCCCTTTCGAGGATGTCCAAGATATCGTTTTTAGCAAATGTGAATGCGTTAGGATTACCGGGAAAGGCACTGTCTGTTTTGAGAATTGGGACTGAGTGTGACCAACAGCTACAGAAAATCACGCACAATCGTGCAAAGCCCTCGCATAGTCTTCGACCGGAAGTTCGCTGTCAACGGACAAGAAGTTTGATGGAGCCACTAGAAGGAAAATATACATATTTATGTATCAGTCAGGAAATTCTGGAACCGCAGAGCTGAGAGGAGGTACTCGCTTCCAATAGTTCCATCCAGTGCCTGAGCCTGCCACCATACATCTTCGGTGTTCAGGATATCTAGAGTTGCACCCTTGTCGAAGGATAGATCAGTCGGATCCTCACTCGTATCTATGAGATAGATGTTGGTCAATTTAGAAGACTGAACGACGAGAAGCGGCATACAAGGGTAGTGCGCTACGGCCCTGAAGATTACAGGAGCTGCTGCGGAGGGTGTCACTGGAACGGAATTGCCTTTGGAATGAGTTGTGTGAGGAGAAAATTGAACGCCGGGTGATTGTTGACGAATTAGGCTTGGCAAAGTAATACGTGCTAAGATTGTTGAGGGGTCGAGGTCCCCAAAGACCGGAATCAGAAGGCTGAATGGGGCAACTGTCAGAGATGGCGAGGTTAGTCAAATGTTCTGATCACCAGAGTACAGGAGATTGACTCGCTTCCAGAGGTTCCATTGCCTTTCTGGACATGCCACCTGTCTTCATTTTTGTTTAGGATGAGCAAGATATCATCCTTAGCGAAGGAGACTTTGTTGTGAACGTCGGGCGAGGAGACATCTATTCATGATTAAGGTGAATGACCAAAGACTACAGAGGAGTACACGTACAATCATGCAAAGCCCTTGCATAGTCCACGACCGGAAGTTCTCCATTGACAGTGAAGAAGTTTCATCAGGAAAAAGGGTCATTTGACTTACGTACCTTAGAAAGCGAAAACTTGCTTACAGGGTCCAATAAGCCATATTTTACTTTGTAAGAACCCTGCGCTTTGTAGCACATCTCAATTTCCTTAGAGAATGCTTGATGGCCAATGCCGCCTGGTTTGCTTACATGGAATAATTGCTTGCCATTAGATCTGGCGACCCTACAGGGTTTGGGTACCTCGAGACGACTCAATGTATTCGAGATGACAGTAGGAAAAGAGTTTGCGATGAAATTCCAGGCGTACCTAATACACTTGAAAGCTATACACTATATCCTAGTACTATCGACTTTACATGGCGGGCGCAGATTGTAAATACCACCCAGACCACCAATTGTTAGATCCAACCCGCGCTCGGTCGACGGTCTTTGGTTACAGTTTGGCTTCTTCGACGCGTTGTTGTTGAGGCCATTGAGCCTTGCAATACAGCGATAAAATGGGAGTACTGATATCTAAGAATGTTACATTAGTGTGACTCATAAAAAAAGGAAAAATAAACGCACGCAGCACCCAATCTCATGACCTCGCCCTTAGTCCAGCACAGTCGCCCATCATCAGCTAACCTTCCCTATGCATTTGAGTTGTAGCCATGGTCCTGCACAGTGTCGTCAAGAAAAGGTGTTGTTGAGGTCGGACTCTGGGAGGCCATTCAACGTTGAGGTGGGAGTCGGAGGCGAAGATCGAGAGAAGGGCAAAGTTTTGTGTTGTGACTTGCCGTGACTGTGGTGCAAGCCACTCGGGTATTTCCGAGGAACTGCACAGTTGTTCTCACGTTCCCGTATAAGAGACGGACGCATTATTTTTCAAGCATAAGTCCGATTGACTTCTTAATACTTAACTTAGCATATCTAGAGTACTTAGTTAGCTATCATCTTTGTACAGTCTCGCAGAGCCAAGGGCACTCTGGTGCCCAAATCAGCGAGTGTAAGCAATCAAGGTTGGTCCCAAAGGTAATTGGCTTGAGCTAAGACCCAAGCCTTTCGCCCAAGGCTAAAGTACGAGTGCATAAGTCCAAGCACTCGGGTTCTAAGCCAAAGGACCTGGTCCTAAGCCAAAGCTCGTCTAAGTCGAACGAACCATTTTCCTGATGTTGACAGAACCGCTAGAGGGAGGGAAAGACATTATCAGTCACAAAGGTTCGGAACCACAGAATTAAGATAAGCCACTCACACCCGATGGTTCCATCCGGTGCATGGGCCCACCACCAGTCGCCTTCATTATCTCAAATATCTAGGATCACACCCTTGGTGAAGGATAGCTCGCTCAAAATCGTACGCGTATCTGTGAAACAAGTATCGGTCAAATCACATGGAACAACGTGAAGCAGCATACAAGAGTAGAGGGCTTCAGCTTTGAAGATCACGGTAACGGTTGCAGGAGATGCTGCTGGAGCGCGATCAACTTTGGGCTGAATTGTAGGAGGAGGCCGAGGAGGGGGAGCAGGAGGAAGAGGGGTTCCGTTCTCTCTGGAAGGTAGGGGAGAGTGAAAGTGATCTTCTACATTTTCCCACACTTGGTTTGACAAGGACTCGCTCCATTGCCAATCTGAAGCCAATTCATGTGAAGTCATTTCTGCAACCTACCCAAGGACATAGTCAGCAGTCGGTCAAGATGATGGCGTTGCATCCCAACACACCATCATCAGGGTCCACATCTCATCCGAAAGTTCAGATATGTCCTCTGGCCTCGAAGGACGATTTCCTTGTGCCACGTTGAACGCAACTGCCATCTTGTTAGCAAGTTCAGCATACGGTTGGAGTCCAGTAAAGATCTACATTAATATTATGTCAAAACCGTCAAACAATTTGTCGCTCCGATACCACACTCACCTCATAGCAGACGCAAGTGTAAGAGTACATGTCGCTCTCCTTTGATGGCCCTCCACCACCGAGAAGTAGCTCTGGGGCCAACCACCATGCAGTGCCAACAGGCCGGGTTCCGGAAGTCGTAATTCGAAGGCCTTGCGTGTCGGCGACGCGGGATAACCCAAAATCTGCGATGCAGGCTCGGAGTGAGCCTGTTACAAGGATGTTGATGCCTTTCCAGTCCCCGTGAGCAATCTTGCTGTGTAGGTAAGCCAACCTGGAAGCAACATCGTAGACCTTGAGATGCTCGCATCATTATTCAGCACACTACGGTGGAGACCGAGCTACTCACTAATGTGTAGTGGTCTACATCTTCCCTCGCTGTAACCCTCAAGAACTGGACGAGGTTGCCTTTCTCCATCCACGGGGAGATTAAACACAATTGCTGAGTTTGCTTGAGCTGGTAGATTCCAAGGAAAGGCAATAAGTTTGGGTGTTTTATCTGGCGCCATAGAATCGCTTCTTGCAAGTATGCCTACCAAGCAATGAGAAGTCATATATGTAGCGGCGACAATCGAGCCAGTAATGCACATTCAATAGTTTTTGCAGATCAGAATGGAGGTACACCTTTACCACCTTCAAACACACAAACTCATTCGAGTCACCAATAGTTCCCTTTTAAACATCCCCAAATCCTCCAGCGGCAACTGGATATTCTCTGATCTTCCTCATGTTCTGTATAGATAAACATGCTGGGTGTAGGCCAGAATTTTTTGACAAACTAAGCATAGCGTTGAAGATTGTAGGTCGTAACTCTGGTGCTAAATGTGGGTAGTCGGTAAGCTAGAGCTGGGTCAACTTTCACTCCCTTTCGTAAACCACCGTGGCTCACCTGCTGCATACGATCCAGCCATTCTTGTGCGGAACATTCTTTCCTATCCAGAAGGCCCTGCAACCTCGACTTGTCCGAGAAAGTCCACTCAAGAGTTCCCTCGAGGTGTTTCAGTTCTGCGTCAGATGCCATGGGTCCCCGAATTACCGATTACGAGGTCTTGAGGGATATGAACCGGATAGCGATATGAATCATGAATGTCCTGCTGATAATTGGTACGTGGCAATCCCTGCAATTTCAAACTCTGACTTGGACTTGAGTCTTTCCAGGTCCTTCCCGGACCCATGGGCATTGGCAGATTGACGTTGAGGCCAATTTTGTAATCTCTAACAGCTAAGGTCAAGCCACGGTCAAGGTTTAGTCAGAGAAAATGTACCATTCGCCAAAATAAAGAATTCCTTCAGCCCCTTGAGTCGTGAACTGACCCCTTGTCTGGTTTTCTGATTCCATGTTGCGTGTTTCTTATAGTTTTCTGGCAATCAATTTGATTCAGTTGCCGGCTGCACCCACCACAAAATCGAAAACACATATGCTGCCATTCACGTATCTCAACATGGACGCGTAACTCTGAATTTTCGATACTCATGTCAGCTAACGCAGTACACTTCGCGTGTCAGTGCCGAGACTCTAGTGCAGGACGAAGGACATTGGATGTCAGGAGATAAAGTTGGAAGGTTTGAGGAGTTGTGAAGCTCTGTACTGTCAGAATTATGTTCATCTTGTGAGTTCCATATATGGAATTTCAATTTCTACAAAAACTAACAAATCACATTCAATGGATCGCTCTATGGTGGATCTGGTGTTCTTATGTGCCAGCTAGAGCAAGAAAGACTCAAAAAAACCATCTCATACCACAAGTTACGCTCTGATGAACCACGACAAGCAGGTGAGTCTCAGCTCTCATACAGACAGCTCAAAAGTTCATGTTATCTCAACTCAGCCCACAAGAGCCCACCGGGATATTGACAATAAAATATATGAATTGAAGAGCGAAAGTGCAGGAAAGAGGTGGGGCAGTCGAGCGGGTTGGGAGAAGGCAATCGGATATCGAAGTGCATGGGGCTGTTTGAGAGCATTGCAGACATCGAGAGGCAAGCCTGTCGAACTTTTGCAATGTTATCTTCCCCTGTTCCAACTTCCACATCAATATTTGGGATGGAAAATTTGGATGATAATGGTGGATGCATGGCTCGGCAACATGCATTCGAAGCCATTCGTATAATTCGACTCGAGGGTGGCTCGCTGAGGATGTGAGCGATCTGGATTGAAAAGCTTTTACTTCTCGGTCGGGGCTGAGAGTCTTACATATTGGAGGGAGGCTATGTGTACTACAAGGGCTTGGAATATGAGGATTGATTGGCAGTTTGTGTTGACCATTCTGTATATAATGGTTCTTGAGCTTGAAACTGTTCATCATGGAACGAGCAGGACTCCCACAGGCCCTCTGCACACGGTGCATCTTAGCGTATATTGCTCTGTTCTTGCCTCCCCATCTTACTCATCTGAAGTAAGAACTATAGTGACACGATCAAAGTGTATCCAATTGATATTTGGCACCCATAGTCATCTACAACTACGTCACATACGTACTGTCCAATACGATCTTTCTGCTTTTTCATCTGGAAAGACTGTTATATACAAACTTTGTTTTCTCTGGTATCCGTTTGATCGTTGGCTTGTATGCTGAACACTCGGTGCATTGTTTCCGCAAACATCAAGCGCTGCCTTTCCTACCAGCTTTCGATTCACATTGATCAGGATATTGCTCTGTAGCCTGGGGCCAGATTCTGGTGGTGACCGGTGACTGATGAAGTGTTACTAGCCAAAACAATATGCTCACACGATGTAAAGCGCCACTCGCAGTGTATAATAAAATCTAACTCGTAGGTCAAATCCTCCCAACACTCAAGAGTGTAGCTGAAGGGTGTGGGAATCGGGGATTGGCGTTGATCGTAGGTTCTGCTCTTAGCCAGACTGCAATAGTAGGCTGAAGGAAATCTGACTCAAGAAACTATCCAACTAAGGTAGCTTCGCCTCTGAAACCAGTTTGGAGGTCAAAAGTGGGGTTCAGAAGAGAGGTTTATAGGTTGTTTCGGGGAGTGTAAAGTTTGTTTGGTGCTTCGGAAGTGCGTTCTTAGGCTTCAACTAGCTTCAGAACCACTCAAACAGCGAGGGGCAACAAGACAATCAATCAAACAAAGGCAATAAGACTCCAATCAAGTCTGTCAATAACTGAAGACCAACTGTCAACGGCAAACAATATCCTCAGCCCAATTAGCTTCAAAAGTTCAACAATAGCTCAGCCAGTCAAGTCAGCGCCACAGACAAACAATGCAAAGTCAAGGTCAAGCAAGTGTTCAAAGGATTTTCTAGGTTTGGGCAAACAAAGTTCTATTCCATTCTAATGTCTCTCCAGAAGTGCTCCCGAGTCAACTAACTACCCAACAAGTGGAATAGCTCGTATCCTCTGAATACTAATCATACGGATTGCTTAGGGATTCTTGATGAAAACCCCACTGCTTATATACTCTAGGATTCTCTAATTCTACTGAATTGTACAAATATCGAGTAAACCATGCCTCAGAGGCATAAACTACCTACTTTGGAATATACTTGGAGAGTTTTGTGTTTAATCTACGCTTTTGAACCCCAAAGTCAAAACCAATAATTTGCTTCGGAAGTATCATCAGCCTCGAACATTCTCTAACATTCTTTTCTTCCGGGTCTCTCCTATCGATGGTTCCGTTCTGCCTATCTGCCTCCGCAGCATTGATTCTCCGGTTCTAGACTCTTCAATCGTCATAGGTCATCCTGTTCTGTCTGCCTCCAAAACATATACTCCCTTCATCTGAAGCAAAGTACTTGCCTCCGAAGTGCTACCAGATGCCTATATTCATCGAGTTATCCAGCCACTCATAGCCAGGTCAATGTTCTTTCTGTAGCTTGGATAGTTCTGACGTCCTACTATCCATATGGTCGCCCCAATATATCCAATCTTGGTGCCTTGGATACCGGGTAATAGTTCACTGGTTCAGCCAGAACTCCTACTCAATTCTTCGGTATGCCATTCCTTTCTTTCTTAGTCCCTTGCCTTCTAGTGCAGTTGAGCGCTGCGTTTGACTACCAGCACTAACTATGCCCTTAGTACAGTCAATGTCCCAATGTCCAAGTACGAGGGAGGTATGTCGAAGGTGCAAGACCTCCGATCACTGCTCGATCATTGTTTAGTGCCCAGTGCCTGGTTCGGATCCACGCCTCTGAAGCGCTAATTTCCCAGTTTCCGAAGTAAAATTTCCACTTCAGCGGCAAGTCCAGAGGTCAGTAAAAGCAAGTGCTAGGTTGTCCCAATTCCTTGCCTACTTTTCTCTGAGCACACTTATGGCACACTTGCATAACATTGAAGACCACTTCCACAACTTACTCTATAGTAAGTCTTTCTACTTTCTAGATTCCGAGGCGGCCTTCTGACTTCCTCTCCAGAGTTGTATAAGCTCTGGTGGTATCCAGAAGATTACTCTGATAAGATCAAGGAGCGCCGCATCATACTACCCATTCCACTCAACGCAGAACGAGAAGCTATCCTCAGAATCATCTTCCAGCAGTTCTTCCTCAGTCGCCACAGATCCGTCTACTGGGGCTATGTGATTTGTTACAACACGATCCAGGACGAAATCTACCTCTGCGAGGACACCTTCGACCATTTCATTCCTCACGATGCCAGCTCTGTCATCGACATGGTCGCCGAGTCCATTGCTTGAGTTGGTTCCCTCGACTTCAAAACCGCTCGTACTCCTGGAGCCGTTAACACTTGGATCGATGCCGTCGTCAGTTGTGCTGAGTGCCCAGCGCCTCCGAAGCTTGACTATACCAAGCTCTCATTCTTCAAGTACTCCCCTGTCATGGGTCGTTGGCTCTCTTGATCCTTTTCTTTCTATAATCCTATCTTATGCAATCCATTCTATACCAATTATCTAGATCATGAAACCTTCATTGATTCTTATTATCCTGAAGACTCCGACGTAGATAATTACTTCGGTTGGGATGAGGTAGCTCTAGCCAATATGGATGACTAGTGTAACCCGTAGTAAACTTAGTATACTTGAATCAATTATGCCTCCAAAGTGAGGCCTCGACCCTATACCAAGCTTCTGAGGCTCGACTGAGTCTCACTTTCCAACCATCCATGCTTCTGCAGTGACTTCCTCTGTCTATCCCTACTAGTACGGGTCTTCGTCAAGTCTGATTCTATTATTCTAATCTTTAGTACAATGCCTCCGAGCCACTGGAGATATTCCCTTATTATGACTACAGGTCCTAGTCGTGCCTCTGAAGCGATACTTTCTTCAGTTATACAACTCCTTAAGTTTTCAGAGATAAGGAGAGACGCCTCCGAGGCGCTATTCTCTCCTTATGCTAGGAACTGAGCCTTTTACTAGCCGCTCGGGACTCGCTCTAGTACTCGTATTACCCAGTCATTTCTTATCTGTTTTATGCTAAAATCGCACAAAAACAAGGCTCCGACGCTGTTTTTTAATAGCAGGCGCTACAACGATGAATACCCCCTCGTGAATCTGTGGTGGGTGGTTCCGGATGCCAGTACAAGCGCAGTTTCCATTGGTTGTTAATCGCTCCTCATAGCCAGTTCACGGTATGATGGCACAACCTTTGCCAACTGTCGTTAGGATCTCTGACAACGAGTGAATTTCTCTGACATCAAGCCCTTGTATGAGACCTCTAGCACCTGAAAGACCGTTGGCTTCAAATATGATTCGGTTATTGTGTGGTATTTAACTCGGTGCACCTCTATTATCAAGGCTTCCTCGAGAGCAATTCTTCACAGCGCGCTCACAGACGAGCCACGACTCCATAAAACGCCGTAGGTGCTCTGCAAAAATTGGCGTCAGAAATACATTGATAAACGACCGAATAGATGTACCAAATCATGTTATTGTCAGATGAACTCTCGTCTCTGTTCCCTCGTTCCCTAATTTTCTTGGTGTCCATCTTGTGGGGAGAACAAGCAGATAATCTATACCAAGCCGAAAAATAGTCAGCCGAGTGTGAGCCTTCCTGCCCAAGACAACAGCACATATGCTGACTTGAGTCCGATTCTCTCTAGACTTTTAGATCGCGCTCAACAAAGCACGGGTACTGGTTCGTCAGAATGATGTTGACGAGAAAATCTGATGTATTTGATGACATGGCTTTCGTGTGTGTGCGTGTTCAAGGGAACCGACAATATCGCCTTAAGGGAGACAAGGATATCTACAGACCAAAGCCAGCAAACAGGGTAGAACGAAGAGGAAGACACCAACTCACCGAGACGATCAACTCCGACATTGACATCTCTCCTGAATCTCTACCAAAGTCATCCCAAAATCAAGAAGAAGAAAAAAAAACAAGGTTTCCGACTCTCCCCCACTCTCAAGGTATCTCCAAGTGAAATATTGATCTGGAATTGATCTGTTACTGACTTGTCAACAAAATTGAGACTGTTCGTTGGTGGTGACCTCTACTTTGCTTGTAGCACGCCTAACTTCTAAGTTGGGTGCAGAAAGACGATGAGCAGCAATAGATCAAGTTTTGTGGAGGACAGTATAAAGGGTGATGTTGATGGTAGACAAAGACCGCGTTTTTGCCAGGGCTTTGCCACGACCTCAGAACCCTTGCTTGATCTCCCATCACGTTTGCTACGATTGTCATCATCCCTCCACCATCTGACTGAGCCAACTGTAGTCCCTGTAATACTGATCACGGTTGTAGCAATTTAAATTCAATTATCTCGACGGGAGTTTCGTGACCAACTGTGATTGCGGTAGGGTCATCAAAGTCGTCGGTGTCTTGTTCACTGCATTTCCAAAACACGCTCTGAGAGCATGTAATTATAATATACTGACACAGATGAGCGACGATTATGCATATGCAGCAGCTAGACAATCAGTGTTTAGGTAGTACGGAAGTTGGGCACAGAAGTGGATTCTATACATGAAACGTATCGAGTATTCACTACGCAGAACCCGACGAGTTTTCCTCAGGACACAGATATTTATGACGAAAAATCACTCAGAGCACCAAAATCCCGATTGCCGGCAGTAATCCTTATAGGTCCACAATCACATGGTGGCTGTGGTAGGCGATCGAGGCCACCAATTTGAGGCGAGGGACCTCTTTTCCTAGAAGTTTGTTCTGAGCAGACATGTCAGCACGGCGGAGACATTGCGGGCGATGTTGATCTAGGTTCGCATACCTAGCGGTTCAGACAAGTTTCCCGGACAGCTTTTCAAGCAAGGCTAGACCCATCCACATTTGTATCAAGTTTACGTGTGACCAGAAACACCAGAGAAGTGAACGTACAATCATACAAGGTGTTCATATAGTCCACAGAAAAGCCTTTAACACGCATGAAAGTGGACGGAACCACTGGACAGAACCATAAGAATGTCACCAAAATCCGGAATCACAGAGCTGGAAAACGCTCACTCCCAACAGTTCCATCTGGTGCTCGGGCTTTCCACCATGAGCTTTCCATATTAAGAACATCTAGAATCATACCCTCGGCAAGGGATAGATTGCTCGAATCCTCAGCGGTATCTGAAACAAAAGGTCGATCTCATTTTGCACAGCACAATGAGAAACAACATACAGTTGAAGCGGAGGACTTTGGCTTTGAAGATTGCAGGGACTGTTGCGGGGGGCACCACAGGGGCATGACTGCCTTCAGATGGAGCTGTATGAGAAATGCCGTCAAATTGTATCTCGGAGGACAGTACCAGAAAGCTGGACGGGACAGCTGTCAGAGATGGTGAGGTACTCGGTCAGTTCTGCAATTGCCATACGATAAAATATTTACTCACTTCCAACGGTGCCATTGCCTTTCTGGACCCGCCACCAATCTCCATTTTTGTACAGGATATCCAAAATCTTGTCCTTTTGAACAAACGAGAATCCATTAGGATCCCTGGGAGAAGTGCTATCTGTTTCACCAAATGGAGCTAAGTAACTAAAACCAACCTATAGAGAAGCAAACACACAATCACGCAAAGTTATCGCATGGCCCATGGGAGCGTCACCAAGGACACGTATCACATCTGACAAAACACCTGAAAGAAACGACACGGATTAGTCATGAAAGCCTCAGTGAGCCACAGAGCTCAGACACAGTACTCGCTTCCAATGGTTTCATCTGGTGTTCGAGCTCCCCACCATGATCTATGGATATTCAGGACATCTAGAACCACACCCTGGGCAAAAGATAGCCCGCTCGTCGGATCCCCAGCTATATCTATGAAACGAAGGTCGACCTCGTCATTCATTTGATGAGGTACAACGAGAAACAGCATATAGGAGTGGAGGGTTTTGGCTTTGAAGATCACGGGAACTGTAGTGACTGAAGCATGATGTCATGAAGTGCTGAGCGTCTATCAGAGACAGCAGAGGCAGAGAGTGATGGTAGCAAGCTAGGAGGGGAGCAGCAGGCTCGACTCAGACAGAGGTAAGGCAGAAACTGGTCCCAACCACAAGTTAGATCTATTGTAGAGAAGGAAAGTGAAGGAGACTGTACTACTCACCTGGTCCCAACGACAAGAGGTCAAGATGAGGGACCAGGTGAAGACTAGCTAGCTTATATACCTATCCTACAGTCAGAGCTGGAGTCAGAGTGGCTACCTATGAGTCGTGTATGAGTCAGTATGAGTCAAGGATGAATAAGGAATGAGTCAGTATGAGATAATGGGATGGCTGCGCGATGTGGGTTAGAGCTGCGCAATGGTGGGTTAAGAAAGGGAATTGTGAGAAAGAAAGATGTATAGTAAGTGACCGTAAGAAAAGAACATGTGATAATCATGTGAGTCAATGGTGGAGGGAAAAGTGGTGTCTTCATGACACGTGATTGTTGTTAGACTGAGTTGTAGGAGGAGGGGGAGGAGGAGGGGGAGGAGGGGGAGGGGGAAGGAGAGGAGGAGGAGGAGGAGGAGGAGGAGGAGGAAGGAGAGGAGGAGGAGGAAGGAGAGGAGGAGGAAGAAGAGGAGGAGGAGGAGGAATGTCATCATATTGGGAAAGCAGTCGGACATTTGAGGGGACGACTATCGGGAATGGCGAGGTGCTCAGTGAAACTCAAACTGCCAGACAATATGAGGTTCACTCACTTTCAACAGCTCTACCGCCTTTCTGGGCCTGCCACCTGTCTCCGTCTTTGTTCGGTTTGACTTTCGGAAGGAAGGGAGGAATGACGCCAAACTGCGCCTCAGACATGTTGTGGAGGTTAAATATAGCATCATCATCTTCCAATGGTACGCCCTGGCGATCCCAGTTAGCAAAATGGACCGAAGCAGGTATCAAATCTCAGCTTGTAGCGTTACCTCAGCAGGTAACTCATGTGGTTTGAATCTTCTCCATAAACGCTGGAACGATATGTAACTGTTGTCTGTCGCTGAGTGTATTCAGTTGAGGCTGGGATCTGATAACGAGTTTGTTGTTCCACGCACCATAACCGTCAATATCGTGGGCAACTGAAGCAACTACCTTCAACATGGTCTCGCGTACAACCGGATTTGTTGACTTTCGAGTCGGATCCAGTACATTCTCAATGGCATCCAGGAAACCTCGCGAGGACATTCTCCTTACAAGGTTCTTCGAGGGGTATTTTAGTAGACATGCCCATAACTTCATAGAAGGTAAGGTTGAGGGCCAGTCTGCCTCCTGCATTGTGAGAGCACATACTTTGATAGTGAGGAGCTGAGCACGTGGAGTTTCGTACTTGAACCCTCTCGCAAGCGCTGTTACGGCTCCCGTGGCCACAACTTTGATGAACGCGACACGAAAACGAAGCTGCTGGATCTTCTGTTCATCCCAAGGCCTAGAGTAGAGATCCGAACGTGTAAGGGAAGCTGTGGAATAGAACCATAGTCAAGATATGTCATCGCGTGAGTGGGCGCAATGGAACCAAACCGATCATGTCAGTAACCCACTCTCGGTGGTTACCAGAGATCAGGACGAAGAAGTTGGATGGAACAACTATAGAAAATGATGAGGTACTTGCAGCAATTAGCTAGAGGATATTCACGCACCTCCAGACTCGTGTCCGAGTTCGAGTTTGCTCACATGCCAACAGTCCCCAGTTGTGTTCTGGACGCGAAAGCGCTCGTTCTTAGCAAAGGAAAATTTGTCAAGGTCATCGGGCGAAGTGTTATCTGTTCTTCGAAAACGGAGCTGAGTTCGACCAAAAACATCAGAAAAGGGCTCGTACAAGCACACAAAGCTCTCGCAAAGACGGGTTCCCGTTTGGGTTCCCAGGGATCATCAGGCATGTGAACCAAATCCCAGGCCTCGTTTGAATGATTGACCCCTTGTTGGCAGCGAAGATATTCAATCACCGCCGAGGAATTGTGGCCGCAAAAGAACAAAACAAGGGAGCTGGGCGGGGCGGCTGCGAGAGAATGGTGAGATGCTTATTGAACTCGACTGCAGAAACGGAAGATATCCACGCACTCCCAAGGGTCCCATCGGTTTTCCGTACGTCCCCAAGGGGGTGGCAATTCTTTAATTTTCGTACGAGGTCGAATTTTTTTTTAAGCCCAGGTCGGGCATCCCCCCTCCCCCCCTCCTGCTATATATGGTAACTGCACGTGTTTCACGTGCTGGATAACTAATAATTTCACTTAGTGCTTCATTTCTTGAAAACATTGGGTGTTGATGGTGGATTTCTGGCTACAGCACACGTGAGGCACCTATCTGGTGTTTGTTCAACATAGTATAAAGCTCATCATAGACCCTCTGAGAGGCCTCTAGAACCCCTCGAAACCCGAAATTTCGGTAGGTACAAAAAATTTTTAAGGGCCTTTGGCCCCCTCCCCCCCCCCTACCTCGGACTGGAAATTCCATTCTTGCCACCCCCTTGTACGTCCCACTGATCTCCGTTTTTGTTGAGGACGTCTAAGATGTCGTCCTTGGCAAATGAGAATTCATCAGGATCTTCGGGCGAGGCGCTGTCTAGATTGAAGAAATGGTGTTGAGCATGACCAAAAGTTCCAGAAAAGCGCACGGACAATCATATAAAGCTCTAGCGTAGTCCACAGGAGCTTTCTCGAGTATGCGCATGCCAATGGATTCAACCGCTAGAAGGAACATTAGACATGGATGGTCTGAGTCCGGACCCAGAAAGCCGAGATAAATTCCTCACTCCCGATGGTTCCATCTGGTACTCGGGCCCGCCACCAAAAATCATCAATGTCCAGAATATCCATAATGACGCCTTTGGTGAAGGAGAGAAAACTCGGGTCGGCATGCGTAACTATGAAACAAACTTGTCAGTAAACTTCAAACGCGAGACATTACGTAACATACCAGAACGAAGCGTTTCGGCCTGGAAAATCACGGTATCTGTTACATTGGCTACCACTGAGGAGGTGTCACTCTGAGGCCGATTTGTGGGAGGAGAAATGCTGCCAAATTGAAGTTCGGAGGGTATCTCATGGAAACTGGGGAATTGTCGCCGCCGTCGTGTTGGTGAGAGAAGACGTTCTAGTACCGTGGAGGGGTCGAGGTCCCCAAAGGGTAGAACGAGGAGGCTGGATGGAACAACTGTCACAGATAGCGAGGCAACTGTTTCAAATAAACAGCCGAACCCGAAGATATTCGCTCACCTCCGATGGTCCCATCAGCTTTCCGTACAAGCCACTCACCTCCATTTCTGTTCAGGGCGTCTAAGATGTCGTCCTTAGCGAACGAGAATTTGCTGGGATCTTCAGGTGGAGCACTGTCTGTTCAAAAGATCTTGAGCTTAGCGTGGCCAAAAACTCCCGGAAAGCGCACGCACAATCATCCAAAGCTCTCGCATAGTCCACAGGGACTTCCCCGAGGATACGCATGTAATTAGCCGGAACCACTACAAGAAACGATAGACATGAGTGGATGCAAGCCCGGACCCACAAAGCCGAGATAAATCCCTCACTTCCGATGTTTCCATCTGGTGCTCGGGCCCTCCACCATAAGGTTTCAGCCTTCAGGATATCCAGGGCCACGCCTACGAGGAAGCACAGATCGTCCGGGTCTTCACTCGTATCTACGAAGCAAATGTCGGTCAATTCCAAGTTACAACGAGAAACAACGAGCAACTTAAACATACAGGTATAGAGCGCTTCGGCCTTGAAAATCATGGTCTCTATTGCGGGGGGTGCCACTGGGGCGGGAGAGACTTCAGGTTGAGTTATAGGAGTGCCCGCCTCTCCGGGAGGTGGGGGAGAACGGAATCGATATTCTACATTTTCCCACACCTCCGTTGACAAGGACCCGCTCCAATCTGGAGCCGGTGAAGATGGTCCCTTCGAGGTCATTTCTGCAATCTTCCCAAGGGCGTGGTCAGCAGTCGGTCGAAGTGACGGTCTTGCATCCCAGCATGTATTGCTCGACGGCTCATGTAAAGCGGTACCTATGACACAAAATGTCAACCCCGACCTCTAAAACATAAAGAAGTAGCGTACAGGCCATCTTGGTGAATAATAATCGATAGTGGAGAGTGGAAGAAGGGCGCGGAATGGTTCTGCTTTCGTGAGAATGGGTGCAAAGTCACTGCGGAACTATTCATTTGACGTACGAGCTCGATTCTTGCCTCGCCGGGCTTGGCGGAGACTCCGGAAGCTGGATGTTTGTTTCTAGGGGAGTAGAGGGACTATGGCTGAATTGAATCTGCGAGCTTGCCTCAAGTATGTCGTTCAGGCGATCTGTATCCGGTGCTGCACTCTTCACGATGCTGTCTAGTATTGGGTCTGAATCATCGCGCGCTCGAGTTTCGTCCTCGAAGGAAGTGACTGGAGCGCGAACACACCGAGAAGGGCAAGAAGGCAGGGCAAGATTCCTAGTGTAACAATGAGTGGATTCTCACTTGGGACGATCAGATACACTCACGAGCTTGCTTCATGGCATATTCCAGGGCTTGACGTAGTTTCGAGCAAGTCAGAGAAGCTCTGATTGACTGCGAGTTGGGAGGCATTGGGTGATGAGGTGGAGAAAGGATGATATTCAACATTCTCCCGGACCTGTGTAAACAGGGACTCGCTCCAATCCGAGGCCAGTGAGGATGACGAAGTTATTCGTTCAACCTCTTCGAGGACATGAATAGCAGTCGGTCGAGAAGTTGGAGTTGCGTCCCAGCACACGTTCATAAGAGCCCACATCACGTCTGAGAGCTCAGAGGCCCCTTCTGGCCTCGAGGGACGCTTGCCTTGTGCTACGTGAAATGCCACCGCCATCCCATTCGCAAGTTCGGGAAACGGCTGGAGTCCAGTGAAGACCTGCATCAATACTGGGTTGAGACCGTGTGCTAAATTTTCACTTCGATCCGCACTCACCTCATAGCAGACACACGCATAAGAGTATACATCACTCTCCTTCGACGGCCTTCCGCTGCCAACGAGTAGCTCCGGGGCCAACCATCTTGCGGTCCCAACAGGCCGTGTCGCGGAGGTCGTGATTCGGAGACCCTTTTTGTCAGTGATGCGAGACAAGCCAAAATCGGCGATGCAAGCTCGCAGTGAGCTCGTAATGAGTATGTTGACGCCTTTCAGGTCGCTGTGGACGATCTCCTGGCTATGCAGGTGGGCCAGCCCAGACGCAATGTCAAAAACCTTGAGAGGAATACATGAGAATTCCATGTACTATGCACTACGGAGACCATGGACAGGAAATGCTACCCACCAGCGTGTAGTGGTCCACATCTTCCCTTTTCGTAGCCTTCAAAAACTCAACGAGGTTGCCTTTTTCCATCCACGGAGAGATTAGACACAACTGTTCAGTCTGTTCCAGTTGATATATCCCAAGGAAAGGCAACACATTCGGATGCTTCAATTGGCGCCATAGAATGGCTTCCCGTTGGTATTCCTACCGAAAGAAAAACGTGTCAGTTATATGTTGATGAGCAATAAGACAACGCACATTCGTCAGTCTTTCCAAATTAGACGACATGTATACTTTCACGACCTTCAAACACACCAGCTCGTTCGAATCGCCGATAGTTCCCTTCCAGACATCCCCAAACCCTCCCGCAGCAATAGGGTATTTCCCTATCATCTTCACGTTCTGTATGGATAGACATGTTGGGTGCAAACCAGAGTTCTTTGACAAACGAAGCATGGCAGTAAAAATCGATGGTCGTAAGTCTGGCGAAAGATCTGGGTAATCTATGAGCTAGAAGGAACTCAGCCTCCCTCCAAATCCCATGCAAATTGAGACTCGCCTGTTGCATACGATCAAGCCATTGTTGCGCTGGACGTTCCTTCTTGGTCAAGAAGCCTTGCAACCTCGACTTGTCCGCAAAAGTCCACCTCAGAGTCCGTTCGAGGCGTTTCAATTCTGCGTCGAATGACATGGCTCTCTTCGGTCTCGAGCTACGTGGTGGTTTTGGGCAACATGAACACTAACTGCGTGATCTCCGTTCAATCAAGGCCATTGCTGCCGACTCGGACACAGCGATAGATGATCATTGACATTGACAACGATCAACTTAAGGAAAGTGATGCGGGTCACTACTTGGTGGTCGCAGACCTCCAGTGTATGGGCGGTCATCGGATACAAGCGCTCTACAGCAGTTTTCATATCTGTTCGTATCGATATGTGATGAAGGATGAAAAACCCATTGGTGGGAATAGAGATTGAGAACTGGTCCAAGGCGGTGGTACTGGTTCGCGGAAGGAAGCCAGGGAGTCTGGAGAGTGGTGGCCTTGAATCTCAGATCGCCGCGCGCCTACAAGTCCAAGCGACGGGCCGGGCGTTTGGTACAGCTGTCGAAAAATCGTAGAAACTTTTGTGATTTTTCGTGTTCAGAATTCTTGTTTATATGCCAAACAGAGTCTAGCTATATTTGGTATAGTCGCGAGACACGCGGTCGTGGATGAACCCAAAGATTGATTATGATGAGCCGGGTCATATAGCGATACACCACCACCGGCCCCCCATGGAACACACGTTGGATCTTTACTATTGTCATGGAACAAGGCGGGTGCTGGTGAGGCACTGAAGGTTGAGCACACTGATCAAAGGGTGGGGCCTGGCAGACTGAGCCCCGACGCGTAACTCACAACTATACCAAGTTTAGTTAGACTGTGTTTGGCACATAAACAAGGATTCTGAAGGCGAAAAATCGGAAAAGTTTCTACGATTTTTTCGACAGATGTAACTTGGTTGAAATGATAACCTGGGTCTCAACCTGTTGTGTGATGGCACTCTGAGCGGACTCCAAGCTATCAGGGCAGCGCATTGATATTGCGAGCAGTATAGAGGTAATGGGTACTTAGTAGGCTAATATGTGGGAGATATACGATACAATTGTGCAGACTAAACTATAAAAACACCTCCATTCATGACCACGCCTTCTGGGGGGGAAAGTAGAGAGAAAAGAAACACGCCGCTCGTCCATGAAAGTAGTGTTCATCCAGGAGCTCTAATAAATCGGAATGGAAAGACGGACGCAATAGCGAGAAGGAAGGGGTGCGTGAGGATAGAAAACAAGGAGAAGCCCAGGGGGAAAATAACCACCAAAGAAGCATTAAGAGAATGTAGTGGGCAATACTTTTGGTTCTATAACACAACACACGACGTACCAACAAACTCCTACTCCTACTTCCATTGTATCCACTCTCCGTACATATTGGGCCTCTCCCCCCTGATGTAACCTTCAAACGTTCGCTTCATCACCGTCGACCAGTCCAAGTCGCGCTTGTCCAGATCAACAGGATCATCGAGTGGATCCTGGTCATCCTTGACAGATATGGTCGTGCCAGACTCCGTTCTTAACGCTTTATGCGCTTGTCGTTCGCCAGCAGCGAAGCGAGTCCCGAGGTCAGGCCAGTTTCGGGTTGGGTCGAATGGTTTCCACCTGTGTGCGGTACCACGGTAAGTATTGTGCATACGTGACGAAGACAAGCACATACCAGAAGTTGTGGAAGTGATAGGAATAAGCTCCCTTGAAGAACCCGTGGAATCCGAGAGTCTGCGGTGCAGCGCTGGCTGCAAGCGGAGTGTCGAAAAACTCGGAGAATCTAGTGGATGGAACAAGTTAGTATAAGCGATCTACCCTTAGGAAAAGAAGGTACCCACTCAGTAAAGTACAGCTGAGGCGGTCTGTCCCTCTGGTAATACTCCGTGTTCAGCCACGCGGAGTCAAAGAGGGCGTCTGGAAGCCTCAACAAGAGATCTTCCAGATACGCGTCCGCCAAATACCTCGAAACGGTCATCGGATGGAAGTCCAATCCGTTCTTCAGCGCCGTCCTGAACAAGAAGCTCCCCAACGCCGAGTTCCTGTGCATCCTCAGCACCGCGTTGTTGTACTTCTCCAGCCGCAACCACCGATACGCGAAAGCTCCTTTCCATCCCCAAAGTTTTTCCCAATCGCGGAGTAAAATTGTATCGGCATCCAGGTAGATCCCTCCAAATCGGTGACAGAGGACGAAACGCGCCATATCCGACAGGATAACCGAAAGTCCGTCACAAGTCGACGAAAACTTCGACCCCAAGTAGTCAAGCATATTGTCGCTGTCTGCCTTCTCCGATGTTGATGGTGCCGCAGAACCGTCATATTCCACATCTTGAATTTGATGACGTCTTTGAAGTGCGGGTGCAGGAAAGGTGCAGCCCACGGGTTGGCCTTCAGAGACTCGTAAATGTCGCCGAGAGGATTGAGATCTGGGACATCGACTGTAGGGCCGGGGTTGATCCACAGCCAGAACTGAGGTCGGCATACGCGCGAATTAGCGGGCCATTCTTGGAGATGGATCCCAGTGTTTTGGGGCGAAAAGGAAAGATAGTAGAGCGAGGTACGGCTTTTCTGTGGAGAGACCCGCCCAGAACATGTGAAAAAGCTTGGGATTATCTGTATCGCAAGGTTCGGAGGGCTCGCTGTAGAGGAGGGGGTAGTTTCAGGTGCGGTTCCTACTCGGCACCTCGTTTCTGTGTTAGGCCGGTGTTGGGATGTTCGTGCTCTTCACCAAGGTGTCGATGTACAGGTATGGGAGTGAAGGCAGGTTAATCTTCAGTGATTTGAGTCTCCGTAGAGTTGGCCTCTTCGAGATAGATGTACTTCCAGTTGTCCAATCTTCCTGCGACGTGCCCGTTGACCGTTATCGAGACCCCCTCCTAGCCGGAGCACTAAAAGAACATTCAGTGATTCGAACTAACGTTGAATTCATGAATCAACGCACCTTTCCTTCGGGGAGATCTCGTTTCGTCCATTGTACCCACTATCCGTATGATATTCGGTCTCTAGAGCATCGTGTGGATTCGTCGTCATTCCATGCTACTACAACCGGTCCTGGGAGATATCTGGAAGTCAAGACGGTGAGACTATCGGGTACCAGCTGTCAGTCCCACTCACCGATTCATTAACCATGCGCAAGATAGGTAACGAATGGTACCCGTGAGGATGATCTACTTCCGGTCAGCCAAAAAGTGAGTTGGATCATGGGCGACGGTCGGAGAACTCGACTCACCAACCAAGGGCCGCTTAGCAGATAAAACAGTTAATCAGGGCCGTGAAATAACCTAGGCATGGCTGCTACCCATGGCCTGCTTGCTGCGTAAGTAGATAAATTATGGATCGAATCATGAGTGCGTCCCAAATCGGCGCCAGGTGAACTTGCACTCACAGGATCACGGTTCGCCCAAACTTGTGTAAAAGTGAGTGGTTCTGCTTGAATTGATTTATCGAGTGATGTGATTTTATTAGTATTAAGCTGGCGAGTTCAGTTAAACACATTCAGCAACGAGAATGCTGAGCACTGAGGGCGTTCGGAAGGTGGAGGTCGAGAAGCAACATAGGAAGCGCCCATAGACGCCTAGTTGATAGGAACTCCCACGACGAAATTCAGCTGGCTGCCAGCTGCCCACCACCACGAAATCGAAGACGCGTGCGAGCTTTGCGGTCAGCTTGACCCTGCCATTCAGATATCACAACATGGATGATGGACGCACTACTCTCTATTTTTGTACCCGGATCAGCAAGCATACGCTCCGCACGTCAATGCCAAGACTTTAGTGCAGCACGAACAAATCGATGTTGGATGTGAGGAGACAAAGTTAAGGCTTGAGCGGTCTTGAAGCTCTGTGCACTGTCAGGACTCTGTTATCTCGTGAGTACTCTATACAAATTTTTAATGCCTACTGGAACTAACAAATCGCATTTGACGGATCGCTCTGCGGTAGTGTTTTTATGCGCTAGCTAAAGCAAGAAAGGCCTCAAAACAGTCATCCCGGCACGTCAATTCATCAGGAAAGGCCGAAAGCACACCTTGCACCAGCGCTCCGACCCTCTGATGCTATCATCTTGTACAACAAGTTAGGCTCCTACAGACCGCGATGCGTAGGTGAGTCTCAGCTCTCGTGCAGGCAGCTCAGAAGGTCTTGATATCTCGATCCAGGCCGCAAGAACCCAGGATATTGACAATGTCATCTACAAATTGAAGACCGAAAGTGAAGGGAAGAGGCGTAACGGTCGGTCAAGCGGGCTGAGCGAAGGCAGTCGGATAAAGTGCATAGGGCTATTTGAAAGCGTCGCAGACGTCAGGAGGTAAGTGTTCTCTTTCCCTCTCTTCTGCACCTCGCCCATCATGAGGTCTAAACCTCCCGTTCCCTCAGTGTACAACAATGCGAACAAAGAGTCGCATGTTCACGGAGGCATCTGGGATGGGGACTCGGTTGATAACGGTACACAGACGCACGGCTCGGCAATACTCATTCGAATCACTTTGTATGTTTCGACTCGAGAATGGCCGGTTTAGGACGCACAATGTCCGGATCGAATAGTTTCTACCTTCTGGTCGGGATTCTGAATGGACGACAGAGACCTCAACGTGCTCATCAATATCGAGACCTATTTTCAAAGTTTTCCAAGACTGATATTCTGTACGCCTCCAATTACCGATATCCACTCTCGATCCGGAGTTCTAATCACGAAACACAGCTTACAGCTCAACCCACGAACCTCCTTACAAAAACCTCGACTGCACTAATCACGGTGACTTTTTCGGATGCGAAGACCTCCGCAGACGCCTACCCTCTCTTCGACCTCGAATACACGTATTTGGACATATACACGAAGCTCACGGAGCGTATACTCACCTATGGAAAGACAATTCCTGCTCGGAAATTTAGACCGACTTCACAGTTCTACCTGAGGAATCGGACGATAGAGACCCCAATGTTGAGAGCACGGTGTTTGTGAATCCGGCGGACTAGCCTATGGGGAAAAGTGTGCCACCAAGGAATTCGGTGGTGATGGGTTTCAACCTATTGTGGTGGATCTGTTAGGTTGAGATGTTTATTGTCTACTTGACAGATGTTTATGCGAACCAGAATAGTAATACTCCGTCGTCGAGAAGTAAGCCCAGAGACACTACAGTAAACGAGTCACGACTGGGTGCAGGTCTTGTGTCAAGCGAGCAATAGAATCATCAGGAGGCCCTTGAGATCCCTTGAGGGAGTTATAAGGCCAAATATCTCCCACTAATTTCGCTTAGTGGCTAAGACTGAGACTGGTGGGGATGGTCGAGGCAACGTCAGGCAGTGCGAACGTTAGATGCTCACCAAACCTCGGCCAGCGCCAGTCCAGGCTCGGTACTCAGTTCGAATCAAAAAAACCAATCTCTTCGAACTTAGCAGTGTCTTTGTGCGACGGAACTCATACCGCAATCCCAGTCGCCGGTGTCCTGTGTGGGTGCTCATGGGTCCACAATCGCGTCACTACTCTGGTATGAATAATGAATGATTTGATCAACCCCAGTGAGAAACAGCCAAGAGCCACATTAGCCCAGGTCCAGATCGGAGGACTGGGATCATCGTGATAATGGTTGCAACCCCGACTGAGGGATCTCTTGAAAAACCGACATTAACGGCTTAATTTAGAGTAATATGCATGTCGATATGGTTAACAGAAAGGTAAATACATACACAGATTGGTATGATAGGGTATGATGCTCTGGATTCTTGTGAGCCTGTAATTTACAGGGTCACCTTCGTGCGCCTTCGAGTCATGGCTATCGATATGAATAAACAGTAGAACATAACTAGTTAAGATTCGCGATCGTCCTGCTCGATCTCTTGTACCTTCATTTATAGCATTATCGTGGCTCTCGGTTTTTTCGCGAGCCTTTTGACTGGGCTTGTACCCTTCTTCATCGACGTCACTGGAGGTATACGTATCAGGCACAAGTTGTCTCTGCCTATGCCCCATTACCAACATAATCGTAGTCCGCGCTTGAATCGAACGAACCAGCAGGGATAGACCCCCTCAATGCAAGACTTGTATTTTCGGGGGGTGCATGAGGATGACAGGCAAGGGTCTCGGATTTGGACGCCCACCGGGGGAAGAAATACGAGGAGGCGCAGGTGTTGGCAAAAGTGGAGGACTTCTCGGAGGCGCCCTTGCGCCGCTGGTATGCAGGCTTGGACTCGGTGATCTTGTACTCATAGGGGGAGTGTGACTTGGAGACAAGTATGGTTCCTCTTGATGAAGCTGCCCCTCAATTTCGTCCTGTTTGAGGAGGGCGAAAAAGATGTTAGTAAGGTTCATTCTGCCGATCGATAGCAGGAAAAAACTCACCCTCGCCCTTCTCCCCTCAATACCCTTCTTACTATCCTGCTCAGCCTTCTTTTCCCCAGCAACACTCTCAAGGTCCTCGTACTTTC
Organism: Marasmius tenuissimus; assembly: GCA_029532415.1. NCBI lineage: Eukaryota > Fungi > Basidiomycota > Agaricomycetes > Agaricales > Marasmiaceae > Marasmius > Marasmius tenuissimus. The sequence goes on from JAQOTA010000053.1 coordinate 5,323,440, forward strand.
CAAGCGCAGCCAACAGCTCCTCATTTGCACCTAATAGATCGGCCAATAATTTCTCCTCAGTCGTCTCTCCGTTCTCCTCCCCAGCGATGGGTTTTCCTTCCGCTTCACGCTTGGCGTTGAGTTCCCTCCGGCTTCTCTCAGAGCCAGCGCTGGCCCATGGAATTTGTGCAGCGATCAACTCTTGACTCGTTATGCACTTCACCCGGAATTCCCTGATGATTCCATTGCTCTGCCCTTCCGTGTTATCGGAGAGGAAATCCTCCAGGGTGGTATGCACCAATGCCTGGCTCAGTAGCGATGCGTTACCCTTGCCAATAATACACTCGCAGAACAACCGTCGAATATCCTCCTCCGGTGGGATGATCTTCTGAGCATCCCGTTCTCGTTCGCGCGACGAACGATGTTTTTTGCGTTTTCGGGACTCACGGTCTTTATCCTTGCGTGATGAACGTTCTCGGTCCTTGTCTTTGCCTCTGTCCCGATCACGGTGTTCACGATGCGACCGGTCTTTATCCTTATCCCTCTCCCGTGGTTCGAGATCACGTTCACGATTCGAATCCCGTGGGTCTCGGTTCTTGTCCTTGCGCGATGAACACGTTTTTTCGTCGTGATCAAGTCCGGCAGGTTGAGACTGGTCTTTATTGTCCCTGTCCTTCTCCCGTGGTTCGTGGTCATGATTCGAATCCCTGCGGACCTGACTACCACTGCGCTTGGGGTCGCGCTCGGGGTCGCGCTCGGGGTCGTGTTCTTGCTGTTTTCCTTCCTTGGAGTTCTCCTTGTCCTTTTCCGTAGCATCACCATTCGCTTCCACGGGTAGATCGCCATCCAGACTGTTGTGGGGCTGATTCGGGTTCTGTTCCTGTCGGCCAGGATGATGATGATGATGATCTGGATGCAGTTGCGGCTGTTGGTGCGGCAGAGACTCAGAGTAGGACCGCCGATCACCACCCGTGGGAGGATTGAACATGGCATCGTCTGTGTCAAAAGGCATGCCCTATTGGTCACCGCGACTCGCAGTTAGCGAGGGTTTAAGAAGAGGGTAATCACCACATACCTCGTCCGGCTTGTCGTGTGGTTTGACTTTCTTCCAAAGGCCACGAAATCCAGTATCTTTCTCTACAGCACCGAATTTAGCGTTTTGTCGCGTACAACCAGGAGATAGCACGAAAATAGCCACAAAAGGAAGAGAGAGTTGCTCGAAAAAGATGTCCAAGACGCTTCGAACGCCAGAACATAAGACAAGACAGAGAGATCACTCACTATTTCCGCTAGCATACGCAGCAGCAGCCAGAATGTCCAGCACGCGCTCTTTGACCACAGGGTTCGTTCTTGGGCTCACAAGAAGCTCTTCCAATGTTTCCAAGAATTTTCGAGAGGTTGACTGGCCTATGAGTGTATCTGTCGAGTTCCGAAGCATAATTGCCCAAAGCTAAATGTGAAGGTCGTAGTTATCAGCTGAGATATCAAAATGAGAGAAGGATCACCTACCCGAGCAGCACTGAGCTGAGCCTGGGGTGCGCCGTACTTGAACTCTCTGCGTAATGCCCGTATAGCCTCCTTGGCATTGGAATCGCTGGCCGATGCACGTTCACAAACGTCAAGGACAAGAGCCCAGTCTTTAGAGGATGTTGCTGTGAGAAACCCTGTGTACACCGCGAAAGAAGTGAAACGATTGAGGAATTACTGGAACAATGCAGGTGTAGCAGATGTAGAGCGCACCAATCAACTTCGTCAGCTCTCCTCCCTGTTCCTCGGGGTGCACTAGTTGCCACGACTGGCTTTGTTCTCTTGGGCCATGGTCGTGATCCCTGTCCTTGTCGCCACCACCAGTAGTCCATCTGGATAACCACCCACTTATCCTCCTGCCCTTCCCTGTCTCCTTGATCTCCTTCCTGACGTTACTATTTTCGATATCGTGCAACACCATTGTGCTCGGTGCCAGCGAGCTCATAGAAGGATGTTGCTCCATCCCAGAACCGGGCCTTGAAGGCGCGATCATCTCCATTGTCGCGGTTGTGTCACTCGACTCCGTGTGCTGGTGGTGATGAGTCTGATGAGGATGTCTGGTGCTCGTCAAATGCTGATAGGCATGTGGCAGATCTGGCAGCGCCTTCGATATCCCCATCGCTGGCGGTGTTGATATCAAATGATTGCTTGAGTTGTTATGATGGTTAAGGTTGAGGTTTTTTCTCTTTGAAGCGTCCGATCCAGGCATTTCTTGATGGGGACTAGGTGACCGTGCTGTACCTGCTGAAAGACTCCCATCGGACGACGATCTTAATGGTGCCAAAGCTGACGCTATGGGTGGATGTGGGTTGGAAAATGGCTCTACCAGGTCGTATGAAGTGTTGTTGAGGTCTTCTCGTCCAGCTTGTTGCTGATCCTGATCTTGTTGTTCCTGTGCTCGATCAAGGTCGAGACTCTGCGCGTAGTCAGATCTGGTTCATTGTCACTGACTTCTTTCTAAACCACTCACACTATTCCAAAGATCTTTGTTGACCACTCGAAGGGAGTGCGGCAATGCTACCGCGAACAATATTGGTATGTTGGCGACGTTTCAAAGCGGGATCACGTACTTTCGATCGTCCCTACGGCTGGGTGTAACTCGTCCTTCATGGATATATTCGAATCTTCAGGTGAGGGAACTGTTGACTTGACGCGCGAGCTCAGGCCTTGCTGTGTGGGGCTTGACACGACCTCCGGTGGTTCGATGTCCGTTTCCAGCGGAGTGGAAAGACTATCGTTGGTTTGAATCTGGGCATGTATCTCATGTATGTCCTTCAGATGATCTGAGTGCAATGATACACCCTTGCCATTCACACCGCTATTTGATGACAGGCTGGAGTCATCGTCCGCTCGAGTTTCGACCTCGGGGAAAGTGACCAGAGCGGGGATAAGCGAAGAGGAGGAAGAATGGGGGACAGGATCCCCAGAGAAAGGAAGAGTAGCCTGACTTGGAGCGATTATATCGATGAACGAGGTTGCTCTCTGGTGCATCCCAGGGCTCGGTGTAGCTTCCAGCAAGTTGGAGAAGCTCTGATCAGCGCCAAATTGAGAGCCATTGTGGGATGTAGGGGAAGTACTACGATATTCAACGTTCTCCCGGACCTGTGTGAACAGGGACTCGTTCCAATCCGAAGCCAATGGAGCGGGTTTCTTTGGGGCTATTTCTTCAACCTTTTCAAGAACGTGACTAGCAGTCGGCCGAGAGGACGGATATACATCCCAGCACGCATTCATAAGGGCCCATATCGCGTCTGAGAGTTCAAGGGCCCCTTCTGGCCTCGAGGGCCGCCTGCCTTGTGCTACGTGGAATGCCACTGTCATTTCATTGGCATATTCGGGAAACGGTTGGAGTCCAGTGAAGATCTATTTCCAACGCCATTCTGAGACCATCAAATAACTGTATGCTCGTGTGTGGGCTCACCTCGCAACAGACGCACGCGAAGGCGTAAACGTCGCTCTCCTTTGACGGCCCTCCTCTGCCAACGAGTAGCTCCGGGGCTAGCCATCGTGCAGTTCCAACTGGGCGTGTCGCGGAGGTCGTGATTCGAAGACCTTTCGAGTCAGTGATGCGAGACAAGCCAAAATCGGCGATGCAAGCTCGATCCGAAATTGTGATGAGTATGTTGACGCCTTTCAGGTCGCTGTGGACGATCTTCTCGTTATGTAGGTAAGCCAGCCCAGAGGCAACGTCAAAAACCTTGAGAGGACTGCGTCAGCGTTCCGTGCACTATGCCCTATGAAGATCGTACGCGAGACAAGCTACCCACCAGTGTGTAGTGGTCTATGTCTTCCCTTTTATTAGCCTTCAGGAACTCCACAAGGTTGCCTTTCTCCATCCACGGGGAGATTAGACATAGCTGTTGAGTCTGCTCGAGTTCAAGTTGATATATCCCAAGGAAAGGCAACACGTTTGGATGCTTCAATTGCCGCCATACAATTGCTTCCCGCCGGTAGTCCTGACGAAGATCAACAAGTCAGTTGTATGATGACGATGAATAGCAAGACGACGCACATTCGTCAGTTTCTCCAGATCGGACGACATGTATACTTTCACGATCTTCAAACACACCAGCTCAGTTGAGTCACCGATGGCTCCCTTCCAGACGTCTCCAAACCCTCCCATACCAATGGGGTACTTTCCAATCTTCTTCACATTCTGTATCGATAAGCATGTTGGGTGTAAGCCAGAATTCTTCGACAGACGAAGCATGACAGTGACGACTGCAGGCCGTAGCTCCGGTGATAAATCTGGGTAATCGATAAGCTCAAAGGGAATCAGCTTTCACTGCTTTGTCCTGCACATATATGCCTCACCTGCTGCATCCGATCCAACCACTGCTGAGCAGGCCGCCCCTTCTTGGTCAGAAAACCCTGTAACCTCGCTTTGTCCGCAAAAGTCCACTTCAGGGTGTGCTCGAGGCGTTTCAATTCTGCGTCGGATGACATGACTCTCTTTGATCTCGAGCTATGGGGTGACAGCTTTAAGTATTATGAATAGCAACTTGAACTAACACCATCCGGTATCATCGTCAACAATAAAGCTGTTGTTCCATTTCGAGTTGAATAGCAGGTGACAACAGTGGCGGTTTTCTGAGCATTGTCGTTGTTGCCATGATAGTGGGAATTGACCAGGAGTTGGATGTTGAACAACAACAACATAAAAAAAAAAAACATAAAAGAGGCCCTGTAGGGCGGAGCTGTCGGGTGTAAACGCTTGACCGTGATGAAGGTCAAGTGGACTCGGAGTGGATGTGGAAGTACTTTAGATTCCGTTGACATACCGTAGTTCAGAAACCCGGGCCGGACATAAATTAGGCCGCCGCTGCGAGCCTGATCTGAGCTGATCATGAACGTTGAACGTTTGGACGCTGAACGTGCGATATGTACTGGTGCTGCAAGATCTTGAAGGCCGATTTGGCTACCAGAAACTCGCGTTTGTGTCTTGTGATACGACCTGGAATAAATTACAGATATCGCTTTCAAGCGTTCCCTCGCTTGCTCATAGTATCGGATACTCATGTCGCGGAGCAACAGAGCGACTAATGCTGCCTGCCCTCTTCAGTGAAATCCCCCTCCGGCGGTGGAAGCGTATTGGTGTGAGAAGCCGGATAGAGGTGATAGATAACAAACAAGTGTGCGAGAATACGGAAAAGACAATTAAGGCACATCCATCCACTGGCACGACCATTGCCTTCTGGGAAGCGGAAAGGAAACGGAACACGTCAATCACCTATAAATAGTGTTCATAATCACGCAGGGGTTCTAAGAAATAGTGAACAGCAAAGCAGACACAAAAACGAGAACAGGAGGAGGAAGGGAAAGTTGTGGGAATAAAACAAGGAGAACAGATGTGAAAAGCCCAGGTGGCGGGAGATGAAAGACAACCAAAGAAGAACAAGAGAATGTAGCGGGCGATGTTGCTTCTATGACACACCCCGCGACTGCCAACACCCTATATACTCCTACTTTCATTGTATTCCCTCTCCGTTCATATTCGAGGTCAGACCAGTTTCGGGCCGAAAGTTCCCGCCTGTTCGCGATATGATGAGTAACTGAAGTGGGTAACAGAGGCAAATGTGCACCAGAAGTCGGGGTGGAACCCGAGAGTCTGTACAGCTGGCTGCCAGTCAACTATGCGGTGGCATTCAGTTTGTGCTCCTGGGAAAGATCTCAGTCCTTGTCCTCCTTCCGGTCTGTGTTGCCATGCATTGCAATCATGTTCACAGGGGTTCGTCCTTGTTCTTATTCTCCTCTCCTATTACTCGCGGCTACGATCACGGTTCAAATGGTTACCGTCCCGGCCTGCACCCTCCCCGTCCCTCGCTATACCCGCTCTGCCACGACTGACTTCGTTCTCTCCGATGATCGCCGTCGTGACCGCCATTCACCTATCCAGATAGCCGGTCGCCCTGCTTGTTTTTCGCCTTCGGCTTTTCTCAAAACCTGATACGATCGGGAAGCCTGTGGGTACTGTCAGATAGGAAGTGGTCGTGAGAATGCAGAACCCACCAATCGAGGTTGCCCCTTCCCTCTGTTCCCGCTTATTACACCCGAGTGGTTGCCACCTCCCTCTGAACACCTCACGCATCAACCTTCTAAACTCTGACGACAACACTGCAGAAGATACTGGTTTCTGTGTCGATCAGCGTTCATACATCAGCGAGTACCGGGGTACATAATTTGCGCATGAATAACTTGGTTGGGCCGCCTTGGGTATCCGCAAACGAAGACGCAAGCTGTTTCTAATAGACTTCAGGAATGGGGCGATATTTGATTCGCATCGAACTTGATATCGCTCGAAGTGATGAGTTCTGAGCATATGACAAGGAACAAGATGTATCTGGCGGCCCGGGGACGTCCGTGTTCTCTCTGCTGGCTGTTCAGATTTTGCTAGTTGACCGTAGTAAGAATAATGAGGGCCAATTCAGAACGAGTTCGGTTTGCCGTTGGTCGCTAGAGAGATGCTGGAAGCCCAGCCCGTGCTTCTATGACCTCGACTGGTCCTCGTAATCTACTGGAACAAGATTGTCAATATAATCAGACTATCGGGTACCAGTAAAGATAACAGTCAGTCTCGCTTACCGGTCAGTTATTGACAAGAAGATCAAGTACGGGGATGGTTGTACCCGAGAGAACGATGTACGTAGGATCAGCCGAAAAGTGAATGACGGTTGGAGAACCCAACTCACCGAGGACCGTGTAGCGAAAAAGGTACTTCATCAAGTCCAAGAAACGATCCAACCATGGTCGCTATCCATCTCCTCCTTGCTGCTTGATTAGATATCCTGTGATTCGAATCGTGAGTTCATCCCAAATTGGTGACAGTGGAAGAAATCGTGCTCACAGGAATCAGGATCACCCGCAGTTGCGCAAAAGCAGATGGTTCTGCTGAACTTGAGCCATTGGGTCATGCGTTCCATGAGCACTGGGCTGGTGGGTCCGAATCGCCTCATTCAGTAATGAGAATGCTGGGGGCATTTGGAAGGTGGAGGTCGAGACGCAAGGTTAGGAAGCGCCCGTAGACGCCCAGTAAGTAGAAACTCCCACAATCATGAAATTCGACTGGCTGCCAGCTGCCCGGCTCACTACCATTGCACCACCACGAAATTGAAGACGTGTACCAGTTCTACTTTCAGCTTACTCGATAACCTCCTAAACACTACCATTCAGACCACTCAACATGGACGCGCTACTCTGCCTTTATACCTGAATCAGCAAACATACGCTCTGGAGTCCGCGCGTCAATGCTAAGACTCCAGTGCAGGACGGCGAAGGGTGTTGGATATCAGGAGATAATTGGTGAGGTTGGATATTTGAGCGGTCCTGAAGTTCAGTACTGTTCATACTTTGTTCATTTCGTGAGCTCCGTCTGGAAACTTTTACATAACAACGCCTACAACAACTAACGCGAACGGATCGCTCTGCGGTGGATCTACTTAGTATTTTTCACGGCGGGATTTTTGATGTCAACTCGCGCTTTGTAGTGTGATGTCAACACGGTTGTCAACTCATTGTCCACTTGATTTTTGGTGAGGTTTACCTTGGTCCCATTCAATTTCCGAGTGGAGAACGAGTTGACAACCATGTTGACATCACAGTACAAAGCACGAGTTGACATCGAAAATCCCGCCGTGTTTATGGGCCAGCCAAAGCAAGAAAGGCTTTAAAACAATCGTCACGGCACGCTGACCTATTAGAAAGGGCCCAAGGTACATCTTCGACGCGTTTTTTGACTCTAATGCCATCATTTGAAACCACAAGTTACATCTCCATCGACCGCGATGAGCAGGTGAGTCTCAGATCTCGTGCAGGCAGCTCAAAAGCTTATGCTAATCTAGAGTCTAGCACAGGCTACCAGAGCCTCAGGATGTTTACAATCAAATATACGAATTGAAGAGCAAAAGTGAAGGGAAGAGGTGTAGTAGTGGTTGGGTGGGTTGGGAGAGAGCAATTAGATAGAGTGCTGGGGGTTATTTGAGAGCGGCACAGGCGTTGGGAGGCAAGCCTGTTGTCCGAATATTCAGAATTCTCACGACAGGGATCCTAGGCATAATAACACGGTGTTTATGAATACGGCGAATCGGCCTACGAAGAAATGTAGGGTATGCCGGAGTATATATGCCACCAAAGAATTTGGTAGTAGTGTTGGGTTTTGACCAACAGCATACTTACTATTTATCTGCGTTTATTCTCTGCTTTTTCTTCTTGCCTTCACTCTCGTACTTATGTGTGCTGTACCTCCTCTGTTGCACGGAATAGAGAGAGGTCTACTGTCTATACGTATGTGAGAAGTAAGGGACTGTTACAGTAGGTCAAAAGGGCCTCGAAAAGCTTCTCGGGTGCAGCTTTGGTGGGGGACCTTGTTCCTAAAGGAGCACACCCGCTCGAGTTGAGTAGTAATCCATCTCTTCGTGATAAAGCTGTCGCTCAATCTCACCCTCTTCCTCAATCTCGCCCTCTTGGTGGAGGTTGCCCTCTCGCTCAGTCTTGCCCTCTCGCTCGATCTCGTCCTGTCTGAGGAGACCAAGAACTGTTAGTAAGAATCGTACTTTCTCACTTTCCTCCTGGGCCTTCTCCCTCCTCGCGACCCTCTCAAGGTCCTCATACCACCTAAGCGCAAACTGCAACTCCTCGCCCGTGGCCAATAAATAGCTCAATAATCTCTCCTCTCCCACCTCTCCCACCTCCTCCTCAGGTACGGGGTTTCCTTCCGCTTCACGCCCAGCGTTGAGTTCCCTCCGGGTCTTCTCATAACCAGTGCTAGCCCGAGAAATATGTTCAGCGATCAGTGCTCGACTCGCTATGCACTTCACCCAGGATTCCCAGATTATTATGTTACTATGGCCTTCCGTGTGGCTGAAGAGAAAATCCTGGGGGGCCATATGCACCAACGCCTGGTTCAGGACCGACACATAACCCTTTGCGGCATCACATTCCTGGAACAACCACTGTATATCCTCCTCCAGTGAGGTGATCTCCTGACTGACACCCTGTTCTCGCCCGCGTAACGAGTGATGGCGATTTTTGAGTTTCGGGGAAAGATCTCGACCCCAAACTAGTGTTGCCAACAGTCGGCTCGGGAACCACAGCTCCGGTTCCGATACGGTTCCTTGAGCCGTTGACAGGGAACAGTTCGGCTGTACTGTACCATTTCGAGAGGGATCATTCGATTGGTATTATTCTAGACTCGCGTTAGGCTCGTGACCAGCCGATCTTTCAAACGAGGCGGAGTTTGAAAGATCGGCTGGTATGCTCTGTTCACATTTTGCCGTGTCACACATTTGTGACAAAGGACTTAGAGAAATTCCAGTCTCGTGACCACCGTCGATTGCCTTCCTCGCGCCCTCTGCCGCCTCCTTCTCCTACTTTCTTCCTCTCGCGCAACTTTCGAACTGCAAAGCCTTGCAATGAACATCGCTTCTCATAAAATCGTTCCTTTGTGCCAAACGTTCGACAACAGTCCTCTTTTAGCTGCCTGGACTCCAGTACTTTGCAAGCGAAGTCTTCTGTAGCCATGCCACTCCTCTATCCACCCAGCTTGTCTCATTAACAGCTCAGTCTCAACTCTCAACGCTCGTTTTGAACACTCTCTGAATCAATCAGTTGCATCTTGGTTGTCAGCCTACGATGCTGGAGGATGTATGGGCTGCAAGACTGGGTTTTTTTGGTGCGTATCCATCAGAACTATCTCTCATCTTTGGGCTCTGACTGTTACATCTCCCACACTCTAGTGTATTTCCAGCTCAAATTTGACCAGATAGATCCAACTTGCTGCACTTTTTGACAGCACAGTAGCTATGAACCCTCAAATTCCTTTGCGAGGATATGTATCCAGCCTTTCAGGTATTCATGCACAACACGCTCCAGAACTGTGTCCTTCCGCGACGCAGTACCGCATAGTGTGCTACTCACTAGGTGTCACACACGACATACTTGCACTCCGCGGCTTCGTTCATCACAGTTTCCTCAATCAAGTCGTCAGTTCACCATTTTCTTCCTTTTTTGTGCCACTAGAAGCATATAATAAATGGTATAGACCAGAAATATACAGTTTTTATGCAATATTGGGTGTGAGGAACGATGAGCAAAAATTTTTGTGTTCGCGGAAGGCGTCGATTAGCAAAATCTGGCTAAGTCCAAAGTCACAAATGGCTGACCCGCCAAAAATGAAACGAAGCGTACCAGTCGGTTGGTGAATTAACCATTTCACACTCCGCTCTGATCACATCACCGGTCCGGGGTTGATTCACCGACCGACGGCTTGCGAGTCTAGACTCGCGTGGCCAGTTACGGTATGGCATTTGATATGGGATTTGATGGGTTGATGGGCAGGAGCATCATGCCATACCGACTGGGCTCAACCTCGTACTTTTAGGCGCGTCACGGAAATGTGACAAAGGACTTAGCAAAATTTCGCGTTTTGAGAGGCACTGCGCGCGAGCAAAACTTCGAGAGTTCCTTCATTCCGCCATCGTCAACATGGAAAATTCGTAGTCAAGATGAATATATTAGTCTTTGTTAAACATGATGGATATCATGTGATACACTGTTGACATGTTGTTTACGCGTCACACTATTTATAGAGCTACGCCTCTAGAACACTTGCGTCCTCATGCAAGTACTACGTCTCTGTCTACGTACCTTACTACGTACATCTAGTTTCATCATACATGACACTATAGACAGTCGCTATCCAATAGCATAAGTAGAGCCTCCAATACATGAGGCAAACACGACTATGCTCACCAAGCATACTACCATTCATGGTAGAAGTACTTACACAGTACTAATGTCTTTTACGCCTTTAGGGCCGAATACCTACTTCTAGTAGTAGTTTCAGTTAGTGTAATACTCATTACATGTACCAGAAACTTATGTATAAAAGACTGGACGAAAGGCCTTAAGCCTTAGGACAATCCACTCGATTATCACCTCTTCTCAAGCATCTCAAGACTACAAGAACACTCTGTGTATTACCCATGTGAGGTTTACTTCGTTATACCCACTGTGCACTTTAACTATGCTGGCTCATCAGGTTATGGGCCCCGCAAGCGGTGGTCAGGTCGATGTTATGATCGGAGTAGCCTAGCTCCCGTGTGTCGCCACCATCCTAGCGGATGACCTGTAACCTACATGGGTTATGGAAGTCTCTAGCGATGTCGGGCTTGTCATCGTCTGGTGTCAAGGTCAAGGGCTGTTAGTTCCCTTTACACCTATCCACGATGTCCCTGTACTGTTGCATGTTGCACGAACGCATGTACATACTGTCTTGGCTTCATCTTCTTCGGCATAGACCTATCCGCGTAAGCGGCTCTGTCTCCCTGCTGATAACCTGGATTGGGCTTTGATCTTATATTATCACTGCCTAATGCCGATGAAAACCAATGGTTGGCGATGATCCTCACCATGAGGCATTGTTTAGGGGTCTATGGGGTTGTGCTTATAAACCAACTCGCCATGATTCCTGACGGTCGAAAGACCGGGCATGATATACATGCTGGGAGATTTGATCTCCTTACAACTAGGTTTTGATACTATACAATTTTACGGTATCACATGGCCATTTTAGTATGTACAGGGACTCCCCTCCCAATGACCCCTCTCTTCCACGTTATTGTTAAACTCTAGCTCACCTATGATTGCTTTCTGGTCACTGACATGCCTAAGGCAGAGGGTGCATGAACTCAATTCATATGGATGACTAGGTTCAATAATAACTTTCTATGGGTCATTCGGACAGTATGAGCTGATCACTCATACTTTTGCTAGTCTGGGGTTGAGACCAGATAGCACGATGGGACACCAGACACCGATACACACTGGGAACGTTGTAAGACCCTAGCAATCGGGCAGGGCTTCGTAACCAGATTAACTCCCCTGCACTACCTGCACGCGGTACACCCCATGATCTGCTTGACGCATACAGCCTGTTAAAAGTCCTAGACCTTTGGAGCATTTCTCGGTGTGCATCGAACCCTATTTATTTATGGGTGCTTCTTAGAAGCCTTCGTCGATTGACACTCTCTTGGCTCCGCCCTTCTATATTTGAAGAGTATGCTCACGGGACTTTTGGCAGACCTCAATATGTCTCAATCAGGATCAAGGTCTGCTTCTCATTCCCCAAGTGGAAATCCTCCAACGACGTTTGTTTGCAATACGCCGGGATACACTTTAGGAACAGAAGTAGAAAATTCTGTAGAAGTTTTTAACTACAATACGGAACCGTTGTACTCTCAGGTTGCGAACAGCAATTTTCCTGCTGGGTCAGGAGGAATTAGTATCATTCCAGTTTTGCTAGATGATGGTTCGAATTTTGAAGATTGGTACCGATTACTTGAGGGTTACCTCTATACCCAAGGCATACCCCAAGTCTTGGATGAAGTAATGCCTGAAGTATCTTCTCCTGCTACTTCAGGAGAAGCTACCGCTCTAACCGAGTGGACTTCTAGGCGTAACAAAGTAATTGGTATTATCAAAATGCAAACTCGTCGTGCTCACGACGCGCATGTTGAAAAAACTTCGGTAATTACGACCATATCTAACCTCAAATCTACGTTTGGGGTTCAATCTTCTTCAAAGATGATGAATCTATATACGGACTTGCATAACGTCCAACTTCCTGAACACCTTAATCCAGTCCCAGGGATCAGTTACATGTTGACTGTTCGGGACCAACTTAAGGATCATGGAGTAAATATTGAGGACGACGTGCTGTGCTTAATGATCACAGCCAAGCTTAATGAAAAGTGCTGGCAACTTTTCAAGCAGCAAGTATCCCGTATGAAGAAGGAAGAACTTAAACCTACCGATTTGATTGCTGCAATTACGAATGAATGGAATAGAAGGAATGGGATTCATTCTGGTCCTGCTGCCTACACCGCCCACAACGCCAAAATTTCTGGTGTTAATAGATTTAACTCTCCTCCCAAATGGTCTGATCAGTCTCGTTCTGGTACTTCTACGAATCAAAAGAAGAACAATAATAAAAACAACAACCAGAACCAGAACAATCAGAACCAAGGTGGATCTTCTCCCAAGAAAGGGAAGAAGAAAGGAGGAAAGGGCAAAGGGAAAGGCAAAGGAAAGAAGAAGGATACTCAAAAAGGGGGGCAACAATCGCACACTGCGGTACTTGAACCTTCTGAGAAACCTTCTGAATACCAGAATCGAATTAATGCAGTAAATGAGCAAATTAGCTCAGTTTTTGAATGCGAAATGGCTGGGCCAGTTAATGTTCATATGTCCTACCACTACCCCACTGGTAGCACATCTGCACCAAACCCGTTCCAAAACACGTATGATCTTCAACAAGCACGCCTAGAAGAGAGAATCGCTGCTGATAGAGAAGGTCGTCCTGAACGACACATCTCTGTACAAGAATGGAACAATAGACGAACTGTTCAACTAGATGAACAGGTTCGACAAGTAGAAGAAGCTATCGCTTCGGCTACTACTTCCAATTCAAACATAGACAGCGATGGAGACGAGATACCATCTTTGGTGTATATCTCTGATACTCCGACAGAACCTGATAGTGACTCTTCATCTGATCATTCATCAAATGATAGTCATACATGTTCTGCATACTCTTATGGCGCGCATAGTAATGAAGAAATAATCTTCACAATGCCACGACGAGAGGCGACACCTAATCATACTTCGCCTGCGGATGAAGTTGACCAAGGTGAGAATCTCGAAGTAGCACCACCCACACAAGAAGACATACGTGTAATAGTTTCTACACCTCCTGACGATTATGGACCATGGGCAGATTCTATGTTTCCTAGGAACCACGCCGATCTTGTTCATTTGTTCAGACCAGAAAACTATTCTCAAGATGGAGATGACATCAAAAAGCCACCTCTCATCAATAGAAAAGTTGAATGGCGATTCTTACAAGAATACAAAGAACAACATGACAACATGATGCGACGAGTTAACCTTAGGAATAATAGACCAAATGTAATAAATGGGATTAAACTCCCACTTCCTGTCGTTGAAACATTCCGAGATTTCGGAGATCAGACGACTAACGACATAGCATTAAAGGAATCCATGATCAGAATGTGTTACAAATTAATACGCAACTCACCAGACCATAAATTTTGGATCTGGGTTCTGATCAGGACCAAATATTATGTCGTTATGTATGCTATCAGAAGAGATGCAGTGCATAACATGACACCTCGTCAAGCTCTTCATGAATTGCGCATACAACAAAGGATATTACATGTGGAAACAGTAGAAGATATCAAGTTCACGCTTCATTACGAATACCAAACCTGGAATCTTCAACACCTATCGACGGTCATAGCTGAAATCAATAATAAAAATTGGTTCAGCACCGTTGAAGATTTTGTTCAACGAGTGAAAAATCCTCGTTCAACTTTGGTGGATGAAGCCTTCCGAGTCAACAAGAAGAATGTCACACTTCCTATACAAGTGTTGAATCCTATCTTCTGGCATTCGTTAGTCAAGCTTGGTCTTGAAGGAAAATGGTTATTCGGAACAACAGACATAAGAGCGAGCCAATTTAGAACATCTCAATGGAGACAACCAGGGTTTAATAGGCGCTGGGTTCGCTTTATCCCTCACCTTAGTCTTCCAGATGTTCGTAACTGGCACACGCACTTGTACAAATGGATGAACAACATTAGAATGTCTGTTCCCATGACTCAGGCTGATATTCCTCGAAGAGAACTCAAGGGTAGTCGCTTCAATGAATGACCAAGAACATACCCTGAAGATTTCATGGAATTAGCCGAGTCACTTAATCGTTCCAAATCTCCAGTCCTTACAACCCATGAATACATAAATCGCCCCGCAACTACACCACCTAGAGTACGACAATGGCAGGACCAAATCGTCCACACACCTCCAAGCTCTCCCGAATCTTTTTATGGCATACAATCCTTAGAGGAGGATTACATTGAAGTACCTTCTCGCCCAACAACTGCTCCACCGGATCAACCGGAAAGACTTAGTCCGGTAGATGAACAACCTGAGGTTGACCCCTGGGTTACATCTCCAAGTGATCCCTGAAACTCTCAATTCGAGAATTACGGACCTGCAGTAATTGGACTAAGGACCAATGGAATGCCCTTACACGTTGCTGATGGCACGAGTATTGGCAATATCACTATGGTTGTTAATGATAATCAGCCATATCAAGCCACGAGATTTGTTCAATGGCAAAACTATAAACGCCAATTGGAAGCTTGGATAGAAGTTGAAGACGCCGCTAATCAACGTTATCAAGAAGAACTCAGAACAAGACGAGAGCATCTTGTTCGTCAAGGATTCCAAAGTCAGAATCAAGAACCACTTCAATGGCATGAACGGTACTTTGATGATTGTGACTATGGAGATGGCCTTGAAGGAGTTGATAACAATTGGGCTGAAAGCAACGATCGTGGAGATTGGCAAGTGTTTCAAAGTTCTAATAGTCAAACTTTCACTAAATCCTCGATGCAGAACTATCATATCCTAAGGAACTCAGTACCAAGGAAATGTAGTATTTCTTCTGTATATGCAACGACGAAATATAAGTCGTTTTCTGCTGCATTTGTGAGTGATTGTGAAGTGAGAAATACGCAAAATGCCTGGCTACTTGATAGTGGGGCATCAGCGCATATGACTCCGTATAAAACGGATTTCTCAGACTATCAGACTTTGGAAATGCCAATAGGTCTTACTACATCAGCAGGTGATAAAGCAAATGTGCAAATAGTAGGCTATGGTACTGTCCTCATCCGACACACCAATAGCGCAGGAGTGACGCAAGTCACAAAGTTATACCCAGTGATGTATAATCCCGACAGCCCACATCGTTTAATCTCTAGTGGGAAGTTCCGGAGTATAGGTTACTATACTATACTGGACTCTCCAGAGACTTCGATCCAGAGCAAGAAAGATGGTTCTCTTTTAATGAGCTTTTACCCAAGCCATAAAGATGATCCTTTACGATGGATGAACGCGAAGGTTCTTGTGGGAGAAACTTCCTTCACATCTGTTGTATCTTTCAATACTTCTGAATTATGGCACAGACGTATGGGACACTGTGATCCCAGAGTCTTAGGAAAATTAATGGATAATGTTAAAGGGCTTCCAACAAAGTCGGTTACTTCGAAGGGAGAAACGAAACCATGCCGAGGCTGCGCCAAAGGCAAAATGGTTGCCAAATCGTACCCTTTATCCTCTAAACGAGCTAAGGAGCCTCTTGAGCTCGTGCACGGTGATTTGATAGAATATCCAACTCGCTCTTATTATCAAAACGAATATGTTTTAACCTTATTTGATGATGCAACATCATACAGATGGGTATATCCAATTCGTAAAAAGAGCGATACAGATCAGAAATTGCACAATTGGCTAGCTCTTGTAGAACGCCAGACTAATAAAAAGGTCAAAAGTGTGCATTTCGATCAAGGGGGAGAATTCTTTTCAAATGAACAATGGGACTGGTATAACTCTCTAGGAATATTTCCACAAAGAGGTTCTCCCAACGTGCATGAACAGAATGGACGAGCAGAAAGATTTAATCGTACACTACGAGAAAAATCTGAAGCTATGCGCTTTCAGGCTTGTGCGCCTGAAAACTGGTGGGAATTTGCAATTCTCACAGCCGTTCATATCTACAATAGAACTCCTATTCGTTCGAGGAAATACAGAACACCAGTTGAGTTGTTTGAGAATAAGAAGCCTGATGTTTCATACTTCAGGACGTTCGGATGTGGTGCATATGCATACATACCGAAACGTAAAAATAAGCTTGCTCCACACTCTGAAGCAATGATCTTCATTGGTTACGAGAGCGTATCAAAAGCTTATCGATTCTTTCGAACAACCAACAATTCTGTATACATTACTCCACAAGCAGTTTTCGACGAGAACTGGTTTTCTAAATGTCAGAAAGAAGTTTCCGGATCCATAGAGTTTGATAAAACCGACAAACCTGTCCGATCTATACCCTTTCCAACGTACCCGTATGATGGCCACGAAGATCATCACAATAATGATGATTTCTTCAATCCTCCACCTCCACCAGGATCAGATGATGACGATCATCAGCCTGGGGGAGATCCTCCCTTGGATCCTATCCTGGATGATAAAAGCGATGATGTGCACAACGGCAATCATCCAAATACTGATGGATTCGGATCACCGAAAGGCTCCAATCACAATCCTAATCAGTATGGTCCAGATCCACGGTCTGCTGGTTCTTCTGGATGGACAAATCCATTTGGATTTCGTCAAGCTGACTATGATGAGTGGGAGAACTTACGAGCTCCTCCACCAGCAGCTGTCAGAAGAAACCCTCCAAGAAATAGAGTAACTCCCAACCGTCCGTTTAATGTTTACGGAAATCGACATCCTGCTGAGATCGAACGCGATATCAAATCTCAAGCACGCTGGCAAAGTCAAATTAATCCGACAAATGAACCTGAAACAATACCAAATAGGGTTCCTGATCCAGCCGCTCCTATGGACACGGATGACGATATGAGCAATCTTGCTCAGCAAGGGGGAGAAAATTACTTGGTTTACTTGCTGAATAACGGTCATCAACTATATGGTTTACAAGCCAGTAGTTATGATAACGTTTGTGAATGGACATACAAACAAGTCCAGAAGCGTCCTAAAGATGAACGACCATCTTGGGAAGCAGCATGCAGACTGGAATTACAATCACTCAAGGATAGAAACGTCTTTGATGTGGTCACACTACCCAAAGGCCAAAAAGCGGTGAAATCCCGCTGGGTATTTGACATCAAGTCTGATGGCCATAAGAAGGCAAGGCTTGTTGTGAAAGGATTTTCGCAGAAACAAGGGATAGACTATAACGAGTTGTTCTCTCCTGTAGTACGATTCGAAACCGTACGACTTCTATTGGCACTAGCAGCGCTTGAAGATTGGGAGATCTCTGCGCTAGACGTTAAAACAGCTTTTCTTTATGGTGCCTTAGATGAGGAGATTTACATGGAACAACCTGAAGGCTTTGTTACGGACTCCAGCAAGGTTTGGAGGTTACGCAAAGCATTGTACGGATTAAAACAGGCTTCTTGTGCCTGGTGGCGTCAATGTACTGAATCTATGAAACGTCTGGGATTCAAACGATGCTTATCCGATGCTGGCGTATATGTCTTCAACAAGAATGGCAATATGGTCATTGCCGTTGTCTATGTCAACGATGCTTTATTCATGGGTCCTGATCGCAACCTTGTCAACAGACTAAAAAGCGAATTCATGAAAATCTGGGAATGCCGAGATCTAGGCGAGCCAACAGAATTTCTACGAATGTGAATTACTCGAGATCAGAAGAATCGCAAACTGATCCTTGATCAGCGAGACTATCTTGAAAAGATAGTTTGTAAATTCGGAGTTCTGAACGCCAAAACGGCATATACACCTTTGCCAGAAGGCTATAACCCAACCCAAAACCAGGGGGAGGTTAATCCCGAGATTAGGCATAGATTCCAATCGGTTATCGGATCATTACTTTACTTGGCTCTCGGAACGAGACCAGACATATCCTTTGCTGTAATCAAGATGTCACAGTATGGAGCTAATCCTAATCAGGAACACCTCCAGAAGGCACTTTACATCGTGAAATACCTTGTTCACACTGCAAAGTATGAACTCATTTATGATGGTAGATCCAATCAAGGATTACTTGCCTTTGCTGACTCTGATTGGGCAACTGATAAAGATGATCGTCGATCACAGACTGGATATATCGTAAAGCTTGCCAATGCACCAGTTTGCTGGGTCTCTCAGAAACAGAAAACGGTTGCATTATCATCCACAGAAGCAGAGTATATGGCTCTATCTGACTGTACACGTCAGGCTTGCTGGATGAAGTCGTTATTGAACGAATTGAACTTCCCTATTCGATCAGCCCCATGTGTTAGCAACAACCAAGGTGCTATCTTTCTCAGCAGCAATGAAGCTACTGATAAAAGAACAAAACACATCGACAATCGATACCACTTCATCAGGGAAGCAGTAGAACACAGAAAGACTCAAATCTATTTCGTTGAAACTGCTAAACAACCTGCTGATCTTCTTACGAAGAATCTTGGCAGAACAAAGTTCGAATTGTTCAGGCAATCTTTAGGATTAACATTTCACTACTTCCATGATCGCATGATGAACTTAGTGAGGGGGAGTGTTAAACATGATGGATATCATGTGATACACTGTTGACGTGTTGTTTACGCGTCACACTATTTATAGAGCTACGCCTCTAGAACACTTGCGTCCTCATGCAAGTACTACGTCTCTGTCTACGTACCTTACTACGTACATCTAGTTTCATCATACATGACACTATAGACAGTCGCTATCCAATAGCATAAGTAGAGCCTCCAATACATGAGGCAAACACGACTATGCTCACCAAGCATACTACCATTCATGGTAGAAGTACTTACACAGTACTAATGTCTTTTACGCCTTTAGGGCCGAATACCTACTTCTAGTAGTAGTTTCAGTTAGTGTAATACTCATTACATGTACCAGAAACTTATGTATAAAAGACTGGACGAAAGGCCTTAAGCCTTAGGACAATCCACTCGATTATCACCTCTTCTCAAGCATCTCAAGACTACAAGAACACTCTGTGTATTACCCATGTGAGGTTTACTTCGTTATACCCACTGTGCACTTTAACTATGCTGGCTCATCAGTTTTCAACGGTGAATGATAAGATACAAGCATAAACATGCAGTGGACATGGATAAACATGGATTTTAGGCGCAACAGAAGCCGAAAACGTGTTTCGCGTGAAGAGGAGGGCAGCAGCTACTATTTTCAAGTGAGCAAACACATCTTTCAGGTCGTTATAGGTACTAAATATGCTTACCTTGGCTTGCCGATTGTTATTTCTCCATGAAACAGCATTTTGAGGGTAGCGCTGGCAGGAATTCTATGAATTCTGTCTTATTATTCTGAGTAACAATGGGATGGTTTCAGGGTAGAGCATTGCGTAGCCAGTACCAAGAAGTTGGGGGTGTGCAAGGAGCAGAATGAGCAGAGCCTGCCGAGGGGTACTCCAAAATAAGCACAACCTGAAGTCTACAAAGCACTTATGGCAAGTTTAGACCAAAAACCCTGAAGAATGACTTTCTGCAACGCACCTTAGCCCAATAAAATAAACCTGACAATGACTGTTGACCTCGATAAAATTTCGCCCTGAGTCGCCGCCGCAGTACGTCCAGAGTACGTCAGTAACTTTTCCATCCAGTACTGCGGGCAGACCTTCCAGAACTTGCTACTACTTGTATAGTCAATGACACGAGTATAACCAATATTAGAGTAGTTCCTGTGACACAGAGGATGGCATTGGGGTTGGAGAAGTATCGAGTAAGCCAGCAGGTAGCAGGGGAATATTATCGAGAACTGTCCGGGATGAAACGTGGTGAAAAGCACATGTAAGGTGGAATAAGTCATCTTGTAGCACCAGAGCCCCTAGAAAATGGCTTTTGGGAGTAGAGAGTAGGGGAAAGGGAACATATGAAAGGTATGGCTTTGGGCTGGTGGTGGTTGAGACAAAATTTGGCTAAGTCCCCCGTCACATTTTCATGACCCGCCAAAAAGCATGAGGTTGAGACCAGCTGTTCTCCAACCTTCCTCTCTCCCATGTGCTCCTTCCCCTTTTGGAGAACGGCTGGAACCGAGCCTAGTATTATTTGATTAGCTTCACTAAAGCTTCGCTGTCAGAACCTGCCGGTTCCGATGATCTCACGGCTTTGCCCCGACACGTCGGAATCGATTTGGATCTGCCATCCAGATGTCAAGCCGGCTTTGCCGGTGCTCTGAGTTTTCTTTTTTATTTGGTAGGGTTTGCCACTGCCCATGTCATTTTTGAGGACTCGAGAGCAAACATGTATGAAGTACTTACAGCCTGCATCCAAGGTGCCAGCGCTCTCCCTTCAAGTCATTGTCAGGATGCTCTTGTCCGCGAGCCTGAGTGTTATCACTTGTATGCATTGTATTTGAGCCCTATGGTATAGTAACTTTTGAGGCTTCAATAATAAAGAACCGTTGTTGGGCTGGAGGTTGCAATAAGCTATCAGATACTCCACGGCACGCATTATGTAGCCAAAAAGTCAAACTAAACAAAGGTTACGCTGCTATAAATTAGTGAGAGCGGTATGAGCGGGAGTAGATTGTCCAACCTCAAGATTATGCACAGCCTCTGCAGGCGGGCACTACCACATGAGCGTTGAGAGAAGCCCTTACTATGCATACACAGCTTACTAGCTAGCAGGGTTTGGGTATAACGTTTGAAATATTGACCAATGGCTGTGATCCTCAGTGATTATGTAGAATATATAGCAACGAGGCCAACAGTCAAGCCCTAGAGATGACATCCAAAGACTTGGAGTTGGCGCTATAGCACACCTGTTCGGTATTCTGCATGTTCCCAAAGCTCCGGCGCTCATTAGCGCTTAAAATTAAAGCACTAAGGCTTTGAGGCTTTGGCTGGCTTTGGGTGCTGCCCGAGGCAACAACTTGGCATGATGTATATGCTCATTTCCGTCGACTGGCCTGTAGCACTCTTTCATACCTTACTTGCTCAAAATGATTCACTGAGTTTGTGAAAGCCTGAAAAAAAAGTGAACAACCAATGTCGATGAGCTGCGATATGACCCGCAGACAAGGTCAGGGCCTTGACGGTGTCAGAGTTTCAAAGCTTCACCGGCTAACATTGAACCGGTACAGTGGCACCCAAGTTCAAGTGCTGAGCACATAGTCTGTGTGACTGTGTCTGACATGTCCAAGGCTTTTAGACAACGTGTTGGATGCAATTCCAAGGGAATTGAGCTCACTTCATTACTAGAAGCCCAACCTCTGAACCTCGTGTCTGAGGCTGTCATTTTGAGTTTTATTAATATTGTGTTACATCTTGTACCTCGCTCACTGGTTTGAGCGCGTTCTACCTGAATTCTGATGCTCCCTCCAAGTTGCCACTTAGTGCACCTCGAAAGGCTTGAGGTTTCTGCATAAATTTTCAGTGGTTTTTTTGTGGAGGAATGAGAGACTGAAAATGACGAGTGCAGTGAGGGCTTTGACAAATGCTGTCGTAATTGGCCAGACCTGAATGAGGGGAAGCGGGGACCTTGGTGGCGTAGTGGCGTAGTGTTGTTTGCTGAACTTGCCGACTAGCCTTTTTCCTCATTTTCCCAGACACTTTCCCACCAATGCCACCACATAAAAACGAGGTCGCTCTTTCTACCGATTTGAATTTTGTTCCTCTCTTTCCCCCCACGGTCCACTGCACTCGCCATTTATCACCCACAAGCAACCCACACCCTTGACATTCCCTGCATGCCCTTGAAACCCACCCAGGACGATCAACTCAAGTTTCAGCCCAACTCAGGTCTGGACTACAGTAGCACACCTGGGAGCTGCCAAATGTATGTTCTTTCATATCCATATATTTTTTTCTACCTTGCTAATGTTGTCAACTTTTCCTTTTCCTTTTCCCTCCCCGGCCATGTCACCGTCCTTCTCGCTGTTCTTCTCCGTGCTCCCTTCCCCGCGCTTTGTGTTCTGTCTCATAACTGTAACGTAATGACGTGTCCTGTCAATCAATGTACCTGAATCTAATCGAATAATACCGATCCAACTATACCTCCCATTTTGAGATATTTGTCAGGGGGTGTGACCTGTGACCAAAAGTTTCACTTTTTGGTTTCGACAGGAAGGTCAGTCCGCCGTGACCGACTGGAAAATTTCCCGAAATTCGTTGTTTTTGGGCAATTTATGGGCCAAATTTGGGTCTGAACCTCGGAAAATTTTTGACAGTCAGGCCTGGGACGTGTGACAGGGTGTGACATTTCACCATTTTCGGGTACCCTGTCACATGTGACCTGACGATCATCTCAAAATGGTACAGTATAAGCCGCTCAGAACGGTTAAACCACGGCTCGAGCCACTCAAAATTTTCTTTCAACACTACCTTGCATTCATTTAGTGTATGGTACATACAGGTAGTTAGGATGGCTGCACAATCAAAATCTTGATGTTGTGTGTGTCTAGAACCTGCACCCACACTCACCAGCAGCTCCTGCACGTGACAACCTACTGGTGAGTGGTCTTTCCCATGCCAAGACCCGGGTGTCCTCTCCTAAAAAAACCTAGTACACACTGATTTTCATCAACTTTTATGCTGTATAAAAACTACAATAGACTTTATGACTACAGATGTGCAGTACAGAGGGTCAGAAAAGACTGACCAGTCAAAAAAATATAGTATATTATTGGCAGTGGTTAGGACCGGTTGAACCGGTTCCAGAGCCGTTACGAGCTGCTCCTCTAAATCGGTTCCCCAGCGAACCAATTGGCCAAGCGGTTCTGCCCTGGTCTGGCTCCGAACTGCTCGAGCCACGGTTTGAGCCGAACCATTGGCAACGCTACCCCAAACCTTTTGTGATGAATACCTTCAATTTGTTGTTGTTGCAATCACGGTTTCCGCGTAGAGACCGCTTTTGATTTCCGTCCTCCCATGGCTTACAATCTGAGCCATTGCTCTTCCATTTGCTATCACTTTCCCCGCTTTCCACCTTCGCGGCCTCAGTGGTATCATCATCTGGCTTCGATGACAGCTCCCCATTGATCTTTTGGTGGCTGCAAATCCGATCGTGGTCTATATGTGTGTGTAGACTGGCGTGATCTTTGGGATGGAGATCTGTCTGCTTGTACAGCTGAGACTCGAAGTAAGGCTGTGGATCCTCACCTGTGGGAACTGGTGCATCGGAGATGGCGTTGTCAGCATCAGATGACATAACCTTTCAGCCACTGCAAATCACGTTCAGTGAGAGTAACATATGTAGGAAGATCCTGACACACCTCTTGGTTGACTTTCTTCCAACTCGACTCTCCCTGTGTACCAGGGTCCACTACACTAGTAACTTGGAGGTCTGACTCCTGTCGTTGATGAGCTTCTTGTTCTGCTTGATTGTGAATCCAATTGTGGGTGTAATTGGGCCTGAAATATTGCCGCTGACTTCTCTCAGAATGACTCATACTATCCCAAGAATCTTGAACCTCCTCTGGGGGTGCTGCAAGCAATATTGGTATGAAGGCGCAGACCTGCCTGTCCAGAGTGGAGCCACATACTTTTGGTCGTTTCAGCGGCGGGCTGTGCCTCATTCTTCACACATGAGTTTGAATACTCAGGTGAGGCTTTGCAATCGCCGACAAGCAACATTTCACTTGGAGGTTCATATGAATTGGTATCTTTGGCCCAAAATGTCAGTTGCTTCTTGCAGAACACAGAGAAGTAGCTTACAAGCAGCTTTGGCGAGTGTGACTCGAGAGTTGGGAGAGGAAGGGGGGTGCAGAATAAGTCTGCTTTATGGGGATGAATACAAATTTGCGAAATTGATGGGTTCCCCACAAGCTCGGTTCTTCTTGTGTGGGGCTTGATAACACCTCTGGCAGTTCAATGTGTGTGGTTAACAGGATAGGAAGACTACCTTTAGATTCAATCTGGGGGCGTGCCTCAAGTAAGCTTGAGGTGATCTGTGTCTGATGCTACCCCCTTCGCATCGCTATCTGATGAGGAGCTGGAATTGCCGTCCACTCGAGTTAAGTTGTCCTCAGAGGAAGTGGTTGAAGTGCGAACAGGCAATAAGGGAAAAGACTGCACGGCAGGATCCCTAATAAAAGAATGAGTATAGTCGTACCTGGAACAATCACTAGATCAACATACAAGGTTGCTCTCTGGTGCATACCAGAGCTCGGTGTAGCTTCCGCCAGGTCAGAGAAGCTCTGATTAGCTCTGATTCTAGGACCATCAGGAGATACGGGAGATACAGTACGATATTTGATGTTCTCCCATACCTGCACAAGCAGAGACTCGCTCCAATCCAGGGCTGGTGAGGCAGACACATTAGATGCTATTCCTTTGACCTTCTCAAATACATGGCTAGCGGTTGGCTGAGAAGATGGAGTTGCATCCCAGCATGCGTTCATAAGAGCCCACATTGCGTCTGAGAGTTTAGGTGCTCCTTCTGGTCTTGATGGCTGCCTGCCTTGTGCTATGTGGAATGCCACTGTCATCTCATTGGCATATTTGGGAAATGGTTGAAGTCCAGTGAAAATCTGTTTCCAATGCCAATCTAAGACCATTGAACAAGTTTTTACTCCTGTTCAGGCTCATCTCGCAACATACGCATGCAAAGGCATATACATTGCTCTAGGGGTGTCAACGGTTGGTTGAAACCGCCAGTTCCTGGTTTGGTTTGAAAACTGGACCAAACTGGTTCAAACCGGTTTCAAAGAAATAATTTTTATGATAAATTTTCCGGTATTTTATGCCGACATAGGGTGCAATAGGGCCTGAGGAGCAAGGCTGTGATGTGTTTTTGTAGTTGGAGGCCTCGGGGGAGGCTGTGGCTGTTTCTTTTTATAGTGTGCCACATGATGTCAGGCCCTGGCAGGGTATGTTCCCTGAGGAGGTTGCTGTAATATTCAAATTGGAGCTTCAGCCTGCCTTCAACATGGCGCGGTAGCTTCAGTAGGTTGTCAGTAGGATCATGATTGATGTTTTGTATAACTATTTAGACAATAGAGTAGGATTCAAATTTTAGGATTTTTTGAGTGGTTTGTGTTACGAATCCACCTATTGTTTTCCCTTCCCTTGGTCCCCAGGTACTTTTTCCCCATGTTTTTCTCTTTATTTCCCATGGTTACATGTTCTCACCATCACATTCTGGCCCCCATATCATTACCTGGTACTACCTGGTGTTCCACATTGTTCCCAGATATTTTCCCAGCACACCATATGGTTTCCATCATGACAATGTTTCCACATGTATCCCTTGACTCTTATCACTTGTTCTTTCAGTTTTCCTGTTTTACCTTTGTTCCCATGATATCTCTACAGCTTGGCTCTGTCATATGTAATCATGGACACTTCTAGATAGTTCCCCAGTCTGACAACTTCGTCTCATAGTGCTTGTTTCCAGCATGTACTATCATACACTTGCCCTACTCAAATCTATCTTTCTTCCTTCGCACTCTTGACCCTGTTGGTGGCCTGAGGGGTTTTCCTAGTCACTGGCCTCGTTCTTGACAGTTTGAACTGGCAGTTCGGTTTAAAACCGCCAAAAACCAGTTCAAACCCAAACCAACCGTTGGCATCCCTACATTGCTCTCCTTCGGTAAAATAAGATGACCTTCAATTAAACCATCACACACTGGAGTTGTCAAGCACTACTTTATATGTATATATAGTGTATCTAGTAGTACTGGGACAGAACTGGGTATAGAGAGCTGAACAATGTAACCGTTTAACGGTCAAGTGGACCACAGTGTATAGCGCCACTCGTGGTGTATAATAAAATCTAACTTGTAGGTCAAATCTGCCCAACACTCAAGAGTGTAGCTGAAGGGTGTGGGAATTGGGGATCAGCATTGATTGTAGGTTCCACTCTTAGCCAGACTGCAATAGTAGGCTGAAGGAAATCTGACTCAAAAAACTATCCAACTAAGGTAGCTTTGCCTCTGAAACCAGTTCAGAGGTCAAAAGTGGGGTTCGGAAGAGAGGTTTATGGGTTGTTTCGGGAGTGTAGAGTTTGTTTGATGCTTCGGAAGTGTGTTCTTAGGCTTTAACTAGCTTCAGAGCCACTCAAACAGCGAGGGGCAACAAGACAATCAAATCAAACAATGGCAATTAAGACTCCAATCAAGTCTGTCAATAACCGAAGACCAACTGTCAACGGCGAACAATATCCTCAGCCCAATTAGCTTCGGAAGTTCAACAATAGCTCAGCCAGTCAAGTCGGCGTCACAGACAAACAATGCAAAGTCAAGGTCAAGCAAGTGTTCAAATGGATTTTCTAGGTTTGAGCAAACAAAGTTCTATTCTGTTCCAATGTCTCTCCAGAAGCGCTCCCGAGTCAACTAACTACCCAACAAGTGGAATAGCTTTGTATCCTCTGAATACTAATTGTACGGATTGCTTGGGGATTCTTGATGAAAACCCCACTGCTTATATACTCTAGGAGGCTCTAATTCTACTGAATCGTACAAATATTGAATAAACCATGCCTTGGAGGCATAAAATACCTACTTTGGAATATACTTGGAGAGTTTTGTGTTTAATCTACGCTTTTGAACCCCAAAGTCAAAACCAATAATTTGCTTCAGAAGTATCATCAGCCTCGAACATTCTCTAACATTCTTTTCTTCCAGGTCTCTCCTATCTATGGTTCTGTTCTGCCTATCTGCCTCTGCAGCATTGATTCTCCGGTTCTAGACTCTTCAATCGCCATAGGTCATCCTGTTCTGTCTGCCTCCAGAGTGTATACTCCCTTCGTCTGAAGCAAAGTACTTGCCTCCAAAGTGCTACTAGATGCCTGTATTCATTTAGTTACCCAGCCGTCCATAGCCAGGTCAATGTCCCTTCTGTAGCTTGGATAGTTCTGATGTCCTGCCATCCATATGGTTGTCCCACTATATCCAATCTTGGTACCTTGGATACCGGGTAATAGTTCAATGGTTCAGCCAGAACTCCTACTCGACTCTTCGGTACACCATTCCTTTCTTTCTTAGTCCTTCGCCTTCTAGTACAGTTGAGCTCTGTGTTTGCTACCAGCACCAACTATACCCTTAGTACAGTCAATATCTCAATGTACAAGTACGAGGGAGGTACGTCAACGGTGCAACTCCTTTGATCACCTCTCAATCATTGTTTAGCGCCCAGTGCCTGGTTCGGATCCACGCCTCCGAAGCGCTAATTTCCTAGTTTCCGAAGTAAAATTTCCACTTCAGCGGCAAGTCCAGAGGTCAGTAAAAGCAAGTACTAGGTCGTCCCAATTCCTCGCTCACTTTTCCCCCAAGCGCACTATGGCACGCTTGCATAACATTGAAGACCACTTCCGCAACTTACTTTATAGTAAGTCTTTCTTATTTTCTAGGTTCCGAGGCAGCCTTCTGACTTCCTCTTCAGAGTTGTGTAAGCTCTGGTGGTATCCCAAAGATTACTCCGATAAGATCAAGGAGCGCTGCATCATCCTACCCATTCCACTCAATGCAGGGTGAGAAGCTATCCTCGGAATCATCTTCCAGCAGTTCTTCCTTAGTCGCCACAGATCCATCTACTGGGGCTACGTGATTTGTTACGACATGATCCAGGACAAAATCTATCTCTGCGAGGACACCTTTGACCACTTCATTCCTCACGACGCCAGGTCTGTCATCGACATGGTTGCCGAGTCCATTGCTTGAGTTGGTTTCCTCAACTTCAAAACCACTTGTACTCCTGGTGCTGTCAATGCTTGGATCAATGCTGTTGTCAGTTGTGCTGAGTGCCCAGCGCCTCAAAAGCTTGACTATACCAAGCTATTGTTCTTCAAGTACTCCCCTGTCATGGGTTGTTGGCTCTCTCAATCCTTTTCTTTCTATAATCCTATCTTATGTGATCCATTCTATACCAATTATCTGGATCATGAAACCTTCATTGATTCTTGTTACCCTGAAGACTCCGACGTAGATAATTACTTCAGTTGGGACGAGGTAGCTCTAGCCAATATGGATGACTAGTATAACCCATAGTATACTTAGTATACTTGGATCAATTATCCCTCCAAAGTGAGGCCTTGACCTCATACCAAGCTTCTGAGGCTTGACTTAGTCTTGCTTTCTGACCATCCATGCTTCTGCATTGACTTCCTCTGTCTAGCTCCACCAGTACGGGTCTTTGTCAGGCCTGATTATTTTAATCCTTAGTAAAATGCCTCTGAGCCACTGGAGATATTCCCTTGATATGACTACAGGTCCTAGTTGTGCCTCTGAAGTGAAATTCTCTTCAGTTATATGACTCCTACAGTTTTCAGAGATAAGGAGAGGCGCATCTGAGGTGCTATTCTCTCCTTATACAAGGATCTGAGCCTTTTACTAGCTGCTCAGGACTTGCTCTAGTACTCGTATTACCTTGTCATTTCTTATCTGTTTTATGCTAAAATCGCACAAAAACAAGGCTCTGAAGCTGCTTTTTGATAGCAGGCGCTACAGCGGCCCAACTGAGCTGCTGAGCATTAGATGAACTGTTTAACCCTGTGTCAAATATCAGTCAAATCATCAGCAAAAGACTGCTGCGTGGCTTAATGATGAGCTAACCGTTAAACCATTGGCCACATGACAGTCTAACCATGAGTGATGCATTGTTGATTATGGTTTAACGACACAACCTTGGTCATTAAACCTACCCACCTCTCCATGGTCGTCACTCCGGTATGCTGGACCATTGATAAGAACAATAGAACAGCAATGACATTTAGAGGCTTGGGTTCATGGTTTAACTACATAAATGGATACATAGATACTATTCAGCTTGACCTGGTAGCACATGAGTAATTTTGTTGAACAAACTGATGGTGGTTCATACCTGTGACTTCGACTTCAACTGCGTGTTGTGCCTCGTCCTCCCCTGCCTCTCTTATTTGTTCCACCACAGCTCCCACCTCTACTCGCACCTCTACCTCTCTTACTGGTTCCGCCACAGCTCCCACCTCTACCCACCCCCTGATCCCGACCCTGACCATGCCCACGCCCCGATGTGTCGCTGGGGGTTTCTCCTTCGTTGTCACTTGTATTACCATTGTCCATTTCACTCTCTTCATCATCTATGTCCGTCTGTCTTTCTTTGTCGACCGTCTCACTTTCATCCCCATCCGGCCCAAGAGCTTCTCTCAAGCAATCTCGTTCAGCCTCTGCTTCCTCCAGAAGCTTCTTGATGGTGGCCTCATCTTCAGCTAGGGTTTGGCAACGATCCTGAGCGACACAATCTGCCAGAATCTCACCCAGAGGAAGCTCAAGCTCAATCCCAAGTTGGGCGAGGAGTGTCTCTGCGTCAGTCTGCAGCCTCTTGAACATACTCGCTTGTTGTTGAGCATAGGCTTGGTGTCCAAAGAAATCTGCAGAACTGCCAGCCATATCCCAAACAGTCTTCATCTTTGTGAAGTGTCGGATGCAGTTACGAAAATTGGCTTCAAGCTTTTTGACACACTCCTGCCAGCAGTCTCTCTCTGTCCACGCATGAAATGATTGCACATGGTTGCCTAGATCTCCTGAATAAGCTAACAGTACCCTTGGAAAACTAGAAGCAACATACACTCCTTGTCATATGCCAACTGCTTTTGGCTTGACAGGTCAATCCTTGTGAAGAGAACCTTCGGCTGCCAGATCCATCCATCTTCCATGGCCTTTTTATCTGGCCCTCGCTTCTTTGTTTTCTTCCTGTTCTTTTTTGGCCCTACCCACTACATTGGCTCAACTTTATGAGGTGATACTGGAGCTGAAAAACTCACCTCGCTTCCTGTGAACCACTTGTGTTCCAGCCGCATGTCTGTCCCCTGACGGGCCCTCAGTCCTGACATGCTCCTCCATCCCCGGCGAAGATAGCATGTTGAGAGTATATAGTTGGCCATCTGTCCTCCGTGAGTCTCCTGGCCCTTGCTTATGGACTGTCGATTTGCAATAAGTGTCTTCCTCTTTCATCTCTGGGAGGTCCAAACCGCCACCTAGTGCCTGTAACAACTGTTGAGCACAGTTGTAGTCACTGATGCAGCACTGAAGTTCAACATAGATGGTCTTGAGTTGCAATAATGATCAAGTGTTCACTCAAGTTCCATGATCGTTCTTGGCTTTCTGATCCCTGACTATCAACTGGTTCTTTGCGGCTTGCCGAACCTCCTCTATCGCATCATACAACTCCCCCTCTTGCAGCGTTCTCTCTATTTCTGCCAAAGCCTCGAGACCTTTTTCTTTGCGTTGGGCTTCAGTGTAACTTGAAGGGACAAAGATCTCCTCCTTCTCAATCTCGCAAGCGGGCTGTACTACCACATCAGCTTCAGTAGTGGGCATAACCTCACCCTGAAGGTTCTGCAGCGACTTGAGCCTTGCTTTGACTCTCTCCCATCTCTCCTTGATATCATGCTTAACAGTGTCTGTCTGATTCAGAGTCAGCTTGCCCTTGATCCTTCACCTGGTAGACGAGAGTTAGTTATCAATCCTTGTGGCACAATGAACAATGTCGGACTAACTGTGCATGCTGGATGTTCAACGCCTCTATCAAGAAAGCTGCCATCTTGGAACATGTCGTGGGTTTGGAGTTGGTCTTATCCTCCTTCACAAGGATCTGACGATAGATAGTGGTCCTGGATGGTACTGGGCAGAGTAAGAAGCATTAGCGGCTGGCCATCAAGAGACAGAATGTCAAATTACTCACTGGAGTCTATGTTGTGCTGATACAAGCTTGGAGGAGGTGATTGGCCCAGGGAGACTTTTCACCTGTCGTGATCCTCTTCAAGGGCTTTCCATTCAGGTATCTGGGTGGAGTATAGGACTGAAAGCAATACAACGGTTGCCCAGGAGATTTTCAGCTGCTCCCGTGCATTGATCATATCAATTGAGAGCCTCTGAGCCATACCAATCACCTTCAACCAGTTCTAGAACAACAGCCATCCAAATATAACATCCTGGCAGTGACCATTGTTCATCTGCCGAGTTGCTGGCCCAAAGCCATTCAGCAATCCCCAAACTTGTTTGCTACTTGAACTGGCCAATACATATCATGTATGCCACTGAGAACAAAAACATACATTCATCCTTGTGATCTGGAAGATGCATTGGACTGATTGCAAATTGTAGACGGTTGACAATGTGGAGGAGCTCGGGACACATCTTTTTGAACTGAGGGCGCATATCGACGCAATATTGACAATTGCAGTTGTAAGCAAGGCAGTCATTGTAGCTCCCATAATGACAATGATCCATATTGTGGCGTGTGAGAGAGAAAGTGTGGGCAATTGCCTTGTCGGTATATGTGAATCTGAGGTACAGACATCAGTTGAAAGCAAACGTAGAGGAGCTTCACGACACACCCTTCACCAGCCATGAGGTCCATGGCAGACAACATGAATACATGTGAGCATTGAACTCCTACAATTCCCGTCATGCTCATATTCTTGAACTTCTTCTTGTCTTGGTTGTTGACTACCTTCAGATAGTTGCAAGTAGATTTCTGCAATACTTGAATTAGTTTATATAGACACGAAACAGAAATCATTCTATGCAAACTAAAACATACCTCATTTGTCTTGGGGGCGATGGCCAGATGTTGCTGCATGCTCTCCCATGACAGAAAGTAGCCGCTAACACAGTCATTGAGGAGGGATATATTGTCACCCTTCTCGTCTTTGGAGGTCTTCTTATATCGGTTGAGGTGGAAGTTACCATTGGCGGTGAGTTGTTGTTGGATGAGATGCCTGCTCAGAAGTGCATAAGTACAAGAGGCAAGCGGTAAGACCAACACTGACCTGAGCTCCTCGGGAGTTCGCTCCCATCCTTCCTCAGTGTTAATACCATCTTCTGGACAGCAAGGACAAAACACGACAATGTTGTCCGATTTCCAGTGAGGAAAGTATTGTGAGAGGTCAAAAGCCTTCCCAGACCATTTGTCTGCACACAGACATCGCCATACCTGTGTAGCGCAACAAAATTGTTTGTACAGATCCTAGAGGTTTGAGGCTTGGGTGAGAGGGTGGTGTAGATGGCAAAGTTTGTACTCACTTGAACTGCTGTGGTAAAGGCACCGTCTGTTAAGTGTCGAAGACTGCCTAGGTACTGAAAGGCAGACCTTGTAGACACAAGATGGTGGTTGAGAAACTTGTCAAGGACTTGGAAGGTGAAGAATGTCTTGGGGGCTTGGAGAGTCGCTGGGAAAAGTCAGGCCTTCATACACTGATCCACCAGATCTGGTCGACCATTACAAAAACAAAACTGTATTCGCGTGCTGTGAATTCCGTTCGAATGGACGATGGTCATGGTCTGAGGCTTATCCGGACTGGGGCAGACACCTCCGGGGTGTCCGAGCTGTAGTGCATGTGTTCTGCCGTGAAGATATGCCATATTGAGACGACAATAGAAGCTGTTTGGTTGCCATTGGTGTACCCAATGAAGTGGGCTGCCCTGATGTTGTTTGATCCAACACTCTTCACAGAATGGGTCGTATTGAAGACAGTCACGACACATGTAGTAACACTATTGACCGGAACCACATGAACATAGGATCTCTATGTTGGAGTGGGCTCCGCCTTTGAGGATGGACGGTAGTGGTCGAGGTATAACTTCAATAAACTGGTTCAAGAGGGCAATTTCCTGTCGTCATGTGTAAGTGGCATTGTCCAGAATGTGAGACTGAATGCTCACCTCAGCATTCATGGTTTCTTCTTCTTCTGCTGCTTCAGCCACTGTTTTCTCTGTAATGTAATCCTCCCCCGGTTTGAAGAAGGTTTCTGTGATAGGAGCTACATTGAACAGGGTTCGCAAGCTCAATGCCTTCGGCAGTTTGAGGACTGCACAACTCTTCTTGGGTGGCAGTATGTACACATCTTTCCTGGCCCTCTTGAGGCTTGGTGCTTGTTCCCTACCGGCCTTCGTGTTGAGGGATTTGATTCTGAACATGGAATACGAGAATGAGCAACATTGTGGACAGTGAGAGGAGACCTGAGAGAGCTTTATAGCCAGCGGATTAGCACAATGCTCAAACAAACAGAGCAAGTGTGGCAGAACAATACTCACAAAAAAGGGGCGGCTACAGCTGCATTGTCATTGATTGGGCTGGAGTGGAGCACATGTGTTGGGTGGAATGCCACCGGAGCACAGAGGCACACAAGAACAGATCTGGAGGCACCCCAGGTCACAACAAGACTGTCCACTTCGTCGATCAAATCTCCCAGGGGCTGTGGTCAAAGCAGTGCACCAACTTTCTCGGACAGTGACATTGCTTGACAATTGGATTGGGCACCGTTGGTCGATTAACAAATTGCCTAACATTGTTTGATTAATGGATTGACAACTGTCAGTCAATCAACGGATGGGCAAACATTGTTCAATTAACAGATTGACCACTGCCAGTCAAGATGGATGGGACGGGGATGAGATAGATAGAGGCATAGATTGAGATATATTGATAGAGTGATCATGATGGAGACAAGTAGTATAGGTAGGTAAGAAACAGAGGTGAATAAAGGAAAAACTGGGGCTGCTTCATCCAATCATCAATCTGAGAAAATCTCAATGCAGTGCTGATCGGCATTGAGCTTTGAGGCTGCCTTCAACGCAGAGGACTGAGAACCTGTCAAAGTCCGGGCACTGTGAGTCAAAGATCGAGTCGCTCGAGCAGGCGTGGTGTGGGCAGAGCCTGAGCCTGAGGATGTGATGTTTGCCCTGCTGTGTTGTCTGGTAGAAGGGCCAGCCAACAATGAACCAGACAGTGTGGCTGGAGATTGTACTTGATGAGGGGCTAAAGAGTGGTGAATGTGAGTGGGATTCATCCACGTATATTGATTGTAAGCACTCACTGTCGCAGTTCATTCTGAGTCACTGACATTTTGGTGGGGTCACTTCCTCTCACTCCCCAACGTCCTGAGCCACCGATTCTTTGGAAAACTCTGTCCAAGATCGTTTGTATTGTGGTGGTATCCCTGCCTTCAGCAGGCCAGCCTCTGCCTTGGCCTCTGAAAAATAATCTTCGCCAGAGTGCGAGCAAAGTTGGGGAAGTGGCGGCAAGGATAAAGCTGGAAAAAATCCCCTGAGCCAGAAGCAATACAACAGAGTAACAATTGAGACTTACCGGTGTAGCGCCTGCTATTAAAAAGCAGCTTCAGAGCCTTGTTTTTGTGCAAGTTTAGCATAAAACAGATAAGAAATGACTAGGTAATACGAGTACTAGAGTGAGTCCCGAGCGGCTAGTAAAAGGCTCAGTTTGTAGCATAAGGAGAGAATAGCACCTCGGAGGCGTCTCTCCTTATCTCTGAAAACTGTAGGAGTGGTATAACTGAAGAAAGTATCACTTTGGAGGCACGACTAGGACCTGTAGTCATATCAAGGGAATATCTCCAGTGGCTCGGAGGCATCGTACTAAGGATTAGAATAATAGAATCAGACTTGACGACGACCCGTACTAGTAGAGCTAGACAGAGGAAGTCACTGCGGAAGCATGGATGGTCGGGAAGCGAGACTAAGTCGAGCCTCAGAAGCTTGGTATAAGGACGAGGCCTCGCTTTGGAGGCATGATTGATTCAAGTATACTAGGTATACTACAGGTTACGCTAGTCATCCATATGGGCTAGAGCTACCTCATCCCAACTGAAGTAATTATCTACGTCAGAATCTTCAGGATAATAAGAATCAATGAAGGTTTCATGATCTAGATAATTGGTATAGAATGGATCACATAAGATAGGATTATAGAAAGAAAAGGATTGAGAGAGCCAACAACCCATGACAGGGGAGTACTTGAAGAACAAGAGCTTGGTATAGTCAAGCTTCGGAGGTGCTGGGCACTCAGCACAACTGACGACGGCGTCGATCCAAGCATTGACAGCTCCAGGAGTACGAGCGGTTTGGAAGTTGAGGAAACCAACTCAAGCAATGGACTCGGCAACCATGTCGATGACAGACCTGGCGTCGTGAGGAATGAAGTGGTCAAAGGTGTTCTCGCAGAGATAGATTTTGTCCTGGATTATGTCGTAACGAATCACGTAGCCCCAGTAGATGGATCTGTGGCAACTGAGGAAGAACTGCTGGAAGATGATTCCGAGGATAGCTTCTCGTTCTGCGTCGAGTGGAATGGGTAGGATGATGCAGCGCTCCTTGATCTTATTAGAGTAGTCTTCTGGATACCACCAGAGCTTATACAACTCTGGGGAGGAAGTCAGAAGGTCGCCTCGGAATTTAGAAAATCAAAAGACTTACTATAGAGCAAGTTGCGGAAGTGGTCTTCAATATTGTGCAAGCGTGCCATAGTGCGCTCGGGGGGAAAGTAAGCAAGGAATTGGGACAACCTAGTATTTGCTTATACTGACCTCTGGACTTGCCGCTGAAGTGGAAATTTTACTTTGGAAACTAGGAAATTAGCGCTTCGAAGGCGTGGATCCAAACCAGGCACTGGGCGCTAAACAATGATCAAGAAGTGATCAAAGGAGTTGCACCGTCAACGTACCTCCCTTGTACTCATACATGGAGATATTGACTGTACTAAGGGCATAGTTGGTGCTGGTAGCAAAACGCAGTGCTCAACTGCACTGGAGGGCAAGGGACTAAGAAAGAAAGGAATGGTGTACCGAAGAGTTGAGTAGGAGTTCTGGCTGAACCATTGAACTATTACCCGGTATCCAAGGTACCAAGATTGGATATAGTGGGGCGGCCATATGGATGGCAGGACCTCAGAATTATCCGAGCTACGGAAAGGACATTGACCTGGCTATGAACGGCTGGGTAACTCCATGAATACAGGCATCTAGTAGCACTTTGGAGGCAAGTACTTTGCTTCAGATGAAGGGAGTATATGCTTCAGAGGCAGACAGAACAGGATGACCTATGACGATTGAAGAGTCTAGAACCGGAGAATCAATGCTGCGGAGGCAGATAGGCAGAACGGAACCATCGATAGGAGAAACCTGGAAGAAAAGAATGTTAGAGAATGTTTGAGACTGATGATACTTCTGAAGCAAATTATTGGTTTTGACTTTGGGGTTCAAAAGCGTAGATTAAACACAAAACTCTCCAAGTATATTCCAAAGTAGGTAGTTTATGCCTCCGAGGCATGGTTTATTCGATATTTGTACAATTCAGTAGAATTAGAGCCTCCTAGAGTATATAAGCAGTGGGGTTTTCATTAAAGAATCCCCAAGCAATCCGTACAATTAGTATTCAGAGGATACAAAGCTATTCCACTTGTTGGGTAGTCAGTTGACTCGGGAGCGCTTCTGGAGAGACATTAGAACGGAATAGAACTTTGTTTGCCCAAACCTAGAAAATCCATTGAACACTTGCTTGACCTTGACTTTGCATTGTTTGTCTGTGACACTATAGTAAATACCATATAAGGACGACAATGAAAATTGTACATATGATCATAAGTAGAAATGATAAATGGAACAATAGTCCCACATAATATGATGGCAGGAAGTATGAACCGGGACTTCGGATATACCAGGATCTAATAATAGTCCATGGATTCAACACCCACTAACGTACCATTCTCAGATCTCAATACTCCTCGTTCTACCACTATGTTACAAGCTCCAATAACCTCAATGAAGATGCGTCAAAGAAGCCAAACCGTAATTGAAGACAAAGCATTCTGAGCACAGGGTGGATCAGGGAATTTGGTAGTCTGCACGATATCTGCACCCACTGTGAAGAGTCAGTTGAATTAGTTTCTAGTCTTTAGCTTTTGAATGTATTAGGTACGTCTGCAATTTAGCACAAACTCTTTTTCTACCTCCATCTCGAATGCTATGTTGAGCTGTCTCAATTGAAACCCTGTAGGATATCTAAACCTGATTCAATAGTAAGCAATTTTTTTGTGTAAGTAAACCAGATGGCTTTCAAGCATTTCCCAAGAAAATGGAGATGTGCTACAAAGCACAGAGATCTTACAAAGTAAAATACAGCTTATTGAACCCTGTAAGCAAGTTTTCCCTTTCTAAGGCACGTAAGTCGAATGAGCCTTTTTCCTGATGCATGCTGTCATCAGGGCCCACATCACATCTGAAAGCTTGGATATTCCCTCTGGCCTCGAAGGGTGATTCCCTTGTGCAACGTTGAACGCAACTGCCATCTCATTCACAAGTTCAGCGTATGGTTGCAGTCCAGTGAAGATCTGCATTGATACTAGGTTAGAACCGTCAAACAGACTCTTGCCCCACTCCACCCTCATCTCATAGCAGACACACGCATAAGAGTATATGTCACTCTCTGTTGACAGACCTCCGCTGCCAATGAGTAGCTCCGGGGCTAGCCAATGTGCAGTCCCAACCGGTCGCGTCACAGAAGTTGTGATTCGGAGACCTTTCGAGTCAGTGATGCGGGACAAGCCAAAGTTGGCGATGCGAGCTTGTAATGAACCTGTAATGAGTATGTTGAGGCCTTTAAGGTCACCGTGGACAACCTTCTTGCTATGCAGGTATCAGAAGTTCGACACCAGCGACAAGGCATTGTAAAATCGAAAACAGAAGTGAAAGAGAAAGAGAAAGCAAAAGTCCGGGGCGATAATCAAAAGTAAGTGTTTCTTTTCCAGACTTTTGATCCTTCTATTACTTTCAGTTGGTCTAGGACTTTCCTTTCTTATGTATAGCCCGAGTCCTCCACTTTTGTTTGTGTTTTTGAGATTGTGTAGACTCCGCTCAATATAAATTCCAATATAAATTTAAATTGGTATTCCAAGGTAGCCTCTCTACTTTTAGTTGTGTTCCTGAAGTGCGTCGGC
This sequence comes from Marasmius tenuissimus, assembly GCA_029532415.1. Classification (NCBI taxonomy): domain Eukaryota; kingdom Fungi; phylum Basidiomycota; class Agaricomycetes; order Agaricales; family Marasmiaceae; genus Marasmius; species Marasmius tenuissimus. The sequence goes on from JAQOTA010000053.1 coordinate 5,361,739, forward strand.
TGCGTTGCAACAAGTCGCGACGTGACAATGCACGGTCTCTCAGATACGGGTAGTGATGTGCGGGCTTGGGCTATCATACGGAGCTGCTGGTAACTATGAAAGACATTGATTTATTGGGCCTCTCGTCTTCCAATTCCCCCCTTCTCGCTCATGACGTCTCAACTAAAGGTGTACCAGTACCGGCAGCATATCCCCCCGCTGCATAAGTCTTGTCCTACCTATGGGAAGTCAGTCTCTGTACAGCCTTGCTTTGGAAAAGTTAACCCAAACCATTGTGAATATTGCTATGAGGCAGTGAGTCCTATTATTTTGAACTCGTTCTGATCACCTTCTCATGTTGTGGATCAAGTGCGGTGACAATCCATGAGTAGATTTCAGCGTGACTGAACCTCCTTCAGTCTAAGGTCATGGTCAACTTCAGGGGCCTCAGACATGATCAAGACAGTATTGTACTGAGAGGCGTGATGAAAGGGTGCATGCAGAAATACTCGCCACACCTGCTCAGACATAGGAGTGCAATCAGTTCGGCTGGTAATTCTGACATAGCATAGTTGTAGATATTTGCAGAGTTGAGAGAAGATACCCATGCAAGTAGCATCCACATCGTGAATAGGTCTGCAAGAGAGGTAGTGATATATGTGGATTACTCGAGGTGAATATATATTGGCGATGTTGAGGCATATTAGAACCACTTTTGCACCTCTGTAGCGATGTAGTACTGCGGATAGTAGCGAATGGGACAAACCGGGCATTGAAGGGAGGTTGAGTAGCCATCATGAGCACCATGAATTGAGAAGAGGGTGATTGACACCCTAGAAAGTCAAGTAGCAAGACCACGGCCACATTTCAGATATGAGAACTGAGTTTGCCGCTTCAACATCAGCTATCAGACCTCCATAGGATAATAGAATCCCTACAACGCACCGATATATCTGTGTTGTGAACTATCTACTTTTCCGTGGTTTTCAAAAAACACCGCGTCCTGATTCTCCAATTCCATCTCTCCCTAATCCCATATGAAATCTCCCAAAGTCACCGACAAGTCTGTAATGTCTGGCTCCGATACATTTAAACTTGAGCTCAAAAAGGATGAAATGTAAGGTGGAAGGGCCGCTGGCAGGTCCTGTAAATTGGATACTTTGCTATAGGCTATTATTTCGCGCCGAAGGAACTGGCAAATGTGAAAATAGATGGCAATTTTTGATAATGGAAGGGAGGCAGGAAGACTAAGCTGCATCAGGTCGCCGATTGTGATTCAATCCATGACTCAAACGAAGATGGGGGTGGAAGGGGAGTTCGGACAACAAAAAGACCAGCTACATATACATACAGGAATGACTAAAGCCTAAGGGAATGTATCGAGCGACCGGCGGGATAGAAATCGAAAGTAGGTAACTCGGTTTCTATTTTGGTGACAACTTTCGATCTCACCCGCACTTTCGATCAACTTTCGATTTTACACACTCTTTCACTTTCATTTTCACTTTCACTTTCACTTTCAATTCTCAACACGTTGCTCGTGTCGAAGCTCTCGCAGGTATGCCAACCCAGATGCAACATCATAAGCTTTGTGAGAACTTGCATCAGCATTCCATGCACTACGCAATACGGGAACCGAACAAGCTACCCACCAGTGTATAGTGGTCTACATCTTCCCTTTTAGTGGCCTTCAAGAACTCGACGAGGCTGCCTTTCTCCATCCACGGAGAAATTAGACATAACTGCCCGGTCTGCTCCAGTTGATATATCCCAAGGGAAGGCAACACGTTTGGATGCTTCAATTGGCGCCATAGGATTGCTTCCCGCTGGTATTCCTATTGGCTTGCGCCATGTTAATGTGGAGTAGCAACTTGGTACTCCTTACAACCAGTGTTGAAAAGATGCCACGCGTCACAGGATTCGATCTGGATTGCAATGGGTATGTGGACTTGTTGCGTTTCCTGTTTGTCCACTGGGGGTACGCTGATACCCCTCAAGTTGAAGACAGTGATGCAGAAGAGCGGATACATGAATGTGATACGTTGGCTTTTGTGATACAATCACTTCGACCGCTGATCAACCGCTGATTCATTCTACCCTTTCAGGTCCTTCTGCTTCACATAAAAGAACTGGTGGGCTGAAACCTTCCCGCATACCCCTCATGTTCTCCTCCTCCGATTTCCTACTTCCTCGTATGCGTGTTATGCTGGAGAATGAGCCAGTTGCATGGCGGGGTGAAAAACCGTTCATAGTCGTTTGCCAGCATCAAAGTGGCCATGTCGACTTGATAACCTTTGATAGGTACGCGTTTGGCCATGACGCTCTTACATGAATAAGTAAACTGATGATGGCGATGTAGGTCCGACCAGCTACCTGTCAAAACGTGGATGAGGGTGTTTGGTTATCTCTGCCCCTGTGACCTCTCAACCTGTATGCGGGTCAAGAAGCGCCTGTGTGGTGCTGTCCGACTGGTATTGTACGCTTCAATTCAATTCCGGTCATTCGCGCAATCGTGGAGCTTTTTGAACTTTTGGAAACGCAAGGAGAGCATTGCTTATAAGAGAGTACCTCGTGCAATCGAGATCGGGCCGGCTGTGTCCGAGGAGTCAATGATGGATGTTCGTTTGAGAGGCTTGGTGGACTCGTTCTACAACCTGCAGAAGTTAACCATCATCAATCAGACCATTCAGACCATCGACCTGTTCTGCATATTGAACGGGAAGCGACTGTCATCGCTGATCCTGAAATGGGTCGTCTTTGACGACATTACTGTCCCGAACAGCAGGAAATCCGAATCACAAGTCGTGATCCCTACCCCTTCCGAAATTGTGTTAATAGGCGTCTCTTGGTCCCCATACAATGATCCTACCCTCATGCTGCCACGAACCGTGGCCTCGAAAAGCCTCACTTCTCTGGAGTTGGACATGCAATCATTTATGATGGTTACCTTAACATTCGGTGTTGCAAAACTAGTACTTGCTGAAGGCCTCCGATCTTACAAGTTGTGGCCCACCCCTTCCCTTTCGGGTCTGTTCCTGTGTTCGGGGTACATGGAAGAGCTCCGGAGAATGTTGTTAGCACCGACATCTGCCCTGGAAAATCTGGAAATCCGGGTGACATGTCAAGGGAGTGGCTTGCCGAAGGGAGTCCCACTACCATGACTATTGACGTTTCATGGTCCTGTCGAGATGCTTCCAATGCTGGTGGCAAACCCGTCATTGGAACGCTTGCATCTCCACGTGGACATCGACACAACAACCTTGGTTGGACAACCTTCAATGCTGTTTCTGAGCGTAAAGTGGGTTGGTTTAACTAGATGGACAGGAAGCTTGGACCTGCTAGCTAATCTCTTACACGGAACCCCAAATGTTGAAACTTTCCGGCTCCAATCCCAAGCTCACGTCGGAAAGGTGCGTTGATAGTGTGTTTGTGTTATAATGTCGTACTGATATTACTGCAGGACGTGCTAATGCCTGTCGGACGTACGCCAACGTTGGCGAAACACCTACAACGCGTGGAGATATGTGTGTCTGATATCATAGGGTGCAAGGATGTTGAATCCTTATTGAAGGGGTGGTTGAGGCTACTGACTTCCTCGGTAGAAATTATATTCTTGTATTAGATACATGGAACCATATCTTATTCCGTCAAGTAGCAGGACCTGCCGCTGGACGGCCGCTATGATTATATTTCCAGCACACATGCCCATCGCACACCACTAAAACCCCCTCTGAGGAGCTGCGACCAATCTGACATACTAGGAACCTCTAACACCACACGACACTCGAGATTTATTGAAGTCCCCCCTCGCTGATACGATCTTGAGTGGAGCATAGACTGTAGAGGTGAAAACTGCTTAATCTCGCCGTATCGAAGCGACATCGAAACACTCAAGATCGGAACTCTGCTGTCTTAATAGACGTGCTCGTATTCCTACATTCCTGCATTGTGTGATTGATCCCGTTTGATCCCGCAATATTACCAGGTTCAACAGATAAAAGCGAATACGGCTCGCTCTTGTAATTCTATTCAAACCATACGCAAAGCTACGCCGCATGACATCCAACAAACCCCTGGACCTTTACGACGATGTTAAGGTGTATCAGTACTGAAGGACATTTCCAACGATATATCAAGAACAGGTAAGTGATCAAAAGAACAGTATGTGGGAAGGTTGGTCATGAAAAATCTGAGGTGCAACCTACACACGCAGTACAACATTTATTATGGAAGTGCGTTTCCGATCTTTCCAGGAGCCTGACCTCTTTTTCCCTCAATCATTTTTTAGTTGAGGTGCATACACGCCGATCGCATTCTCATGCATGACTGTGACCAATACACCGATGGACGGGAGCATCACAACGACAAAGACATGTCTGACGACGCAGGATCAGAAGGATCATTTATCGTTTCAGAACCAAAGGCGGAAGAACTCGATTTGAACGGATATTTATGCGACGGGTTCGTTGTTTCCGATAACAAAATTGAATGGGAGGACGATGATCCAGCTACTGCGAGCGACGAGGAAGAGTCAGCACCTGGCCCGGCATCCGCATCAGGGCTCATAAACCAGCGTCTAGAATCAGAAACATCTTCAGGTCTGTCATTTTCTATTAATCGACTCAGTTGATTCTCACTAATTGTGCTCACCAAGGTTCTAGTGAATCTGATCATGAACCTCGTTCTCCTTCACCTATATATCCGTTGGTACTTCGACGTGGTCGGCATCCATTTCACAGTGGTTTATTACAGTGACCCAGAGAATCCTCGTCCCGTTCTCATTCGCCTTCGGTATTAATGGTACCCAGTGCACCAATTCATAGAGGTCGTCGCCAGACCTGTGTATATTCTGATCCTGACTGGACAGAATCCGACCCAGATGGGGAACGTTCCATTGTGGGGAGTTCGTCGCCCGTTGTTACGAATAGTTACTTAGAAGGTGCAGGTACGGTCGCCAACACATCAACCAAATGTAGGCGTTCTTGCGACGAGAGGAATCGTCAAGGTACCGTAAGAAGCCTCGTAGACTGCAGGACGATGAGAGCTCGATGATTGAATGAATGACTTTCAGGAGTCAAACTCTTGAGTCTCGGTATATGACTCACTAGGACCTGTATTTGTAATTAGCTATGCAAATGGCAAGATGCGACCCATACTTACAACAACTCGACGGACGGTGAGACGTGTGATTGGGAATAAAGTTGAAGAACCGGACTCCCCGCCCCTGGTACATCGATTATTCAGCACTACCCGTTTCCGGCCAACTTTTGCACATCGTTCGAAAAGTACAGTCCTCCCCTCACCTTCACCGCCCAGACTCAGCTCTAAACAATCTTCAGGTTATCGAATGCCTATCTTTCTGAGCTTTCAGTCAAGTATCTCCCGCCTTCATTCTTCTCTTCGTCTCTCCAGCCCCATCCATGGTCAGCTCTGCATTATACAAATCACTAATGGACCATCCTCTGCCCTTAATTAAGTCTCATCGGCTTCTGCTCTTCTTCGACGCTGTAACTTCATTCAAGGCTAGCTTTGGTTTCGCGGATGTTTCGCAACTGGATGTAGCTGCCGGCAAAGACTGATGACTTTTGGTCACATATAACCCATCGACATTCGCTCAGAATCAGACCTTCGAATCAAGCCTCGTCGGGTATTTCTTTTCTTCTTCCTCGCCCAGACTCGTCCAGGGTCAGCACCGTATTTGCGGATCTACCGCAACCAAACCATCATAGCTGCCGGTCGCCGGTGAAGACTGGTGACTCTTGATAGCATACGGCTCACCAACGTCCCCTCAAATCGGAGTACTGATGAGACTAAGCTCTGACCTTCCAACCAAATCTCTTCGGGTTCTCTTCTCTTCTTCATTCTACGGCCTTCAGTTGTTGTTATCCTCTTCATCGCTCTAACCACCCTCAAAGTGGACTCGCCAGTTCCTTAGCCCACGGAATTCATACCCACATACATAATGAGCTGGAACCTCTCTCTGGTATCACCCCGAACACTGATGAGCGACCACATTGCATGAATCAGGGTTTGATCACCCATGTTGACGATCTAGCCAACCTTCGTATAAACATGGCCCGAACCCCGGTATGTGGATCATGCTCAATGGATTGGAGTCCCTCCTGAATGAACCACTTCCTTTTCCATCGCCGGATCAACGTTGTTCCAATCTATAAAACAGCATCGGAGCTATAAACACTCGAAAAGTTTTTGTTTTATCCTTCGCCATTTAACATGCCCCCGCAAACAACGATGAAGGAACAACTGTCTTGCCTGCGAGCCCCGCACATCCTTCTGACCAAACTCCACCATCTAAAAGACGATTCTGCAACGTGAATACACCCCTCGTCTCACACTCCTCTCTCTGTAGAGTTGAGAAGCGTCTCTGAAAACCCAATCGACCACGTTGCTGAGTTGCGACCCGATGAACAGTGCCCGATGGTGGCAAGATAGGGAGTAAGGCCCAGTGCCAACTTCGAGGCTTCTGAAGCCATTGATGCATTGGCTCTCCGCGCCTGAGAAAACCTGAACCATACGCCGGTTGTAACTGCAGAAAGAATATGACTCGAATAGCCTATGACCGGCATACGTTATAGTTGCACTGAGAAAATGAGAGAACAAGAATATACACGCGTAAGTCCCAAGCTTCAGTGATTGATATACTACATAATAGAAATGACACAGCTCCAAAGGAGAAGCACGACACCTTCAAATACATACCACATACGCACGAAATACTCATTGAACACGAAAAGATTTTGTCTCGAATATACCTGCAACTTGCTCCACGCCAACCCCGACCATGCCATACACAACCACCAATACTATGGAGGTCGCCACAAATACTGAACAGCCTTTTGGAACTTGTACTCACCGACACGACAATTCCATCAGCTCGCTACCTGCCACCCTCATCCCTCTCCTTTACACACACTTGTCTGATAATGATAGCCCATCTACAGACGCGCAACCAGTATCTTCGGCGGACGACGACCTACGGAGGAAATTCCCCCACTTCCTTAGGTTGGATTATCTCGATTTCCTCAATTGAATTGGATGGAAAGGAACTCACGATAGTGCAATTAGAAGAATTACACCTCCGCCCTGGTTCATATCTCTCGAACAAATACACCCACCTAGTCCAACAACTTTGTCGTCGACTGGTAATGCAACACACTCTCCCCTCAACTCGGACTTCTCCCACCTGCATCAGCATAGGTCAACGACGACTCCACCATCTTCTAGATGCGAATCTGTAGAGAACAACTACCCGACTCGAAACGCAAACGACTCCTTGCTGCCAACCCTTAATTCTTACCTCCATCGCAAAGACTCCGACCCTTCTGTCAATGCTACAGAGGTCGAGGATGACCCCGGTGTAGCGCCTGCTATTAAAAAGCAGCTTCGGAGCCTTGTTTTTGTGCGATTTTAGCATAAAACAGATAAGAAACGACTAGGTAATACGAGTACTAGAGTGAGTCCCGAGCGGCTAGTAAAAGGCTCAGATCCTAGCATAAGGAGAGAATAGCACCTCGGAGGCGTCTCTCCTTATCTCTGAAAACTGTAGGAGTCGTATAACTGACGAAAGTATCACTTCGGAGGCACGACTAGGACCTGTGGTCATAACAAGGGAATATCTCCAGTGGCTCGGAGGCATCGTACTAAGGATTAGAATAACAGAATCAGACTTAACGAAGACCCGTACTAGTAGGGATAGACAGAGGAGGTCACCGCGGAAGCATGGATGGTCGGAAAGCGAGACTAAGTCGAGCCTCAGAAGCTTGGTATAAGGATGAGGCCTCGCTTTGGAGGCATGATTGATTCAAGTATACTAGGTATACTACAGGTTACGCTAGTCATCCATATTGGCTAGAGCTACCTCATCCCAACCGAAGTAATTATCTACGTCGGAATCTTCAGGATAATAAGAATCAATGGAGGTTTCATGATCTAGATAATCGGTATAGAATGGATCACATAAAATAGGATTATAGAAAGAAAAGGATTGAGAGAGCCAATGACCCATGACAGGGGAGTACTTGAAGAACGCGAGCTTGGTATAGTCAAGCTTCGGAGGTGCTGGGCACTCAGCACAGCTGACGACGGTGTCGATCCAAGCGTTGACGGCTCCAGGAGTACGAGCGGTTTTGAAGTTGAGGAAACCAACTCGAGCAATGGACTCGGCGACCATGTCAATGACAGACCTGGCGTCGTGAGGAATGAAGTGGTCAAAGGTGTTCTCGCAGAGATAGATTTTGTCCTGGATCATGTCGTAACGAATCACGTAGCCCCAGTAGACGGATCTGTGGCGACTGAGGAAGAACTGCTGGAAGATGATTCCGAGGATAGCTTCTCGTTCTGCGTCGAGTGGAATGGGTAGGATAATGCAGCGCTCCTTGATCTTATCAGAGTAATCTTCTGGATACCACCAGAGCTTATACAACTCTGGAGAGGGAGTCAGAAGGCCGCCTCGGAATCTAGAAAGTAGAAAGGCTTACTATAGAGTAAGTTGCGGAAGTGGTCTTCAATGTTATGCAAGCGTGCCATAGTACGCTCGGGGAAAAGTAAGCAAGGAATTGGGACAACCTAGCACTTGCTTTTACTGACCTCTGGACTGGCCGCTGAAATGGAAATTTTACTTCGGAAACTAGGAAATTAGCGCTTTGGAGGCGTGGATCCGAACCAGGCACTGGGCGCTAAACAATGATCAAGAAGTGATCGAAGGAGTGGCACCGTCAACGTACCTCCCTTGTACTCGTACATGGAGATATTGACTGTACTAAGGGCATAGTTGGTGCTGGTGGCAAAACACAGTGCTCAACTGCACTGTGAGGCAAGGGACTAGAAAGAAAGGAATGGTGTACCAAAGAATCGAGTGGGAGTTCTGGCTGAACCATTGAACTATTACCCGGTATCCAAGGCACCAAGATTGGATATAGTGGGGCGGCCATATGGATGGCAGGACCTCAGAATTATCCGAGCTACGGAAAGGACATTGACCTGGCTATGAACGGCTGGGTAACTCCATGAATATAGGCATCTAGTAGCACTTTGGAGGCAAGTGCTTTGCTTCAGACGAAGGGAGTATATGCTTCGGAGGCAGACAGAACAGGATGACCTACGACGATTGAAGGGTCTAGAACCGGAGAATCAATGCTGCGGAGGCAGATAGGCAGAACGGAACCATCGATAGGAGAGACCCGGAGGAAAAGAATGTTAGAGAATGTTCGAGGCTGATGATACTTCCGAAGCAAATTATTGGTTTTGACTTTGGGGTTCAAAAGCGTAGATTAAACACAAAACTCTCCAAGTATATTCCAAAGTAGGTAGTTTATGCCTCCGAGGCATGGTTTATTCGATATTTGTACAATTCGGTAAAATTAGAGCCTCCTAGAGTATATAAGCAGTGGGGTTTTCATTAAAGAATCCCCAAGCAATCCGTACAACTAGTATTCAGAGGATACAAAGCTATTCCACTTGTTGGGTAGTCAGTTGACTCGGGATCGCTTCTGGAGAGACATTAGAACGGAATAGAACTTTGTTTGCCCAAACCTAGAAAATCCATTGAACACTTGCTTGACCTTGACTTTGCATTGTTTGTCTGCGACGCCGACTTGACTGGCTGAGCTATTGTTGAACCTCCGAAGCTAATTGAGCTGAGGATATTGTTTGCCGTTGACAGTTGGTCTTCGGTCATTGACAGACTTGATTGGAGTCTTATTGCCATTGTTTGATTTGATTGTCTTGTTGCCCCTCGCTGTGAGAGTGGTTCTGAAGCTAGTTGAAGCCTAAGAACGCACTTCCGAAGCACCAAACAAACTCTACACTCCCCGAAACAACCTATAAACCTCTCTTCCGAACCCCACTTTTGACCTCCGAACTGGTTTCAGAGGCGAAGCTACCTTAGTTGGATAGTTTCTTGAGTCAGATTTCCTTCAGCCTACTATTGCAGTCTGGCTAAGAGCGGAACCTACGATCAACGCCGATCCCCGATTCCCGCACTCTTCAGCTACACTCTTGAGTGTTGGGAGGATTTGACCTACGAGTTAGATTTTATTATACACCGCGAGTGGCGCTTTACACCGGAACCACACGTTTCTTGAGGTTCAAACTTTCTTGCCAGGTTGCGTCTTCGACATCTCTTGAAGCTCGTTCCTCTCCAGATGGTCCCTTTCAAAATCAACAATTCACGGACTCTCAATGGCGCACACCGCTGGTCGACTCAACCACGAATCTTCATCACCCACCCAACGCTGTACAGCACAACATTCTAGATTATGCCCAGAAACTCGAACAATCAAAGGACAGCACTCCAGAGGAAAGCGCGCCAGCAGTCGGAGAGCACGAAGGCGCTGTGGCGTCAGCGTCGGCGACGTCGGAGGGAGAGGAAGAGGAAGGATTGCATGAAGATACTCAATACCAATCGGAGCTTTTTGACAAGTCCGGGAGAATCGTGATAGCGTGTTGCTCTTGCCGTAGTGAGTATCTCCCATACACATTACATGAATTCGAGTGGGCATTGACACCTACTACCAGAAAAGAGAATACGTTGTGACGGTAACCGACCACATTGTTTCCAGTGCCAGTTGACGAATAACCAGGAATCATGTGTTTATGATGAGACACGCAGGAGAAGAGGTCCTAGTAGAGTACAAAAAGAATGCAGGAGACGAAGAGAATTTGTTCAGAAAGACAGCATGATGAACGACAATCATCAGCCCGTGTCAATAGCGAAGGACCACAGGAAGACCGTAGTTGCGTTGGACTTGCCACCGGATGGTTCCGAAGAAACCACTCAATCGGAACTTTTCGATCGACATGGCAAGATCATAATAGCTTGCCTTTCGTGCCGTGGCAAGTATATCTCATATACTTTCTGCTGATTTGAGTGAGGACTGACGGATCCTACTAGAGCAAAAGAGGCGCTGTGACGGTGACCGACCGCTTTGTTCCTACTGCCGATCAAGGAAGGCTCAGAAATGCGTATACCACGAAACGCGTAAACAAAGAGGTCCTGATAAAAAGAAAAGATTCAGGAGAAAAGCCATCGTTCAAGAAAACCTACTATTGGTTCCAGTCCAATGGGCCGACACACTAAGTCCCACAGAAATAGACCTGTACACCTAATTGTCATCGTAGTGAGTACTCGAATACATTTTTTCCCTGGCATACGATGACACCAGTTATTGTATCAGCACGTGGAAGATGAGGGAAACTTACCGCCCTGCGCTGAACGTGCGTCAAAGAAGAATCATGACTGTTTCTTGTACACTGAGCATACTCAGAGACAGAGATCAAGAGCCCGGTAGACTCGTAAAACATACAGGACGCCGATGTAGAACGGCAGAATACACCGTCCTATTGACTTGCACAAAATATTCCAGTCCCAGATAGCAAGAGTATTTACATGTAGCCCCGACGTGGCGAGCTCGTACGTGAAACACACCACCCCGGGGTACCTGGACCTACCTTGACCAAGCTTTATGAACCCTAGAGGAAGGCGAGACCGACCTGAGTACTTGAGTCATGGTCGGGACCTTAGACAAGATAAATCGCGTGATATTCATAGTAGAGAAACAAGCAACAGCAGTGCCATGCGATTGCCCGACCCTGAGACTCGCGCGTCGACCGACGTCGGGAGCTTAGACAATGTAAATGAGTCCTACGATAATCATAGTAGAGAAACAAGCAGCAGTGGTTCCACGAACGACATGTTTGGCTAACTCTCGAGCCTCGACCGAGTAGGTCCTGACGGGTCACGTGACGCAAGGACAGGGCGAGGAAAAAAAAATTCGCTGGAACCGCATGGTCGCAATTCATTCGAGTTGATGGCCGTGAATCGGCTGGGGTGGCCAAGGCGAATTTTTTCAATTGTCTTTTGATCTCGGAGAAACTTGGTTCGCGGTCGTCGAGTCGAACTGGGGCGCGAACTAGGCATCCGGCTGCGAACTGGAGGTCGAACTGGACGGAGAACTGAGAAGAGGCGTAAGCGCCCAAAAGCAAGCCGTGCGGCCATTAGGTTTCCACGTGTTGGGCGCCTAAATCGAGGTTAGGCTTGGCGCAGTTTTGCAGAATCGGAGTTTTCGACACCCATGGTAAAAACCCTTCTACTTCCTTACGTCAGTAGCGGGAAAAGAAAGCGAGTCAGTTGTACAGTGACAAACAACGGAACAACGCACATTTGTCAGTTTCTCCAAATTAGACGACATGTAGACTTTCACGACCTTTAAACACACCAGCTCGCTTGAGTCGCCGATAGTTCCCTTCCAGACATCCCCGAACCCTCCCGCAGCAATAGGGTATTTCCCAATCATCTTCACGTTTTGTATGGACAGACACGTTGGGTGCAAACCAGAGTTCCTAGACAAACGAAGCATGGCAGTGAAGATTGATGGTCGTAAGTCTGGCGAAAGATCTGGGTAGTCTATGAGCTAGAAGCAAGTCAGCCTCCCTACAACTCCCGTGCAAACTGAGATTTGCCTGCTGCATACGATCCAGCCATTGTTGAGCTGGACGTTCCTTCTTGGCCAAGAAGCCTTGCAACCTCGACTTGTCCGCAAAAGTCCACCTCAGAGTCCGTTCGAGGCGTTGCAATTCTGCGTCGAATGACATGACTCTCTTCGGTCGCGACCTACGAGGTGGTTTTGGGCAACCTGGACACTGACCGTGTGATCTCTCTCCGGTCAATCAAGACCATCGCTGCCGACTCGGACGAAGCCATCATTGACAACGATCTGCTTGAGAAAAGCGATGCGGGCCGCGACTTGGTGGTCGTAGTCCTCCAGTTTATGGGCGGTCATTGGATACAAGCGCTCCACACCGGTTTTCATAGAGAAACCGATCGGTAGGAATAGAGATTGAGATTGAGAACTGGTCCAGGGCGGTGGTGCTGGTTTGCGGAAGGAAGCCAGAGGGTCTGGAGAGCGGCGGCCTTCTCAGAGCGCCCACAAGTCCAAGCGTCGCGCCGGGCGTTCGGTTTATAAGTAACTCGGTTGAACAGAACTGTGATCACTGATCACTGATAACCTGGATCTTAACCTGTTGTGATGGCACTCTGAGCGGACTCCGAGGTTATCAGGGCGTATTGATATTGCGAGCAGGATGGAGGTAATGGGTAGTAGGCAAATATGTGGGAGATATACGATACAATTGTGCGGACTAAACTATAAAAACACCTCCATTCATGACCACGCTTTCTGGGGGGGAAAGTAGAGAAAAAAGAAACACGCCGCTCGTCCATGAAAGTAGTGTTCATCCAGGGGTTCTAACAAATCGGAACGGAAAGACGGACGCAATAACGAGAAGGGAGGGGTGCGTGAGGATAGAAAACAAGGAGAAGCCCAGGAAGAAAATAACTACCAAAGAAGCAATAAGAGAATGTAGTGGGCGATACTTTTGGTTCTATAACACAACACACAACGTACCAACAAACTCCTACTCCTACTTCCATTGTATCCACTCTCCGTACATATTGGGCCTCTCCCCCCTGATGTAACCTTCAAACGTTCGCTTCATCACCGTCGACCAGTCCAAGTCGCGCTTGTCCAGATCAACAGGATCATCGAGTGGATCCTGGTCATCCTTGACAGATATGGTCATGCCAGACTCCATTCTTAACGCTTTACGCGCTTGTCGTTCACCAGCAGCGAAGCGAGTCCCGAGGTCAGGCCAGTTTCGAGTTGGGTCGAATGGTTTCCACCTGTGTGCAGTACCATGGTAAGTATTGTGCATACGTGAAGAAAGACAAGCACATACCAGAAGTTGTGGAAGTGATAGGAATAAGCTCCCTTGAAGAACCCGTGGAATCCGAGAGTCTGCGGTGCAGCGCTGGCTGCAAGCGGAGTGTCGAAAAACTCGGAGAATCTAGTGGATGGAACAAGTCAGTCTGAGCGATCTACCCGCAAGAAAAGAAGGTACCCACTCAGTAAAGTATGGCTGAGGCGGTCTGTCCCTCTGGTAATACTCCGTGTTCAGCCACGCGGAGTCAAAGAGGGCATCTGGAAGCCTCAACAAGAGACCTTCCAGGTGCGCGTCTGCTAAATACCTCGAAACGGTCATCGGATGGAAGTCCAACCCGTTCTTCAGCGCCGTCCTGAACAAGAAGCTCCCCAACGCCGAGTTCCTGTGCATCCTCAGCACCGCAGTGTTGTACTTCTCTAGCCGTGACCACCGATACGCGAAAGCTCCTTTCCATCCCCAAAGTTCCTCCCAATCACGGAGGAAAATCGTATCGGCGTCCAGATAAATCCCTCCAAACCGGTGACAGAGAACGAAACGCGCCATATCCGACAGGATCACCGAAAGCCTGTCATAAGTCGACGAAGACTTCGATCCCAACCGGTTGAGCATATCGTCGCTATCTGCCTTCTTCGATGTCGATGGCGCCGCAGAACCAGATTCCCCGTTCTCACCTTCTTCGCTCTCCTCGGAAGTGGTCTCTGGTTCAGCCTCCTTGTGCTTTACATTGATGACATGTCCACCAGAGTTGAATAACGAGTCTTGCAACGCCCTCCATTCCTTCTTTATCTCGGGCACACCGTCCAGCTGCTCCGTCGTGTTCCACATCTTGAATTTGATGACGTCTTTGAAGCGCGGGTGCAAGAAAGGTGCGGCCCACGGGTTGGCCTTCAGAGACTCGTACATGTCGCCTAGGGCATTGGGATTGGGTACAGCAGCTGCAGGGCCGGGGTTAATCCACAGCCAGAACTGAGGTCGACATACGCGCGAATTGGTGGGCCAGTCTTGGAGATGGATCCCAGTGTTTTGGGTGAAAAGGAAGGATAGTAGAGCGAGATACGGCTTGTCTGTGAAGGGACCTGCCCAGAACATGTGGAAAAGCTTGGGATTATCTATATCGCAAGGTTCGGAGAGTTCGCCGCTCGTATGATGGTGTAGAGAAGGGGGTAGTTTCAGGTGCGGTTCCCACTCAGCGCCTCGTTTCTGTGTTAGGCCGGTGTTGGGATCAACACGTTCGTGTTCTTCGCCAATGTGTCGATGAACAGGTATGGGAGTGAAGGCAGGTTCATCCTCGGCGATCTCAGTTTCTGTAGAGTTGGCCTCTTCGAGATAGATGTACTTCCAGTCGTCCATCTTCCCGCGACGTGCTCGTTGACCGTTATCGAGACCCCCGCCTAGCCGGAGCACCTCGAGACAGTCACGTACGTACTAAAAAACATTCAGTGATCCGAATAAACGCTGAATTCATGAATCAACGCACCTTTCCTTCGGAGAAATCACAATGTTTCATGACAATATCCATGTCAGCGACGCTACCAGGTACCGGACGTGGCGGGTACGCGACGTGAGGAGGAACGCTCTGTATGTCGAGGTATATCCTTTTCGAACCCACACCTAATGGGTCGGTATCTGCATCTGTTGTGACAGTTGAAGGCGGCGGTCTATATCTTGATGGCGTTGCTCTACGCTGTTTCGCCGGTATTGCGGGGTTCTTTGGAGAGGTAGTAAATCCAATCTCTTTGGGTACTGTTCAGAGTCAATGTAAGGGGTCAGTCGAACTTCTTTAGAACCAAGTAAAAAAGCACGCACTACTATGCCGAGATGGATAATGTCCACTCCGAATTTCCCAATCCCATATCCTCTGCAAATCCTCCCTCTGAAATACCAGCGTTGGCGGGTCACCCACAGCCGGCCATGACTCAGACCACTCAGTCCCTGACCCACTCTTCGAAAACATCATTACGGTCGCGACCACCGCCAAGCATGCTAAACATATCAATAGCGGTGTTCTCCTTCTACCAAGTATCCTCGGTATCGGTATTATTGACGATCTCGGGTCGAGATTTGGTACTGGAATGCGCAACCGCCTGTTCGGAATACCAGGTATTGGAAGAAAGACAGGTCTCGTCCATGACCGCCTTGCCTTGTGACCGTACTTTTCGTATACGGCAGAATGAGTGGGCAGTGCCACTCTTGGAGGCATGAGCTCGTCGTAGTCGTGTCGTGTATATCCGGAACAGAAATGGAGAGAATAAGAGAATAAAAAATAGCTTGGAGAGGAAGAATGGAGGTTGAGAGAAGACGTGTAAAGGACGTGGCTGTGCACCTTTCTTGACCTCAGAATTTTCAATTGGAGGCGCTCGCTAGTCGTAGTATAGATTGATATCAAATTCAGATGCTGTATGTAGATCATGTATTATGGGCTATGAAACCCTGTTCTCAGATACAGCAGCAGGCTGCCATAACTATACGCAGCGAGAGCGACTTGGAGGTCTGTTGAAAATGTGAATACGCGCAGCGAGTATCTGCTAGGCAACCCTTCGTCTTTCCCGCCTCAGGTCGATGGTAGTATATGTTAGCCGAACACCCGGTAAAACTGGAGCTCTCGCGATTGGAGGCACGAGAGCTCCATCAGGAAACTCAGCGGGTCTCCCGGTATCAGTTGTCATTGAGCAATCATGACCACCGCTCTGCGCGGGAGGCGAGGACACTGCCTATGCCACTAAATCAGCGCCGAAACAATGCGCGGTCCGTTTTCGTTGGGCAACCGAAGCGTCGCGCACGCCGTTGAAACTTGTCCCTCGAGCGACACACCGGTAACGTTTGTGGATCTTATCGGAATTCCGAAACGCCCTCCGTAGTAACGAGGGGGAAGCCGCTAAATTATCATGACATCAGAAATACAAGTCGGGAGGTCAACTGGGGTTCAATTCGACTGCCGAGAGGAACTACGCTTGTTTCTTGGCAAGACCTTTGGGTAGCTCTTTAACCCACGGAAGGAAAGTTCTTCCTTGCATGTAAGGCTGGAGGATCTCTGGAATCTTAACTCCCTGTAGATAACAAAAGCAAGGTCAGTAACAAATTGTACGAAAAGCCGAGAGCTTTACGAACCTCCGGTGTTTGATAGTTCTCGACCAGACAGCAAAGAGCCCGCTGTGTGGCGCACATAGTGCCGTTCAACATATGGCAATACACCTTGCGCGTCTGATCTTTCGTCTTCAGACCACATCTAACTTCCAATCTTCTAGCCTCTGCGGAAACATCAGACTTTACGCTCAACCCGACAGATTCCAAAAATACTCACGATAATCCGTGCAATTCGAACACGACACCAGCTCCTTATACGCCCGCTGGAAAGGGAACCACGCCTCCAGATCGTACTTCATCGCAGCAGCCAAGTTCAGAGCTCCCGAAACGATCGCGACGACCTGATACCTCAATCCCAGGCTCTTGTAAAACTCCTCGCTGTTCACTATCATGTTCTCCAGCGACTCCCAGCTCTTCTCAGGGTCATCAACGATGAACTGCTCAACCTTCTCGAATTGGTGAACACGGAAAATCCCCCACATGTCACGACCAGCCGAACCGGCTTCTTTTCGGAAACATGTCGAGTAGCCAGCATAGCGGATGGGAAGCTGGCTCTTCTCTAACCAGTCGTCAGCGTGGAAGACCGAGATTGGTTGTTCAGAGGTGGCGATAAGGTATTTTTCGTCTTCTGAGGCAATGACCTGGCAAAGTTCGCGACGTCAACTCATGGAGCTGAGACTGAGAAAAACCAACGTACTTTGTATAGTTCGTCATCAAACTGGTCCAGCTGGGCAGTTTTACCCATCCAATCTTTGTTCATCATGAATGGAGGTTGGATCTTCTTGTAGCCTCTTTTGCGTAAGAAGTCGAGAGCGTAGCTGATAAGAGCTTGATTGAGGTCGACGCCATCGTTGGTGAGGTAGTATCCTCTGTGTCCGGCAACCTTAGCACCTAGAAAGGGTTATCGAACGTTCAGAAAAAGTAGGATTTCAAATCACCTCGCTCAAGGTCCATCGCGTCTAATCTCAGTAGAACTTCGTGGTGAGGCATGATGTCCGAGCGTGCGGGAGGCTCAGCAGGCTCATCTGCAGGATGCCATACACGAAGAATAGTGTTCTCGTCCTATTATCGCGAATGAGCCCCGAGTAACACAATAGTGAAGAGATAGACATACCTCAGTCAAGCTGATCGGCACGTTCTTGCCTACGATGTTTCCAACAGTGCTGGCCTTCTTCCTCATTTCAGCCTCAAAATCTTTGGCCTCTTGCCGTTTTGCTGCGACCTGTGCGTCAAGGTCTTTCTTCTTTGCAACCAGGTCATCTGCGTTCTCTTTTGCCTGTCACAGAGTTCATTTCGACACCAGAGAAACTCAAACCAAATAGAACTTACCTTTTTCTTTGCCGAAATCTCCTTCTGCACCGCGTTTACTTGCTTGCTCATGCTGTTCGCGTCGAAATCCACTGCAGGTTACGAGTAATCGTTATGAATATTGCCCTTGACTCTGTATGACCGAGATGAACGTACTTTTCACCCAGTCGGCGTACATCTGGATGATTTCGTCAACGAGTTCCACCGAGTGACCTCTCTTCCTCTGCGACTCCCTGATTTCCTCCGCGTTCCCTCCCTTGTTGTCGATGAAATGTAGGATATCCAAAGTCATCTTCTTAGTTTTGATTTCTTGTCAAGGGTGATGGAGCTCTATGGGTATCGGATCGATGGGCTGACTCGATTATAGTCGATTAAATAGTTGCAGAGCAAGAGTGAGTTGAGTTCAGAGTTCGAGTCAAGGGCTGTCAACGAATTTTCACGATGTCCTCGATCGATTACAATGAAGATTAGATTAGATCCTAATCCTCCGGTCTACAATAGAGATAAGATCACAACACGTGCTACGTACTACACAACAAGGGCAAACAACCCCACGTCGCGTTGATCCGAGTCCCCATTGGTTGGTCAATCACCCCCATCTTTTACTCTCGCTTTTTCGCCTCTTTTTTTTCTCGTAACCGACCTCGACGCGTCTTTATTCACGATGTTCGGACTAATCAGGCGTATCTCGAGCTCTGTGATACCTCGCCCAGATAGACCTTGGGAAGAAGATGGTAAGTTGGGGTCGTTTTCATTCAATTTTTTTCGTTTCGGAAGGGTTAGCTCTAATGATTTTCTTTTGCAATTTGTTTTTAATATTCTCTTCGTTGTCCGGGGGACTTACGTCTATGTGTTCCTGCTTTCTTGGACTTACAGCAACTTCGAATGCCCCCAAGATCGGTCGTAAACGGAGAAGAAGCTCCTCGGATAAAGCGGATGCGTTGGAAGCGGCCGAGTCGATGAGCAAGAGGGCTAGGGGCGAGACATCTCTCAACCAGGACGAGCCGTCGACCTCGACACTCCCTGCCGTTGACAACGAGGGAGTCAAGGAGGTTACGAAGGGCGTGAAGGAGTTTGAGCTGGAGGATGGCGAAAAGAAGACGCAGGAGGATAGCGAGAAGGTTGTTGCTTCTGGTTCTGCTCCTGACGTGCTACCGGAGAGCGTACCTCTGCCGGAAGAAGAAGCAGGCGAGCTAGATTCATCATCTATCGCTTCAACGCCTCCCCCGGACGGAGAAACTCAAGGAGAGAAGGATAACGATGCTGTAGAGGAGGATGAAGGCTCCACCGGTACCGAAGGGGAGACGGTGACGAAGGAGGCACCGAGCTCTGACAATGAGACTAGGGTGGAAGACGCTACAGAGAAGGTGCTGGAAAAGGCCAGCGAGGCGAAGCAGGTCGAACTGGCAGAGGTCTCGACTGGTGCCGACACTCCAACAGCACAAGAGACCCCCAACCTCAAGGACTGATCAACGTCCATCATGAAGCGTGGATTCCCTCTACCTCCCTTTCTTCACGATCCGATATCTATTCAGCTCATTATTTTGTCTTATCCTCGCAAACAATGCTGTGTACACCCTCAACGGATACCCCCCTACCATCCCATCATCATGATCTTATCTCCATAGCTTTTAGGTGTTCTGGTATCTGTTCTACTTATTTCATTCGCTATCCTATTCTCTATTTTCGGTGTACCATTCACGTTTTCGAACCCTAAGTCATGACATTCTGGTTGTTTGCCTGCCATTCTTGCTTCTGATTCCGAACGGTTGCCCCAGTTGTGGAAGGTTTAGTCTCGTCGCTCTTCATTCTTCCTGTTCGCCGTCTTGCTATACTTACGCTCATCGTCTCTGCTTTGTCATCTTCTCCGTCGACCCCGCATTATTGGCATATTGCTGTCATTGTCGCTCGTGATTTCTAGATCATACGTAGTACGCACGCACGCATCTCAATCTCGCATCGTTGTAACGATATCAAATCTGTATCTGTAAAAGTTTCGGACTACTCCGGGGCAGGGCGAGTCAGATGAACCCTTGAGAGGCCTGTGCTCTTTACCGATTGAAGTCTCGCGCCACAAATCCCTGACTCTACACGAATTACTGTGGTACTGAGCACTCTGGCCAAGTCTTACTACCATCAGGTATTCTGAATCCCTCACCCCTTCAGGATGCCTCCAGTCCTACGAACAAGAGAAAGACTTGCCATTGATAGACAAGAACATGCAAGACGGCGCCCTAAGAGACGGAAGAATGTTCCAAGCAACAAAATCAAGTAAAAGGCAACGACTTAAGAACTACATGCTTATCGACATGGCTATGTGCCCGTGTAAGGCTAGCTCTCCTCCTCATGCCCGCCAACAGGAACAGCCATAGTATTAGAGCAAATCCCTCTATCGCCCGCACTGTACGAGTTCTCTATGCAGAGACGAGCTCTCAGCTGAAGTACGCACCCGGCTTCCTTGCAATACTCGGATTTCCTCGCGGGTTCTGATCCAAGCGTCAATATTTTGGCTTTGCGGGCTCGGCTTCATTAATGATTCCTCGCCATTCGAGCACCTCACAACCGCTTGGGTCTTGCGGGGCGGGTGAATTGGGCGGAGAGAGAGACGGAAGTGAGGTTAAACCGACCTGGTGTCGGATACCTGTCTCCGAGTCTTCGTTCTGGGGACCATTGAGCTAGAGCTGAGGCCTGGTGATACAATGAGATACTGAAGGGGTCCAGAGACCGACCTGCTAGTAGGGTCTCGAGAGATCCACTACAACTTGAGGACGATCGACAGACGCATGGTTTGGATGTAACAGCGTCGATCGAACTTTTGCCGCCCCGAGGACTCTCCCGCAATGTCCGTGTCCCGATAGGACGTCAAGGACTCGACAGACCTGGAATATGCAGTAGAATTTGCATCGAAGCTCCTGTAGTGGGTTAGGTCCATGTCATGTTACGACTAGCTTTCGTGATGGGCTGTTGATAGGCCGTGAAGGCCGTTGGTGTACGGGAGATCCGTTTTTGAGCGTGGGTTGCTTTGCTGGCATTGGTGATCGGTGACAAGTATAGATAGAATCTCCAAGTCGTGACTCACGCGTGAGGGTATCGACCGGAGGTCGTGGATGTTGTCATTGATGCCCTGGAGGTTTCAACACGATCGTGGGCACTGACGATAGATTACCTCGTATAACTGAGAACTCTGGGTGGGTCGGTATTCGCACCCAACGTGGGGAAAACCTGGTCCGAAGCCAATCAACGATCGCCGAGTA
The DNA here is from genome assembly GCA_029532415.1 of Marasmius tenuissimus. Lineage (NCBI taxonomy): Eukaryota > Fungi > Basidiomycota > Agaricomycetes > Agaricales > Marasmiaceae > Marasmius > Marasmius tenuissimus. Next base: position 5,383,104 of record JAQOTA010000053.1, read on the forward strand.
TAAAAAACACGCACCGACAAACTCCCGTAAAGGTATTTTTGAGGCGTACGAGCGAACGATCGTGTTCCCGAGAGAGTTGTCCCTCTGACAGTGGCTTTTGACCTTCATCCCAGTAGGACAATCAATCCTTTGCGGGTTCGGGAGCATTTGGTGGCCACACAGTGCTTTGTCTGCAGATACAAAAGCCCAAGAGGAAGTGGCGCTCTAGCGCTCCAATTTTAGACGAGGATTTGCCATCCTATGGAGAAACCTTCGAAAGAGAAAAACTTGATAGAGGACATATGGCAGTTGATTCAATTGTGGATAGAGACTTCCCACAGAATAAGGAAACGAGCTCCGGGGCAATTGAAACGTGACATAGGCTACTTCTGGCCCTTTCCGCTCTGTTCTACGGTTGTTGGAATTGATACAGGCACCCGGAGAGGCGCAGAGTGTGTAATTTTTTAATGGCTGGGGTGGCAACCAAACCAATGTCGAAGTGGAAAAAGAGAGGCTGTTTTGCTGACTAAGCTATTCACCGCATTTTTCGACCTCCCATCCTCCCCTTCCCCGCAGGCAGTTGCAGAAGCAGCGCCAGTGCCCTTCAATGGCACGAATGCTGCTCCTTTACCTTATTTCCTTCTCTTTTCTCATTTTGACCTATGCCAGTCTTGCCTCGCGAGATTTGGCAAGGTTTTCTTCCTCTGGAAGCCCTGCGTATAATCGGCTACTGCAGGCAGGAGACCAAACACATTCTTCGACGTCCTCGTCCTCATCAACAGCAACAGATGGAGACCCATTAGGAGACTCAGAACTGGTGGACATCGTCCTCGTTGCATCCGTGGACGGGAAATTCCATGCACTGAACCGTACTTCCGGACACCTCTTATGGTCGATGGCTTCGGACGATGGATATTCGACTTCAAAGAGCAATTTCTCAGCTTTTGCTCCTCTCGTTCGTACACAACATGCGCAACCCCAGCCGCTCACCAACGATGAAGAGAGCAAGATGTCGGATGTTCGCGTCACGAATCAACAGGAGTTCTACATTGTCGAGCCTCAGTCTGGCGATATATATGTGGCTTCGACAGCTTCGCCACTCAGTCCTCTCCAACGGTTTCCTCATTCGATGCCAGAATTGGTTGATATGGCACCGTTTTCATTCAAGGACGACCAATATCATCGCTTATTCGTTGGGAAGAAGGAGAGCAAGTTGATATCCGTTGAGCTGGAAACTGGGAGAATTCGGGAGGTCATTGGTGATGAATGCCCTTGGGATGCATTTGCAGAGTTTGGAGGCAACGAGAGCATAGTGAAGGAGACGAAACCCCCGGTGATTGATTTGGATGAGCTGGAGGAGGGTGCTGCAGAGGTCGAGTACGTCGATTACGATGAGGACGACGACGGATCTTCAAAGGAGGGGAAAGGGAAACCAACTGAAGTCTACATTGGGAGAACAGGTACGGTCTACAATTGCATTTGAGGATGATCCTCATCGTATTACCAGACTACCACATTTCCATCTACACTAAACCCACGGCAACCTCTCAATCAACCGCTGTACCGCCCGTGCAGAGCCTCAGTTTCTCCGTCTATGGTCCAAATAATCAGGACGGCCTTCTTCAAAATACGTACACGAGGACCAAGGACGATAGATATGTTGCGAGCCTGCCAAGCGGGGAGGTCATTGCATTCAAGTCAAGGCTATCACCGAGCGCTCAAGCCGCTGGACAAGATAAGTTCAGCCAGGCAGCTGGAGGAGATAAACCGCTGTTATGGATACAACAGTTCACGAATCCCATGTGGGTATCCTCTCCTCGAGCATCTTCCAGCATTATTGTAACTCATACCGCTCTCCACACCCAGCGTCGCTACATTTGATGTCTTTCACCGTCACACTCCCAAAGTCACTCCCCACAGCACCATTGATGCCGACCACACTTACGTTCTGCTCCAACCGCAGCCTTCATTACGAGACTTTCACCCGTCATTGGATCTGTCGACCTACGAGACTAAATCAGCATCTTCCTCCTCTACGACCGGCGCTCCAGAATCTGATTCTGGGCGCCCAGACTCTCCTCTGGACAAACTTCTTCCGAATGCAGGTTCGGCTTATATCGGCATTGTCGAGGAAACAGGCAGTCTGTTCGCGATGAGCCCAGACAAATATCCTTTCGTCGCATTTGGTGGCCACAACCTCGGACCTGGTGGCAATAGGAGGCTGGTCGAGGGCGGGCGACAGGCAATCTCACCGAATAACAATCAGGAACAGGAGGATGAAAGCTTCCTTTCTTTGGATGAAGTCACGCGTCGGAGGAGGGAGAGGGAGGCCAGGCTACGGGAAGAAGAGGGCACAGGTACCGTATCCGAGGAAACATTCTTTACCACCTTCAGCTCTGCGACAGCCCGGTCCTCGTCGTTAGCAAGACCCGACAAATGCAACATTGCCGAAGGAGGGATCTTCGATGCTAGATGCCTGGTCGGTGTCCGGAAGCTGGCTGGTAATGGTGACGATAAGGGCGTGGGTGCCCCTGTTGCCGTGGAGAGGAGTGCCAATAGAGGGGACACCTACGATAATGGCCAATTCGGGAAGTATTATGAAGATACCAAGCTGTTGGACCCTCCGAGATATAACGACGACGACGATGACGAGCCTATTCGGCCCAACAACCCGTACCCGACACACATACCATCATCTCCCGCACACGGTAATCGTAACCCGAGCTCAAATTCGTCAGACAATGCGAAAGAGGAACGCCGACCAACCGGTCTTCTGGCCTCACTCTACGCGCTCCTGCTGTCAGGATCCGGAGCTGCGGTATCGACCGTGACGCTAGCACTCCTTCTGTCAAGTCTCATCTTTACGCGGTCGCGTACCGGCGTTCAGAACGGCCTGAGACAGTTCATCCCCTCCAAAGCCAACGTACCCTCTACACATCTACCAACTCTTCAGGAAGCCAACGAAGGTCATGTTGTTGATCCCAATGCTCTCGGCAACGGTATCACGAACGGTGCTATTCCAACCGAACCGGCCAAAATCGAAACACCCTCTCTACCTGTACAATCACTACCGCCCGTCCTCGAAGAGCCCACCTCCGAGGTGGACGATTCCGTGTCACCTAGATCAAGAACGATATCGACTTCTAAACCCTTACCGCCCACACCGAATCTCAAACCACAAACCCCGCCCACTCCGAAAACACCAGCGATCAAGCGGCCTGCTTCACCTAAAACTCCGAGGACTCCTACTCTTCAACAGGGTCAACGAACGCGGAAACAATCGAACAACGCCACTGCTACCCCGGTCTTACATAGCCGGGGTAGCACTGTTACTGGAGTGGACGAAAGTGATGCGGATTCGTCTTATCTCGAGGTCGACATCGAGGGCGACGAGGTTGATGGTGACGAAGAAGAGGAGCAAGAAGCTGAGGGTGAAGGGGAGGCTGGTGAGATTACGCCGAGGAAGTCCAAAGTGCGGCGAGGGAAGCGGGGTAGGAAAAAGCGTAAGGGTGCTGCTGTCGTCGGTGAAGGCAATATGAATGGGAAGGAAAAAGAGAATGTGCCTATTCCTGCTCCCCTTACGCCTGCGCCTGCACCTGTACCAGCCCCGTCGATGTTGGTTGTACCCTCAACACCAGCGGTCACTCAACCTTCGTTGATCGTCTCTGAGCAGATTCTCGGTAAGTTGTACTCTTCACCTACATACCGGAGCTCACCTTTCGTACATAGGATTTGGATCGCACGGGACAGTAGTGTTCCGAGGAGACCTTCAAGGTCGTCAGGTGGCCGTCAAGCGGCTGTTGAAGTCGTTTGTAACACTGGCTTCCAGAGAAGTTAGCATCCTTCAGGAGGTTTGTGTTTCGTATGCGTGATTCTTTAGTTACATTAACTCACGCGTGAACTCTTTTAGTCCGACGACCACCCCAATGTCATCCGATACTACTACCAAGAGGCCCACGCGGACTTCCTTTATATCGCATTAGAACTCTGTCCGGCTACTCTCGCCGATATCATCGAGTATGCCGCAGGTGGCGGGTTCGATGGCCTGGGCGAGTCGAAGGTGAAGGAAGGGATGAAACCTGAGGAGTGGAATGATTTGATACGGTGCTTCGATCCTAAGAAAGCCCTGAAGCAGATCGCCAGCGGCCTCCGACATCTACATGCCCTCAAGTTGGTTCATAGGGACATCAAACCCCAGAATATACTAGTCAGTGCCGGGCCTAGTAGAGGAAGTGCGACAAGGGGTGAGAAATGAATTTTCTTTCCGAAATTTGAGTTTATCTTGACCTTTTCTTATTCCTTTCGATATAGCACGCGGTTCGATGGGTGGTTACAGGATGCTTATTTCCGATTTCGGATTGTGCAAGAAGCTCGACCTGGACCAGACAAGTTTCTTACCGACAGCTTCAGGTGCTATGGGCGCCGGAACTGTAGGATGGCGTGCACCCGAGATTCTTCGTGGAGAAGTCAAACTGGAGGTGGATGAGAACTCTGCGGGTGGGGATGACCACTCTTCCCGTGGGAGCTCGATAGGTACGGCTACGGTTGGCTCGACCGGCACCAATGGTACAACGACCTCGAACGGCTCGAAACCGACGAGGTTAACGAAGAGTGTGGATATCTTTGCACTTGGGTGTTTGTTCTACTACACCTTGAGTAACGGGCTTCATCCTTTCGGTGACCGGTTCGAGAGAGAGGTCAACATCTTGAAAGGAGCTGTGAACCTCGATGGGCTGGATAAGGTTGATGGTGGAAGTGGTGGAAGGTGGAGCGAAGAGGGCGTCGAGGCGAGGGATCTGATTCAACGGATGTTGAGTGATGAAGCCAGGGATAGGTCAGTTGCGCTTACCGAAAGCAACATGTCTGTTCGATCTGACCTTGATCTTTAGACCCGATACGACAACTTGCCTTCTCCACCCTTTCTTCTGGGATTCTGGTCGACGTCTGAACTTCTTACAAGACGCGTCCGATCGTTTTGAAGTGATGTGTCGGGATCCGAAGGACGATCACCTGCTGAACTTGGAAGACGGTGCAGCTGGTATTGTCGGCAACGACTGGTACACGAGAATGGACAGGGTCTTCGTGGAGAACCTCGGTAAATTCAGGAAGTACGACGGCAAGTCGGTGCAGGATCTACTGAGGGCACTGAGGAACAAAGTTCGTCTTTAGACATCCTATTATGGTCTCGGTCTTCTAATACGGACGTTGATTTTTTAGAAACACCATTACCAAGATCTTCCTGAAAACGTCAAGCGACACCTGGGAGCCATGCCGGAGGGGTACCTCGGCTACTTCACCAAGAGGTATCCGAACCTCTTCATGCACGTTCATCGAGTCATCGGCGAAACCGAGCTCAAGGACGAATCGCTCTTCAGCACCTACTTTGAGCTAGCCGACCAATAGACCGTGTCCGCCTCTCAATACCTTTCTCGCTTTCTTATTTCGCATTGGATCCGGGTTAATTGGTTGAACATCCTCAGTTGTATTTTTGCTTGTATTATGTTCCTGCAACTCACTCACATCGTATCGCATCTTATAAACTACCATCATTCTGCTTCGCTTTTCTTCGCTCTTTTGTCTCGCTGTCATGTTATTATCCTAGCTAACATCTCATCCCGATTTCCTCTGCGTCCCCGTCATTGTAGTATATTATCTTTATTCAATCTCTGGAATACCGCTACGGCATTGCCACTATTCATTCGTGTATATCCGTCATGTATACAATACGGAAGCTAATACCATTTGAAACTTCGACTTCCGTCCATGACCCAAGATTCATCGACCTCGTTTGTACTCGCCTACCCCTCCATCTCGCTTCTCGTCCCCCTTAGGCTCGCGCACTGTCCTCCTCCGACTCAGCGTCTCCTCCATATCCGCCATCCCATGATGTGGATACACACGAGCCGAGTCCTGTCTTCGCTCATCGAAAAGATTACGGCTTCGGCAGTGATGAACATCACAGTAATGCCGTTTCTCAATCTGCCACTCGCAATAATAGTGCCGTTGTCGCCTCAGTTCAGACTCGTACTCATTCACCATGACCGGGAAGGATATATCATTCTTAGCACTGGATGCCAGCCCTTACTATTAAGGGGGCAGAGGTTTTGCTAAAGAGGTCTGGCGAGATTGGTCGTTCTGTTGTCCTTCCAGGCCCTATAATCGTGCTGGGTGTCTAAGTGCCAGCCGTGAGACTCGAGAGCATCACACCTTGCTCCCGAATCCTCACCAAACTTGTCCTGCCACGTCCACTCGCCACGCAATCACCGTGGTCACTGCAAAGATATGCTGAGTGCTATGCATTTGAGTCGAAACCTACCGTGCGGGTTAGTTACGGATTCGGAGTTTACGGAGAATACGTTCTTACAAGAACCACGTAGCACATTCTATTGTGTCCCCCGTTTTGATCAGCATTCCTGCCAAATCTCGCACTTTCCAGCTCAATCTCGCTTCAATTATACCTTATTCGGCCTATTTCCCCCTCCAAAGTCATTTTGACCTGATTATTACCCTTTTGGTTCAGGTGACTTTAGGGCCCAATTGCGAAGCATGGCGCAGCTATAATTTGGCCCACAAAGTCACCTGAACCAAAAAGGAAATGATTCGGGTCAAAATTTGTATCCCCTCAAGGCGGAAAAATCTGCCGTTGTTTTCCTTCTCTTTCATACCTCGAGGCTCACCGCTTGAGACCTCCCTCTCAATTTTATTCCCTCATTGGTATAGAATTACATCAACTTGTGTTTTTCCTTTTATTTTTCATTCTCACTTGATGAGTGGCAAGCCTTACCTGGTGCCCAATGATCAATCCACCCGCTTTTCCAATACCAATATCCAATTGACATGTAATATCGATGTGTAATATAGGATAAAGAGGTCTATTCAGCTCAAACTGCACTACTATAATACACAGCCAGCCATAGCAATGGCAGACATTGGGTCAGAAGGTGGTCTGTGTGCCAATCAGCATATGAGGGAGCGTGGGAAAAGCACTCCACCTAGGTGGAGAAAATGCTTAGTCAGCCAAATTCAGTTCTGTTGACCTCCATCTGCACTCAATGTCAAAGAACTCATGCATGGCTCAATGGGCCAAGGTTTATTACACAAATGCACAATATGGTGAGTGTCTACAATTAATTTCACCTTTATTGTTTTTCAAATGCATTCAATCAATTTTTGGGTACTTGACACAATGCATTCGGATGGGCCATGGCTACCACAGGACTACCAGAAAAAAGTAATGTGATCTATTACTAGTACAAAACACGAAAACAGTGTTGTGACATATCAGGCTGCAAGGTGTGGTAGGGCCTAACGGCCTACTCTCCGATTTTCGTTTTCTGATCATTTCGGCTTGATACTGATTATTTCGGCTTAATTCTGTTTCTTTCCGCTTTTCGTCATATGCTTATGTTTTCACCCTTAGTCAAAACCAGAACAAAACTCAGTCTTTCTTCTTACCTACGATCAACCTCGCACCACACTTGTCTCTTGATTCCTTCCAATATGTTGTTCATGCGCCGCTTGCGGGAAGTTGTTCACCACGTCTGCGCCATGAGGCCTTGTCCACCTCGAAATAGCAGCTGCAACATACGGAATGGGTCTGGGACTTGTGTCGGTAAGAGTAAGATCACTACTTTTTTATTCTAAAATGGTCTCTTTCGTACCTATTCCTCTCACAAGTTTCATAATTCTTCTTTCTTGCGCCCACAGTACTTATCGGCAATTCCCTGGTCTATGGGAAGTATTTACATAAACTGTACAGTTGTCCGAATCTGGTTAGCTCGTTCTCAGTTTGTATTGTGTGTAGGCCGCTTTGTATCCCTGTCAATCTCAGCATCTCTTGCTCATTCCCCCACATTCTATAACCTCAAGAGTCTCTTCCGAAGCTTTAAGTCGTCCAAGTACTCAAGTTCAACCAAGATATATTCAAGTTCAAGCTACGTGTCGCAACGCGGCTACCAGGTGCGTGTACATTTGATTTTACGTAGTTGATCCGTTGCCCCGCAGCCTCGAGGTGTCCCACGATCCTCGGTGCCTGGTCCCTCTTTACTCTAGCCCCGATACTTCTGACTCTCTTTTCGCGATCCTAGTGAGGATCAAGGAGCCAGCCAAAGGCCGGCAACGAGCAGCCCAGCAAAAGTGCCACTCCCTGTGTAAGACTGACAATTCACAATTTAACTGTTACCTGGCAATTGCATTCTGTGGCAGTATGCTATAGATAGGTTCTTGTAATTGTGAGTAGTAGAATACCAGCATCTGGGTGTATCTATTTCTTTGTAAATTGTCCTCAAGGTTGTTTTATCATATAACTTGGTCTGATAATACTGAGTAACAGCCCGAATCTGTACTTACCTGCTGCGCCACAGCAGGTCCTACCCTATGAATACAACCTGATGTGATTGCCAATGACTCAAATGCAACAATCACTCAAGCTGTTGAAGGTTTTGGAGGTCTTGATAAAAGCAGCAGTGTTTAATTTGGTGGCCCTCATCATCTGCTGGCAACCCTCCTGATCTCAAAGTACTCGCAAGGCTCAAATGATTGTCAATAGCACATCTTTAATACTTCCAAGGGAGTCCACAATTGAGGTCCAAATGGGTGTTGATATTGACCAGGCATTGCCTCAATACCTCTCAGAAGAGATATTTGGCGATAAAGTCAAGATGGCATCGCTTACTGGCCAAGAGGCCACTCGCTATCTTGAAGAGGTCTTTGGAGACAAGAAAAAGCTATGAGTATTTCTGCAACAGACAGGTAACGATGTGCAAAACTGGCTGGACAAACTACAACAGGTATGTTCAAAGAAATTCACTGGCTTGTTTTCCCCCCTTACCTCAGGTATTTCGTGTTTCAGTTCATCGACAATCCCAAGCTGAATGTGACATCTCAGTTGCGCTCTTCAATGTTCAGGGTTATGATCCGTCTCTCAAAACTTTCTGGACTACACCCGAAATGCTTGTTGATTCAGAATGTTCACAAATTGGGCAAGCATCCTATTGCCGCTGAAGGTTTTGGGGATGTCTGGAAAGGCATAATTGGATAGTCAGAGTTGGCTGGACAGCTGGTTTGTCTGAAGATGTCAAAGGTGTACATGAAGAGCAACTTGGATGTACTATTCAAGGTACATTACTCTTTTGATTTGTTGTTGTTCCTCCACAAAGATAAAGAATAGGAATATCTCTGTGAAGCTCTTGTGTGGTGTCAGTTGAACCATCCAAATGTCTTGCCATTCATAGGGATTTTTTACTTGAAGGATGATAGCCAGTTCTGTCTCATATCACCGTGAATGGACAATGGCAATCTCTTGCAATACCTCAAGGCAACCCGGAGGGCAGACGTTAATCACGTTGCACTCGTACAGCAATTGAGCACTTCGAGGTTGATGCCAATCTATAGTTGCTCTCGATTAGGTTCATGATGTCGCAGCGGGTCTTGCATATTTACACAAGAAGAAGGTAGTTCATGGGGATCTGAAAGGGATAATAAGCAAGTATTTTTGGCCTCCCCTATCTTGAATGCTGCTCATTCCATTTATATAGCTGAACATCTTAATTACCCTGGAAGTCCATGCATGCATTGGAGACTTTGGTCTATCCCATATTGTGGACACACTTGCTCTAAATTTAATTGCGTCTACTACTCATGCCACTGGCACAGTCTGGTGGCTCGCACGGGAGATTTTGAAAGGTGCTTCTGGCCCTACTAAAAGAAGTGATATATATGCTTTTGCCTGTGTTTGTTACAAGGTATCCGAGTGTTCCTCCTCTCGGCACATATCAATATCTAACTCGTTGGCTGTAGATTTATACAACCCTCCCACCCTTCCACAAGCTTGTTAACAATGCGGCTGTGATTCTTCGTGTTTTGGACAAGAAATGTCCTATGAGACCTGTAGGGATTCCCAAGCTCGATGACGGGTTATGGATCATCATGGAGGCATGCTGGAATGGGGATACAGCTTCTCAACCCAAGGCATCTGAGGTCCTTGGTTGCATTGAGTCAAGAACCTGACGCAGTAATCGACGATGCACAGTGCACCACCCTCAGACAGACCTGAAGTTTGAGACGCACCGACAGGCTAGTATTAGCCATCCCTCGTCTTTCTTTTCCTCTCGAGAATCTGGTTGGTATGATTTTGCTCAGGGTTGGGACAAACATCATGAGCAAGTGCATTCATTATCCTCTCAGGCTGGGAGCAGAATTGGACGTCCTCCCGTTCACCCTGTTACAGCTCTAGAAAACTCTGAACTCACTCACTGAGACTCTAACCTCAAGTGGCATGGTGATGAATCCTTGGACCAAGCCTTCACAATGGGTGACCATAATCCAGCCACAAAGCAAGACCATTGCTCGGGTACTGTTTGTCATGAATTTCCCTCCTATCTTATCTTTTCTCCTTATCTTATCATTTTCCATCTTATCTATATCTTATCCCTCACATGACTTGTATCTTATCATATGGACACATGGTAGATACATGAAGGGACCCACATGCTGTAGACACATGTTGGTCCTGTTTCAGATACTGTTTCACGATGTCATACCTCGATGTCATACCTCACCGTAGACACACGCCGCAGTCCTCCAAGTAGTATATAAGAAGTAGATACTCTGCATGTATTCCCCAGTCTTGAGCTGGTTTATTCCTCACCAGTATAGAGTTCTCTTATCTTTGCCTTGTTTCCTCTTGTCTGAAAGCTTAGTGCGACGTGTCACCAGGTCAGATCTGGTGATTGCTGACATTAGCTCAAGACTTCCTTATTCCTCTTGACCGTCGCACATCCCCCTACCCTAAACCTTTGATCTTTCATATTACATCATATCCCCTATCCCGAAACTTTGATCCTACACACTACACCTCCCACACCCTCATCCCTTTTCCCCTTTCATCATCTTTCCCCTTCCGCCGGTGACTGGATAAATCCCACGTATATTTCTGGGTATACTGTTGGTCTTGCTGAGTTGGCTGCCCGAAGAAGGTCCGGCACACCCAATCAGTGAAAGAAGCCACTTTTATTGAAACGAGCTTTGGCTATTCTCCTTCATTGGGGGTAGTTTAGGGGCCAATTCCCCTTCCCAGGAAGCCTTCAGCTATCTCAGCTTCTAAACTGAGAGACGTCGACTGGGCAATTGTGGATTGATAGAAGTTCTTGGGCTCCGTTGTAGCGCCTGCTATTAAAAAGCAGCTTCGGAGCCTTGTTTTGTGCGATTTTAGCATAAAACAGATAAGAAATGACTAGGTAATACGAGTACTAGAGCGAGTCCCGAGCGGCTAGTAAAAGGCTCAGATCCTAGCATAAGGAGAGAATAGCGCCTCGGAGGCGTCTCTCCTTATCTCTGAAAACTGTAGGAGTCGTATAACTGACGAAACTATCACTTCGGAGGCACGACTAGGACCTGTAGTCATAACAAGGGAATATCTCCAGTGGCTCGGAGGCATCGTATTAGGGATTAGAATAACAGAATCAGACTTGACGAAGACCCGTACTAGTAGGGATAGACAGAGGAGGTCACCGCGGAAGCATGGATGGTCGGAAAGCGAGACTAAGTCGAGCCTCAGAAGCTTGGTATAAGGTCGAGGCCTCGCTTTGGAGGCATGATTGATTCAAGTATACTAGGTATACTACAGGTTACGCTAGTCATCCATATTGGCTAGAGCTACCTCGTCCCAACCGAAGTAATTATCTACGTCGGAATCTTCAGGATAATAAGAATCAATGAAGGTTTCATGATCTAGATAATCGGTATAGAATGGATCGCATAAAATAGGATTATAGAAAGAAAAGGATCAAGAGAGCCAACGACCCATGACAGGGGAATACTGGAAGAAAGAGAGCTTGGTATAGTCAAGCTTCGGAGGTGCTGGGCACTCAGCAGCGCTGGCGACAGCGTCGATCCAAGCGTTGACGGCTCCAGGAGTACGAGCGGTTTTGAAGTCGAGGAATCCCACTCGAGCAATGGACTCGGCTACCATGTCGATGATAGACCTGGCGTCGTGAGGAATGAAGTGGTCAAAGGTGTCCTCGCAGAGATAGATTTCGTCCTGGATCATGTCGTAACGAATCACGTAGCCCCAATAGACGGATCTGTGGCGACTGAGGAAGAACTGCTGGAAGATGATTCCAAGGATAGCTTCTCGTTCTGCGTCGAGTGGAATGGGTAGGATAATGCAGCGCTCCTTGATCTTATCAGAGTAATCTTCTGGATACCACCAGAGCTTATACAACTCTGGAGAGGAAGTCAGAAGGCCGCCTCAGAATCTAGAAAGTAGAAAGGCTTACTATAGAGTAAGTTGCGAAAGTGGTCTTCAATGTTATGCAAGCGTGCCATAGTACGCTCGGGGAAAAGTAAGCAAGGAAGCGGGACAACCTAGCACTTGCTTTTACTGACCTCTGGACTGGCCGCTGAAATGGAAATTTTACTTCGGAAACTAGGAAATTAGCGCTTCGGAGGCGTGGATCCGAACCAGGCACTGGGCGCTAAACAATGATCGAGAAGTGATCGAAGGAGTTGCACCGTCGAGGTACCTCCCTTGTACTCGTACAAGGAGATATTGACTGTACTAGGGGCATAGTTGGTGCTAGTGGCAAAACACAGTGCTCAACTGCGCTGGGAGGCAAGGGACTAGAAAGAAAGGAATGGTGTACCAAAGAATCGAGTGGGAGTTCTGGCTGAACCATTGAACTATTACCCGGTATCCAAGGCACCAAGATTGGATATAGTGGGGCGGCCATATGGATGGCAGGACGTCAGAATTATCCGAGCTATGGAAGGACATCGACCTGGCTATGAACGGCTGGGTAACTCCATGAATATAGGCATCTAGTAGCACTTCGGAGGCACGTACTTTGCTTCAGACGAAGGGAGTATATGCTTCGGAGGCAGACAGAACAGGATGACCTATGACGATTGAAGGGTCTAGAACCGGAGAATCAATGCTGCGGAGGCAGATAGGCAGAACGGAACCATCGATAGGAGAGACCCGGAAGAAAAGAATGTTAGAGAATGTTCGAGGCTGATGATACTTCCGAAGCAAATTATTGGTTTTGACTTTGGGGTTCAAAAGCGTAGATTAAACACAAAACTCTCCAAGTATATTCCAAAGTAGGTAGTTTATGCCTCCGAGGCATGGTTTATTCGATATTTGTACAATTAGGTAGAATTAGAGCCTCCTAGGGTATATAAGCAGTGGGGTTTTCATCAAGAATCCCCAAGCAATCCGTACGATTAGTATTCAGAGGATACGAAGCTATTCCACTTGTTGGGTAGTCAGTTGACTCGGGAGCGCTTCTGGAGAGACATTAGAACGGAATAGAACTTTGTTTGCCCAAACCTAGAAAATCCATTGAACACTTGCTTGACCTTGACTTTGCATTGTTTGTCTGCGACGCCGACTTGACTGGCTGAGCTATTGTTGAACTTCCGAAGCTAATTGGGCTGAGGATATTGTTCGCCGTTGACAGTTGGTCTTCGGTCATTGACAGACTTGATTGGAGTCTTATTGCCATTGTTTGATTTGATTGTCTTGTTACCCCTCGCTGTTCGAGTGGTTCTGAAGCTAGTTGAAGCCTAAGAACGCACTTCCGAAGCGCCAAACAAAACTCTACGCTCCCCGAAACAACCTATAAACCTCTCTTCCGAACCCCACTTTTGACCTCCGAACTGGTTTCAGAGGCGAAGCTACCTTAGTTGGATAGTTTCTTGAGTCAGATTTCCTTCAGCCTACTATTGCAGTCTGGCTAAGAGCGGAACCTACGATCAACGCCGATCCCCGATTCCCGCACCCTTCAGCTACACTCTTGAGTGTTGGGAGGATTTGACCTACGAGTTAGATTTTATTATACACCGCGAGTGGCGCTTTACACCGTTGCTACGTATTTACATTTACTTACATACGGTACAACCCGGGGTTGGTTTCCTTACGAAGCCAATTGATGAAGAACAAGTTTAGTGCGACGCGTCACCAGGTCAGATCTGGTGATTGCTGACACTGTTAAAGATATTTCTGTAAAGACCACCTCTTCTGAAGAGGAATTTGACCTTTTGGTTCACTGGGGGCTTTGTGCCAGGGACAAGTGTCAAAACATGAATTGCTGGGAAGGAACTCGGTGGCAACAACTCAGGCCTAATGAGCAGGAACAGAGTGAGCAGACCTCGTCGATCAGTGTGTCTTTTGTTCTCTTGCCTGCTTTCTCTCTCTTTCTAAGTAATGGTATGCTTGGGCTTCCCAATTGCATCAGTCTACAAGAAAGTGGCCTCAGACAAGAAGACCATGGAGGAGGGAAATAAAGTGAGACAAGAACGCGAAACCGAATTCACTGGAAGGAACACCGAGAAAGGAGAGGAGGGTGTCGATGCAGCAACAGAGTGGATGACCGACATACCCTTTGTAGATGACACACTGGATAGGCTTCCCAAACTGAGGCTTCTGCCCATAATTCTCAGTTCTGATCCTGTTTCTGGGGTGCCTTCTTTTTACGACCATCTCACACCCCCGCCTGCATCCCATGGACCAAAGAGTGCTGGGTCAAGGGACAACGAGCCAGAAGTTGAACTCACCCCTGCACAATCTTTTCTCATGCTTTCCTAGTATCATTGTACTGGGACGTTGCACTCGGGTTTTTTACTTACAAACTTGTGATATCATGAGGCTTGTCGAATATTTGAACTCCTTAGGCATAATACCCGTGGCCAATTTTCTTTTCGTTGAGTCGGGGATTATTTTTCTATACATTTGTGTACATCTGTGACATATATATAGATATTAACACCATTATGGTCGAGTCCCATTGCAAGTGAGCATTGGAGACCAGAAGCCTAGATATAGGAATCGAAGCAAGTAGAATAACTAGGGGCTTTAATTGGGAGGAGAAACAAGATATCGGTGGGTCGGTGGGGACAATATTGACTAAGTCTTGGGTGAGTCTTTCAGCTGAGACTCGAACTTATCTGACTCCCTTTCAATTCTCTCGGATGAGTGACAAAAACAATATTGTGCATGAGAGACTTGTGAAAGACTCAGGACCTGGAAGAGCTTCTTGGATAGTTGACTCAGGTTGTCAAAGAAAAACATCTTAATTGGATGTCTGTGCCACATTTTGGTAAGGTCACCACCATGGATTCATTTCTGTATGCGTGCACTTGTAATGTTGGATCCCGTAAGGTTGATTTGGTACAGGTGATTTCATAAAAATTGTACAGGAATTCAACAAGGGAACTGGGGAACAAAACAGGAAGTGGATCTGGGATAGGTAGATCAGATGAGAAGAGGACTGCAAGCATGAAGTTTGATCCCACCAGTTAATAACTGAATATAGAAAACACATACAATACCAGCAAGGCTCTCGGGAGATGTTGAGTTCCCTCTTGATGCGCTCTACACATAACATCTGCTGAAGGCAAGGAGCCCTGACCCTGTATCACAAGTACAAGGGGGCGGCAGCAACAGCCACCTTTTGAGATGGCAATACCGGTGTGCACATGGTGCCAGATGCCACTGCTTTGCAACGCCCCCTTCAAGTCGAACATACAAAGGGCTATTTGCTCGCTCTTGGGGGAGTCCTTATAGACCTTATGTTTGTCCTCTGTAATAAATTGGAGGTCCCTGCTGAGAATCTGAAAGCCAAAGACAAGTATACCCCCGCGGTGGTGGCCCTGTGGCTTGTTGTGAGGTTTATGGGGCATCATCGTGATTTGAGGAGAGTTGCATGAAGATAGTGCTTGAGGATTTATCTGTAAGTTCAAACTCCATTCAGATCTGAGGAATAAAAGTAATGAGTGTCTCACCTTGTCTGGTTTGAGTTAGGTGGTGGTTGTTGGATGAAACCGTTGTGGCCAGTGCCAACTTCTGCCAAGTTGAAATTGCGGTCTATATGCTAAGCCACGTGATCGAAACGTGGTAAAGTCGTCTGGATTTTAACAATGCAAATCAAACTTTCTTAGTGAACACCAATCCTCTGCCTCAGGTTTTTTGGTTGAACTCCACCTTTCTTTGTGCCAAATTTTGAAAAGTTGTTTCCCATAGGATGTTAGGACTCAGTCCAGCTCTTCCAGGGTTTCACAGCTTCACCTGGCACACAGCAGATCAGACTCGCAGGCTCAATGAATCACTGCAACCACTCTGGTACTATGACATTGGACAAAAATTTGCAACATTGGTGAATGAGGTACCATATGGAAATCTAGATGCACTATCAGCAATTCTTTCCCAGGGTCATTGTCACACCGACTTCAGAATTTCAGTGGATATAGCGACAAATGTTTGGAGGTTTGTGTCGGACATAAATAAGTCGGTGTTTTTGACATGCAAATTTTGTTTTCCGTTAGTGAACCCCGATATCCCTGAGAGTTCTTGATTTTGATTTAGGGTTTCGTTTTTTGATCTGGGCGCACAACTTCAGATTGAGGCTATGAGATTTACTTTGCTATTCCTTTTCCACACACTTTTGTAGTTTTTGTGCCCCACTCTTAACTCAGGCATTTAGGCTGCGTTACGGATTTTGATCTTGAACAACAAGTTTAGTTTTGGACTGGGAATGTTGTGTGACATCCATCTTCTCACATTGAGTTTATGTTTTCGCTACCTCAATTCACATTCACACTGACTTTTTGGCCCACACCTTTGCTATGGGGGCCCTCTTTGGACAAAATGCTTGATACTAGACACCGGACGTTAAACACTTGGGGCTCCAGTCATCTGGCGTTCAGCACCAAACCTTTGACATTCAGCTCTGGACCTTCTCGGTACGTGGGTCGGGGCTGGAGTTAACAGGGGCCTGCCCGCCCACCAAAATATGGACCGTAGGTTCAGTTTTGGAGCCTCCAGTGAACTGAAGGTCCATATTTTAGAAGAGTGGACTGGACCCCAGCCCACGACCCAAACAGGCCCTCATGGTGTTTCAGCTCTCAGTGCTCATGCCCATTCCTCCCATTACTGTTTACATGTCATATGTTCTGGCCCTTAGGGAGACAACCAGTAATTGTTAGAGAGCCAGACAATGTGTACTACTTATTGGGTGTACTAGCAAGAAATACAATGTGTATGTGAAGTCTACCATTCAACCAGAGGAAGGAGTGCGACCGTAGTTTGTTTTCAAGGCCCAACCAGGTTCCTTTCCTTGAGGCTCATCCAGAGAGGATTCAGGAAAGAAAAAGACTGTTCCAATACGCCCAGGAGTGATGCCGTCCTCCATTGTCATAGGCAGAGCCTCCCAGTGGCCGACAGTGTGAAAGATTTTGCTTGCCCTAAACACAATCACCGTGCCAGGTTTGTATCTAATGGGCATGAGTCACTGTTGATTGAACAGGAGAACATGATAAAAACTCACTCAAATACCAGACCGAGTTGAGGAAGATACATATATCCACCTTTATACTTTCCTGCCGGAAAGGAAACAGAGACATTGGTGTCACTGTTGTCCCAATGAGGGATTACCAGGAGCTTGTAGATGATGGCACATGAGTTGAAACAGCCACCCGTGCTCTTGACCGTACGAGCAGCTTCCCTAGCCCTTCTAAGCTTGTCATGGTGCTCTGGCCAGAACACTTTGACAATGGAGGAAATATGTTCTTCAATGAGGGTGTTAGCCTCGTAGTACGTGGCAGTTGCTGTACAGGCTGTTAATGTGTCATTCATATCTTTTGACTGGTAGAGACCCTGAAAACGGTATAAGTCATGTAGGACTTGAGAAATGAGAAATAACTGACCTCTCCCCTGTGTCTGCACTGCTCCCACCCCTCCAAGAAGTGATAGAGACCAGCAGTCTCAACACCTTGTATGCCACTGTTATTGCTATACACCATGCCCACTTCAGGCAGAATGTTTTGATATACCTGAGCTTTCATCAGGTCATCAGTCCAGGGAACCCCACAATTGAGCGGGAAACAATGAACAGAGGTCCCTTCTTTTGCCTCCTCTCCATGTCGACTAGCCATCTTGTCCTTTTTGGGTTTACTGTAAGCTGCCATGTATGTTGCACTCAGCATAATGGCTGACAAGGTCGGGCTTCAAACTACAATCAGTAAAGAGAATATAGGGCGACCATTTTTCTCACCAAAAAACCATCATTGACAATCTTTGCACCGCTCCTTCGCATCTCATCAATGTATTCAGCATGCATTGTTTTGTTGTTTCAGAGGTCTTTTGCTGGGCGCTGGAGGGGTAATGTATAAAATGAAAAGTAATGGCGCATAATGAAACAAAAGCTCACTGGTTCATGATACTTATTTCCTGTCCATACCCTTTCAGCGATGTACGTCAAGATGTATTCTTCAGTCTCTGGACAGACAATCCTGCATGAGCTACTGATAATGGGGTGGTCTGGTTGCATCATCTTCTCGAGTTTCTTCTGTACGTGTTCAAGCTCCTTCATGGTCCCTGCATGCTTGTTCAGCTTGGACATTGAGCATTTGGAATAGAAAAGTGGGATCTGGTCTTCTGCATGCATTAGACAATGGTAGAAGGCCATAACAAGACATGGAATCTGGTGTTTGGAATTTCTTCTTGCCATTGTTGTGAGAGATTGGTCATGAGGTAAGACAATGTGGGCCGGTGAGTACGTTCTGAGTGAAGGCAAGGCAACACCTATTTGAGCTGCTCTGGCTGCAGCAAATGAGGTCTTGATGATGGTCAGTAGAGAATCAAGTAGTATCAACTGTTGATACAGACCTGATTTGAGCCAATTCTATGTGATCCCTCCCTTCCAGAGCTCCCGCCACGACCTCTGCCTTGTCCACGTTCCCGAGCTGAACGTCTGCCTCGCGTAGCTTGTTCTGCTGATGCATCCACAGCTTCATTGGCTTGCTGGCCTTGATTAGCATACTGAATTCAAACAAATTAGCATGAACAAAAAATCAGAGGGAATAGACTTACCCTGTGCGGCGCCATGATCAGTGTAGGAGAGCAGGCTGGGTTTGTCACAGTGTCACACCTCAATGCATTCATGTTCTCACAGACCAAGATAATGAAGTTGAAATCATGTAGTATTGTACCTGCTATACACTGCAGTAGGCAAGAAAAGTACTTTGCTTGTATGTAGATACACCTATTTACACACTATGTCCCATTTCTGTTTCAAACCACTCAAGATCCCCTTGCATCGCCTTCCATCCTCCAGTTGCTGATGCATTTGGTCAAAGAGAACCAGCTGGTGCTCAGGAGACCTCTTTCACAGAGCTTGAACCAGATCCTCAACATCCATGTGAAAGTAACAGACATCATAGACAATAGGCTCTGGTCGTCTGCGAAATAAGGGATCTTGACCGGGGGTTTTCCATACCAACAAAGGTATCAGTAACCTGAATAAAGTGAAGAGTAATAGTCTTACCTGTCCATGACAGTAGGAGATCCAGCATATTATCTGTCAGTGCTGGATACTCAGAGGCAGGGTACTCTCTATGGAAATGCCTTTTTGAGAATGTCCATTCAGCTCTGCCGTATATGCTATGCGTACTTTGTTACTCTCACATTGGACTCAGATGAAACTAGCAAACACTTACAGTTCATTGGAGTACCCATATGCAAGATCTTCTTCCATGTCACCATCATCTATGTCCATGGATTTGCTGTTACTATCTTCGTCCATCGAGTCGCTATCTGGATCTTCGTCTGTGTCTTCAGAATCTCCATCTTCAAAGTCGCCATTGTAACTCTTGTTGTTGTTGGGATCTTTGTTGTCCATATTGGATACATGCAATGGCTGCATGTCTGTCCCAGTGACACAAGGAGTACAAAGGACCATCCAACGCCCATACAGTAATTCCAAGTCATACAGCCCACAACAGAGCTGGTCACATCAGCCATGATGATACTGTTGAAGTAAAAAGAACTCACATCACATCTCTATCCTTAGCCCTGATCATCAAAACGACTCAGTCCCTTTTGCACATGTCTCTAGGTGGCAGTGGATACCCATGGATCTCCCGGAGTGGTCTCCACAGAGCGAGGTTGTTTGAAGGATTTAGGCAGAAGTTGCAGAGGAAAGAGTTGACAAGGGCAAGGTTGAAAAGGTCCCGAAGGTCAAGATAGTTGAAGATCTGCAGTTGGTGGGCTCAGAGACAGTGAGTCGCTGAAACAAACACAACTTACCTTGACTTTGACTTCGCTGGGGAACTCGCCTTCAAATACAGATAAAGGGTTGTATCTTGACAGCATCCCGGGCCTCTTCTTCTTCTCTGCAGACTTAATCCTGCAATTAGTGATTGAAGATGATGCACTGATAAGACTGTCAAAGTTAAGAAGGGATTGGAAATGAAAAAGGTAGTGGTATTTGAGTTCTGCTACACTCCCTCTGAATGCAAGCTTGGATATTTGGGCATAACAACCAAAAATGATACTGTCTCTGGCAGTCAAGGATTCTTGCATAAACCTCCAGTTCTTGAGCATTGCTGCTTCAGTGAGAACAAACGGCCCCATCATCTATAGGTAATTAGCAGAATAATCAAAGAAAATACAAAAACAAACTCACAATAATGGGTGCGAAAGGAAGAGTAGAGAGGATTAGTCATCAACAGGCGGTGTGGAAAAGCGTGTTCTCGCTAGCACTAGGGAAACCCTGTACAGAGACTCTTTGGTGCCGGCGACCAGAGGTTCTCCCGCAACAAACATATCTGAAAAGAATAAAATTGTGACTAATTACTGTACTAAAACCTACATACAGCTATCCCTAAATATCTCAGAGGTCCTTTCCCCAGATTCTGGACTCTCCCACAAGTGATAGTGCATTGTATCCTGTGCAACACTGCGAATGTTGGAGAGGGTGAGAGCACAACAACTGAAGGGGTAGGGATCTTGAGGCTGGAGGGTTCACTCCCCACTAGACTTAGTACATTGTGTAGGTAGGTTGGACACCTGGGAAGTTGACAACAATCCCGCAGGTGAATATTGTTGGAGAGGTTGACACAGGAGGTCAATGTGTCATTGTCGTTGACGAAATGCACATGTTCTTACTAGGTAGACAACAGGGTTTGGATTTTCCAAAACTGGTTTCACCACTGTGAAAGAAGAAGTACTGGAATAGTCCATCATCAACCTTCTAGGTAACTGCTAGATGATTGAAGCCCTTCAAGGACAGCCAAACAACAACGTCACCCTATTGCTGTTCATCCAAATAGGTCTCAACTTCAGCAGTGTTGAAGTTGTAGAAGTTGGGATGCTTGATGACCCGACACTTCCTATCAACTTCCAACCTCTTCTTGTGCTTGTGGATCTCTTGGTCCTTTCAATGGCGCAACAAGTCCTAGTATTGATTGTGGTCAACTTTGCGGAACTGGTTGTCACCATCAGCGAAATTGCTGCGATGAGTCGACAATTTGACGGTGAACAAGTCGGTCTCGAGCTCAAGCTTCATGTCAATGATGACACCTTGCACACTCATTCCTTTGGCGATCAACTTATCATTGTCATCCGACATATACCCCAGGTTGATAGATCCCTCAACTCCAGAACCAAGATGCACAGACGCAGCGCCACCACGAATCCAATAGACAAGGACAGAAGTGATGAGGCCGACCCGCAATTTCAGAGTCTCACCGCTCAACATTGTCAGCACCATCCATCCAGATTCCAATGACGGGAGGGAATGGTCGCCTCTGCTTCCCAGAAATGATTTCCTTGACACGTTGCGAGAGCTTCATAGTGGCACAAAGGAGCTCTTCGGCTGGCTGCAGGAAATTGAATGTTCTTGGGTGTGCTAGGGGCTATAGACGAGGACAGAGAGGGGAAGGATTGTTGTCATCCCAGCTTGGGTGTTAAACAGGGATGTTTGATGTTGAACTGGAGCCCTTGAATGGACTCGTAAGGGGTTTCCTGTTGGATTGCATCATAGGAGAAGACACGGTGCGTGAAGGGTGTGGGTGTTTAGGTTGGCAGTGTCCAGGGTGATGGAGAGAGAGATGTATGCAGTAAGTGGCTGGGTGAACCAGAGAGGTTGGTGTGAGACACGACAGGAGCAGTGACGATTCAGAGGTCTCAGGCGGCAACTGGGGTTGCTGTCGTTGATGCTACTGAAGCGCAAACCTCTGCAAAAGCAGAGAAAGCCCTCCTCCAAACAAAGACGTTGTTGTTGTTGTCGTCAGTGAAGACTGCCGAGCTTCCTGAACCTGAGAATCTGCTGAGGCACCCCCATCAAACGAAAACTCCATATACATGCCTCCCTGTTCTCCCCCTCGTCTCTGGCCCTATTTGTTCCATTCCGCAACGTTGTTGACAACGGCAATATCCATAATCCTCTCCTTCTGTTCAGGTCAGTTCTCCTTATCCCCATCAGTGTCTCCCCCAGGAGCCTCCACATCATCCCCATAATGTTCAAGCTCCATCTCACTGTCCAACTCCAAATCCATACTCTCATCCGAATCCACATCACTATACGGCCAATCCATCTCTTCATTGAATTCCATGTTGTACTCCAAGTCGACACCACCCAAAAATGACGATGGCGACAACTCCAGCTGCTGTTGGAGGGATTTGAGTCAAGTCAGATCAACAAAAAGTGAGTGTCTACATTGGGAATACTAGTTGTTGTTGTTGATGATGACGGGGGCATGGGTAACGCTTGCCACCTTTGGCTTTGGCTTTGGCTCTCCAATGTCAATGGTTTCTCAACATACCACGGGACAGGATGCACAACTTCCTTGCTTCCAGGCTCCTGAGGGAATGCCATAGCATTGTATGACTCGAAGACATCTCGGAGCGGATGTGGAGGGTGTGCAAAGTTCAGCTTCTACGACAGGAAGGACTGTGTCCTCTAACCACTGAGAGACATGTGCTTTTTGTGCTACTAGCAGTATTCTGTTGTATATGGTGGGCTCAACAATGTCTTGTCGGATTCCCAGGTCAACGTGATCGAAGAGGGCTTTGCCCAACCTAAACATCATGGCCTTGAAGGAGTGGTTTGTGAGAGGAAATAGCGACACAAATGAGGAGAAATGGAGGGCTCCGGTGGAAGGACATGCAAATGGAATGCCAGAGTCGTCAGAAGAGATGCGTGAGTGTGAAAGATGGTGTTGAAGGAGCTTCGTTGACAGTTGGGCTGGAGGAGAATTGAGATCCGGTTTCGGGGCTGAAAGTAGAGGTATTTTTGTGAATGAGAGACAGAATAACAACTTTGTGGGTCGCTTGTCCTCTGCTTTCTTGGACAGCCTTGGTGGAGATGAAGCAGGAGTGACCCTGTTACGAATCTACCCACTATTCTTCAATTTCCTGGTCCCTTGGTCAACATCCCTTTGTTTCCACTTCTTTTCACACAGATACATGTCCCAGCATCACTGCATGATCCCCATTTCATTTTATGATGTTCCATATCATTCTTTCCTTGATACATTGCTACCTGTGTTCCCCACTGATGTGTACATGGTCCCCTTTGATCAGATCCACAGATACATCATTTATCCCTTTTGCAGTTCATTTCCATGATCAGTATACAGCTTGGGACTGTCATATATACTCATGGTCACTTGTAGGTAGTTACCCAGCTTGTCCATTTTGTCCATACCGCTTGCCTAGCTTGTGCTATGTTGAGGGTGTACTTGCTCAATAACTATCTCTTTTACCCTTGATCCCTAGTCCCAGATTGGATGGCCTGAGAGGTTCCCAGTTACAGAGGCCGTTCATGACAGACTCATTTCCAAAATGGGCGCTGATGATGAAGATAATGATGCTGTGCTCATCTCCAGTGAGCCCGAGGGTGAGCTTGCACCCAGCATTCTCGGCCTGCCTCTCATCCTAAGTGGACTTCTGGAAGGCTGAGCGTGCAATGAAGACCCTTGTGTACAAGAACGACCTTGTTGGGTGGTGAGCAATGGAGGAAGTTTGAGTGGTGGCAATGGAGGTAACGCTGACAATCCAGCAAGCAAAGGCAGATCCGCAGTCTCAAGATCCTTGTGTGACGACCAAGGGGAGAGTGTCGACAAGGTCACTGGCAGCTGCTTCTTCAGTGTTGTCGGGGACATTGTTGTCATTGGGAACGATGTAGAAGGAGGTGCTGGAGGTGCTGTGGATGACTCTGGCAGCGGTGATCTGGACTCGTCTAAGTCATATGGAAAGCCCTACCATGACCTTGGACATTTACTGGTGCCTCCCTCATATCCATGATCCTCCCCGGTGCCATAATCCACACTCCCCCAGCTGCCAAACCCCTCGATGCATCCAGCAAGAAAGTTTGCGGTGCCCCTACCTTTGAGGTTTCCCTCAAGTAGAGAGAGTCGAGGTATCATTACAACAGTTGGGTGCCAGTGTCAAGTTATCAGGATACGTTGAAAGGCCGAGAGTTTGGGTGCGTGCTGTCAACTTGACAGAGCACGTTGGGTGCTTGAACGCATACAGTGGGGTTTTTCAGGGAGTCTGCAGGTAGGTAAGCTTTTAGTTATCCAACACAAAAACATTGGCGCGGCTCACTTGCTTGACAGATGTCCTAGTCTTTTGTGCGAGACAATACTATCTGTTTTCTCTCAACCTTCTTGCATAAAGGGCAGCTCTTTTCTGCCCAATACTCTCATATGCAGTTGTTCAGTCTTTGGAATACAAGGTGTTATTGATGGTGGTTGAGAGGCTAGACCAGATGTCTTGTACAATCAAGATGGGTTTCATGGCTGTTTTTTGGCGTTGCTGAGCATTGGGTGAGAGCAGAAACCGAAATGGGTACTGAACACTGAACGCGTTGAGTCAAGGCTCAAACTTTCACTGATGATAGAGGATTTGATGCGGAAGGTGGATGTTATGGCAAAGCTCATTGAGCTGGTCATGATGAGGCAGATTGGAACTGCAAGTCATCCTCTTGAAGAGAAGCTCGGGAGAAGGAATGGAGGGCAGAGAGTGGGGGTGTCCGAAGTTCAAGGGCTGACACTGAAAACATCATTTGCATGAGCTATTCCCCTTCTCTGTGCCTCTAAATATCCTTTTCCGCCCAATGACCTGTTCAGTGACTTCAGCTTTGCAGATTCCGCCCAGCCTCTCATCCTCTGGGTCTTGCTACTAATGGGTGGGTGAATGGTAGGTGATCCAAATTGAGTTGCAGGTCGAATATGGGTAGGCGCACGTCTATCTGTCAATGCATTTTGATGACTGGCGTTTCTTTGTGAGTATTCGGAAGCTCAAAGGGTGACACACTTAGAGAATACTCACAGAAGGTGTTGCCTTCGTTGGATATTGTGACACCTACAGGCTTTGTTGTGACTGTTGACCTGTGGGCGTCATCATGGTTGCAGGGGTAGGATAAGCTCGCCAAGTTGATCTGAGATGATATCTGTCGCTTGTCTCCTCTTCTAATCCAACAAATGGCAGGGGAAAACCTTCAGGTGAATGAGGCAATGAAGGGGGTGAGTTGATAGTCGAACTTTGTGCAGTCTGAAAGTGCATGAATCAGGATGAACAGAGGAGTATGAAAGGAGTTCACATGGTGATTGGGTACAGAAATCTGCTGGGTCAAGATCGACAAAAAAGGGAGAATTTCATACAAGCCCAGAATGAGCTTATAAAATTGTTCCCCTCATTGTCTGCCTTTCCTCTTCACTGCCGCCATCTTCTCTTGCACTGGAATAGTCACATCATGGGTGCCTGGCCACCACTCATGATATGTTCTACCCATGTAGCCTTGAGATTCATTGTCACAAACTGCCACTATTCTTTTGTCCTGTCCACCCCGGTGTCGGCCCTACTTCCCTGGACCTTGTCAGTTACCATCACCAGAGTCATTCCAATCAATTCTCCCATCAACATAGCATTGGCACCTGTCATCCTCATTTACTTATTGAGCCATATCAGTTATTTTGGTCTTTCATCATGGAACAATCATCTTTTGATCTCTTCCTCATACCTTACCATCGGTTACAACTATACATGTTTGGTTTGACTTCCCCGCTTTTCTCTCATGGATACTTTTGACAGTTCTCATCATTTCATTCATTTCTTGTGATGCATATTCTCATATATACTCATGGTCTCTGTAGGTAGTTTCCCAGCTTGTCCACTTTGTCTCCCCACTGCTTGTAGCACTTGTGCTGGGTTGAGCTTTTGGCTGCTCAATCTACTCTTTTACTTTTCTATCAACTAGTCTTATCTCTGAGTGAGTTCAGGTGGCTTGAGAGGTCTCTTCACAGAGGCCATTCATGACATTCATCAAGAGGATGGGGTTTTAGGTGCACAGTTATTATTCATTTCATCTGTACTGAGAATTTCTTCTATTTCGTGCTTTCAAAGTGTTTCTTTCGCATTTTTATGCATCTTACTATGTGTTATTGTCATTGTTGGCCTTTGGTGTACAATGACAAGAGTTATGTGGGCTCTGGGGGCTATTCAATGTGATTTCGATTGCTTGTGGATGTGGGGGCTCTGTGGGCAAGCTGTGGATTGTTAACCACACTTTGACTGTTGCGGAGCTGCGGAAGTTAGCTGCACTCGTGGCCTATTGCTATCTCCTTGTGGATTGGGGGCTCATCTAAGGGCTGGATTGGGGATGTGTGATATTATTATTATACTACTTGTGAGTGACTTTTTCCTTGCTATATGCGCCTTTTGTTTATGCCTACCTATTAAACAGATATACATCAATGCTTCTCAAGAGGGCTTCCTTCTTTACCTTACAATGCAACAATTGTCCTTTTCACCTACACCGTTTTACCTACATTTTCTCCTGTATGCTCCAGAGGGCTCTACTCCATTGCTGGGAAGCTAGCCCCAGCACTGGTAGTAGACCTATATGGAACTTGCACCTTTCAAACCTTTTTAAACCTTACAAACTTGAACTTGAACAATGCTTAAAATGTACTCCTGAAATGCCAATGGACTTGTCTTGCCTTTGTTCGCATCAGAGATCTGCACATCAAGTTTCAAGTCATGTGAGCTCATAAACACTGAGGAGCATTAGCATTTGAAGAAATTACAGCCAACTGGCTCAGATTATAGTATGTGTTGTAAGAGTCACTTTGAAATAGGAGAATGTGTATAGTTGCTTCTGCTTATAGTCCTTGAATGGATTGTAATAGGACAATAAATATAAACAGATTCAACAATTAGGAACAATCCGCCAGTATCTGCCTACAGAACGAAAAAGCAGTACTCCACAAGGAACGTCTGTGCAACATGTCATTGGAAAATGCGAAAGGTTGCTGTCCAATGTTCTTCCAACATGCAAACCTCTTTGTCTGTGAAGGGGCAAGAGAAACGTGGAACCACTACCCGAGAAAGATTTCTGGGCATTTGGGATCCTCTCCAGCTCCTCTGACACCATTGCTCTTCTCCCTCCAGATCAATTTCATCCTCTAGTATGTCCTCCTCGGAGACCCCAGTATTTTCATCATCATACAGCCATTCAGTAGTGGTTTCCTCTGGGTTTTGATTGTAATAGTGGCGGAGCAAATCCGCATCATCCAATTCATCCCAATCTACACCGTAGTCTTCTAGATCCTCTGCTGTCAAAGGGTCCAGATCACGGCCTGTTCTGTTGATCATGTCTCTCCAACCGTTCTGAACTTGTCCAAAGAAGAACATGTCATGTGGAGAACGCTCTCGTTCACCTCCCCTTCTAGTTGTGATTCCATGATTGTTCCATGCTTCAGACCACTCTAGGGCTTCTTCATTGATTGCACGTTGGAAGAGGTGATGAAGTAGCCACATATGAGTGTCATTATTGTGCTGCAGGTTAGCAGTAGCCTCCAAGTGTTTGAAGAACTCCTTCCACTTATGACCAAAATCTTGAGTCACATCTTGCCACATGCACTCAATACAGATATTATGGATGCTCCTAGATACAACCATGAAAATGTACTGGTAATACAGAGATTGTAACCAGCACGCACCTTCCCCAGATGTACAAACCACGTTCTACTCCAAAGGACTCCTCCATGAACCATGCAACCTCAAGGTTCTCTGTTCCATGGTCTCCTCATATGCAACTTGGTGTACCATGCTCCCTTTGAGCTGCATGAAAGACTCTAGCAACAGTGTCTGGACGATTGTTATCACTGACATGCATTCCAGTGACCAGTTGTGAATAACCATCTACAAAACCATGGATAACAAAGTGCCAGCGTATCAACTCTGAAAATAGATGGTAAACAGAGGTTTTCAAGCATATATAGTTGAAATAGATCTGGTAGCCTCACTGTGTTGACCCTTGTGATGCCAGAGAGAATTTGGGCCAGCAATACGGTATGTTCTATGCTGGAGACAGCGCGATATCATTCCAGCTGGAAGGCCTTGAACTCGTTCATATGATTCTCTTATCCTTTCACGGGGTATGTTATGACCAAGATGTCTTATGTGACCTGTTATGAGTTGGTGACCGAATGTAGGAAAGATCTTAAGGATGTGGGTAACAATCTTGTTGAGTTCTCCATCTGTAAGAGATTCCTCGGGAGCTCTGGGGTGTGAGTTGTATATGTGAACCTGTTGCCCACTGTCCTCATCTTCATATTCCACGTACACCGAAGGTCCAGGTTCTCATATGCCATATTTGACTGCCCTTCTTTGTATAGTTCTGGAGCTGAGTCCCAGCACTGGTTCTAGCCCAGTGAAGCCTCTCAGCTCTAGCGCATCTTCTAAGAAGTCAGGGTCAATCTCTATTCAAGGTCGGCCTCGACGTCCAGTGTAAACCCTTTCTGTTCCCTAGTACAAGTTTAGTAGGACTCTTAAGGCTGTTTATTAAACGAACCTGGACTACAGGGACATTGCTGTCCTCAGACTGCAGGATAGCATCTTCGAGTGCATCCATCATCTGCCTAACACTGGTGATAATGACATTGTAATCCGGACCAGGAACAGAATTCTGACGCTGAGGTGATTACAATTGACTTAGTGAAATACCCCCTAACATGATTGATAGTCAAAGTCATACCTCTTCTACAGCATGAAGAAAATTTGAGGCAGCTTCATATTCAGCTTCAAGTCAGGCTGAATCTCCAACCTGAGAACGTATGGCACAATTAATGTGAACTCCCAGTTGTTCATATGCCTGTTTGATAGTAAGAAAGTGGTGGGAATCTTCCTGGTTGTTGATATCACTCACTTGAAGCAGTGGAATAGCAACAACAAGGAGAAAGAGGAATAGACATATCCAGAATTTGGACATGATGGAGGTGATACAGAAAGATAAGCAGTTGTGAGAAATGCTGGATCCAATTGAATGATCATAAACTTCAAACAGGTGTTCATTTCTGTGATTCAAGAGAAACCATGCATGCTGGCATTGATGTAGAAGGCAATAGTACCAATGTAGAAGGTGATAGTACCAATGTAGAAGGCAATATTACCAGATATTAAGGTAGTAGGGGAATAGTGATGTTGACAGAATAGGATGGATAATGGTAAAGTACTAGGGGTAGAGAGTAGTAAAGGGCTATTGGAAGCTGGGCAAGACTATGCTTGGTTATAGCTATCCTCCTCCAAGACGAATACACCATGAAGAAAAGCATCTATAGAAGTTCCAAGAGGGATCAGGTACATGGCTCAAAACAAGCAGCGCTACCAAGTCTTGTGTGAGCCAGATATCCACACAGCGATCACAGGTATGTATATTGACGGAAAACGTTCCTGTTCGTGCACCAACATTAAAGTTCATCTATTTTTATGATTATCAATCAGCATCTAATCTTGCTAATTGATTCACGGGTCGTACTCATGGTATAGGATGAGGCCACCGTTTCAGCACCCGACACCATTTGGCTGAATGCTCATGGGTGTACAGATGGATTGTTGGCAGCAGATTCAAACTCTTGATCTGTTAAATGCATACGGACATCAGGGTGATCAACATGCCCAGAGCCCTTGAGCCACTGAAGGAAGCACAACTTGAATCTTCCTTCATTGGCAGTGAGGATTTTGGTGGTATGGTTCTCACCGAACCTGCTTGAAACTCATTTGATGTTTCCAGTAATATTCGCCACAGTATTAATGACACTTGGGGCCAGGTTCTGAAGCAGGGTCTTCAAAGCTTCGCCCATAACCTGAGTTGCAGAATCTTAGTGCTAACTATGGGGCTGCCCCGGGACAGGAGAGTGACATGAACCTTGAGAAATGTGACATCACCAACTTGATTGAGAGGAATGTCCATGCCTCTAACGAAAGCTTTGACTAGGTCATTATCGTCAAAGCGAAAGGGTGCATGAACTGTTCCTCCGAACAGACGGTAATGGATGAACGTTTCTCTTGCCCAATTGCAATAGCCAATGGAAAGATGGGAAATATCCCCTTCCTTTTATGAGCGTGTCAGCCACGAACCACTCAGTAGAAACCCGTGGTAAAGACTGACCTCAATTTGCATTTCATCCAACACGTACCGTAGTACCTCAGCTGCTGTAGAAGTGTCATCTGTTGGTAGCTGAGGCCTACCCCCAACAGGCCAATATCGTGTTAAAATGTCACCCATCACGGGAGAGAAGGAACAAATGAAGATCAGATCATCAATAGTACTTGCTCCCTTGATCACAGCATGCAAGAACGCTGGTGACAATCTGACTGGCAAAGCTCCAGAGTGACAGATGATGTATGCAGTCAGAGCACCCAACAGACGGCACTTCAATACCCTATAATCAAATGGCGGAAGAGCGACATTCAAGGTCATGAAGTCCTTGGTTCCTGGCGTCCAGTAGGCGTGACTTTCCTTGAATAAGAAGTCATTTGCTGCCTGTTCTACCAAAATACCAATGCCTGGACCAGAAGCAAGACCCCTGCAAATTTTCAACATGAGACATGAGTATAGAGATACAGAAAATGAATAGATCTACTCACGATTCTGCCGAAATATCGCTTCTGGAGGATATATTGCAGAGGTAGATCAGCTGGTTCAAGAACCACTTCAGGAAAATCTTCATATGGCACAAGAACCTTCCAATTCTGAGGGTTGGCATTGACCAGTAGCCCCCATCACCCCGGAAGAAAAAGACGAAACAACAGAAGACTGAGATGCAGAATTATCAGTGAACTCATCAATTGAGGACGTTCTGGAGGATGTTGCAGGCTCAGCAATATCTGAGGCAGGTATATCTAGACGCGCAGATCCGTCCAGGTTTGTGCGAGAAGGGCAGTCGACCAAATGGGTGTCACAAGATACCTCATTTGTAGTGGTGGTGTCTGTGCCCAGGTCATGCATGACTCTCATGGTCAAGCATGGGTGACCATTCTTTCTCAACATGCCAAACATTGGTGCTAGAGCCAGACAATTGAGTATGCGTTCAAACTGATAAGAACCCCAAAGGAATGGCTTACCCACAAATATTTGAATGTCCAATTGTTCCCCTTGTGGAGGTGCAATGAACCAATCCCTCCTGCTGAGATCCAGGAGATTTTCTGGACTATACCATGACACATCATGAGATCTAGTCTCCGATCTATAGTGTCTAATGACACTCCCATTCCGAGGGTTGTTTCCCGGGCACATAAGAATAAACAATGGTCAGGAATCTGCAGGGTCTTCTGAGCAGGGAAATTGAATTCCCCTTGCTTGAATATGATCAATTGCTCCTTGAACTGAGGCAAAGATAGCTTCTCCACTATCCCTCCTAGTGTAAGTGAACCTTTCCGTCAACCCATGCACCTGCAGGTGTAGCAATAATGTTGGCCTTTCCCTGAAGTTTGACAACACAGTTTGAGGTGGACTGTAGTCAGGGAAAGAGTCAGCTGGACTAAAGTACCGTGGGATCCAGGATGAGTCAAATTGATCAGCACGTAATTTGCATAGACAAGGAGAAAACATACCAGCATGTAGGGATACACACACAGCATCCCATGGAAAGTGGTTGTGTCTGCTCCCCCAAAACCATTGCTGACAGACCGTGATCCCCCAGTTTGCCCAGTCCTGTTGCTAACGCCACAAACAGCATCCACTGCAAATGAGTTTGAGGGGTAGGGACGAGGGTTACTGCTTCTTCATCTATTTGTCCTGGATGCTGGGACCTCAATGTCAGCCGACAATCCAAAGGGATTGGATTCATTGGCAGTTTCTCTACAATGCCGAGCAGCAGCATCCAGTTGTCTGTTGTCTGTAGTTCCTGAGCCAACTGTCATCTGGCTCCATGGTTGAACCTCTGCAGCGGCTTGGTTCTGTGGTACATCCTCTCTGTTGAAAAGACCGTGACTCAGCAATCCAGACAATCATATATAGAAAGGGAAGAAACCCACCTTTTAAGGGACAAGTGGTTTCCCCATGCATTCCCGCATCCTTGACAGAGTTGATTGAGGTCATTGCCTAGTTCCTAAGAGAAATGAGAGACATTCCGACATAAATCCCAACAGGACCTACTCCAACATAAGCTAGGCAGCCTGCTAAGGGATAACCTCCGCAGCAAGGGAGACGGCCCCTTTGTGTTCCACAATGCTGCTGCTGCATGTCTCCACATATTGCACATATATCAGACCCAGCCTATTTTTAAAAGACATTAGACTATTAAAAGAGATAGAATGTTTGATGGCTCACTGTATCTGCATAAAATCTGCCACAATTCCCCGTAGGGCATGAGCAGCATTGGGGACCTGTCGTGTGTGCAGAACTGCCAGTCTGCTGATCAGTGTGGTCCATAGAAGGTGATAATCTCAAAAAAGGTAGAAAGGAATGATGTTGAAGGAGAGGTGGATAAGGATTCTACTTAGTGTGGTGGTTGTACTTCAAAGAGGAGGGAAGTTTGATTTTGATGTCGGACCACCATGTTTATTTGTCTATATTGATAGGTGAATATCACTTGGTGCCACAGCGTGAGAGAAGTTGGTTCCACGGGGCTGTCTGACTCGAACGACACATCGTCAAAAACCAGATTGCCGACTCATTTCAGTGTCAATACATGAAGGTAAGCTCCGTAGAAGATTTGCCCAGAATCCATAGTCTGAACCTATTTTTCTCAGACAATAATCACGGAAGCTGTTCAAAATGCGATTGTCCTGCAAGAACGACAAAATTCGCAGTGTGACATGTCTTGATCTTGGTGGCACAATTTGAACTTGGTGGAGGTGTTTGGATCTCGTGGTGACGTATTTGCAGCACGTGAATTATTTTGACGTACACATCCGTTGCATAGAGGCAGTTTTGATTATGTTTCTTGGTTCAGTCCCCAATCAACGGTTACTGGATAGAAAGACAGTCTGACTCATGGGTTTATAGCAAAAATGACAAGAATTGGTGGGCACTGGTTGGAGCCGTGAACAGAAGGTTTGGGAACCAAAATACCCTTATCAGAATCATGATCAAGGAAACTGCCGACGAAACATTTTTCTAGGCACGAGAAACTGAAAACAAAAGTTGAAAACACCGGAATTAATTTTGTCTGGTACAGACCGCCATACAAATGCAACATATTTGTCAACAGACTATCTTGAATTATGAACAAACTTTTGAAGTCACTGCTGTCAATGAATGAAGAACTTCGTCTCTAAGGTGCACCAGAGCTCGCCTAAGAAAGGGCGCATAGGCTAACCTTACCTTGTATCTCAAATATCACTGCAATAGAGTGATACAATATTGCACTGAGCGCAACAGGTATCACCCTTGCACCAAATGATGGAGCTTACAGTTTGCTTGTACTTGCTATTTCGAGCTTTCCCCTGGGGAGTTGTGGTGTTCACTTTCAGTCTGGCTCTTATCTCATTGAACACCCTGTCTTTTTTTCTTGTTCTGCTTGATTAATCTCAATTGACTAGTTCCTAGGGTAATTTTTGCAACATGAATTGTACTCAATCGGCCTTTTTAGACAATCAATATTCAACGGACCAGGTTACATGTATGACTCTCACAGTGTACTTACATTTAACAAGTGTAGGGACAAAATATCCATTGGGAAACTTTGTTTCTGGGGCACAAAATCTGTCTGCTGTCTATCTGCATATGGAACTTCAACACTCTCCATCGACTCATGTGCTCTTTGATTATATCTGAGCTGCTTTGGCTTCAGTATTACCTTCTAAACTCAGAGCAACCGTGAGTTCTTAAACCAAGAAGGACCGTCAAAATTTTGCCTAAAGGGACCAGGCAAACTGTGATGTGGCAGGCAGAGCTGCCATCCAATTGCCACGATTGCCATCTGTGGCACAATTGCCCCTTGGGACCCGACCAACATGAACTACATGCAGGGAAGGACACGTCCAGGTATGAAATTCAATTTTTGATGTCTCTTTACTTACTCAATTCCCATCTGTACTCGTCAGGTAACAGTTACCAACCAATCATGCATCACACCCTTGATAATCAAGGAAGATGAAGGGCTCGGATATTGTTCAGTATGAAGCTAGCAGCTGACAAGAACGTGTAGGAGATATCTCTTACCCAGTATCAAATACAACCCGTCTTCTCGGCAAATCGGCACCAGCGAACCTATGAGGATCCAGTCAGTCGCTGACCAGCCCCAATAGTTGGAATCAGGGTCTACCAGCCTGACAGGCCTGGTCAGTCTCTGATTTGCAAAGGCTTTTTCAGACAGATGCCTTCAGTTCAATGCCATCTGGTCTGCACTGTAAGACTGGCATGTACTTACAAGCTTATATCAGAACGGTATCTGCTGATCAATAGCTGAGTAGGACATACCAGGCCAATGTGTTGTGAGCAGACAAAGGGTGACTGACTGAGGATAGCCAGACTTCATCAGAGTGATCAAGCTGGTCAGACACCGTCAGAATGACCGAAGTGGTCAGATGTTGCTAGACTGACAGGTAGCTATCAGGATCCCTCAACATGAGAAACTTAGATTGAATCCCATCCAACATCAACACAGAAAGATATGACAACGAACAGTTCTATTGCACATAGCTACAAAAAATATAGATAGCTACTACGGGGCTATGTCTACGTACGGGCTTGCCTACTACTCCTATCCTTTACGATTCCTTTCACAATGACCTTCAAGAGTCAAGTATTAGTAGACTATTTCGAGAATAGATGGGAAGATCTACCTCAGACAATCTGAGATTACTGTCTTGATAGTGTGCACTGCTGGTAGCAGTTGGGGCCTTCAGATTTGATGAAGTAATCATCAAGCAGTGGGTGGTTGAGAATGACGACCTTGATCGGTCCTCAGCTCCGTGTTGAACATCCTATGGTGTGTAACAAGCGCATATAGTCAGCATGGTGATGCACAAGGAGGCGACATGAAGCAAGACTGTTCCCGATAGGTGGCGGATTGGAGATCTGAAGTCAGGCCCATTGGGTACTCGATGATATGTTCTGATAGACCTACGCTGTAGACAAGTTCTGATCCCTAGCTCTCGCCGATGCTGTTGAGAGCTTGGAAAGTTAGTATGAGGCGAGTATCAGTTGAGTAGCTCACACACCAAGCTCACAAGTCACGAAAGGGGAGTAATGTGTGGTGGAATCAGGAGATGATGGTGGGAGGGGGGGAAGGAGGGATGGAGACGAAAATGGGACAGCCTTGGGTTTATATACCTGGGGGATGGTCCATGCGGTGGTTGTGAAAGCGACAAGTGCTCCAAAACAATGACACCAATGATGATGCATACATCACCAACATTGTCCAAAGCCAGCTGTAACAGAACTTGGGAGTTGGACACCAGAGCTCTGCAGGGAGGTGAACCCATCCTGAGTTGAACTCAGCATACCACTGCCCGTCGGTGGTGAGCCTTGTCTATGGGTTTTTGACAGCAATAAAAGCCGAATTTCTGAGCCTTTGAGCTTCACTAAAGAACAAGAGCTAACAGAAAGTCATCAGTATCTTGCAGGAAACTGCTAATTGTTTGAATGAACTGGCTGGCTCAAGCACACACCTGAGTTTCATCTCACTTCCCACTCCCATTTTGATCCATTGACTAACTTGCAGCTCATCATTATCCAGTAAATCATATCCATATCGTGACCATAGTCAGGATACAGTGAATCAAAGGTGGTGGTTAAGAGCAAGAACGGGACGGGCTGGTGACGTATTGGTTGCCTCGTGAACAAGCTCACCGGTGCTACCGAATTCAGCGCAAGCGCCAGGACCACGCAACACACGCAAAAATCTTCAACACTGTTCTGCAACTGTGTGTTGACAAGAAATTTGACATGAAAACTGGAGGATACATGCATTACAATATTGCCCAGTCGCATATTCTAGGTGGTTATCACTATCTCATACCTTGATCATGTCTTGGACAGTTTAACTATATCTAATTATACCACAATACCCTTATCCCATCCCGACTCTCACTGATCACTCATTGATTGTATCATTGTCAGTCTGAGAGCTCCTGGTTCACATTGGACAGAACAAGGCCATCCTGCCTTTGCCTGATCAAAGCTCTATATTCTGACAGGATCTGGCCATTCTCTGGTCATCAACTAATAAGGTATGTTCAACCTGACGAGTGTTGGCCAGTGTCTGATCATCATCTATTCAGACTTTGCCATTCTGCCTTGACTTGACTGCGCGCTGACCACAGTACTTCATCCTAATGGTACATTCTCATTAGCTGATTTTTAACTATGAGACTGAGTTTGTATGTACAGCGTCTGATCCATGGGTACCATGCTGCTGTCTCCAGGTCATCACCGTCAGACGCTGATCAGATCCCCATACTTTTGCTGGTGCTCAGAGAGGACAACGACGCAATCTGCTCAGGCTTTCTCTTAGTCTCTTGAAGTCAGACTTCATACAGACAAATACTACCAACTGACAATCAAGGTGATGTGTTGGTTGGTCCTCTTCATCAGTCTCTTCCCCCTCATGTTCACCGTCCCGGTTGCCCGACTGCCTGATGTCATCATGTCATCCTCATAAATGTGCATCCTGTCAGGCTCGTCCTCCAGGTCTTCATCTTGACCCCCCCCCTCGCCTCTCTTGTAGTTGCCTGTCCCATGTTTACCGACGCGGGGATTAGACTCGTTCAAAACATTGAGCCGCCAGTCTACTATACGAGAGCCGGCCGATTACTTTTGAGTTTGGGGTAAATTGCTGGAGCTGGACTTGACTTCATCGCCCGAAGAATCGATCTAGAAACTGCACTGGAGGAAGGCGTCTATATAAGGGTAGAATCCGGTCAGATCCTGAAAGGTTCGGTCATACATAGCATCATTGTGGTCCTCAAGATTCCTTCGATTACAGCGGCTTGAGTATGGTTTCAACTTTGAAGCCAGAATCTCTTTAGTAGACTTGAAAGGGGGGAGGGAGAAAGGACTCATGAAAAGCGATGCAGGCGGTGATTCGGAGATTGGAGAAGAGGAATCGGTAGAGTTGGAGTTAGACGAGCTGTCTGAGGTGAAAGTAGAAGCCTTCGTCTTTGTGCGAGTCTTCCGACTGGGACTCCTCCACATCAGGAAAAAAGCTCATTCGACTTATGTGCCCAAGGGGGTGGCAAGAATGGAATTTCCAGTCCGAGGTAGGGGGGGGGGAGGGGGCCAAAGGCCCTTAAAAATTTTTTGTACCTACCGAAATTTCGGGTTTCGAGGGGTTCTAGAGGCCTCTCAGAGGGTCTATGATGAGCTTTATACTATGTTGAACAAACACCAGATAGGTGCCTCACGTGTGCTGTAGCCAGAAATCCACCATCAACACCCAATGTTTTCAAGAAATGAAGCACTAAGTGAAATTATTAGTTATCCAGCACGTGAAACACGTGCAGTTACCATATATAGCAGGAGGGGGGGAGGGGGGATGCCCGACCTGGGCTTAAAAAAAAATTCGACCTCGTACGAAAATTAAAGAATTGCCACCCCCTTGTATGTGCCTTAAATAGGGAAAACTTGCTTACAGGGTTCAATAAGCTGTATTTTACTTTGTAAGAACTCTGTGCTTTGTAGCACATCTCCATTTTCTTAGGAGATGCTCAACAGCCATCTGGTTTACTTACACGAAAAAATTGCTTACTATTGAATCAGGTTTAGATATCCTACAGGGTTTTAATCTAGACAGCTCAACGTAGCATTCAAGATGGAGGTAGAAAAAGAGTTTGTGCTAAATTGCGGACGTACCTAATACATTCAAAAGCTAAAGACTAGAAACTAATTCGACTGACTCTACACAGCGGGTGCAGATATCGTGCAGACTACCAAATTCCCTGATTCACCCCGTGCTCGGAATGCTTTGTCTTCAATTACGGTTTGGCTTCTTTGACGGATCTTCATTGAGGTTATTGGAGCTTGTAACATAGCGGTAGAACGAGGAGTATCGAGATCTGAGAATGGCACGTTAGCGCAACTCTGGAAAATCAAGTAAAAAAAAAAAACACACCTGATACCTATTACCGAGTCTCGAGATCTCGCCCTCAATTGCGCACAGTCGCCTATGACTAGCCAGCCCTCCCTATGCATCCGAGTTGTAGCATTGATCCTGCGTGGTGTTGTTGAGGTGGGAGACCAAGATCGAGAAAAGGGCAAGTATCGAATTGTGTTGTGACCACCGTGACTGTGGTGCAAGCCACTCGGATATTCCCGAGGAACTGTATAGTTGTTCTCACGTTCCCGTATAAGAGACAGACACCTTATTTCTCAAGCACAAGTCCGAGTGACTTCGACAAGTACTTACTACTTAACTTGCCAGTCTAGATTTACTTAGCTAGCATTTGTTCTTGTACAGTTTCGCAGAGCTAAGGGCCCTCTGGTGCCCAAATCGGGGTGTAAGCAATCAAGAATAGACTCAAATGTAATTAGCTTGAACTAAGACCCAAGTATTTTGCCATAGGCTAAAGTACGAGTGCGTAGGCCCAAGCACTCGGAATCTAAGCCAAAGGACCTGATTCTAAGCCAAAGCTTGTCTAAGTCAAACGAACCATTTTCCTGATGCATTCAGAGTCCGAGGATGAACTGGTTCAAACTTCAAGTTCGCTTGCGTCGATTCTCTTGTTTTGTCATGAGCAAGAGAATTGTGACCCCTCTCGAAAAAGAAACCTGAGCGTCTTTAAATGTTGACTGTTGAGTGAGCGTAACTCAGGCTTGAAGCTCAAACTCATAACTGTATGGGCGCGCCTTTGGAACCATGAAGGTGCCCGC
Source organism: Marasmius tenuissimus (assembly GCA_029532415.1). Classification (NCBI taxonomy): domain Eukaryota; kingdom Fungi; phylum Basidiomycota; class Agaricomycetes; order Agaricales; family Marasmiaceae; genus Marasmius; species Marasmius tenuissimus. The sequence goes on from JAQOTA010000053.1 coordinate 5,421,968, forward strand.
CACTGGCAGTCGGCCCGACTGCCAACGAACTTGCTCCGAGCCTACATACACCGATAAAGCCAAACAAATACAATGTGAGAAAGCTGCCCGGCAGCGCCCACATTTCAAAGACATTTATCGCCACCACCTCAACCCCCAAGTATCAACCCAATCTACACGATGTGAGGTCTCTTATAGCTCTTGTTACGGTATCTTAGTGACATGCGAGCCTTCAGATGGATTCTGACGCCCTCTCCCCATGCCGCTCTTCTCAAACCAAGACGCCTCAGAAACCTCGCACCAAGTCAACCCACGTCCGCAGGGATATACTTGTCTTCGGCTTCCAGATTATCAGCGAGGACCTCAAATTCATCACAGAGGAAGAACGTCAGATCTATGAGGACTCTCCCAAGAGCGAGCAGGTGACTCTTCGTACGTTGCAATTGAAAGTCATGTTGCAAAGCAGTGGCATCTGGCGTCAGGCGCACACGCCACACTGGTATCGCCTTCTCAAAAAGTAACCGACCCTGCAACCTTCTTGTACTTGCGACACAGGGCCAGGGCTCACTGCCTTCGGCAGATGTTACCGAGAAGATCAAGAGGGAACTCAACATACCCCGAGAGCCCTGCTGGTACCGTGCGTTTTCTGTATCTAAATATTCAATGGTGAGATCAATTCCCTTACTCTCAATCCTCTCATCTAAAACCCCATTTCAGATCCGCTTGTTTTTTGTCTTCCTCGGATCTTTGTTGTCCTGTACAGTTCTACAAAATCTTTTGTACCGATTTTTGCAAATTATCGGTGTATATCATCGGTGACCAGACTGATCATGCCATCTTCTTGCTCCCTTTGATCCTGATTGACTCGTTCTTGTATCCTTGGAATGAATCCTGTGCACCCAATCACCCAATCGGCCTTTCTTTGTTGGCAGACCAGCCTACATATACGACTCTCCCAGTGCACCCAAGTTTGGCAAGCTCGGGGACGCCCAACCCCTGCCACTAAATAAGGGTGATCAACGGAGAAGACGTCATCGTTCCCGAGACACGAAATCTGTCTTCTGCCTATCTGCATAGGGATATAATCTTCAACGCTCTTTGAGTTGCTGTGAGTTCTTGAAACCAAGAAGAGCTGTTGAATTCACTAATCAAGGGCTCAAGGTAGCGGCAGAGCTGCTGTCCAATCGCCATGATTATCGCTGTTCATCGACACGATTGCCCCTGAACGTGAACCCCAACCACCACGAACCACACGAGCAAGGACGCGTTCAGGTATGAAATTTAATATTCAATCTCTCTTTACTCAATCTACTCCCCTCTATGCTTGACACTTAATGATTACCGGCCCACCATGTATCACGGACTCGACAGTCCGGTGGCTGACTGCAGCTGAGGGCGACGTGGGAGCTATCTTTGAGACGACGACACAATCTACTAAGGCTTCTCTCGAATGACGTCGGAACACCGAACACCATCACGCGCTAACGTGCAAGACGTCGCTCGAGGTTGGCTTTTCAAATAGATCGGAGAGCCGTTGAACTAGATTTGGAATTGAGTGATTCTTACGCAGTGCTAGATGGCCATAGAAGAGTTGAAAGGTACGTTAGAATACGTGATGAAACCTCGACCACGCTGAGGAAGAAGAGCAGGTAATATAGATATCGCGACCTGGATGTGATCGAGGAATGGTCATCTTCAGAACATAGTTCTGTATCAACTTTTCCGTATACTTTTTGCACCTGAAGTCCCTTTATGGTCATTCTGCGGCTGTACAACGTATCAGCGTATTCATTGTCCTCGGCATAACATTACGGTCACGATGGATAATTCGTCTTGTTGGGATCATACGACCACGAGGACCTTAATCTTCAACTTCTTCTCGTTTTACCGCGCCAGGATCACAAGGATGAAAGGACATATACCGGGCCGCTCAAGAGGATATAAAAGAACGCTGAATTCAGTGGGTAATTGAACAAAGTCAACAATGATTCGTTTATTGGGACTTGTGAGCGGCCTATCTAGCATCCTGGGGGTGGCTTACGGGCAGAGCGGTCGTGAGTGTCCAGTGTTACGACAGTTTGTGAAAGTGAGATACCTAACCTCTTAACTTTCAATAGTGCTACCCAAGAAGTTCACTACCATCCCTCTGGGCGCGGTGCGGCCATCCGGTTGGCTTGCTGACCAGGTTTGCACGCTTTCCTTACGTCCCGGACCCCGAGGTTGCTTATACACTTTTACCATAGCTCAATGTGCAGATGAACGGACTTGCTGGCCATGAGCACGAGTTTTATGACTAGTGCGTCGACTTTCGGTGGAGTCCGCCACTGGACGCTAATGATGTGAAATATTGCAGTGTCTCTAAAACCGATTGGATGGGCGGACCATCCCGTTACTCCACCCTCGAGGAAGGTACGCATATATATGCCTTCCCACACTCTGTCGTACTAGATTCTGATAAACACCTCGCTCCAGCTGGGAGCTATTGGTTCGTAAGTGGCAAATTGCTCGCGACACCACTAGCATGGGTCTTCATGACCTCAAAACCCGCAGAACGCAGCCGTTCCGGCTGGAGTACTTGCAAAGAATAGCGTCATTCTGCAGAAGGCGCAGGATTTTCTCGATTATGTGATCAGCCACCAAGAGGCAGGAGGTTGGCTTGGTCCAGAGGCCGGCAAAACGAACACGACTCAATATCCTAGGTATCTTTGGGGAAGGTGCGTATTGCGGAGAAGTTGTCGTTACCTCGTAGTCGCGAATATCTCATGACGCCGACAGGTACCCCTTCATGTTCGGGGCCATCCAGATGGTCGAATACGATCCTTCTCAGACAGACAAGGTGGTCAACGCACTCCACAAGTTTGTCGTGGAGGCAAATCGGATGTTGCACGCCGGTCAAGGAATGGAACAGTGGACGCAGACCCGATGGGCAGACTTTGTCATGGCGCTTGAATGGTAAGGATGCCTTCCATGACCATGGGGATCGACCTCAACACCGTCTATGCCCTCAGGTTATATGACTTCCACCCTAATGGAAAGCAGGACCTTCTCATTGACACGATGAAGCAAGTGAAATATGCCGGGGTGCCTTGGGAGATCGTCTTTGATACGAAGGCAAGTTCGCACGTTTTCGCCTCTCTGCGATATTGGACTGAAGGCCACATTACGCAGAACTTTCCGACCACTGCGAGTGAGTATTTGAATCTCAAGTAGCTACCAGTCCCTCAACTGTAGCCTCAGTTGACAACCTCAGGAACCCGACGGGATATGACCTCTCAGTGAGCTTAACATTTGCGAGCTCTGAGTTTATTCGCACACTGATTCACTGCACCCTCAGTGGCACGGAGTGAACCTGGCGGAAGGAATCAAGGCACTACCCGCTGCGTATCGCTTCACGCACAACGAGAGTGGTAAGCACTCCGAATTCGTCGTTCTCAGTCCGCTGCCGCTTTCTTACTCCAACGATGTGGCAGACTTGACACGAACAAGTCAAGGATGGGATCTCTTGTACAAGTACCATGGTCGCCCGTCAGGATGTTTTGGTGCCGACGAATATCTCGCTGGCCTTGAAGCAACACGAGGGTTCGTTCGGTAATGACTTGACTTGGTTACCCTTATACTCATTCTTCGCCACAGAACGGAGCTATGTTCAATCGTGGTGGGTAACAAGCAATTCGGTGAGGTATGGCTATGAAACTAAGGGGGCAAATACCGAATGTAGGAAATGATGTTCTCGTACGCGCCGACCTCTCTCAAAACGTGGATGACCCAACTGAATACATCGATAGCTCGTCGTATCTGTTCCAAATGATGGGAGATTTGAAGTACCTGGACAAGGTATGCCGAAGTAGTGCCATCGTATACTCGCCCACTGACCGTGCCTCTAAAGGCAGAGAGGATGGCATACAACGCTCTCCCTGCTACAATTACTGCTGGTACGTCTCGAATTGAACTCTATAACAACACCCGAGCTCACTCGTGGGACAGACCATTGGGCCCACCAATACGATCAGCAGCAGAACCAAATCGCTTCAAGGAATATGACGCCGTATGTTTACTCCCTCTTGTGATTGTCGCTCCCCTTTTTGACTAGTCCCACAGCAATCCGTTTTTTGTGAACTCGTAAGCGATCTTCTCTCTTGCAACATAGTTTTCTTCTGATGGTATCACAGGGCTTATGCGAACGTATTTGGACTCGAGCCCTATTACCCGTATGTCTTTCCTTCTTTCGACTAGATCGCATGCTCACTGACCACGGTGTGCAAGGTGCTGCACGGTCAACCACCCACAAGGATGGCCGAAGTTTATCTCGCACACGTTCCTCACCACCGCTGACGGGGCTTCGCTCGTGCAAGTGTATCACGGCCCTGTGCAAGTCAATGTCACGCTCTCCGGAAGTATGTCGTTATCCTAAGCTTCCGATCGCCTTTCCGGTGCTCATACGCATCCGCTATAGACAATAAGGTTTCTGTCAATGTCGAGACTACTTATCCCTTCAGCGACGTTGTACGAACCACGGTCAACGCTGGCTCAAGCTATATACACCGTATTCGTGTTCCAAGCTGGGTTGTCAACGGTACTGTAGCCGTCAACGGAGGTGCAGCGCAAGCTCTTGCCCCGCGCGATGGGTTCCATTCGGTCACCATTCCCGCAGGGAAGACAACTTTCATTCTGAACCTTCCTGCTAAGATCACCACAGAAGCGCGACCACACGGAGCGGTTGCGGTTCACCGTGGTCCACTCCATTACGCACTAGATAGTGAGTTTCAAGTCTTTCGTATCGATTCTCCGTCATTTCCTTACCAACTTTTGTATCCAGTCACATATGGGACCACCGTTCTCAAGAGACATCCTACGGAGTCCCGTGCTGCGGACTTCCAGTTCGACGCAACCTCCGATTGGCAATTTGCTATTGACCCAAAGACAGCGAAGTGGATCGGTGGTGCTTCGCCCGACGATAAGTTGCCATCCCCGATTTTCGACTCGAACAAGCCCCCTGTTTTCATCGAGGTGTCGGGGTGCCTGATTGACTGGCAGAAAGCCGGAACGTCGTTTGCTGCACCTCCCCCGACGAATCCTGCTTGCAAAGGTCAAGTGAAGACGCTCAAGTTGACGCCGTATGGTGTAAGTGCATGTTCCTTCCTCAGGGTAGTTTGTGAGGGCTCGGATGAGGCTGATGATTCTGCTTTTTCTAGGCTACAAACCTCCGTATTGGGGAATTTCCCGTTGTTTCGACTTAAGCGCGTACCAGAGTCGGGGACTCATAGGAGGACATGAAAGAATGATATTGCCAGGGAGTTGAGACTACTGAGTACAAGATAAATACGATGGAAAGATGTATGTATACTAAGCTATATGATCTGCTCAAGGAAAAAAGTCTGTAAGGCTGGGACAACTTGAACTACAGCCACCCTCCCTCTCGGCAAACCCCGAGTCTCATCACGATCACGGCCCGCTGAGCGCTTTGACGAATGAAGCTGACTAAGCACAAATCCTCTCCCTTCCCCTCATCACACTCGCAGTCGCTCGAGGTTCTTCTCAAGTTTGAAGCTTAACGAATAGCCATGAGTTGGTCTGGGTGAGTATGTGGGGCTATTTCCATGCTAAATCCATTGATTTTTTCTATCTACCAGTTTCAAGAAGTCCGTCAATCGAGCCGGTACTACAGTAAGCTCCAGGTCCAGATATGGGTACATGCAAGACGCCAAACCCTCCACCAGCTCCTTCAGAAGACAGGCCAAATTGAGAGAACGGTAGACAGGGAGTTTACAGAGGAGGAGGCTAAATACCGAACGTACGTTCGATCATCGCTTTGCGTGCACTAGAAATTGAGGTATTGACAATGTTCACAGTTTTGAGAAGGAGTGTCAAGCGCTGCAAAAGGATGGAAAGACATACTGGGACTCGATGAGAGGTGAGCTTCAGTCGGAACAAGGTTTTTGGAATTGTGTCCAATAAAATGTTAGCGATGACTGCGGCACAAGCCCGAATAGCTGAGACGCTCGAGGTTTTCTATGGCGCTGCAGATCAAACATCGGAAGGTGCGATGGCTGCACATGCGTACAAGCGGTCCGTGGATGACTTGGACGGAGGATTTGGGCGAGAACTAGTACGTTGCAGAGACCTTTCCCATGCTTATGAAACTACGATGTTCCTACAGGATGCACCTTATCGTACGGCCATTTCAGAGCCTCTCGGGAAGATGTGTGCATATTTTCCGGTGGTGAATGAGCACATAGCGAAGAGGAATAAGAAGGTACGGGAAAAAGCCCTTTGCGTTGATGTGACCTTGATGCATCTTTGGCAGCTATTGGACTACGACGCTGCGAGGAGCAAGATGCGGAAGATAATTGATAAGCCCAGCGAGGACCCGACCAAGATGCCTCGAGTCAGCCCCCGTTTCCTCCGACTCTTTCACCGTATTGATGGTTTGCTGTCAGGCACAACAAGAACACGACGAAGCCAAGGAGGTCTTTGAGTTACTCAATGACCAGCTCATCGCTGAACTACCACAACTTCTCGACCTACGCGTGCCCTATTTCGATCCCAGCTTCGAAGCGATGATTCGTATGCAGGCAAAGTTTGCGGAGGAAGGGTACGAAAAGTTGAGCGGTGTCCAGCGATATTTCAATGATAGCGTCCGAGACGACTACGCTGCAGGACAGTTGGATGCTCAGGTTCGCTTTCGATGTCAATCATCCCCCTTGGCGAGCACTCATATCTTCTTCTTTTGTCTTTAAGGTTGAGGGTGTGTTACAGGAGATGAGGGAATTATCTATATGTGGTGCATGATCCACGTTGTTGATTGATGTCAGATGTAAGACGGTATAGAGTTGTAATTCTAAGATGACTTCCCCGTACACAGCTAGCCAGTCAATTTCGGCTTCACGCACGTCCTTCCCTATCCTTCCTGTGGTGCGGCCGGCGCAACCTCAACTGATTGTGTACGACCATGTACCTTGTACACTTTAGACGGAGCGGCCCCTTCAAACCCACCGAAACTGATGACCCAGCAAACGAGGCCAAAAGACGCGGAACAAGGTGCCGAGCATAAAGCCTGCCTCAGGAAGGCTGGGGGGCTGGGCCAACCCTAATGCTGGCGTTTGAGTGCTCTCACGGAAGGTACAAGCTTCTAGACCATCAGGTCGCCAACACACAACCGTGTTCTCGCGGGTTGGTGGGACGTATGTTTGGTCTTGGGTCTAGCTGTGGGACGCGGGGCCCGGGGACGGTCCTCTGAAGCTTACTCACTCTGCAACCGCTCTCTGGCTCTCGAAGAAGCCTGAGCTTGACCTCGCGAGAGGGTCACAAGTCATAGACATTGTCATTCACAGAACGTAAACCTAGAGATATGTGATCTGAACGAAGGTCTGCTATCTGCAACCTTGCGTTGACCTCATGTTGACTGTATGAGCCCATCTTCGCCCCATCGTCGAGTAGTACCTTGTGATGGGGAGTTTATGATTAGCTTTGGGTAACTTTAATCCAGGGCAGGGGTATCCCTTTCTTACCATCTACCCCCTGGGCGGGTCCTGCTAATTCGGGCGACAAGGGGAGGTTTCTGTACGTATATCGCAAGTTGTGGCGTCCGATTTCGAACCAGAGCGAAGGGTGATTGTATTACAAGTTTAGTTTGTGAAATCGTACAGAGTAGGAGAGTGTTGTGAATTTGTGCTATTCGACTGCGGCCTGCACAGTTATTACGTCCTTGTAGGACATTGAAGATAGTGATTCGTGAACAGAATGAGAAAATCGGATGACGCTGAAAGAGATGTTCGCCCCATTCGCGAGGGGAGATCGAAAGATGTGAAGATTAGGACGGCTCTGGGTCGCCAATGTTCCTAAGGGCACGTATGAGTATGGGTGCAACCATCGGCAACAGGTACTCACACGCAGAAGGGTCCGACTCAGTCTGAGTGAGAGGGATTCTCGATACTCCCGGGGACCCACGTACAGTTAGGTCCGCACCAGGTCCCCATATCAGTATGGATCGGTCGACACGGAATACAGATGTAAATCCGAAGACCGCGTCTCTGTTTGTCCAACGCTTTCGGGCACGGTGTGGGGGAAGACCAAGTTACTCGACCACAAAGGTAGAGGTAGCGGTGGCGTTGACACATCGTCGTTATTTCTGTCGAATTCTGCGGTGAGCAAAGAATTCTCTACAAGGAGATGTACACGCGAACCTGGATCGCTGGGGATGAAGAGACTGGTTGACTGAAGGACGAGCGTTGGAGCCTACTTATAAGTCCTCCAATCCCGTATGTGTAAAGCCCGACCACAGTATGCCATAAGGAAATCTACATTTGACGATATCTTCATGGCAGTTTGATCCTTCCAGTCAAATTCGCACTGGCACATCTGTGACTGCCTCGCGTCTGCCTCGTGTTTTGTTGGCCGTTGGATGTTGAAAACGAGGAAACCGTTACCCATCGAGCAGGCTCCACCAAGAACATCTTTTCTGGTCATATTGAATGGTGCTGTTCATTGTTCAGCCTTCCAAGGGGGTACTCACGCGCCAGCATGTGGCCAGGAGGATGGTGCAAAATGACTTACTGGTCTATGTTTGAGGGTGAGCGTTTACCAGCTATTGGAGCGCTCATGTGGAAGGTACCCGCGAATGCAGATAAGGGTAACGCCTTTCTTGAATGCTTCCCTTCTTTGTTCCAAGACGCCGTGACGCTCGACGTCAAGCGTGATTTCAGTACTCAGTGTCCAGATTCTTGGTCCCTACATGCCATTTGACGCAACGCACCCACCGTCACGACACGGGATCTTAGTTTCGAACGCGCTAGAATGTTCAAACAGCATCCATTCATCAACGATATATAATTCATGAAGCTGGGGGAGTGTTGAACAGCGCGGGGTTTTTGGTGACCATGAACATGGGGATGTACGATGCTACCAACGCCATCACGCACAAGCTGTAAAGATAATTAAAGCATCAGCCGCAGCTCATTTGTGAGCATCAGAGAACGTACCTCAGGTTCTGCAGCTGACTTCCTCCCCCTTCCTTCGCCCGTAAAGGGTGCTGGTTGAAGAAACCATTAAGACCGAATAGAACCGCTGGCCAAGCGAGGAATCTATGATGCACAAGTTTGAGCAAGGAAGGGAACGATTCAATGACCACATGACTTACCGGTTCCTAGTTATCATTATAAGACCAGAGAACAACATTCCAGTCGTGCTAAGGTCTGTCCGGAACAATAGGTGAAGCTCAGTTCATTATAACATGAACGCCGACGTACCAGTGGTATCGCCATACCAAGTACTGGGGAGAGTGAACTTTGTCTCTAGCGATGCATCGCGAGGGTCGTCAGCGAGTTTTGAGGACATGATGGAGGTGAGCGGAAGAGTTAACCCTGTGGACACGTAATAGTGACGGGCGTCTTTCCTTCATGTGTGCGCTTGTTGGTCCGTCAAACCAAGTCACGAACACAATCCCAAAATGATACAATAGGTATGTAGGATGAAAGTCAGTAAAATAGTTAAATAAGAGCATATTACACCAGTAAAAAGTAAGCTAATCTCGACGACAGAGGAGAGTAGGTAACCCAAAATGTCATAACTACCTTGAATAAGGATGGAAGCTATGCTGGCCTCTGCTGCTGTTCATCCTCATTGGACCGACACCAGCGTTCGTTTGCATCCGGTTCATGCCCGCCATACCATTGTTCATGCCCTGCCTCATCCCCATTCCCATCATCCCCGCTCCCATTCCAGCGCCACCCATAGGTCCCATTCCTAATCGCATTCCTCCGCCCATAGCGTTCATGTTCGCCATGTTATTCATGTTGCTCATACCTCCCATATTCGTCATGTTGTTCATCCCACCCATGTTACCTCCCATGCCCATACTCATACCACCACCCATATTCCCCATACCGCCGCCCATCATGTTCATACCGTTCATCATACCCATCCCATTGCTCCCCATCCCGCCCATATTGTTCATCATATTCATGCCTCCCATCCCGCTCATACCTCCCATACCCGAGTTCATCATGTTCATCATGGCCATTGGGTTCATGCCCATTGACATCTGGTTCATCCCCCCGGCACCGGCACCTCCCATACCAGCGTTTCCTCCAGCACCCCGTTGCGCCTGGAAGAGCATCGACATAGGATTCTGTTGCTGAACGAACGGCACATTCGTCGCCTGTAACCGATTCTCAAACGACTCTCCCCGATTCCCTGTTGCGCTACCAGCAATTCCAGTTGGTGAGCTCATAGTGCTCCTCGCCTGTTCCCTTTGGCTCCGCGGTTGAGCAGCCTTGACCTCAATCTACCGGAGTTCTCAGTAACGGCGATACGGCGACGCGCCACTGAACCGAAACCTTACCTGTTTATCATCCATTGTCAACGCCTTCCCAACGAGTTGGTCAGTATTCGTCGCGTCCTCAAACGTGACAAAGCCGAATCCCTTTGAGCGTCCCGTATCACGATCCAGCATGACAGTCGCATCCACCACTTTCCCAAACGCGCTGAAAAACTCCTTCATGGATTCCGAAGTCGTGTTCGGCGACAGCCCTCCAACGAAATATCGTGTATTCCGAAGGTGTTCTTCTCGCGGTATGGCCCTCTTCGGGTCAATCTACGACAGACAGGAGACACAATCATTATGGAACGTATTTGGGTAGCTTGCCTTCACGCACCGTTTTGCCATCCAGGAAATGTTCACGAGTGATGACGGAGTTGACCACCGAGCCATCTTCAAACGTCAAGAACGCGAAGCCTCTCGAAGTTCCTGAAGGGTCTCGCATGATAGTACAAGCGTCAACCTTTCACAAAGACAATCAAGAAGTACGGTTAGTTCCATTCTCTGACAAGCCACGGTGGTAAGATGAGGAGTGGAAATATATACCTTCCCGAACTGTGAAAAGTACTTGACTAGGCCCTCTGATCATATGAAGAAATATGGGGGAGAGATTGTTGATTAGCGGTAGGTAGAGAGGCAGATTGCTGAGGGATAAAGTACCGTCTGTAGTATCCCATGAAAGACCTCCGATAAAGAGTTTGCTATCGAGTTGTTCGACCGCAATGAGGGTAGCAGATGTGCGAATAGTGGCGAATATGAAAACGTAGGCAGAGCGATAGGTGGAGGATAAGACGAAGTATGGAGTTTCGACCGAGGAGATAACGAAAGAAACATAGCAGTGGGTATCAGTATCCAGAGAGGGTATGAAAAGGGAGACCAAGATAAGCGATAAAACAGGAAGACAGTTATCGACATCATCATGGCGCCGGAACAGCGCAGTAAACAGTATTTTAGCACATAGCTGCTCTAGAGTATCCAATACAATGTTCCTTTGATGCAAGAACAAGGTAACAGAAACGGATAGAGTAGCACGGGTAGGGGGACGTCTCCAATCGAGCGTCACCCATCCATGGCTCCAATGGTACGTCTATAACTCTTCCAAATGGAAGAACGACGCCAGCCAGGAGAGGGATTTTGGCCCGGGACACCGTAGAAGAAGGCAAAGGGACCAACGCGACTGATAGGCTTACCCATGATCGTGCATCTCGGAAGGCTTCTTTCCATAAACGACTTCCCCGTTGCTGCTCGATTCTAGCGTGGCAATTGCCGCCGTGCCAGTCTGGGCACCGTTCGCTTTGGTTGCTGTGACTGCGGACGAGCCAGCAGAGCGCTGCTGCCGCTCCTGGCTCGGTGTCTGTTGGTACGCCGAAAACTGTTGTGCTACTTGCGCAGAATACGAGATTGAGTTCTCTCTAGAGCTGGCGGAACTACCATTGTCGTCAACGCTGCCACTCCGTTCCTTGCCTATGCCTGTGCCATTGGTTGTTGCAGTCTTGTTTGACGACGCTGCTGCTCCTGAAATTAATTCCACCAATTCAATGAAGGACATCGCATACAAAGTCACTCACCGTCTTCATTTTGCGTGACTATTTCGAGTTCATCGTCTCCCTCGTCATCCTCTGGTTGCTCGTCTTGTTCGTCTTGTGAAATTGTTGGTACTAATTCCTCGTCGCCGTAGATATCTAAAGACTATCGTTAGTTATTCTACAGATATTTCACGGATTCAATCCTACCGCCATAGATATCGGAATCAAGGGACGGTTTGGACATGGGGAAGACCAGAGGGGGGTTGGGAGGTGGTGGTTCGTGGTAGAGGCTGGCCAATGTGAATGGGCCATGTGACCAAATGCTCGTTACCGTCACCCGGCACCGGGAGAGCACTCCCACGCATCCGTTGTGCCTGCCGAAGAAATCCGTTCCGGCCCTGTTCCTCCGTCGCCTGAGGGTCCCTGCTGTTGGCTAGGACCACCATGTTTCCCTCTCTCCCGACACTCAAGGCTGCACCGGTCTCGCAGCCCTTCAAACGGGCTCAACTTGGTCTTTTCCAAGGAAAATCGAAGCGTTACGGAAATAATGTGCCGTTTTCGAAGCACAAAACGCGCAGAACATGGTTGCCCAATGTTCAGCGCAAAAGACTGCCTTCAGAGGCGTTGGGGAGGGATATTAGGGTGAAATTGACGACTCGGGCACTCAAAACCATCAAAAAGGTGCGTTATCCGTCCTTGAAATGACATGTGTGGGTCGCTGAGACCTTAATAGCACGATGGAATAGACAATTATCTGCTCAACACGCGACAGGGATTGCTAGGGTGGGAGGGTCTCCGTCTGAGACTAACAGTCCGTGAAGCTCTCAAAAACCCGCCCACGACAGCGCCGCCGGTCGGAGAAACACCGGAAGAGAAAGTAACGCGCGTGGAAGAACTGGAATCAGCCCAGAGAAAATCAAAGGCTAGGCAGGATAGAGCTCTAGAACTTCGGAAGGTTGCTTACGGCCAGAAGCCAACTTTGGAGACAGCTAGAGCGGCCCGTGAGGCAGCAGTGCAGGCGTTGGGGGGAACTGCGAGGTGCGTTTGTGTTCAAGTTGTCTTGTTTCTATGGACTTACCGCCACACTCAGCCCGGGGAAGATAATAGACCACCTGAGAAAGCAGAAGAGAGATCAGAAGGAAGTGTTAGGGTCTGCCTTCGCCAACTTGTCAATATCATAATCCCTTTATAGTCACAGCTCGCCCTAATATCACCGTTCAACTTTGTTTCGAAACTCGAGAAGCGCCTTGAACATCCCGCTGCTGATGAAGCTTTGGCTTAACCTCCAAATACGGTCTACGCTGTGTGGAGCCGAAGTTTTCTGCACTTTTCCTAATAAGCACTATCCATCACTCACCTGAATGCTAAAAGACGGAGAGGTAGGAACTGGTAGGAAGCGCTCCCCTCCCACGACGACTCAACTGATGGATACCCCCAGATATACAACCAGAACAGAAGTCGAGAGCCTCGACCATGCACGAATCAGACAAACGTACACAGGAACTGGGCTACAAGCCGGAATCCCGCCGGGAAATTTCACTGTTCAGCATTCTGGGTGTCTCGTCTTGTTCAATCGGTATTCTGATATCGAGTAGTGCCGTCCAGATAGGTCTGTTATCTGGAGGACCAATGGGTAAGCTTCCTCGTCACTCACCCTGTCCCCGTGGTGGCCGGGTTCATGATCGTGTCTTCCTCAAGGTCTTGTTTGGGGCTGGAATGTTGGATGAGTGGTGACAAGTGCGCCAGGGTTCCTGCAGGTATGTCATCAATGAATACCTCCAGCTTCTTGCTCACTTTCTTGTCAGGCCTACACCCTAGAAGGAAGCGAAACCCCTGTTCACGTCGCCGAAGAGGCCAAGCGCTAAATACCTAGCTCCGGTTGCCGTCATAGGGAGCATCGCGTGCTCATCGGTTTGACATATCTCCTCACCCTCGTATCGACTCTACACCTCTTGCAATTCCCATGGCCCAGCTATATTGCGATCTCGTCGGTCCGAAATTAACTTTGGTATACATCAGTCTCATATGCGTGGCACAATTCATGTCTGCGGCCGTGGCTTTCACCTCGAGCTCGAGGTTGTTTTACTGTACGCTTCGGCGAGGGACAACGCGTTGCCAGCGAGGAACACATTCATGGGGTCGAATCGGTTCCAAGCCTCATGTGTGGGCCTAGACATCTGTGTTAGGTGGGTGTGTCGTCTCGTGCGCCTATGTTGCGTCGTCGATTGCGGTATGTATCTCGCTCGGTGCAATGCCCTGGTGGCTTGATACTCTGTTTTCTCCTAGTTTGGTGCGATATCTTCGTCTACTGCGATAGCGATTATGTTGGCATACCCACAGCTCTTCCTCTCACTTTCGTTTACATGCTAACAATGATTTCAATTCTAGTCCGCCGTGTTGACGTCTGTCCGCTCGTCCTTCCCACTGCTTTTCCGGCCGATGAAGACAACATGAACTTCGCAATTATCTCTGTCGGTGGATCGATACTGGCTGTCACCCTGACGTGGACGGTGTGGGAACGGCCGAGGGATGGCAGCGCCGACTCAAGGTGTGCCCTCCAGTACCTCCACCGTGATGTACTCCTGACTTACCTGTGTTAGCACTTGACAATGAACATCAACAAAATTGAATGCATGCCTCCACTTGGCATACGAGCTCCCACCGTTCGAGCGCTGTTACTCAACTCTTGACCATCACAACGTTATAATTTTACGGGCTTAACAAGGTTTCCCAGCGTCTCGCCTTGTATATGTTGCTCCCGTTGCCTCAGGTGCCTAAATTAGAAGACGTCCAAGGTTACGGTATTGTAAGCGTCAGCCTATCTTACTCACAGCTTACCAAACTACTACCATGAAAGGTCTGTGGCGAACGGTCAATCAATGGTATCATGTATCATAGCGTATGCGGCGGCGGGACTGCCATCATGAATCTCCCGTCATATTGATTCAGCTTTGAAGCCTGTTCAAAATCAAGGCCGCCCTATAAAAGCTAACCCAAAAGAGTCAGTACTCCTCATCCCCATCTCATAACCGCACTTCGAGCTATACCTCCACTTCCATCATTACCATGACCGACGACTACAAGCGTGTTATCCTCGTCACCGGCGCTAACACTGGTCTTGGCTACGAGATCGTCAGAGGTCTCGCGCAGAAGGGCCAGAACGTCTATCTGGGCTCCAGGTCCGAAGCCAAAGGAAAGGCGGCCCAGTGAGATCGACTTACGTTGCTCTTTGTGCTTTGATCTGAACGATACTCTTTTAGGGAACAACTAAAGAAAGAAGACGGCTTGGATGTCAAGTTTGTACAAATCAATGTCGAAGACCTCAAGTCTATCGAAGCAGCGAGAGATGTCATCGAGAAAGCTGAGGGTAGACTTGACGTTCTCATGAACAACGCAGGTAAGTTTTGCCTTGTCCAGTAGAGTTGTACCTCCTAATCGAACTGTCGTTTCTCAGGAATAAGTGGCATGTTCCAGCCACAGGCGGCCAACGAAGAAATGGACGTGGACATGCTCAGGGCCGTTTTCGAAGTCAACTTTTTCGGCCTCGTTAACACGACCAAAACCTTCCTTCCCCTGATTCGCAAGGCTAAAGCAGGGTACGGAAACATCGTCCAAAACTCCTTCGAATGGGCCGCTTGCTCGTTCCAAGCAACGGGCAAAGGACACACCGAGTTTACGACCTACGCTTCCTCCAAGTCGGCAGTACACATGTATTCGATCGGGCTGGCAGCTGAGCTTAAGGACGCTAGGATCCGGGTCAACTGCGTCTCCCCCGGTCAAACGAAGACTGCCCTAAACCACTACATGGCAGGCGGGAGGACAGTTGAGGACGGTGCGCAGGTGTTGATCAACTGGTGTCTTTTGGGTCCTGAAGATGATGACAAAACTTGTACGTTGACTTCGTCGGTTTCACTTCCTCGAACGAAGAAGAGATCGCTGATGGCTATTTCACAGGCTTACTTGTCAATGATGATGGTGTATTCCCATGGTAATCTCGCATAAAGCAATTATATGTATCAATTAGAGTCTTAGACTGTCAACAATCAATTTCTCGTTTTTACCAAAGGCAACTTGCTCCTCGGCCGGACGGCGAGTTCGGAGCCAAGGCTTTATTGTGCTCGTCGCGACTCACCTGAAACTCTTGAGCTCTGTACATTAGCGTAAAGTACTGGTCGCGTTGTCCCAGTTCAGCGGTGCGATAATTTCGTCTGCTGAGTTCCAGGTAGCTGTTATGCTTGCGTATCTACGGCCCATCATGATTCGTGTGTTCCAGCCTTCTATGTAAGTCGTGTCTTTCTGTGCAGGGACTTATCGTCATTAAGACGCGTCTTCGGTTCCCTCTCAGAAGATAGTCATGGACGGTCAATGTAGCCCGCTTATCCGCAGTCTTCCGCAGTAAGCATTTTCTCTCCCTTCTTACCTTCATCTTCGTGCCAATATACTTGTTACTCTAGTTCGCCGTCAGAACTCAATGCTTCCTTTGTTCGAAACTTCAGCTTCACCGGTCACCCCGCTATTCACGACTGCTTTAGCTATATTATACCACGATTCCTATACCAATGGTACTGGAGGTTGGATTCTTGCAGGCTCAGTCAGACCCGGAGAGACCGAGCGACCTAAATGCCTGCCATTTTCGGAAAACACCCGAGGAGTAGGGTCAGCCATCTTACTTCAGCTACTCCTGTTTAAGGTCCCATCATGGCCTACAGCCCAACGGAAACCGTCCGAAACCCTTTGGTACGTGTCAAGTCGGCATCGAGGAGTTCAAAATCACTGAATATAAAAGCAGACCAGAATGTGTCGCACTTCTCATCCCACAATCACACTTCCAACCTCACCATCATCATCACTATCATCATGAGCGACGACTACAAGCGTGTTATCCTCGTCACCGGTTCCAACACCGGTATCGGCTACGAGATCGTCAAAGGTCTCGCGCAGAAGGGCCAGACTGTTTATCTGGCAGCTAGGAGCGAAGCTAAAGGCAAGGAGGCTCAGTGAGTTCGACTCGTGCTATTTTTCGTGCTTCGATCTGAATCGCGATCTTTCAGGGAGAAACTGAAGAAAGAGAACAACTTGGATGTCAAGTTTGTACTACTCAACGTCGAAGATCTCAAGTCTATCGAAGCAGCGAGAGACTTCATCGAGAAAGCCGAAGGCAGGCTTGACGTTCTCGTGAACAATGCGGGCAAGTTATGTCTTCTTGAAGAAATGTTAGCCTCTTGATCGAGCTATACTTCCTCAGGAATAAGCGGTATGGGTCACCCGCAATCGGCCAACGAAGAAATGGACGTGGACATCCTCAGAGCCGTTTTCGAGACCAACTTTTTCGGCCTTGTTAACACGACGAAAACCTTCCTTCCTCTGATTCGCAAAGCGAAACCAGGGTACGGAAATATCGTTCAAAACTCTATGGAATGGGGTGCTTGTTCATGGCAGGCATCAGAGAAAGGGCACACTCAGTTCGCGACGTATTCTGCTTCCAGATCCGCCGTACACATGTATTCGATCGCGCTGGCGAACGAACTCAAAGAAGCTAGGATCAGAGTCAACTGCTGCTGTCCCGGTTTCACGACAACCGCCTTGAACAAGTTCGCGGAAGGTGGGAAGACGCCTGAGCAAGGTGCGCAGGTGTTGGTCAACTGGAGTCTTTTGGGTCCTAAAGATGACGATAAAACTCGTACGTTGCCTTGCACATCAATCACGAAGACGATATCACTGACAAGTGTTTTACAGGCTTACTCGTCAATTCGAGCGGAGAGATAGTTCCGTGGTAATTTCTGAAGAGCTTGAAGCAACGGCCTGTGTGTATCACTATTAACAATAAATCTCTGGTTTTTTCAAGTCGATCTGCTTTGGGAATTGGTCCCACAAATCTACATTTTGATGTGGTCCACCGCATCTCAATCCGTCCGAAGTATATGACGGGAGATGCGACTGATCTTCTCCTTGCGTCCTACAACAACGCCCCATCTCATCCCTCAGCAGTCAGAACGAACAAGCGCTGCAAATCCGATCCATGCTAACTAAAATCGAACACTAGCCCTGGTTTCGTCGCGAAATGTCACTTTTCAGAGTTTGAAGGATTCGTTCTGCAATATGGAGTTCAATAGCGTCCGTCCTAGTTTTTAGCTTACCTATCACTGGCCTGTGTATGACGGCTTGCTCGTCATCGAGCGGGACAGTGACAGGCCTACGTTGGTCCTGTGGCAAGGAAAGTGGTGATGACCACTAATTAGTACGTAGTAGAGTAGCAAGCTAGGCCACGTCCCCCCGTCGGAAATCGGTGTCGTCCAATAATACTGCCTGGTGGGATGGTGGTTTGGTTTCACAAAAGAAGCGTGGCAGCGAGCCCCATCTAGGCATGCCTACACCTCGGAACTTGGGGGTGGAACACCAGGGGACACCCTTATAAATCTGGTTGGTGTGCAGGGAAGATGATCGATTTGCTATCACCGGGTGGACCTACGATAGTATACAGGTATGTTCCAACGTCTCGCGCACCTGCTAGCGGCAATCCGAGTCCTGTGCCTCGTCAAAGGATGCGTGACCGTCTAGATGGAAGTTGAGAGTAACGTTAACCTTGCGAGTGCCCGCAGCGTAGTGTGAGGAGACTTATCCGGTATGGTCGACACTGGTATGTCTTGTTTTACCGGTTTCCGAAAGCCGCACAACGCGACTTTAATATGGTCATATTTCATCTCATTTCTGATAGGGATCCGTGTGGCATCTTCTCATACATGCAGATGGCGCCCACAATAGGGCTGTTCAATTCCTCCGCTCGTCCCAGCTCGTCAGCTCCTCCCGGAGGTGTCAAGTTTCCGCCACGCCCGAGAAACCAAATTAGGAACTGTAGATTTCAGACTCGGATTGCTTATTTATCTGTATTAGTACTCTCTAAGTCCAGCAATTAGAATTCGCGTCGTTTCCTCATCTTATATCAGTGGCCATCGGATGGTACAAAGAACACTATCGGAGGCTGTTGCAGATTATGCAGCGGTAGCAGAAGTGTTTCTAGCCACCGGAGAGTCCGGAGGGTCATCTGACTTTCGGGTCGGTGTGTTTCCTGATTTGTGAAGGTGCCCGTGGGACGAGCTGACGAGCTGGGATGAGCTGACGAGCTGGGACGAGCGGAGGAATTGAGCAGCCCTAATGTCAGACTTATGTTGTTATGATCAACACGGGCGATGTCACCCTTGTGTCTCCTTGTGTCCCGCCGTATAGCCACAGGTGCCGGTGAACATAGACCTGATCAAAGCATGTCCCTACCTGACGATGACTTACTGTAATGTATGTACATGCTAAAAGGGACCTGTAAACGGAAGTTTCTGGTCGCAGAAAGTTCTTACGATCAAGCGGGGGCTGCGGACTGTCCATCCGCTTCCCCTTATGGACGACCCGCCTAGAACAGAATGGCCAAGACTTGTGTCCTCAGAAGCAGTGAGAAGCGTGCTTTTTCTCTCTCTGAACTCGAATTGCTGATGCGGTTGAGTAGTACACTGTACAGCTCGGGAATTGTCGCGCACGCCAAACGTGCCCACATTATTCACATGCCTCAACGCTTTGACCACGGGCCAATCTTAACCTGGATAAAGTTATGCAAAAAAAGGCCTTATTAGGTCATTGGGCAGTTTTGCGACACTGTCTGAGGTGTCGGCGGGGCTGAGCGCTGAGGTCGCGTTGGTTGCGTTCTGAAGCTGATCGGGCATAATTTCAAGCTGGAACGTTGTTTCCAATCTATTCTGATTGAATAGATGTATGTATTTTACAGGCAGGAGGTAGGGCATAGGAGGAAGAGGGCACTGGGTAGCTGCGAGCTCGGACTGCGCTCGACTCCCGGGCCCGTTGTTGGCTGTGCTCGTCTGACGGTGAGTCAACTAGTCACGGCCAGGCCGTCGGGACTCGGTTACTTATTACTTACAGGCCTACCGGTGACGGTGGCCGTGACTTGGACTACAGTATGTATGAAGTTCCCACAATTTCCCAGGATGTCGACCCGGTCCGACCCACCTTCCCTTGGAGGCCAGCATACCAGATACATAAAGCCAGATAACTGCGGGGTATATCTCGGATGTCATCAATATATACCAGGAAACTGCATTATACATACCACAGGAGTATAGGCGGTGAGGGTTTGGCACTAGGTACGGGTCCCGAGCGAGCATTATCAGTGTCGTAGGATAGAGTTGTTAGGGCAAGTAGCGATTAGGTTTCATGTATGTAGCGGTGCTCCCTCGCTGACCAGATCTACCGCAGACTTCGAGCGCTGTGAGCTCGTCTGGTTGGTGGCGGGGCATCCCGGGGTCGATGGTGTACTTTCCGACCCACCTTCCCTTGGAGGCCAGCATACCAGATACATAAAGCCAGATTGTAGGCACCGGGGTGCATCCCGGAACCGGCGTTCGTAAAAGGGACCCCTCTGGACAATAATATGCGGTCCGGATCGTCACGTTGCTTTTCCGGTTCACCGACAACTTTTCCAGCTCGCCGGGAATTTCTCCCGGCGCGCCGACAACTTTCCACTGCTCGCCGACAACTTTCCACTGCTCGCCGACAACTTTTCACTGCTCACCGGTAACTTTCCACTGCCAGCTCTTCGTCTTTGCTCTACGACACAATATTACAATATGCGAGAGGGCGGGAGTAATGGGGTCCTATGGGCAGTATCAAGGAGGGGCGGCTTTGGTATGTTTTTTTTGGAGATCGTACACAGACATATAGTGTCAGACTGACATTATGGCGATAGTACACTAGTTATTGACCACGCATGTACTTTAAACAGACAATTGAACATGTACAAGATTTCACACCACGGTATACTATGCTGCAGGACTAAGGCTTCTCGGAACTGACTACGCATCACTCGCTTCTACACCACCATGTCCCCAGCACACGAAGCATACATCGTTCAGAATTTTGTCGACCGCTTCAATGAGCTCAAGCGAGAGGTGGATATTGTCCTTCAGACTCACAACATAGAGCAAGGACAGACGTTGACCCGAGAGGTGGTGTTGTTCCAACAGAGGTTACAGCAGGTGCGTATTCATATCTTTTGAGGTTTTTATATGGCCTCATCATTCTTTTCTTTTCTAGCACTATTGACTGTTTCAGCCAGATGAGATGGAAACAATGTCAGACAGCGCGCTTCATATGATTCTCTATCTGGACGATATGCGCAATACCATCGTTGATCCTCCCGACCGACCGTTTCCTTTCCCCGAAACTCCCAACGAACCCCAACGAGGGCCAGGACGACCTCGGAAAGCTATCGATCCCAATCTCCTGAGGCTCGCTGTGGACATGAGAAGAACGAAACGATTAGCAGATATTCTACAAGTCCACGTTCGAACGTTGCGAAGACGTGCATTGGAAGAGGGATTGGTCGAACCAGGGGAACCAGTTTATGTTGAGTTTGAGACGGAGGAGGGCCTAATCATGCGCGTATACAGGTCCTCCACAGGACCTGTTTCCGACATATCCGACCATGATCTTGACGAGGCAATGAAGAGCATCATCGTTGCTTTCCCTTCGTTTGGTCAGCGACTCATTCAAGGGCACCTCAAGTTCATGGGAATACATATTCCGCGATCTCGAGTGCAGGCATCATATGGCCGTGTAGTTGGTCTGCCGACCCAAGCCTTTGGCGTTCGCAGAATCAATCGACGGATCTATACAGTACCAGGTCCGAATTCGTTGTGGCATCACGATGGACAGCACGGCAAGTTTTATCTCTCACCGAGTATCCTTCCTGTTTGCTAAATTGTCCATAGGTCTAATACGGTACAAAATCGTCATCCATGCCTTTGTCGATGGATTTTCTCGGATGGTGACGGGAATTCAGGCTAGCAATAACAACCGTGCTTCCACTGTACTAGATGTCTTTTTAGAGGCAATCCAGATACACGGTTGTCCAAGCCGCGTTCGTGGAGACCACGGAACGGAGAATGGTATGGTCTGCGAGTTTATGGAAACCTTGAGAGGTACAGGCCGTGGTTCGTACCTCTATGGAAAGTCGGTATTGGTTTCAATCTATGAGTGAATGTGTTTATTGATGACATAGAATACAGGAGTATTCACAACATTCGAATCGAACGTCTATGGCGCGATGTCACTCTCGGGTTTGGAGCAAAGTGGAAATACTTTTTCCAAGACCTAGAAGTGAACGAGAGTCTCGACGTGAACAATAACAATCATATTTGGCTTCTTCAACATCTATTCCTTCATGCAATCAACAATGATGCCAGAGTATGGGCAGAATCTTGGAACCGTCACCCAATCACTCTACGACAGCAGCGTTCACAATCCCCGGCAGAAATGTTCGTATTCGGGATGATGGAAAACGGAATGCGAGGCATGGAGGAGATTGCCAATGTCAACGATGACCATCTTGTCGACCTCTCTGCACAGGAAGATCGTGATGCGTACGGGATCGATTGGCAGGAGATGGAAGATAACACCATGGTTGATCATCACAACCAGGCCAATCCACCTGATTCTGAGGATGCTACTAACCCTTTCGATACCCATATTCCCGACCATTTTTCTCATGTCGAGGTGGAATCACCTAATTGCCCTCTATCTGCCGAACAACTTCAGAGTTTGAACGATATTCTGTACTCTCTTCCCCACTTTCAGAACCCAGATATGGATAGCCGTAGATTGGTATGGCGTAGAGGTCTGGAAGCTTGCTATGGATTTTTTGTATAGTATTACTACTGGTATAAAAATGGTCTGTGCGCTGAACACTGTCGATGGTCCGTGCGCACTGTTGACAATCGTGGGCACGAATTTGACATCTCGACTCCGACAGTACAGGTCAGCTTGCCCCAATTCTTTCCCCCATTCCTTTCATTTTTCTTCCTCTTTGTTCTCTTTTTTTTTTGACCCTCTTTCTCCTATTTATCCCTTAATTATCGTCCAATGGCAAGCAGAACACCTTGTACGGTGTCACGGTGTCCATGTGTTCAATTTATGGATACTGTACGTACTCTGACGCGTTTGAACGCGTCGCCGTTACTCACACTTCAATTCTATAGGGTAGCAGGATCTGTCTTTGTACTCATCCCTTGGACGAGCATCCTCAAGTACGTGCACCATCAAGCCTACTGCCAAAGGGAGGCACCGATGCAGGGTGTACCGGGTTTTATATTGTATGTGTATCACAGATCAAGTTTTACTCATTATTTACTGACCTATGATAGTCCGGAGGTGAACTAACACCCTTCACTGCTTGCTCAAGACCCAACTGTGGACAGGTCTATTTATCGCACAACCCGATCGAGACTCCACCATCATCATCATCATCCTCTTCACTTTCTTCGCGACCGTCCATTGCCTCCTGGCAGCCCCCTTCATCTCAGATTGCTTCTGCACCTGCTCTCTCGTTGTCGGCTGGTGCTGGTACATCCTCAGCCTTTGGTAGTACACCATGGGTGACTACCCGGAATATTTCCGTTCCCCGAGATGGACGTGTCACCTCCCATGAAGCTATGTCTGGAATCAACGGACGACAGCTACCTCTTCCCAACCATTCAAAACCCAACTTATTTGCGCAAACTGCTCGGGCTGTTAAGAGCAAAAGTACCGCGTCAAGTCGAATCAAGCGTGATGACTTTGACGGTGCTATGCAGATCGGGGAATATAAAACGCAAACTGTAACATTTTTTTTCCTACCGTTTGTGGTACGTTGAGTCTCTGTCTTGTTGACTTATATTCTGACTTGCAACTGGCCACAGGAAACCACCCTGATGCCTGAAGACCATCAGTTGTTTGTTAGCCAATTTCCCAAGGACGAACGACCAGGACTGCGGCTTTGGCCAGCAGTTTTAGAACCAATCCTCCGCACCTTCAAGACATTCCACCTCTCCTATGATTACACCATCCGTGCTCGATCCGACCAAGAAAACCTCTTTCCGACCCTCTATCCAGTCCTGGTAGAGTATCTCAACTCGCACGGATTTCGTTTGTACGACCGTGAATTCCCTACCGAGCCACCAACAGATGGGACTACCCCTTTGATGATGTGTAGAGTTGGCAGAAACCAAGTGAAGCATGGTTCGATCCTGAGCCAGGACGTAACTCTCAATCCCGGCAATTGGACGTTGGAGAATATCTTGAGGACGACGGGCCATACCAACATGCAGATCTTGCTGGACCGAAAGCAGATACTGTTTATCTGTGAGCATTTCATTGACTCCTAATGTGGTACTGTGCTCTAAATCTGTTTTGGTAGCGTTTCCTCAACCCCTAAGTGGACCAATAGGCGATTATCAAACGCATCCGTGCTTTGCGTATCACCTCTGGGACGAACACCTTAGAATTCGAGGAAAGAACAGATTTGAGGTTACCTGTTGGGAAACCTGCCCAGCTCCCGTTGACGTACCTCAACCATCCTCATCTTCATCGTCCGATGAATCATCCTCCGCCGGCAGACGTCGCAGAACCGACTCTATAGAGCGTTCACCATCACCACCACGCCAGCGTCGACGTTATCATCACTTGAACGACCAAGATGATGCGGAATATGTTCCATCGCGTTCTGTCACTCCTGCTCTCTCATCTTCATCAATCGCTACACGACAAGTTCATTCCATCACACCTGCCTTTACCCAACCATATTCTGAGCCTGCTATGCCACCAATCAACCCTGTTACTATTTCCATTGCTGATTCTGCTCTCGGTGCCATTCAGCCCATTCCTGCTATTGCTGCTTCCCATGTTCCTGCTTCTGCTCTTTCCATTATTCCTGCTCCCAGTCCTGTTTCTATTCCTACTCCTTCCCCTGTTCTTGCTCCTGCTCCATTTCCCGTTGCACCTACCCCGACGTCTTCACCTCCCCCCGACGCACTGCCTACCACAATTAGCCAGGAAGATTTGCTGAGCGTCTCCGAGTTTATCACTCCCTCAGTCTGGCGTAGGACCCTTCAGGAACGATGTGCCAATATTACGACTGGATTCAGCCTTCAATCAGAAACTCTCGATAATGCTGCAGATGCCTTCATCGGCCTAGTCATGAATATTCATGGTGGACCAACCGTCTCTCTACCCGAAAAAACAACCGTCCGAGCCTTTGATCTGCAATACCTGCTCATGGGCGATCACTACACGACAATGTAATTCATTGCTCTTATATGTTCTGTCGTGATCATAAGCTGACTACTGTTCTTTCTTTCAGCGGCAAGACGATTGATGGGGTCGATCGTATTGACGATGGTACTGACGATGGTGCCACCAATGTCATTCAACGTCCTGGTATAGGCCCAACGCCTGTCAAAGTTTTGCTGCGACGATGCATTGAAAAACTCATGGAAAATGGCGACTACTTCAAAGATTACGATGAGCACAAAACCTGGGCTTTCCGACCAGAACAGTCTTCTGAGCGTACGATCTTTGCCAAGACTGTTGGCACTTTTATGGCGCTGCATCTTCAGTGGATAGGATCGACAGGACATCCCTTCCTCCCCATGATGTATGTCCTGGCCATTCGAGGCTTGGAATACTGTATGGATATCCGGAATATCAGGCTGGTCAACAAGCAGTTGGCACTGAGCCTTGCTCATTGGCCGGACACTATCGAAGACCGGAATGATGCCGCGTTTCGTGATCCATCCAGTCATGTTACGTCTCTCCTCATCTCATATCTCACCAACACGGAGGTATGTTTTCTCTATAAACATTTGACATCACGATACTGACACTGGTTGTAGGTTGCCCAAATCCTCAGGTGTCGCGACCCTAACATCTGGAATGGATTCAAACGAGAGCTCTTCGTCTCAGCGTTGTTCAAGACACAGCCCGAGTTTATTGCCAACGACCTTCGATCAATCACAGCCGGATTTGATCTACCTCTGGCACGCATTCAAAAGTCGTATCTATGGGTGCGTACTCGCATCCTTTTGTCAGTTTTTATGGAACAGTCCCTAACCCTCTTCTTGTAGGCCTTCTCTCAGCGGAACACTGCTCCTCTGATTGGCAAGATGGTCAGCAGGCAGCTGCAGAGTATCGATGCTCTAATTGACAAGATTGATTACCCCAGCAACGGGAGTGATCCCTTTGTTACTCAGCTTCGTACGCAACTAGAGTCTTACATCAGAGGACTAGGCCATCCCGCATCGCTTATAGCCAATCCCGAGTTGAGGATCACTGGATTGTTCTCCCAGGTTGATGCTCTAGAGGCTCAATTGGAGATGTTTCGTTGCGACAAGGTGCTTGAGGCATGTACGGGAACTGATGTAGAACCACTTGGGGAATGGCGAATTCACGTGAGTTTTTTCGACAATCATATCTGGCGCAACACTGTCTGACTGCTATCTAGGTGTCTGTCAAGCTACCAATGGGCCCTCCGTCACGTCTCATGGGAGAATCAGACACGGATTATGAGGAACGTAGACAACAGGCCATACGGGCTCAACGTGATCACCCACCACCTATACGATTCAAGACTTGCTCCCAGCAAGTCATCTTCTACCGGACGCCTTGGCTCATCACAAAGCTCCAAGAGGCCTCCAACATCCATAGCCCTCGTCGCGAAGAGGCTGCCAATGCACTCGAGTGCTGGTTTCATACTAGCTTTGTCACTGTCGGACAAACGGAATATACGTTCGGTTAGTATCCTCAAGGACTCTTTTCCTTTCCATTCAATGCTCTGAGTTTTATATTACTGTATATACTAATTCTCCACCGTGTCTCGAGATAACTTCCAGACTTACATTATCGCTGTCTCATTGCTGCTTACTGTATCCGTTGCTCACTCCTCCATGGCTCGCTGTACTTGCACTAACACTTTTGTTGTCACTTCTGATGTACTGTATTCTCGTCGCTTTGCTGCCACTTTGTTCATTGTACTGCTGTATTTCCATCACCGTAGCTCACTGTAAATCGCATTGCTGATTTTGACCCAATTGAACGTACCCTAAAGCAATCATTCCTTTGGGGAATAAGAAGCACTCGATCCCTTGCTTCCCTTCTTTATGCACCGTGCTCTGAACGTTGAGGAACTCCGTCTCAAGATCATTTCATTCCTCAATAAAAAGGACCATACTGCCCTCCTTCTCCTCTCCAAGTCCTTCAGACAGACTCTACGTCCCATAACCATGCTCAACCTCTCCATTACCCAAAAACACCTTGATGCATGCTGGACCTACTGTTCAGGGAAAACACTCGCCGATCCTGCCCATTCTTTCAGAACCGCAACAATTGACCTGGCTGTCAGTCCCGGCGATATCCTATATTTCCTCGGAAAATGCAAGGTCGATTCCGTCACCAATCTACAAGTGGAAAATTCCAATGCTCTTGTCAAAGATAACGAATATTTGGACATTGCGATCGTAGAAATTTGCGCCAAGTTCACCTCGGTCAAGGACATAGAGATTACGGGGATGGGCGAGGGTCTGCAAGGGGAAATCCTTGGATCTTTCGGAAATTTGGTCCATTTGACGATTCACATACCCATCGAGCGATCCATGTCCTTTCCTACACTCATCCTACAGCAACTGAACGCTCTAGTGGTTGTGGACCTTGAGAGCCATGGCCAAACCAAGTCAATCGCGTTCTCATCGCTTGCCGCTCGGATCGTTGCCCCCAATCTTGAAAAACTGTCCATTATCGGTGGTTTTCGCACCAACCTCATTCCTATCAGGGAGCTTGTAAGGAGGTACCGTACGACTGTTGTGGAGTTGTCACTTCTGGATGAGGAAGGACCGGATGTTGGTGCGTTAGGTTTTTACTTACAGTTGTGATTAATGTTAACGGAATTAATAGACTGGCATGTTATGTCGTTCCCTCAGATGCCACGCCTCCATACCCTGGTTTTGGATATTTCTTGGGCTGGAGTCTACGTCAACAGCGAGAATCAATTTCAGGACAGTTTGCCTGTGCTTCGTTCCATAATCCTCCAAGCCGAACAATCCAAAGTCTATGGGGGGCTGATCAGGTCACAGTGGAGAAAGCTTGCGGATGGGCTAAGACTGGTACAGAATCGTCTCGAGATGCTTCAATGTGACATCAGGGGAGACTCAGAAGATTTGATTGAGTCGTTCATAGCAAACATTAGGGAGCGCCTTGAAGAGATAGGCACAGATGCTGGGACTATTCCTATACAAGAAGGCACCCTTGCTTCTCAGTGGCCAGAGCCTGCACACCTGCTGGCTCCTCGAAGGAAGAGCGTAAAGAAAAGGGCTTGGACCTCAGGTTGGGGAGACGTTGGATCTGTAGTATCGTGAGTTGTAATTCTGCTCTTTTAACTTTGTTTGACTTACCAAGAATCTTACAGCGGTGGCTCCCAGTAGTCTAGATTCGAAATAATTTCTTGTAGTGCTTGTAGTACAAAAAAGCGATAGTAATGTTCTGATAAT
This sequence comes from Marasmius tenuissimus, assembly GCA_029532415.1. NCBI lineage: Eukaryota > Fungi > Basidiomycota > Agaricomycetes > Agaricales > Marasmiaceae > Marasmius > Marasmius tenuissimus. The sequence goes on from JAQOTA010000053.1 coordinate 5,450,140, forward strand.
AACAATCGATTGTTGAAAGATACGCGTACGTTGACGCACTACCTCACGTGTATGTCACATGACTTTTTCTCACGGCATGGTTCCATGAAATTGTATAGGCTTCCAGCCAAATTCAGGTTCAATTCGAGTCCAATACATGATTTTTCAAAGATAAAACAACAAAGAAGGTCAAATCGTCGAGCTCTACTCATTGTGCACCATGAGTAGAGACCTCAGAAACGCCTTTGAAGAAAAGGTAGGTAAGAAAAAAGTATATAATAATCATTCTACGTGTATGGAGATATATCTGTGGGAAAATTGTCAGGACATTCCAGCTGAGGGTGAGTGAAAAGATTCACATCAGAGGTAGTAGCCCTGACTGAATGAGAGGGTCATCAAAGAGAGCAATGAAAATATAAGCAATGAGAACATACCTCGAATCTTTCATGATAGTTGATGCATTTGAGAGAGAATAGACAATGAATTTTGACCGCGGCACGTTGATCAACGCGTTGCCAGCAAGTCATGATAGAACCGCTCCGAGCCCCCAGATCCGCGTCGGAGCTGCACTGTCATCAACGAGGCGCGTTTGTACCACGCGTTGCCAAGTCTAGGTGCAGTCCTTCCGCACAACACCAACAAAAACACGTCAAAAACAATCAAAAATGATCCTGAGGATAAAAAACACGTCAAAAACAATGGAACAGAATGATAAAACTCACCTAAACCACCAGAAAGCAGGATAAAAGAACAAAAGCTGCAGCAATTGTCCTTTTTACCCACTTGTCCATTCTAAGCAACTCTACTAGGTTGGACAAATGGCACAAGAGCTGCAGATTGTGCCTTTGCCCCCCCTTTCAAGTTGAAGAATGTGGAGATGGTGGTGGTTTGGGATCAACCCGCACAAGCGAGCGCGTCGACAATTGTACGTGGCGGCTGAGCGTGCGAATTTCTGCACAGCTTGCACAGCCAGCCATCAGGTCAGTGGTTCTTTCTCGATATTTGGAAGACGCCGACCAGCGGCAAAGCCCGCTACTGCCTTTTTTTTTTTTCTATAGACGCCCATCCCCACACTTCGCCCCAGTCACGCCGCCATATAACAACCTCACCAACCCATTACAGTCGCATTGATACGGCATCTAATACACCTAAACAGCAGTAAGACACTACTAATACCACCCGTCATCCACACCGCCAAAGCCCATCAACGTCGTCACCCTCATCCCCACTACCCGCAGAAACTTCGGAGAGCACGTATAGTTTCATCACTTCCAGCACACATTCCTAAAACAAATCGCCTAAGTCCGCGTTGAAAACATCCCGTAATCTGACACTCACTGAAAAACTCTTCTCGCCCCAGGTGTAGTTCACTTTGTGCAAACGACAACTGAAGACAGCCCCTCTCCCCGTAAGCGCCGCCTCCTTCAGAGTCACTGGATACAAGTTGTCGTTGAAAATCTAAATCGTCGTTAGCCCGTTGAAATAAAACCAAACGACAGCTTTCGCACCTTTGTTTGCTCTGTCAAGTACATCCGTAACCTCGTGCCGTGGTCGTCGTCGAAAGGCGACCACAATGCAAACTGACATTCATCGGTTATATATAACATTTTATAGAAAGAAGAAACGACATACTTGCGATCCGTATAAACGTGCGAGCCTATCTAAGGCATGACATTGCTCCTTCATTAATTGAATCGATTTTTGCGAGTCCTTACCCTCGTGTGGGTCCATCAGCGAGAGCCTCGCATCGATACGGACGCCCGGGATCTGTACACGTCGAGCGTCAGTACACGTGAAACCCATCATGTTGTAGAGCACACCTTCTGGTTCCGATAGTTTGACTCCACCATGAACACCCTTCCATATATATCGGGCCTCAACGGCAAAGGACCATGCTGCCGCTCAAACGTTAGCACACTTCTCTCCAAGGGGCCAATATGGTGTGAGGAAGCGACGGGCGGTGCGACGTCAAACGGAATAGCGACCCTGACGAGACTGTTTGAACCGGGAAGAACGAGACTCTCCACCGCCGCTTCGCAAGTGAGGGAAGGCATTGCTAAAGACAATCCACAGCTGTCATGCACATATAAATAATCCAAACATCAAACTGTGTCCTGATCGAAGCATCGGATGTAACGCAGCATGCAACGGAAAGGAGATGAACAGATAAATCCCATCGTCGATCCAAAAGAAATTTATAGACCTCCTAGTCCAGTCAAAAATATACAGGTATTGGCGAACTGAAATCACATGAGAGTTACATGCTGTCCAAGCCAGGCAAATTCATCAATCTCCTGAAATCACACGAGTTATCGCTGCACCAAGTTGCAAACTGCCAACCACAAGCAAAGAAATCGTCCGAAAAGCCCCTGACAAACGCCGTTCGATAGAAATCTTCGTATCGCGCGCATTGATCCGGAAGGTGTCCCCAAGGAATGGCCATAATACCTCTCGCGCCCCGAAGCGTTCGAACTAAGCCTGGGCAATATTCAAGGACCCCTGATATCTGCCTGAACCCGTTGTGCCGAAATGACTCGAATCCGAGCCTCTGAGCCCGCGTGTGTTCAATGTCGTGCTCTGCAACAAGGTGCAACGCAGTGTTGCGCATCAGGTTTAACCGATTAAACGTGAGCTCCGGATACATAGTGAAGACAGTCGTCGCCGATACGAAGTTGGCCGACATGGTACCCTGGAATTTGAAGAAAGGCAGCCAAAAGCTATTCGCCGGAGCGGCCGTCACGGAGACTTTCGGAAGTCGCCCATGAGCATAGAGAGTACGACTGGCAGAACTCTTCTCGTCCTTCACAAACTCCACGCGCCGGAAACTGCAAGCAAAGCTATTGTTGACTGTAGTCGAGTGATCATGGAGACGACTCACTTTTTGTTATGAAGGAAAGTTTCGATTAACCGAAACCTGTCCCATGGGACGAGCACGTCCGTCGATACTTCTTTGTTGAACTTCGTCAAACCGAGAAACTCCAGAGCCACTAAACCGGTAAGGAGAGCATAACTGTCGAGCAACAGTGTTTGGAGGTCTTCAGGGTTGCAATCTAGGCGACTCTCAATCGTCTGAATGCCCTGGATGGTGAGCCGTGCTTCGAAGGCCGCCTTTAGATCTGTCGAGCAAGACGCCAAAGACAGTAGGTCGTCCATTGGAATAAGCGAGAATATCCTAATAGCAATGTTCTCCGTCTCAAAGAGGAGATTCGCTAGGGACGACAAGAAAGACATGGCAGAGGACCGGAAGTGAAACCGACATTTTCAACTCGTCGTGGCACAGGGGCCATTTTTTTCACGGGATCTACACCCCCCTTAGGACCCATTGGATGCAGGAGGCCTGTTGTACAGCATATACAGGGTTTCAAATCGACGAGACGCACGAAGGGGGTACCTTGGGAAAAGCATCAACCGACGATCAAATTCCGGTACGTTGAACTTTCTCGTCGAGCTGGCGTAGGGCTAACCGTTCCTGCAGCGCAAAGTATCAGCCTTATGCAGCTCTTCGCCAACGTTTCTGGTATCAGTACTTGAAGCAGTATGATACGGACGATACACTCACCGTGTCCCATCTCGAACTTACATCCATGCTCGACTCCCTTGGCTCTACCCTCACCGACTCCACTATCAATTCGTTCTTCACCCGGTTCAACAAGCAGCCTCACCAAGACGACCTCACGATCCTCGAAACCATCCAATGTCTCGAAACCGAGCTGGGTCGACCTGATGCTGAGAAGAATCGCGTCGAGGAGGGCGATACAGGCAGTAGATATTCTCTCGATCCTGATGAAAATCAATCCGTTGAGGTCGAATAATTTCGAAACCGGGACGTTAGTCAACGACGCAACAGTGCTTGCGCCAGAAAATGCCGGTTGGTCGGCAAACATGTGGGACACGTCACCGGCACTGCCACCTGCCGCCCTTTCCTTCCGACCCCCATGTCCGATAGGTGAACTTCATTATTCGTAAGTTTTCCTATGTTTTTGGTTTCGTGTCGTACTAACCTGTTTTTTATCTTGTACACTGCAAGGATATTCGACGCCGACATTAACGTCGATCATCTTCGACGACACCAGCGCGTATACACTCAGTTACACGATTCAATTCGACTCAACCCCAATCCCAGCCTCCACGGATTACCCGAGCTCCAATAACAGTGTTGGGAAAGGTTTGCGGTCGTTGGATGAACATCCAGCTGTAGTAAGGCTGTGGGTGGAACTGGCGGTTGCAAAGGTGCGTCGTCCTAATGATCTTGTTATTCATGGCTGGTTGTGCTTATCACCGTATATGCTTGTCGAACAGCAGACACCGACGCCCGTCTCCCGATTCACGAAGAACAGAATCAGTGGCGACCGAGCGAACTGCCTCGACATCAGCTCGAACGAGGCCGATGTTTTAGGATCCATCTACCGGCGAGGGCTGGTGGAGGGATCTGCCAACTTCGGCATACATCGGCGGGCCGACACAGGGCTGATTCAATAGTACCAGCACAGTCTCTGGAGCTCTCATATCAATAGAATCTCCCCGGCATGCATCTAACTGCAACAAACCGGACCAAACCTTCCTTGTTGTTGCTCCCAAACCCCTCTCAGGCCTCGGTGCAACTCGTTTCTTTTTCTTTGTCTCCTGCGCCGAAACGACCCACGTGTCCGTTGGTGGTACCTCATTCGTTAATTTTCTCTTCGATTCTTTCACCGACTGCACCAAGATCCTCAGTATCACTGGCCCTACGATTGGACGGAATGAGGTGGAGGAGGCGAGAATTTTAGTGCAACGGCTACTCCTAGTCAGGGAAAGTCCTAGTCCCAACCTCCACTGTGCGTCTCGTCTGTATCTTGTCTGTCGTCGATGCTAATTTTTTTTTTGACCCAGAACCCACTGTGCATCCGGTTGTGATGTGAAGAAGACGATGGCGTTATACGACGCGTTGGAGACGGCTCGCCAGGAGAAAAGAATATCGATAACTTCGTTGCTCGATCAGGGTCAACGTGACTTGGATGGCGTCTTGTTATATGCCCAGTGAATCTGCTGCCACTCTCTCTTTTTTTCCTCCCCTTCCTCTTCTCCCAAACGGACCTGCTGGCACGGTTGAACGCGAGCGGTCAGAACATCGATTCTGGCTCTCAGCATGGTACAAGGTACAAACGGTATCGTCAACTACGTCGGCAAAGCTACGGCAGTGCGTTCTTTCCCAATTCAATCTCAGACAAAAACTTCAAACTCATTTCTTCCCAGCGCGTGAACAGCCTCCTCGAGATCAATTCTGCCAGTAATGCCATAATGCGAGTCTAAACCACACCCCAAGTCTCCGGAGACAGAAGAACTTTTCGAATCCAGACCCAACTCGAGATCGACAAAGGTCTTTGGATCATGGACTCACTCCACGTTCCCACAGATTGTAGTACTTGGCCGTAAGCCGCAGTTATCCCCACTCCAAATATCAACAATACAACTCATCCCTCTCTTCTAGCGCATTCTGGACAAACGACCCCTCCTGGCCCTTCAACGGCAAATTCGACATCTTCGAAGGCGTCCACGACTACTACGCCAACCAAGCAACCCTCCACACCGACTCCGGCTGCACCCTCTCCTTCGCCTCCTGGACCTCCACCACCCTCGGTATCTCCGGAACCGTCATCACCAAGCTCACCTGTGCCGTCGGTGGTGGGTACGGAAACGAAGGTTGCGGTGTACGCTACGACGGACACACTTTTCAATTGGAACAAAGGCGGAGTTTACGCTGGGTTGATCGATAGCGATGGGATCGCTGTGTAGTTTTTCCCTCGTGGGTCGATTCCGAAAGATATTGAGACTGAGGCGCCGTTGCTGTCGACGTGGGAGACACCGATGGCGATGCGGGATGCGGGGAGTTGTAGTCCGGATAAGTATTTCTGCTATCTTTACCAACACGTTGTGGTGAGTGTTTTTGCTGTGTTTATCGAGCTATCTGATCTGACTTTGAACAGCGGGAGAGTTCCGCTGGCGTGCTTCGGATCAGAGTTCGTCGTGGTTTTGGTTGGGGTTACGGGCGGAAAGCAGCTGCAGCAACGGGAATAAGAAAGTTTGAGGTATGGCTCAACAAAGCTCTGCTACTGTCGCGATGACTATGTACTGAAGCCGTTGCTGAATAGGATTCTCGATGCGGTGAAGAAAAGATCTTCGGGCGTCAGGCATTATGCCCGTATCCAAGCAGATCCCTCTCTCTCTCTTGTCGTCCCATTGTATCTGGCAACTTTCTTTGTTGGCCGATATACAGCCTCATTCATGCTACTATACGTTACATCTCATATTTTTGTTTTTGTCGTCTGTATGTGGGGGATAGTCCACTATCATTGTATAACAGAGCTATATTTGGTGCAAAATTTGGAAAAGTCTGAATCGTTGCGCAATATGAGTCCTTGGTGGGTGCGAAATAGTACTAGTTGCGTGCATACTCCAAGTGAAGGATCACGGGAAGGGCAGATAATGATATTGAGGATATGGTTATACGAGAATACGAGGAATACGACTCTACGTAGATGCAGATACAGGGCTGAAAACAGAATACAACCCCGACTGACGAGTACAACTGGTGGGAATTGAAGGAGGGCATGGATCTCAAGTCTAATGTGGCAATGATATCTGATGACCAGGAGTGATGGAGTAGTTACTTTGAACTAGATAGTTATAGGAATGTATCTCCTATCTCAATGAACTAGCCCGTAATTCTCAATCCAGTTGCAAAGTCGATATTTGAACAATGTTGGTGGCGTGTGAATCTGATTCATGTGGTAGCCACGCGCCACCACCACACCTTTGCCTCACGACTCTGGTGTGTAGCTTGCAGGTTGTCCCTCGACCACCATGCCCAGGGTGAGTTTGTCCTACTCTCAATCACCCTTTGACTGATTTTCTCTAGCCTGGTGAAACTCGAGGAGAATACCGAGCCAGACGAGCTGCAGCACCGGCAACAGCAGCAAGGCAACGACGTGCTCCAAGACAACACCGGGCTCCGAGAACACGAGCGGCTCGAAGAGCAACTGTTGAGTCTGAGGATGAACCAGAGAATGAACCGGAGCAAGAATTCGTATGTTACGCACCTCTATCTTGAATCCTTCTGACCTATTCTATAGGAGGAACCTCAAGTACCACAAGATTATGGTGCAGAGATAGACGCGCTGTTCCGTGAATTGGTAGCCGAGATTGAATCCATGAATTTTGAGGAACCTGAAGAGGGTAGCAGCCAAGGAAGAACAGTATGTTTTTTCCTTTTTTTGCATATCATGTAATGCTCATTGTCGCTCTACAGCGTCGTCCAAACATTATGCTACCAAAAGTGATAACTCTTCCCCCAGTACACAATGTACCGGATATCCGATCATCGAGTGAGAGAAGAAACCCTCGCCGTCAGTCAGAGCAAAAACCGTCCGAGTATCAACATCACCTCAAGAACGGACTGCGGTTCATTCAGAAATTCACCCTTCCTTTTACGTTCGACGAGTTGGTTGCCAAATCAAAGAACAAAAAGGCGACACTCGATGAGCTAGAACAAGAAGTCAAGGAGATGGAGAAAGAGTCGTATGCAATACAAGCTGGTAGCGCCCTGTTCTATACCAAAGATAAAGTCTTGGTCTTTGTTTATCTTGGCTGTCGAACAAGCGACATGATCACCACAATCGGCGATGATAATTTTGTGTGTTTCTAACTTTGGTATTCCGCGTTCATATCTGATGTTTCCACAGCTCGAACTTTCACAGTGCTCGATGGAGGAGCGGCTCCAGTTAACCCTCGAGCGTAAGGAGGCAGAGATCCGAGAGGCAGAAGAACAACAGCTTTTGGCCCAATCAAATCGACGTAGGCATGGTCAGCGTCCTCCCAAGACCCCATCATCAAGCACTGTACCCAAGTTCTTTGCTGATGGTTTCACGGCGCGTTTATTAATTCTGACATCTATCATTCTCACTAACTGTGATTACAGAAGAACATGATGGAGCGTCTGTACATCACATCGCACTTTATGGCGGCCTACAACATCCCAAAAGGTGATACCAGTCGCAAGCGACATGGCATTGACCACGATGGTCATACGTACCACTACTTTGACATTGAGGAAGGGATTGAGTTCACCGAGGATGAGAACCAGTCGAGGAATATGGTGTTCAGCAAGGATGGCGGGAAGACGGCACTAAATTCTGCAGGTGTGTTTCATATGGCAGAAGCGTGGCCTCAAGCAAAACACAAGAAGAACGTGAGTAGGATAACTTGATCAATCCTTGAGTGTACTGAACCCTCGCTTAGGAGCTGTATATGGGCAGTGCCCTTTCCGGGTCTGGACAGTCTACGCTGGGAACGCGCTACTTTTACCAAGCAAATGAAGTCTTGGAAAAGTGTGTCGCAATTGCTGTGAAGGCATTCTTCCCAGAAATCCACGAGATTGGTGCGAAGGTTCGAGAGGCAGGTAGAACGGTACCGACTTCAGATGGAAAACCCTGTGGAATGTACCTTGCCAGGGCTATCATCTTCAAGCTCCAGGTTCTCCTCCACAAAGATGATAATGACTTTGGTGTATCGACATCGTTCCCATGTGGCTTCTTTGAGGATGGCTATTTGATTGTACCACAGCTCAAGTCAAAATTCCGGTGAGTCCATAACCTATTAAATTGTATCTCTTTCTCATCCCTTCCGTAGGTACGCACCCGGAGATCTCGCAATCTTCTATGCCAGCCTCCTTTTCCACAAGGTCATGAAGTGGAAGACCCCGAAGATGAAGAAAGACGATGTTGTTGCCCCAGGACGGGTAGGCGTGGTCATGTTCAATCCATCGGCCTCGGTGGAGGAGCTGAAGGATAAGGAAGCTAAACACTCGGAGAGAACTATGTTCGGCAGACTCCCCAACATTGCACCAACACGAAAGGAGATGGGGTCACCCCCGGCGAAGAGGCAGCGTACCAAGTAGGCTCATTTGACGTGTATTTCTAGTATATCCATTATGTAATCTCTATATTTCGCAATGGCCGACTCCCAAATACGCGAGGGTGAACGGTTGTCTGCAATCGTGAAAAGTTTGTTGGTGAGCGTGAAAAGTTATCGGCGAGTGGTGAAAAGTTATCGGCGAATGGTGAAAAGTTATCGGCGCGCCGGGGAAAATTACCGGCGAGCTGGAAAAGTTATCGGCGAGCGGGAAAAGGAATTTGATGGATCGGAGTTTAATAATATTGTCCAAAGGGGACCCCCATACGTTCGGCTCGTGGACCATGCCGTGTAATAAACTCTTCCTTCCTTCCTTCCCTCACCAACTTGTCATTGCGACTGAGTAGATTTTTCTTTGCCACCATATTTTAAAGCGTCATCATGTACCATCTCTCGCCAATTATTCTCCCTCCACCTCCAGAGGTAGCTACAAACTTTAGCCCTTGGATTCCGGACAGCGATTGTACCCTCCTCTCTTGCTTCCGGACCTTTCCTCCCAGGATCATCGTACTCGCATACGTTTCGCGACTTCGACATTAGCCCGCTGCTGATCGTCATGCTCAAGGGTGATTATCAGTATCTCGATATAATGCATCTGGAAATGAAATCGAATTCCTCTGTACATGGTGGTCAGAACAATGTCAGGAATCCATTGGCGACCCTCGACACAGACTTAGGGACCATCGAGGAGAACTTCAAGTCAATCTTCACAGCGAAATCGAAGGCGCAGGACTTTTTGGCTAAGAAGGGACATTCCGCTCAACAGTGCCTGGATCAGATGCAGCGAGTAAGTCTTGATTTGCATCAGGATCTGGATAGAAATTGACCCAAGTCTAGCTTGTAGACCACCCAGATCTATTACCAGAGCTACGACCTGCAGTCCTCACTGCTATGCTGCGTTTGTCGAAGAATTCTGGCTTACACCCAACGTGTCTGTCCATTCAAAACGTGAAGAAGACCGGAAAATATCCCATAGCCGCTGGAGGCTTTGGAGAGGTGTGGAAGGGAACTATAGGCAACTCAAACGGGCCTATATGTCTCAAGGTGATGAAAGTATACCTCAACTCCGACTTGGAGAAGCTGTCAATCGTACGCTCCTGGTTCGCTATCTATCTCTTCACAGCTGACTCGTTATTTTTGTCGGCAGGCATACATTCGAGAAGCGATTCTATGGCGCCAAATGAAACATCCCAACGTGTTACCTTTCCTCGGAATCTATCGACTCGAACACACCCAAGAACTATGTTTGATATCTCCGTGGATGGAAAAAGGCAATCTCGTCGAGTTCTTGAGGGCTACAAAACGGGAAGATGTAGACCATTACACATTAGTGCGCAGCCTTCCCTCTCTCCAAACTGCGTGGAATACCGACCCTGCGATCCTTTCTAGGTTCACGATGTTGCGTCTGGGTTGGCTTACCTGCATAGCAAAAAACTCGCTCACGGAGATCTGAAAGGCGTCAACATCCTCATCACCCGCTCACTGCGAGCTTGTATCGCAGATTTTGGCTTGTCTCACATCGCCGACACGCAAGGCCTTGGATTCACCACGTCGACCACACGGTCAGCTGGTACCATGCGATGGCTGGCACCGGAAATATTGGACGGCAAACGACCATCTATGGAGGGCGACGTGTACTCTTTCGCATGCGTCTGTTATGAGGTAGGCGCGTCTCTGGCGTAAGCTCGTACGATATCCTCAATTATCTTCTTGACTGTAGATCTTCACAGGACTCCGACCGTTCCCTGAGCTCACGAACATTACGGCAGTCATATTCGCCGTAGCACAAGGGAAGTGTCCCACGAGACCGCAAGAAGCATCTGGGCTTTCAGATGCGATGTGGGCTCTTATGACGGAGTGCTGGAATAGCACTCCGTCATCCCGACCTATTGCTAGCCAGATCGTTGAGAGAGTCGGAGAGATGGCTTCGAGGGCGTCGGACTCACCGGCCTCGAATTGGAATTGGAGCGACTCGTTGCTTGCTCAGGTGCGGGAGAACGTCGAATATCGTTCGGTCTCATCACCGGAATCTTCTCATGGCAGCACCGAGTTTGGGTAGATGATCAGGAAGGCTGGGACCCAGCTGTGTTATCGGACAATTGGCTGAAAGTCCGGTACCGGCATCATTGTACGCCAGTCTCATCAGTTCTACGACTCGCTTTGTCTCTTACAATTGCTTATGGATGTAGATCCCCTTAACCTTAACATCCTCTTCGATGTGATAACCCACGTCAGGCCGACATCGAACAAGCAGGAGAGCATCGACTCGATAGCTCCCCACCCCCATACCCACGGCTGGTAGCCTGGCGTGTAGACAGTGAGCCAGCAATGCTGCTGGAGGCTTTAAGATCGTCGCCTTTCCGGCTTCCTCGTCATCGAGTGCTTTTCTGTCTTCCTATCTACTTCATTGATTCTCCCCGGTCCGGGAGAGGTTCGATTCGAGCTGGTCGTACAGTACTTGTCTGTGATTCGATATCAAATCCAAATCCTTAGAGGTGCACACACATGTCTAGGATGACACGACCGTCCCCATCGTCCCACTAACAAAAAGGTCGTAGTATGTAATTTGGTGGAAAAATCACCTTGCAGCTATCTTCCTCAGTCAAGAGGAAAGCAAACCAGTCAGCCGGGCAGCCTCACCAGGGGGCCCCACGGAGGATGGGCTTTAGGCAACCGCGATTCTCCCATCTAACGTGCCTGTCCTATGTGTTTCGCAAATAAATCCTAAGGTTGTCTACAAAACCAAAACCAAGAACACGATTTGAGAATGACTTGCTGAACAAGACTCAGGCGCTGGAAAGACAAGCACGGGCTGAGGCCACCATGCTGATCAGAGGTGAGAAGTTAGAATGACGATGAAACGCGACAAAATACTGGATCAGAGGTCCCGCGACCGAGTGCGTGGGGGGGGGGGGAAGTGCCGCACTTCCCTATCAGGGTATATCTCACGCTCTTTCACCGCTACGTGAGATTGAAGCGCTCGTTCGTTCATCAGACATCAAGAGTGTTAAATAACCCGCTTTCATAACAACCTATAACAACACTCATCTCGGACTGGAAATGCACTCTTTCTCGTCGTCGATTCTTCCTTGCGCTCAGCGGCTTCGACATTTGCTTCCTGCTACTAGTCATGCCTGTCAATGATCACAAACATCTCGACACCATATATCTGGTGATCGAGTCGAATTCACCTGAACACGATGGCCAAAAACTCAACGCCAGGAATCCGTCAATGACTTCAGAAATGAAGAGTCTCGAGGAGAGCTTCAAATCACTCTTTGCAGACAAATCGAAGACGCAGGACTTTCTCGCCCAGAAGGGGCGCCCTGCTCAACAATGGTTGGATCGAATGCAGCAGGTGAGCCTTCTCTCTGTGGGGAAAAGGAGGAAAGGCAAATCTCTTTTCAGCTTATTGACCACCCGCTTCTCTTACCGGAGCTACGACCTGCAGTCCTTACTGCCATGCTGCATCTGTCGAAAAACTCCGGCTTACATCCAACATGTTTGTCTATCCAAAACGTGAAGAAGCTTGGGAGACATCCTGTTGCTGCTGGAGGATTTGGAGACGTCTGGAAGGGAACCATCGGCGACTCGAGCGAGCCTGTGTGTCTAAAGGTGATGAAAGTATACCAGAATTCCGATTTGAAAAAACTATCAAATGTACGTTCCTGACCTTCTGTCTGTCCCTTTGGCACTAACTCATTACTTCTTTTGTAGGAGTACCTGCGGGAAGGGATTGTATGGCGCCAGGCGAAGCATTCAAACTTGTTACCTTTCCTTGGAATTTATCGGCTCGAGCACACCGGAGAGCTATGCTTGATTTCTCCGTGGATGGAGAAAGGCAATCTCGTTCAGTTCTTGAAGGCTACGAATAGGGAGGACATAGACTATCACATACTAGTGAGTCGCATGGTTGACCTCCTCAGCCTGTTGAATGCTGATGCGAGCATTTTAAGGTCTACGACGTCGCGTCTGGCTTAGCTTACCTGCATAGCAAAAACATTGTTCACGGAGACCTGAAAGGCGTCAACATCCTCATAACAAGTTCACTGCGAGCTTGCATCGCGGATTTTGGCTTGTCCCGCATCGCCGAAACGCATGGCCTTGGACTCACCACGTCCGGTACGCGACCAACTGGTACTATGCGATGGCAAGCCCCAGAGCTACTGTACGGCAAACGACCATCTAAGGACAGCGACGTGTACTCCTTTGCATGCGTCTGTTACGAGGTAAGCGCGTTTCTGAGTAGATTTCGTATGATATTCTCAGAGTCAATGATTTTTCTTTGACTGCAGATCTTCACGGGACTTCGGCCGTTCCCCGAACTTGCGAATATAGCAGCAGTTACACTTGCTGTAGTACAAGGGAAGTACCCTGCGAGACCGCGCGAAGCATCTGAGCTCTCAGATGCGATGTGGGCTCTTTTGACTGAGTGCTGGAACACGACTCCGTCATCCCGACCTACTGCTAGCCAGATTGTTGAGAGGGTTGGAGATATGGCTCCAAGGGCATCGGACTCACTGGTCTCAAGTTGGAATTGGAGCGACTCGTTGTTCGACCAGGTGCGGGAGAACGTCGAATATCGCTCGTTCTCGCCACCGGAATCTTCCAACAGTACCCAGCTTGGGTAGATGATCGGGAAGGCTGAGATCCAGCCGTTATCGGACGACCGCTTATAAACCCGGTACCGGCACCACTGTGCACCAAATACCATCAGTTCCACGACTCGCTTAGTCTCTCGCGACTACTCATGGACGTAGATCCTCTCGACTTCAACATCCTCTACGACGTGATAATCCGTGAACAAGCAGGAAAGCACCAGCTCCATACCTTCCCATCCCGTGCCCATGGCCGGTGGCCTGACGTGTGACTCGGAATAGTGGGCCTGGAGACCAGATCGACGTCCCCCCATCTTCCTCGCTATCAAGTGTGTTTCTGTCTTCCGATCGCACTCATTCTCCTTGGCTCGGGAAAACCGTCGATTCCAGTCGATCGTACAGTACGTCTCAATAATTCGAGCAATATCAAATATAAATACATGAAGGTATACACATATATCCGGATCATGACACGTCCGCCCCCATTGTCCCACTAAAAAGGCTGTAGCATGTACTTAGTCTGGTGGAAGGACCACCCCTAGTCAAGAGAAAAACAAATCAACCAGCCGGGTGGCCTCGCCAGGGGCCCCTACGGAGGATGGGCCTTTAGGCAACCGTGATTCTCCCATCTTGAGCGCCTGTCCTATGCGTTTCGCAAATAAACCCTTGCGTTTTTTCTCCGCTGGTACTACAGATTTTCGTGTTTTGGTGATAGAGCTGGGATCACTACCCGCTGAAGTCCCGACTTCAGAGGAAGTGGCCGGAGGGTGAGCATGCGAAGGTGGGAAGGATTGCGGGACGGGCTTTCTGTTGGAAGGGTAAGTTCCGGAAGTCGTACTAGTGACGATTGGATCAACGTACAGGCTTGCACTCTCAACGTGCGTACTACAAGCCAGTGTAGCTTGCAGCAGCAAGTCTGAGAAGCTTTGTTTAGATTTGAGTCGAGACTCATTGGGGGATACGTGGGACGAAGCACAATATTCGACGTTCTCCCAGACCTGTGTGAATAGAGACTCGCTCCAGTCTGAAGCCGGTGGCGACTTGGAAGTCATCAAGTTCGCGGCCTTTCCGAGAGCGTTTTCAGCAGTCGGTCGAGAGGACGGAGTCGCGTCCCAGCACGCGACCATGAGAGCCCACATCGCGTCCGAAAGCTCAAGTAGCCCCGCTGGTCTCGAGGGGCGCTTGCCTTGCGCTACGTTGAACGCTACTGCCATCTCGTTCGCGAGCTCTGGAAACGGTTGGAGGCCAGTGAAAATCTGTATTCAGAGGCCCGTCTGAGATTTCGGACGCATTTAGAGGCAATTATGGGCTCACCTCGTAACAGACGCAGGCATAGGAATACATGTCGCTCTCCTTCGATGTTCCCCCACCGCCGATAAGTAGCTCTGGGGCAAGCCATCGTGCAGTGCCAACAGGCCGCGTTGTAGAAGTGGTTATTCGAAGACCCTGGGTGTCAGCAACATGGGATAAACCAAAATCCGCAATGCAAGCCCGAAGTGAGCCTCTTATAAGAATGTTGACGCCTTTCAAGTCCCCGTGAACGATCTTCTTGCTATGCAGGTAAGCCAGCCCGGACGTAACATCGTAGACCTTGAGATAATCTCATTAGCATTCGATACGCCGTGAAGGACAAGCTACTCACCAGTGTGTAGTGGTCTACGTCTTCCCTTTTAGTAGTCTTCAAGAACTGAATGAGATTGCCCCTTTCCATCCAAGGGGAGATTAAACACAGTTGCTGAGTTTGCTCGAGCTGGTATATTCCGAGGAAAGGTAACAAATTTGGGTGCTTCACCTGGCGCCACAGGATCGCTTCCCGCAAGTATTCCTACCAAAGGAATAGTAAATTTGCAGAACAATGACCCGCAAGTTATGAACCTGCAACGTACATTTGACAATTTCCTCAGATCAGAATTGAGATATACTTTCACCACCTCCAAACACACAAGCTTCTTCGAATTGCCGATAGTTCCCTTCCAAACATCCCCGAACCCTCCTGCAGCAACGGGATAGTCTCCGACCTTCTTCACATTATGTATCGACAAGCATGTCGGGTAGAGGCCGGAAGTCTTCGACAAACGAAGCATGACAGTGAAGATTGCAGGTCGGAGCTCGGACGATAAAAATGGATAGTCAATGAGCTAGGATGAGGTAAGTTTCTCTTTCCCCCTCCAGACTCTGAACTCACCTGCTGCATATGATCTAGCCATTGTTGGGCAGGATGTCCTTTCTGTGCCAGAAAGCCTTGTAGCCTCGATTTGTCTGCAAAAGTCCACTTCAGACTCTCCTCGAGATGCTTCAATTCTGCGTCGGACGCCATGACTCTGAATGAGTCTCTGGCTAAGAGGTGGTTTCGAGCGATATGAAATTTAAATCTCAGAACAGCAGCGAGCAAAGCGACCGGCTAGCAGTCATTAATCATTGTGGCTTAACAAGGCGGGTTTCACGTTTAAATTGTATGGCGATGCATGTGGCTTAGATCGTGCATGTGCCATGATGAGAAACTAAAGCGACGTACCAGTCCGTACTCTCCGTAGCGCGGGTGTATCAGAGAATACTTATCCAAGGGAACAGGGGTAGTCACCAGAGTTTTCCGAATAACAACTCCCACTTCAGTGGGTCGTGCGAATTCTGAGCACACTCACGAGCAAAAAATACACTGAAGGGCGCTTTATCGGTCCTGATTCGTATACGCTCCAGCGACACGAGGGAGCTTATACGGACTGGCTTGTGCGTCAAGGCCAACGGTGGCGACGTCCCTGTTGCCAGGCATCTTCCTCAGTACCTTTCTGCGGAATGGATTCGCGGCCCTAGTGGTAGGCAGACTCGAATTAGTCGTGCATGTGCATGATTCGGTGCGATACAGATACATGTAAGTCCACCTGGGTATCTTGAGTATGCATGATGCTTAGCGGTGTGGTTGATAGAGGATATGGAGTGTCCGGAAATGCGAGAGCGAGTTGAGCGTAGGTGAAACTGGTGTCAAGTAGTAGATACATTGTTAGGCCCTACTGGTCGACATGCGATCACTATTCGGCGTGGAGACATTTTTGACCATCCTGCGATTCTTCGGCGCACGTTCCGAATCATCAACATACTCTTTATCATCTGCACTTTGCGCAGTTGCCCAAGAACGCTTGAGGCTAGGAGCGGGTGTCACTGTGGCTTGCGTCCAAAGCTCTTCCAACGGAAGCACGTCTTCAACGCCCGATTCCTTCGCTTTCTCGAAGAAGGGGAGAAGTGTGCTGTAAACGTTCTCGAAAGACTCGTGATTGAGAACGTCACAATAAGCGGAGTGGTACAGATCCACGAGCTGATCAATGGTTTCGTTCATATCTTGTGCGAGAGCTCGATATTCTTGCGGGAGGCTCGACACATACGTGTCATAGACTTCTTCGTCAGTCATGAAATCTTGACGAGTAGCGCCGTCAGTGATCGAGGTAGGAAACAGTTCGTCTCTTGTCGCCATTCGGGATGCCAAGTCGCCTGGTGATGGGAGCGCCACCGAGGCCGAACCGGTAGAGAACAGACTGTACATCATAATCCACCACAATCCTTCCACGTCGTGAAGGTAATTATGCAGGAATTGAGATCGCTAGCGGGACCTTCGTGTAGAAGGCCGTAGAACGTAACGGCCGAATTGCACTTCTACTGCCATGAAACCTGGTGTACCCTGGCATAATTTCATGAGCTCTAGAGAAATAGCAGGAAGTGACGGGACTCACAGTCTTAGAATCCTGAGGTTTCGAATCCGCATTCTGTTTCTGTTCCACCAAGCGAGGGCGAGCGTATTCGAGGTCGGAGATCTTGCAGATATAGCCGCCGTCGTCAAGTTTGCACCGCAGGAGGTTTCCACTCGAGATGTCGCGGTGAACATACTTGGCAAGATAGAAGTCACTTAGACCTGCCATGGAGTCAGTGCTTGATCTACAAACGGTCGAAAACGCACACATACCTTCCAACGCTTCAGTCAAGCACTGAGCAAGCACCTTCTGGTCCCTTATCTTGTTCAATGGCTGCCCAACCTCTTTAAAAACCAAACGGCGATGAACACGAGGCTCGAAGATTGGCGGTTTGTCTCTTGCGGGGACGTCGTTGTGCGATGGCCAAACGACACAGCTGGAGTTCTGGGTTTGTGTAAAAGCTGTCTTGAGGTTGTACTTGATATGTTCTTCGTATTCGGAAGGGGGCATCTTGCGACGAAGGAGCAGGTCGCTGTTGTCGTCCTGGCCATTGACCGAAATGACCCAGTCGTGTAAGATGGTCATAAGATGCTTCCTGACATCCGCCCCATTCCTCCCCTTTTTCACCGCCGCATCTACGATAGCATCCGAGACCTCTTTCTCGCTTCTTGAATCCATTGAAAGCCAGTAGTCCTTCAGAACATATCTCTTATCCATTGCAGATCCAGGGGGGGTAGGGCTGCCGGTTCCCGTCGAGAGGTTTGACGACCCAAACGCGGACGCCGCGGCCAGGAAGCCGTGCCGCACGATGGGTGTCTAAAGACTCCACTGTGCGGTACCACTGCATCCCATCTTCAGGGTGATCTTCTCGGTAATCATAAACCCATTCGCCGTCAACATTGAGACGAACCATGCTGGTATCGTAGCCGAGCTCTTCCAAAGTAGCAAACGATGTCGCCAACAGGAATTGAATGAACGGTTTCGGGTTCTGGAGTCGTGAATGAGAAACATTTCTAACGGGGAGAAACGTCAACACACCGTGATGAAGTTCAAGTCGTACGTGACAAAGTTCAAAGCTCGAGAGAAGTACCAAAATTGCATCTGAGTATCTTCAATGGCAATGCCGAAGTGAAAGCGACGCCTTGGATCGGAGGACATCATGTGTGTCGAGTCACCAAGCAGTTTCCTGACGTTCTGTCCGGCAAAGAGTGAGCAATCATTTGAGCAAACGGCAGCAACTAGTACTGCACACCTTGTTTGAGTTCTCTTTCCCAATCGTCTTCCTGAACTTTGCCATCGTCACGTTACCGTAAAGATCCTTTTCGCCGTCAGAGACAATGAGATTTTGGCCACCGTCTGTCATAAACCCACTATGCTGAATGTCCGATACCGATGGGTGATCTGGTTCACATGTGAACCGGACCGTCGGTTCTTGCCCAACCTTCCAGCCTTCCTGTGCCACCTTCACAACCGCCTCGAAAATGTCCTCTAGGTATTTGTACACGTCGTTCTCCGATCCATCCATCTTCGAAGGGTCCGCGTCGTACCAGCGCCATCTGTGTTCTTCAATCGTCGTGTTATAGGTGATTGTCTTGTTGTTAACGAGCTGTTGGAAGACCCCATCGACCTTGTCCTCTGGAACGTCTGGCACGACGCTCTCCAGAAAGTAGGAGACGTCGAATTTCGGAAATTTGTCCCCCAGAGTCTCCATATTGGTCATTTGAATCTGGTTCGTGTGTCCCTCTGTGTATAAGGCCTTTCGAATTCCGGTAGTGAGTATTGTGGGAGGATTTAGGCGCATCAGGTATACCAGCTGATAGTAGGAAGTCAGGATGGTGAACAGCCGGAATACAATGAAAGTTGAAATTTAAGATTATACCTGGATGCGTCCATTGTTTGTGGTTGAGGTTCAAGTTGATTCGAAGCGCGTGAGTCACAAATTGAGAAATTATGCCGACGGGCGGCAACTTATAGGCTGTTTGAGTTATGCCTGGAAAGTGCTTTCCTTCCAAACTCTCATGTCCCCCCAGTCGTTTCAGGCTGGCAAGCTCAAGAACACCTTGCGACGGCTTCAAAATTTTAACTCCGCTGCTTTTATCCGCTGGCTTCGCTGCGTTTTCAGCTCATCCGAGACATACTATCAACATACGAACTGGTAATCTGTACTTCCGACTTCGCTCAGGCGTCTGTTCCTTTCGTCTGCCACGGACTCTCAAACTTCAAGTTTAGATCAATGCTCAATATTTCGAACCTCTCGCCCGTTCGTCCCACAAATTCAAGTGTGGCAGACGGACTTCCCCTCCTGTAAATTTCCTCGGATCGAATGTTGACAGTACAGGGATCGACCATCGTCAGGATGGCGCGCGAGACTATGTACGTACGTTGAAAGGCTCACTCTAACCCTTTCCAAGTTCTAACGAAGAAAACGGAACAGAAAGATCGACGTTTCCGCCCTCCTCGCTGCCAACTATCTTTCCGTCTTTCAACGGTTCTGAGCGTCAATCCAAGTTAGTTGTGAGTATCTATGACTCAGATACATAGCAGTAGAATCTACAAACGTCTATGTCATGGTTCCTCTTGAGTATGTATAATACATGTAGTGGTATGAACGATACAAAAAGTCCAGAAATGCGAGAGTAAGTGGAAAGTGGTGAAGAGTAAGTAGTGAGTAGATACATACGGGCATAGATAAAAACCTCATCTAGCCGCAGTTGATTTGCCCAGTCCTACCGACTATCTCCGGCCGTTCTCTCTGACGACGACCCATCCCAACCCCAGGGACATGGAGGTACCACGGCGGCGCCTCGATCTGACAAGGCTTTGACTGGTTCTCGTTCCAGCGCGAGGTGTCCCTTTTCGGGTTTTCAAGAGTGTTTATTCGGGATGATGGGCGTTTTGACTGTGATGAGTGCGTTCGTATGCTTCTGTTGCTTTGGAAGAAAGGTTCGTGTCTAGAATCGTGACGGTGGTCATGCCAATTGAAGCTTCGCGACAGTTCTCTATCTTTATACATAGGTGGCATCTGGGCCTCTTGTTTCGATCCTGCATCGACCTGTTGGGCTTTTCGAGTTGAATTCGTCGCTAGTATAGTGATAGCGATCTTCGAACACCGCCTCAAGATTTGAGGAGCTGTAGGTGGTTGGATGGCGCGGCTGTCGAAATTCAAAGACAGTCAGCGAAACTTATCAAGTGCTCAGAAGACGACCGCGGACTTCCTGAAGTCCCGTCAGCTTTAAGTACGTGCCACCATTGATCTTGACTGTCCAGAACGACTAGAAGTTCATCTTTAACGAGCGAAACATCGTTTGGCCCGTCGGGCGGCGCAGTGTCTATCCAATTTGATGTGAGCTTTGAGCTTTGAGCCTCCATAGGAGCACACGAACAATCGTACAAGACTCTTGCGTGCTGGGGTCGGTCCATCTCTACCGCTACATACCTGGTGAGAGTCGTGGACGAGAATAGGTTATCACCGTACCGTAAGTAAGGGAATCGGATGAAACCACTAAAATGGTTGCAAAATATCAGTCCCGGACGCTCAAGTGGACACAGACGGAAAGGACTTACTCCCGACCGTTCCATCCGGTTTTCGAGCCAGCCACCATCTTCCTGTTCGATCCAGAATTTCTAGTACTTCATTTCTAAGGAAAGAGATTTGGTTTGGATGGTTGGGCGATGCGATGTCTATACAAATTGACGTGAGTTTGTAATCGAGAATTGAGACACACGTACAACTATGCATGGTTTTTGCGTGTCGGTCACCAATTAAAGCGACGAGATGATTGGACGGGACAACTAGAGCAAACGTTGGCCACAGGGGCTCAGGAGAACTAAGATACAAGTAAGGAACTTACCCCCAATCATTCCGTCTGATTTCCTAGCTGGCCACCAATTTCCCTCTTTACTAAAAATCTCCAGTTTCTCATTCCAAGTAAAGGATAGCTCTCGGGGGTCCTTTGGCGAGGCGGTATCTAATCAGAGTGTCAGTTAGTCTGTGCTGAAAGAATGCTGGGCACCCTACAAGAATGGAGTGCTATGGCTCTACAGATTACATCGGCTTCCTCAGCAGGTACCACGGGAGCGATGTTATTGGGGGGAACTGGCTTCGGTAGGGCTTCCAGCAAGTCAGATAAGCCATTAGCTACGAGTTGGGAGCCGTTTGGGGATCCCGTGGATAAAGAATGATATTCAACGTTCTCTCGCACACGGGTAAACAAGGTCTCGCTCCAATCCGAGGCTGGTGGGTTTGGCGCCCTCGTAATTTCTCCGACCTTCTCGAGGATCTGGCCGGCAGTAGGTCGGGATATCGGAGTTACCTCCCAGCACCCTGTCATCAGAGCCCACATTGCATCTGACAGCTGTGGTGTTTCTTTCGGTCTCGCAGGGTGCTCCCCTTGGGCTACAGCGAACATGACCGCCATGTCGTTCACAAGTTCGGGAAACGGTCGGAGTCCGGTAAAGATCTGCGGTCAAGGCCAGTCTCGAATTATCGTACGAATCCACGCTCAAATTTATGCTCACCTCGTAGCAGACGCATGCGAAGGAATACATATCACTCTTCTTGGAAGGTCGCTCACCGGCTTGCAGTAGCTCTGGGGCTAACCACCGCATGGTACCAGCTGGCCGTGTGGTGGACGCTGCGACTCCACTGAGGCCCTGCGTTTCCGCGATGCGAGACAAGCCAAAATCTGCGATGCAAGCTCGCAATGCGTTCGTCATGAGGATATTGACGCCTTTCAGGTCCCCGTGGACGATTTTTTGGCAATGCAGGTAAGCCAGCCCAGATGCGACATCATGAACCTGAGGGCTGCTTCAGCGTCTTATACACACTACGGAAACTGGGAGAGGCGAAAGCTACCCACCAATGCATAGTGCTCTATATCCTCCCTTTTTGTAGCCTTCATAAACTGGACGAGGTTGCCTTTCTCCATCCATGGAGAAATCAAGCATAGCTCTCCCGTATGCTCGAGTTTATAAATTCCGAGGAAAGGCAACAGGTTGGGATGCTTCGTCTGGCGCCATAAAATTGCTTCTCGCATGTATTCCTACTGACGAGTCAGTTCTGGATAGATGAACAGAAGATCAGCAACCCACATTGGACAATTTTTCTAAATCAGAGTCGAGGTATACTTTCACCACCTTTAAGCACACCAGCTCACTTGAGTCACCTATAGCTCCCTTCCAGACGTCTCCAAATCCTCCAGCGGCAATAGGACGTTTCCCAATCTTCCTCACATTCTGTATAGACAAACATCCTGGGTGTAAGCCGGAATTGTTCGACAGTCGCAACATGGCAGTGAAGATTGCAGGTCGTAATTCTGGTGAAAGATGTGGGTAGTCCACGAGCTAAAATCATTCTCAGTCAGTTTTATTTGTCTATGGGAATACGTCTCACTTGCTGCATGCGATCCAGCCATTGTTGAGCGGGATATCCCTTCTCCGCTAAAAAGGCCTGTAACTTCGTTTTATCTGCGAAAGTCAACTTCAGTATTTCCTCGAGAATCTTCAATTCTGCGTCGGGCGTCATCAAGGGGTGCTGTTGAGCAGCATGAACAACGAAGGCGCACAATCATACCAAATATTGACTGTTGTGTTTTGATGGTTACTGGCAGCGACCCGTGCAGATGCAGTGGCACGGTCTAAATTAGCAGATGAACGTTGCGAGAGCGTATCGGGAGTGCGCTGCGGCGCAGTGCTCCGAGGGCATCTTTTGTATAGTCATGACAACACATCGATCCGTGAATTTATGGATTGAAGCTGCCTGAGGACTCCGAAGGAGTCACGCCAGGCTCAAGTAGTAGTACTCTGAGCCCAAAGGGATGAAAAGGCTCTGGACTCAGCCTCGTGATTTTTGTAGTTAGGTACATCATGCTGACGTAGGCGAAACCTCGTCAGTCCCACAAAGAACGAAAAGGGACTAGCGGTAGGGTGACGAAAGCTACGACTATTCTTCGGAGAATGTTACATCTCGACTTTCTAGGCGTTGGTGTAATACAGCTGCTCGAAGTAACAAGATTCCTCCGGAGTAAATGAGCGTCCGACGAGCCCGACGGATGTTCACTAGCCCCGGTACTGTCGCGAGATATCGCTTTCTGGGGTCTGAACAGTGGTCATTTAGGCTGCGAGCGCATTTATACGATTCAGATGGTCGCGTTTGTCGTTGTGAGAATGGCCTCGCAAGCTTCGCGAAAGGTCTCCATATTTTTGAGTATCGTCTGGACTTCTTTTCTCGACCCAACATCATCTCGATGTGCCCGTCGGATCAAGGTTGGAGCTGCCAGAATAGTGAGAAGGACCTTCGAATACCCTTCAAGATTCCAGCAGCTTGAGGTAGTTGGATGGTGCGACTGTCAGAAATAGGGTGACGATTAGTGAAGATCAGTGAGCGCCCAGAAGACGACCACCCACTCCCTGCGGTCCCGTCAGCTTTCATTACGCGCCACCATTTCCCTTGGCTGTCCAAAACAACTAGTAGTTCATGTTTAACGAACGAAACTTCATTTGGATCGTCGGGCGACGCGGTGTCTATCCAATTCGACATGAGCTTTAGACCGGGGGCTTCAAGAGGGATACGCGTACGGTTGTACAAGGCTTTTGCGTGCCGGGATTGGTCCTTCTCTACCTCTGTATATCTATTTAGAGTCGCGAACGAGGGTTGATGACCATCCAGAACGACGAGGTAATTGGATGGAGCAACTATGGTGATCGCAATACATCAGTCAGTCGACTCGAGAAGACAAAGATAGACGGAAAGAACTTGCTTCCGATTGTTCCATCTAATTTACGAGCCCTCCACCATTTTCCTGTTTCGTCCAAAATCTCCAGAATTTCATTTTTGGTGAAGGATAGCTCATTATAGTCCTCGGGTGAGGCGATGTCTAATCACCAGACGTTAGCCAATTTGTGCTCGAAGGATGCTGGACGGCGTACAGGGGTAAAGTGCTCTAGCTTTACAAATCACATCGGTTTGTGCAGCAGGCGCCGTAGGAGAGGTCGATCGATCGACGTTGGTTTCGACCGAAGGGGGGAGCCCGCCTTTGGGTTGTATGGGAGAGCGCGTTTCATGAAGACCCTTCATTTCAAAGATGGGATCGTCGTCGTCCAATGTTTTACCCTCCTAATCGCAAGAAATCAACATCAGTCAAGGCAAACCGAATGTGTGGTGGCGACCATACTTTGGCAGTCTCATAGAAGGGTTTGACCCTTCTCCACAAACGTCGGTAAGGCGCATCATCTGTCGATAATGGTCACTGAACTGTAACCTCGTAAGAACTAATTTTCCAACGCTCACCACCGCTGCTAATATGCGCAGCATAACCAAGAACGTCCAATATGCGAACGAACACAACGGGATTTGTCGATTTATTCTCCAGCAGATTCCTCACAGCATCCAGAAACCTCCGTGACGTAGATTCGGTCATGAAGAACTCTCCAGCGTCGCGTAGCATGATCGCCCATAGCTTCGCGCACGTAGAGATAAGCGCTAGTCCACCCTCTGGAAAGAAGACGCACGTACCTTGGCAGCGAGAAGCTGAGAGCGCGGAGTACCGTACTTGAGCTCTCTCCTGATTGCTGTCGCGGCTTCCTTAGCTACGGCCCGGCTGTTCGATGCACGCTCACAGATATCCAGGGCCGTCGTCCAGTCTTCTCCGCCCAGATTGGTGAGATAGCCTTCATAACTCGATTAATCAAGGTCGACGAAAGGTGAATTAGACGAACCAATGAGCCGGAGGACCTCGCCAGGGGTTCCTCCAGAGGACGGGCTCTTGGACAAGCGTTCCTCTCCCATCGTACGCGCCTGTCCTACGAGCTTCGTAAACCAACCGTTACGTTTCCTCTCTGATGCTCCAGGCTTCGGCGAGTTCGTGGCGGACGCGGAGGATGACGAAGATTTGAACTGTGAAAGGAGCGATTGCAGCGAAAAAGTGGAGACCGACATCGAGGCTTGCTTGTAGGCCGAACGTGGAGATGTTTGTCCGCTCGTTTCGACGTCCGATCCTACATCCGATTTTGGGATGCTATCCGTTAGTGAAACGGAATCGCTATCGGCTCGAGGTTTGATCCCTGAAGAAGTGGCTGAAGTATAGACAGGCGAAGGCGGGGATGAATCCAATGCGGGTTCCCTGTTGAAGAATGAGCAAAAGTCGCACTTTGACGACTGGATTGACGTACGAGGTTGCTCTTTGGTGTGTCCTAGGGCTGTGCGTGGCTTCCAACAAGTCGGAAAAGCTCCTATTAGCTCCCAGTTGAGAGCCATTGGGAGATACAGGAGATGCAGCACGATATTCAACGTTCTCCCAGACTTGTGTAAACAGAGATCCGCTCCAGTCTGAAGCCGGTGAGGTTGATACCGGTGTGTCCATTTCTTCGACATTTTGAAGAACATGACTAGCAGTTGGTCGAGATGAAGGAGTTGCGTCCCAGCACGCGCTCATGAGCGCGCACATCGCGTCCGAGAGCTCAGGTGCACCTTCTGGTCTTGAGGGACGCTTGCCCTGGGCCACGTTGAACGCTACCGCCATCTCGTTCGCAAATTCCGGAAACGGGTGGAGGCCAGTAAAGATCTATGTTCATACCCTCTTTGAGATTCCCGAACGAGTTTGGGTTGAAGTCTGAGCTCACCTCGTAGCAGACGCATGCGTATGAGTACACGTCGCTCTCCTTTGATGGACCTCCGCCGCCGAGGAGTAACTCCGGGGCAAGCCATCGCGTGGTACCAGAAGGCCGCGTCGAGGAAGTGGTGAATCGGAGACCTTGAGTATCAGCAACGTGAGATAGCCCAAAATCCGCAATGCAAGCTCGAAGTGAGTCGGTTATGAGAATGTTAACGCCTTTTAGGTCTCCGTGAACGATCTTCTTCTTGTGTAGGTAAGCCAGCCCGGACGCAACGTCGTGGACCTTGAGATGCTCGGATTAGCATGACACGCCGGAAAGAACGGGGGAGTTACTCACCAACATGTAGTGGTCTACATCTTCCCGTTTTGTTGTCTTCAAGAACTGAACGAGGTTGCCTTTCTCCATCCACGGGGAAATCAAACACAGTTGTTGAGTGTGCTCGAGCTGATAGATTCCAAGGAAAGGCAGGACATTCGGATGCTTCATCTGTCGCCACAAAATTGCTTCTCGTTGGTATTCCTATCGAAGAGATAACGAGTCAGTCGTATAGTGACGAACAGCGACCCAGTAACGCACATTCGTCAGTTTTTCGCGGTCAGATTTGAGGTACACCTTCACCACCTTCAAGCACACTAGCTCGCCTGACTCGCCAATCGTTCCCTTCCAGACGTCCCCAAATCCTCCTGCAGCAACGGGATAATCTCCAATTCTTTTCACATTTTGTATCGACAAACATGTTGGGTGTAAGCCGGAAGTTTTGGAAAGGCGAAGCATGACGGTGCAGATTGCAGGTCTTAGCTCGGGCGATAGAGATGGGTAGTCAATGAGCTAGAACGAGGTCAGTTTCTCCTCTTTTTTTCCTTGTAAAGGTATGGCTCACCTGCTGCATCCGATCCAGCCATCGTTGAGCAGGATGACCCTTCTTCGCTAGGAAGCCCTGCAACCTGGACTTGTTCGCAAAAGTCCACCTAAGACTCTCCTCGAGACGCTTCAAATCTGCGTCGGAAGCCATGAGTCTCAAACTACGAGGTTGTCTTGAGGCATTGAACAGTAGTAGGCAGGGTCGGTCAACGCGTCACCAGTCACCATCAATCAGACCTTTTATATTTCGTTCTAAATTGAATTGCAGCGCCCATCGTGCGAGAGTCATAGCCTCAGCCTGTGTGGTCGAACATAAGTCCGAGTCGGTGAGGATACGCGACGAAGAATGGTTTTGACACTGACGATGCCGGTGAAGGCTCGAGCGCTCACTGGGCATCGCTGTAAGCAGATGAGAATTTATTTCCTGATGTGATTTACCCATATTCGGCCCGGATCACTTCAACTCTCTACTCCAGGCTCTAGAGTCTACCGCCACTTGCACTCGCAGGGTTCCTCTCGCTCAGCACGCTTGAACAGCCTCGATTCACGGAATGGACAATCAAATGAAGAAGGCCGAATGGATTTGGAGCGGCGCATTCATCTAATATAATTGGCAGTCCCGACGGCCTCACGCTTCCCAGTGGAGATTGAAGATATGGGAAAGAGAGCACACGACTTCGATATGAGATGCTGTGAGTACACATCTCAAACTTCGCAGCTTTCTTGACTTTGTCCATCCAGAAAGAGCAACTCTCCAGTCAAATCTTCGCGAAAATACAGCCTCAGTCGGTATGCTACACCTTATTCGACCCGCTAGTTCTGTTACACCTCCCCGAGCTTAATTTAGATCCATCATTCTACAGACACGGACCACATGAATCCACGCCGCGTGATAACCCCTGTATAACAGAAGGGGACTAAGCCATAATGATAGGATAACGGGAACTACGAAGTATTAAGGGCTCTTCCTCGCTTCCTACGATGACAATGTCCCATCCCAACCCCCCGGACGTTGAAGGGCTCCAAGCTTCCCCCGGAGTAAATGAACTCCTCGAATCCGACAAACGGTTACTGGAACTCGGTTACAAGCCCGAGTTTCGTCGGGAGATGTCGCTTTTCGGGGTTTTGGGGATATCGTTCTGTGCGATTGGGATTTTGACCGGGATGAGTAGTGCCTTCCAGACTGGGTTGTTCTCTGGTGGACCTTTGGGTGCGTTTTCTATGGGGTTTTTATATGGTACATGGAGGTTGCTAACTACACGGATCATAAAAACATGAAGGGTTATTTTGGGGATGGAATGTGGGTCCTTTTCCTCCAAATGGTGATCAGTTTCGAAGAAGAAGAGAAGACTGACGACTGGCCGCGACAGATCTGCTCGTTGTTCATGCTATTCATCGCGTTGAGCCAAGCAGAGATATGTAGTGCTTTGTGAGTTTCACAAAGTATAAGAAAGTCGCTTCTTGGAGCTGACCCTACGTCAATGAAAATAGTCCTACCATGGGAGGATTATACTTCTGGGTCTGCAAGATGAAGCCAGATCGGCCTGTCCTTGGATGTACGTCGAAAAAACACACAACTCTTCCCGAATACTTGTCTGATGCGTCCACAAGTCTGCACAGGATGGATATACTCGATTGCCATGACCCTCACAGGAACTTCCGGAAACCTCAGGTAGGGAACTCATCCTGGTTTCCAGTGATCACTGATATAACGACATTCCAACGCCAGTACCGCTCTCTACCTGGCTTCCCTAGCAGAAGTTGGCCAAGGGAGGATTCTCACCCGGGTCGAGATCGCCGCAATCGCGTGGGGGGTTAACATCGCCTCTGGAATCATCAACACGATTGGCACCAAGGCTATTGGGCGGATGAGTAACTTTAACATTTGGTGGACGCTCGCAGGGACATTCGTCCTCGTTGTAACTCTTTTGGTCAAATCGCCTGCGAAAGTAAGCACAGGTCCTCATCTATTTCGCCCTGTTTACTTACATCGATGTAGAACAGCGCAAGCTTTGTCTTCACAGACTTTGAAAAGTAAGCCACCTCTACCAGTACCACGTCGAGTCAACCTCCTCTAAACCCGATCTTTCTATCCGTTTAGTTTCACCGGATGGGAATCCAAGGGCTTCGTAGTCCTCCTAGGTTTCCTCCAAGCCGTATACACCCTCGAAGGCAGCGAAACAGCCGGTCAAGTCGCCGAAGAAGCCAAACGCGCCGAGTTCCTAGCCCCCATCGCCGTCGTCGCCAGTATAGTCGGATCATGGCTCATCGGGCTCGCCTACATGCTAGCCCTGCTCTTCTCCGTCCAAAGCATCCCGAGCATCCAATCCACTTCCTACGCTATACCTATAGCCCAGCTGTACTACGACGCGGTCGGTCCAAAGTTGACGTTGATGTGTCTGACTTTTGTATGCCTGGCGCAGTTTATGGCCGCGGTGACGGCGTTCACGGCTAGCTCGAGACTTTTTTACGCGTTGGCGAGAGACGATGCGTTCCCTGCGAAGAAGGCCTATACGAGCCTCAACAGGTTCCAAGCACCTTATGTGGGCGTGTGGACATCAGTCCTAGTGGGTTGTATCATATCGTGCGCTTATATCGGGTCACCTATCGCTGTGAGTAACTGGAGTACTCTCGAACTTCGGAATAAATGACATCTGTTCTTTCTTTCGGTCAGTTCAACGCCATCTTGTCGTCGGCCGCTATCGCTGTCATGCTCGGGTACCTACAACCCATCATCATCCGCGTGTTCTGGCCCTCTGCGTAAGTTACGCGCTACCCAGTCTGTCAACTTTCTCATTGACACCCTCCACCCCGTGCCCCTTCCAGACTCACCGTACGAGGCCCATTCCACCTCGGTCGTTGGTCATGGGCCATCAACGCCGCCGGCTTCGCAGTACGTCTCAAAAAAACCAAACCCAAATCCTTCACTAACACCCCCCTCGCTTATAGTTCACCATATTCGTCTGCATCCTCTTCATCCTCCCCACCTCC
Source organism: Marasmius tenuissimus (assembly GCA_029532415.1). NCBI lineage: Eukaryota > Fungi > Basidiomycota > Agaricomycetes > Agaricales > Marasmiaceae > Marasmius > Marasmius tenuissimus. The sequence goes on from JAQOTA010000053.1 coordinate 5,479,808, forward strand.
CACCCCGTCAACAAAGACAACATGAACTACGCAGTCGTCTCCGTAGGCGGGCTCATGCTCATCGTCGGGTTGACATGGTTCTTTTGGGGGAGATATCGGTTTAAAGGACCGGTTCATACAAATGTCGGGATTGGTGATGAACAGTCGGTTATTAACGAAAAGTCGGAGTAGGTGGTAGTATTGTCATGACAGCAACTTGATTACGGTACAGTCCAAGCAAAAGATAAAGTCCACGAGCAATCTAGGGAGAGAAATGAGATCGTGTCGGTCCGAACTCTGAGGCCGAGGATGTATCAACCACTCACCAGGGAAGAGAAAAGAAAAATGGGGGTATCCGTGTGGGTAAGTCCTTTAGTTCACATGAACATGTCTCCCGAGTTGCATCGAAAACTTGGGTTTGAGGCCATAGAACGTCACGTATAAGAATCCAGGAATCACTCTGTGTCGTTTATGAGAGTCTGTGTGCCCAGAGAAATGAGTGGAAGGGAGAAAAGGAAGTAGATCACTGGTGTAGCGCACGTGTGATTCTGGGTCCATGAAAACTATACGCAGAGTGAGTTGTGATAGCGAGGAGTGTATAGCTCGACTTACTGGTATCCTAACATATTGCAGCGGGTGGTGGTGGTGGTAAAAGGGAAGAAAAGAACGCAACCATTCCACTTGCCTCAACGCGACCTCGTTTCATCGTTAATGACGTCACTTCAAGCTGCCAGTCAACCTTTCGACTCCGAGGCACAATCTGGACTTCAACGTCACGGTCTCCGAGCTTTGGAATTACTCTACAAATTCAACAGCCTTTTATTCCTAAAGACCCAAGCTACAAGACATATCCCAAGCCCATACCCACTCAAAATAACCATCGCCCAAAAGTCCGAAGTATCCAACGTTCGAACGGTCAGGTTTACGAGTCCCGTAGCTACGTTCGACTAGAAAGGGAGGGGGGTGAGGGTTAGGTCAGGAATGGTTGTCAGTCGGCAAGAGAGAACTCACCAATAAGAAAAGCGCAAGCCCATTCTTATTAATAGCCGCAAAAATCGCCGGAGGTACCTCATCCAAACTCGAACTATCCGTATAGTCAACCCCATCCTTCGCGTCAACCTTGTCCTTGTCCTTATATTTCGGTTTACGAGGAAGAGGCGTCGGGAAGAATACCATATCCAGGAGCATGTATCCCAGAATGAAAGACGTGTTGTATGCGCACACCCAGAAGACGTACGATACGTTCACCTTTTGTCGTAAGACTAATCAGCACCCCGCAGGTTAGGCAAAAAAAAAAGTTTACCAATCTCCTCGACGGTCCTTTCCCCCCATCAAGCCCCAACACCCTCACCAAACCGAAATACATCCACCATACGGAGGCGTACGAACCCAACTCTGCCAGGGTTTTATCCGTCTGTCGCGGTGCAGTGAGTTTTTTGATATCGTCGTCTTCTGTTCGAAGTTTTCCGAGCTGGCGACGGATTCGACGGAAGTACGAGGGGGTGGGTGGGAGTATGAGCACCCCCGTGGTTAGCCCGAAGAGGTGGACGGCGAGGTAACCTTAGGAAGGTGTAAGCGTTAGATGAAACTAGAACTTTCGCATGAACCTCAAGCTCACCGGTTAGGGAGACAAGCCCTTCTTTATTCGCACTGATGAGCGATATACGTGGAGCCGTGAACACGTAGTCTTCAAGGCCGTACTTGGATAGAGCAATCTGATGAACTTTTTTACCCCCAAATGAGTTTGGAATTCGTTGAGGAGAAGGAGGAGGGGGGTGTTGGGCTCACGAAACATAACTGCCATTCCAAGTGTAGTGATCGAGCAATACGCCATGAAAGGGTGAAGTAAGACTTGTAGAATAGGTAGAACAGCCAGAGTGAGGAAGAAATTCCAATGGACGCCGTATTCTGTCTCGTGTTCCTGGTTCGTGTTAGTGCTAGCGCCGATGAAATTTGTAAAGGTGTGCTCACAGGATAATCCGTTCCCTTCACCAGCACGACTCTGACGAGTCCAAGTAAGATAACGGGGATCATCTTCCGGACTATATTCTTGACTTTGGGTGCGAGAGGTAACAACAAATGACCCGGATCCTTGATCAACGGCAGAGCAGATACGAGTCCTTGAGTGAACACAAACGATCCGACACCCAAATCCATCTGCGCAAGGCGGGTCAATTTAGCACAGATGCACCAAGGAAAGGCACACACGACGCACCAACGACACCCCAAATGTTTCGCACTTTGCCAGACTCCTCGGGAAAATGGGAAAATCCACCGCCAGAATAGCAAGGATAGTCATCATGAGCATGTGTGCTCTGTAGGTCGTGACACAATTGAGCTGGGGAACTGTAACCTTCGGCCTGGGAAATTCGAGAGTGGGTGGTTCTTGAGGTGATACCGGGCACGTCCACGTTCTCGGGCTGGAAAATTCGGGAGTTGATGGTTCTCGAGGTGATATGGGGGAAGTCAGCGTGGAGGGAAGAGGTACTCCGCGTTCTTTCCTCGGTTTCAAGTACACTAGAGCTGCTGCTGGAGCTGCGAATGATAGGAATAGAATTCCGGGTTGGTTGGCGAACACGGTCATTGAAAGTAGGAGAGGGAATATGAGCAGTAGCCAGGACGTAGTGAATCCTCTGGTGGGACTCGAGGGAAACCTTGTTCTCAGGGCATAGTAGAGAGCTATCGATGACTGTGAAATGGGTCAATACAAGCACCAGGGGGGGAGGCTTCAGTGAACGCACCAGTGCTGTGGAAGACACGATGTTGATATACACGACTGAAGAGCCAGCCAGACCTGATACTGATTCTATTTTGCGAGTTTTGTAGTCGTCCATTTGGCCATTGATGTGAAACTAGAGAGAAGTGCTCAGCGATGACAGAGACAGAGTTTCTCGAGAACCGTTCAGAGCTGTGGTGGTCGTTTGGGAACGAGCAGCCAGCGAGCAGCACAAACAGCATATTTGCCGCCCGGCCCCGTAGGCATAATTTCCCAAAATGTGACTCAATAGGTCACGCGGTTCTGTGCTTGGATTTGAACCACGAACTCCTTAAACGATGGACGGGTCAGGTATGAATCCCAACCTCTATTGTGTTCTCACTGCTCAGTCTTGACTTCTTACCATCAGCCACCATGCCGGACGCGTCCAAACCCTCCAACATTCAACACAGAAATACACCCCGAAAGGGAGATTACACACACTATAGCACATACACGCAGGGACACACGAATCTGGGGACCACACTTCCAAAGTTCAACCTCTCCTACTTCTTGGAGAGCGTTGTGCCAGAAGTTACAGAAGATAGGGTAGGCGAGGTCTTCCAAAAGCTCGTCGACAACAAGACAATTGTGTATAACGAGGCGACCGAAGAGCACAGATGGTGCTGGTATGATGTGGATCCTTCGGAGATGGATGGCTCGGAGAATAAGGTATACAAATACCTGGAGGACATCTCTGAGGCGGTTGTGAAGGTGGCACAGGAAGGTTGGAAGGCTGGGCAACAACCGACTGTTCGGTTCACATGCAACCCGAATCACGCATCGCTATCGGATACTCAAAATAGCGGGTTCATGACTGACGGTGACCAGGAGCTCATCGTTCCCGGCGGCGAAAAGGACCTTCTCGATAGTGTGACGACGGCAGAGTTCAAGAAGAAGGTCGGGAAAGAGAACTCGAACGATGTAGGTGGTTACCCCTTTTTGCTCGAATGATTCCTCATTCTTTGCCGGACAGAACGTTAGGAAACTGCTCGGAAACTCGACACACATGATGTCCTCCGATCCAAGGCGTCGCTTTCGCTTCGGTATTACTATTGAAGACACCAACATGCGACTTTGGTACTTCTCGCGAGCTCTTAACTATGTCACTCACAGTTTCAACTTCATCACGGTACGTCGCCTTTCTCCCAATTAACCGCCCTCCTTATTTTCCGTTCTAGAACCCAAAACCGTTCATTCAATTCCTACTCGCGACATCGTTTGCCACTCAAGAGGAGCTCGGCTATGACCCCACCGTACTTCGTATCAACGTCGACGGCGAGTGGGTCTATGATTATTGCATTCACGACGAGAAGGGAACACATTGGTACCGTACAGTGGAGTCTTTGGACACCCATCGTGCGGCACGGCTTCCTGGTCGCGGCGTCCGCATATGGGTGGTCAAACCTCTCGATAAGAATCGCCAGCCGTACACTAAGGGCGCGAAGAAGGACAAGAGATACGTTCTGAAGGACTACTGGCTTCCGATGGACTCGAAGAGTGAGAAAGAGATCGCGGACGCTATTGTAGAGGCAGCGGTGAAAAAGGGGAGGAATGCAGCGGATGTCAGGAAGCATCTTATGACCATCATGCATGACTGGGCTGTTTCGGTCGATGGACAAAACGACGATAGCGATCTCCACCTTCGTCAAAATATGCCCCCTCCCAACTACAAAGAACACATCCTCAAACAGGACCTCGAAACCCCTCCCACACAGCCCCAGCTTTCCAGCAGCGTGAACTCCATTCCCACTGGTGGGCTCAATATACCCGCAGAGAAGCCGCAGAATGATGTTCCCCTGAAGTCTCAAAGGAGGCGGATCTTCGAACCTCGTGTCCACCGTCGACTGGTCTTCAAAGAGGTTGGACAACCATTGAATAAGATCAGGGATCAGAAGGTGCTGGCGCAATGCTTGACGGAAGCGTTAGATGGTACGTGTGCGCTTCCGTCTGCCTGGAGATTGAGGGCTAACTCTCACGGCAGGTCTAAGTGACTTCTATCTTGCCGAGTATGTTCACCGCGATGTCTCGAACGGGAACCTGCTACGATGCAAACTCGAAGATGGCGGCTATATCTGCAAGATTTCTGATCTCGAGTACGCTCGCCCTCGCTTGGTGGAGGAAAAGGTGGATTCGAAACCCCACGATTTCAAGACTGTAAGTCCCGTCATTTCTGATCGTCCACCCAAAACTCACGAGATCACATCAGGGTACACCAGCCTTCATGGCTGTGGAAGTACAAGTTGACGACTACGTTTTCGGACCCCTGTTGAATATCATAGCCGACACGAGCGGCCAAGGACCTCAGTTTCTGCACAACTACCTCCATGACGTGGAAGGATTATGGTGGATTATGATGTACAGTCTATTTTCCACAGGACCTGCATCAGAGACTCTGCCATCCCCAGAAGGCTTGAACGATCGAATGGTGAAAAGAGACCAATTGTTTCCTGCCTCGATCACTGACAGCGCTACTCGTCTACATATCATGACCAACGTCAAAATCCGTCAACGATATGTGTCGACCCTTCCACAACCGTATCAAGCTCTCGCAGCCAATATGGCTGAAGCTCTTGTGCAACTCGTGAAGCTCTACTGGTCCGCGGACCGCGACGTTCTCAACCATGCTTCCTTCAAAGACACCTACCGCACACTCCTCCCCTTTTTTGCGAAAGCGAAGGAGTTAGGGGTCGAGAGCGTGCTTCCATTGGAAGAATTGAGGCCCAAGCCTCAGCCGAACGACTGGCCGACAGTCGCAGCGACGACCCCCGTTACCCGCAAGCGTTCTCGCGCAACCGCACGGGCCGGAGATGACGATGAGTACATCGACGATTCAGAGCATACGTCGAAGAACCGGAAGACGGCCCAGACACGTTCACCCTGAACGGTGTTGAAGCAGGTACTTCACGACCCCTAGCCACAACGGCATAGTCATTCGTACTTACCAGATTGGGATGGACATTATGTAAGGCTACGGCCACAAAAGTTTTTCTTTTCGTTTGGGCTCCCTCAGTTGTCGTCTACTTCAACTGAGGTGAGCCCGAATCTATTCTTCCTGCACTATTATCTATTTACTTACCTATCTTAACAGTCCTATCTCAACAGGTACTTACAAACAATACAGTTGTCGTCTACTTCAACTGAGTCCTATCTCAACAGATTATGAGACCTGTCGTTCGCGACTGAGCAAGAAAAATTCCTGTCATACCAGAAACACGACCTCGAGAAAACCAACAAGCGAGAGACCGTCAATTGGACGCGAGCCGATATGACTTCGATCACCCCTACTAGTATCCCGGTTTTCACGGAAGAAAAACGACTTAACGGTCGCAAGACATGGGCTAGCTTCAAAAGGGAGGTGCTACTGCAAGTCGGGACGAAAGGAATGGGAGGTTACCTTACTGGAGAGATACCTCGACCCAGACCGCAGCAGACTACCCAACTACCCGCCAGATCCACAGCAACCCAGACCACAGGAGGAACCCAGACGTCAGGCGTACCCACCACGGAAGAGTCACCACAGCCTTCGGCTACAACATTGATCACCCCTCTAACACCTACTCCATTCTTCAGCCCTACCCCATCTCCCGAAGAGTGGGATGCACGCGACCGATGGGTAGCGAGTGTCATTATCTCGAACACAGTTGATCCTGTTGGTGTTGGGATTGATGAAACTCGATGGGCGTCGAACATCTGCTATGCAAAGAGTATGATCGACGATCAGAGCAGCTCATAGCCATCAACGAGAAACGACTACGAACAAAGAAGATGGAGGAAGGAGGGGACTTCGAGGAACACATTATGGCCATGCGTAACCTCTGGAAGGAAGCCCGTGACGTGGGAGCACAGATAGGAGACACCCAGTTCCGAACCATCATCCTCGATTCTTTCCCTCAGTCCTGGGATAACAATACTCTTAATGTTCCAGGAACCTCTAGCAACGATGCTATTGACCACCTTGAGTCAATCTGGGTGAAGCAGGAGGACCGTAGGTGAGAGTAGCAAACCGAGCAGGCTAAGGTCACCAGAGCACTGGCTGCGAGAGCACAGGGCCAGAGCCGAGATCGACCAGCCGCGACCTGCTCGAACTGCGGACGTGTCATGAGTCGAAAATCGACCATACCCTGACGCATGAACTTCCGAGTTATCAACGGGCCGGGTGGATCCGGCTGACGCCCGTGGCAATTTCAGGTGCTGGGCTTCAGCACCAATGAATACCGCAGCTCCGCACTTATTCAATGATTCATTCTCAAGTCCCATTACCTGTTCTCTCACAGTATCCACCAAAGCACAGCTTGTTCCCGCCGCAGTATTTAATTCTTTATCTAAGGGCTTCACGACCCAATAGTCCTAAACGGTATGTTCTCTTGTTTTTGTCTACTGCGGAAAATCTATTGATTTTCCCTTCCCGAGATTCTATAGAAGTTCCCGGACCGTAGGTACGAATTACCCGTGTAATAGATAGTGTGAATGTATAAAAGGACTGAGGATTTTGCCCGAAATCCTCAGTCTAGATATTTTGCGCCCCTCCCGTGTTTTCTTTTGCCCCTACTGTTGTTTCTGCTCTATTTCTCTGTGCTGTTTCGTCTCCCCTCCTCTATTCTCTATTTTCCCGTGTTCTTTGATAGCCTTAGCTGTCTTTGATTGCTCCCTCAACCCTCCATTTGCTTTACGGCACTTTTTGTGCAAGCTTTAGTATTCTCTCTCCCGTTTTCACACATCTCCGAGTCCCTCGCGTTCTCATAGATACATATTAACTCTATATATCATAATAGAGTTTCTACGTGTGTTCTATTATTTTGTGTGATTCTAAGAGCCATTCTAAGAGTCCCGCATCAATTTCCAAGTCCTAATTCTCTGTATTCCGTGTTTGGTACTTACTAGAATTATCTACAAATATCAACGGTTCTTTAAACAGACATTTTGCTTACTCAATCCTCTCTGTTGTTGTGTTGTGTTTCAAGTTCACGATTGCCGTATAAGTCTTGAAATCTTGCTCGTCAAGTGCATCGGTTTTAGTTGTCAGCTTTGTCACATAATATCTAGACTACTAGATTGAGCCATTATGTCTGCAACAAGAACTAGAACACGTACCAGTTTGACAAGAAAACGTGTGCGTTCTCTTTCTCCCGACAGACCTGCTTTTCGGAGTCCCTCATCTCGAAGGACCCGTAGTCCAACCGAACATCCAGGTTTCATGACTCCTGGAAGAAGATTAGGATCAAATAACGGTGATAATAGACCAAACTCACCGTCTAATGCTTCTGATCCTCGCTCGCCCCGAGCTTCTCCCCGCCCTACTCTTCCCTTTGCTGTCCCCGATACCCCGACCTCCTCAAGAATTCCTTCAAGCCCACCTCTTCAAAATATCACAAACCATCCCGAGACGTATTCTCCTAGATCTAGTCCACCAGAGAGGCCTCGAGGTGAATCTCCTGAACGATTATTTGAAGATCATAGACGTCAGCCTCAAACCAATAATGAATCAGAGCAGGCCTACCCGACCCCTTCAACGAATGATGATCCGCCATCAAGCCCCCGACTTAGGCGTGCAAATGGCCATGAAGATCTACGTTCATCTGCATCGTCATCCAGCGGATTTTCTCCACCGGATAATATGCAGGTGAATGGGATCAATGTACCAACTACATCGCCAACAACGACTAGACAGTCGGGTTGGCGAACTGTGAGTGAGTTGCCGGCGTCAGTACAAGTTACGCCAGGAAGCTCTCGAAGAACATCGAATTGAGAGAACGTACCAGTATCACCTCAAACATTCCCTCCTTCTGGACAAGATCCCTACTTCCCAATGAACTCCCCTCTGTTCGAAAGGAATCCCTTCACAGGCAGGCCTATCTTCCATGAAGATGGTATCATTGAAGGACTGGAAAATAGGGTGTTAGTGTTACTTGAACGAATGAATTGCCCAGTAAGAGGGTATTCTTTAAGGACATATCTCGAATTAATCGAGGTTTGGGCAGAAATCGAGACCCGATTCTTACCCCAATATGTCCGTGAGTTTCGAGAGAGTCCTCAAAATCATGAGGATATGAGGGATATTGTTTCGTATGTCCATCATCCCGCAGTAAGTCGAGAATTGAGACAAATTACCGGGATCGAGACATTGAGAGGGTTTGAAAATTTGGTAGACTTACCAACCCGTCTTCGTTCGGTAGGTCGAGATTCTCGAGGAAGAAGAACCTTCCAGATGTATCCGCAGGGTCAAGGAACGAGAGATGAAGTGATCAGGGCTATAGAAAATAGAATTGAAGATTTTCTATTAGCTATGAGTTGCCCAGTTCGTCGACAGGATACAAACACGTACCTTGCCTTGTTCCAACAACTGTTGTACATGCCTGAAGAAGAATTACCGATGTATGCCTTGGAGTACTTGTCGAATCGAACAAATCGAGCTGAACTGACATTTTTTGTTCAGTATTTTGCACGACATGAGATTCGGGCGATTTTAAGAGACTTACCGGGATATCAAGAGATTCAACGAGCAGACAGTCTGACTTACAATCTGTGTTCCCGATCTCCGACACCGGAAGTGGTTGGAAACGCCGGCAACCGTTCTGAGGACCACTACGATGCGTGAAGAAGACGGTATTTGCTGGGGCTAATTACTCATGAACGATATGTTGAAGAATTGAGAACAGGTGTCGTCGATCTTGATGATAGGAGTTATGCTGAACAGATAAGGACATTTCGTGAGCGAGAGGAACGAGAACAGAGAAGTGAATTTCCGCACCATCGCCCACACAATCCTGTCCTTTGTTCAACCACCACCGATTCCGAGCCCAGCCCAGCCCAGCCATCCTCAACGAGAGCTCTAGACGTTTGGGATCAGTTCGATCACCAAACATAAGAAATTTTGAGAGACGTCGTTCAATGAAAATTGAACGACCTCGAGAGCCAGATTTACTGAGCCCTCACTGATACGAACTGACGTTCTCGAGTTCGTATCACCCTCGACCCTCGTCTAGATATCCGGATGTAATTGACGTTTCGGACTTTGATACTAGTGACGAGGAATTCTTGTTACGCTCGACTCCTTGATCCGTTAACCATGATTGTGGTGTTCGTTTTGCTGCAACGCCAAGCTATCGAGAAGTTACACCAGCTGCCACTTCATCACGGCGAGCAGGCGATATTCGAGCTGCGGGATATCGACACACTCCACTCAGAGGACCGAGTTCCCCGTCATCGTCGGAGAATGAAGATGAAAATAGAGGTAATTTAAAAGGTAAGAAAATAAGGGATGATGACGCACCTAAGAACCCACAAAATCCTCCATCCAATAACGAGTCGTCCGACGATGTCCGTATCAAGATAGTGGAGACGAACAGTGAAGGAGAAGAGCTGACGCTTCTCGAGAGGAAGGTCGAAGGTGAAAGGCAAGAAGTGCCGGCTGGTTCAACCGCCAAGGCGCCAAAGTCCAAGCGTGGGAGTCAGTTGCCTGCGCTGGAATCTTCCATCAGCGCCCCGGATATTCCGCACTGTTCAAGCGCACAGCCACCTGTTCCCCCTTCCTCTTCAACCCATGATGCCTAGGGAAGCCAGCTCCAACTGAAGAACAGCTGACAGCTGTTGAACAGGCACACGAAGAGCTTTTGGAAAGTCAAGGGTATCAACCCGATGATTCAGATGATGATGCCTGAACGCACAATCAAACTCAAGAACTTCCAACTACTAGCCCAGTCCCTGGCGAAGTTTGGACTTTGCCAAGACCAAACACAACTCAGGGTAGTGTGGAGCCGTTGCAAGTACAATGGTCTAGTTGACTCCGAAAGTAGTGAATACAATTGAATTCGCTACATACAAGTATACAAATACAAAAGTTCTTATGATTTTCTATTCAACAGGGCGGCAAAACTTCATAACAATATTAGTTCAAATATATAGGAGCATCAGATTGAGACTTACCTAGGCATTGGAAGTGTCAGAAGAGCCGACGGTGGCAGTAGTGGAGTTGTTGGATCGAGCCCTAGTCAAAAAGGAGCGAACCGACGACGCGTTGACGCGAAAAGGCCGGTTGTCTTGCTGTTTCTGTATGGGACTTGAAGGTGATTAGTGGCTAACAATGAATTACAAGATTCGACTTACCGAAAACAGTCAACGAGGTCAAGAAGGTGTCGAGACCGAGAGCCGAGAGCGGCCTTATTGATTTCTTTCTCAACTGTGTTCTCTCCAAGACTACCGGAGATGTCCTGACTAGCCTCTTCGACCCGATGGAAGTATTGAACGGTGTCTTCGGCGAGATTGAGAGATCTACGAGCGGCGCTCGCCAACTCAGTGCTCTGGGTTTCTCCACTCAAACCGTTGGCACCCGGAACACCTGGAATGGCATTCAGCTTAGCGGATACCATGGACACTTCCCAGGTGAGTCAGCGAAGCATGCTTTGAATCTCAGGGAAGGCGTGTAGTGGGTTACCCCGACGATATTTCATAGCCTCACGGGCTACGGAAATCAAGTCCCTCTCGATCGTGATCTTCCTCCCCATTTACCTCAAGAATCCTCAAGTTCAAGGCTTGAGAATCAAGATGAAAGCAAGATCGAGGGTGATAGAGGAGATGAAAGCGACGAGCGGATGAAAAGATGGAAAGAGAAAGGAAAATGGAAAGCTGGTGAGTTGTCATCACCACCCGGAGGTTCTGGATCGAGAAATACAAGCTGGAGACGTAGCTCGAGAGCTAACGCAGGTGGAGGGTCGATTCCTGATGCCTTTTTACAGGCTCAAAATTTCCGGCAAGCGATGGCCGATGCGAACAAATCGGTTAGCCAGCCAGGACCCACATCTACAACTCATCCATCTCCCCGAGTTCCCCTAGCAAGACCCAGGGAAGATTCTGGCGGTAACGAAACCTCAGGCCCCCAGAATACAACTCCAAGTACCAGCCATAGAAGATTGGGCCTTTCACTTCCAACCCGTGTGGATACTGGTGCTGGAGAACCGACTCGTTTGAGAGATACAGTGGCGAACGGCCCAGTATCTTCAAGGGTTGACGTGGTAAATGACCTGCCAATGCCCTCGAGAGACATAGCGAACGGCTTGTCTCCATCTTCATTGCATAGAACACCTTTGGTGGGTTCAATCCCCTCAGGTGGTTTTGGTGGTTCTCCTCCAGGGTTGTCGCCACCATCGTCAAAGGGTGGCAAAGACGACGATAATGACGATGATAACCATTGCTTGACCAAGGTAAGCGGTCCAGCAGGTTCAGCACCGTCAGAATCGTCTGACGATTCAATTATAGGTCATACTGGATTGATGTCTACGACTTCAACTGATTCAATAATGGATTCGACCTCGTCCAGTACGACTTATTATTCATTTCCGTCCAACAACGATGACGACGGACCTCCAGTGGTGCCCTCAACAGGCCCTAACGTCTCTAACTCGCGATTTCTGGCGATAGGACTGCCTCCTCCACCACCACCACCGCCGTCTGGACCTCCTTCTGGATGGTACAATGACCCTGGACGGGGACCTACAGGCTACAGTTATGGTCAAGGTCCACCTCGACCGCCTCCCCCTCGTGGCTACGGCTATGGTTACGGTGCACCACCACCACCACCACCACCTCCTCCCACACCTAACGGCTTCAGTTTTGGAGCACCCCCACCGCTGCCTCCTCCTCCATTTGGTTTTGGCGGATACCTTCCACCTCCACCACCGCCTCCACCACCAGGCTTCTACTATGGCCCACCAGGCCCACCAGGACCTCCCGGCCCTCCAGTGTTGAATTTGTGGACTATAATTAGATCCCGGTATATCCGAAGTCCCGGTTCATACTTCCCGCCATTGATGTTATGCGGGACAATGCATTCACTATTGTTCTATTCGTCTATTGTTCACTATGCTCATATGTACAATTCCTATTTTCATCCCTTTATGGTAACTCTATTGTATCTGCATGTATATAAGCTCGTAGTTCTCTACTTGAATCTGCAGTGTGCTTGAGCTTCTACGTCTCGCCTCTAACTCTCTAAACTCCTCTCTGGTAAGTAGTAGTGTAGCCATGTTGTAGTCCTCTGCGCTAGGCGTCATGCCGGCTCATCATCCAGGACCACAAGGCCCCTCTGGCTCCTCGGGACGAGATTTAGTGCTCTCTACGATAAGTCATGAAGAAGATTCCAGACTGACCCGTGAAGCGGTGAATCGAGAATCGAAGCTGGAGATTAAGAAGCCTAGGGAGTTTGACGGCTCAAAACCTGATGAGTTTCGAGGATTCATCAGTGAGTGCATTCGGATGTTTATCGCGAAGCCTCACATTTACGTTTCGGATCAGGATAAGGTTCAGTTTGCGTCGTCGTACCTAGCTGGTGCAGCGGCTCGAACCTTTCAGAACTGGGCGGAAAGGGAGTTGAACAAAGGGGAGATACGCGCTGCCTTACATACATGGCGGGATTTTGTAGACGAAATGAGACGTTTGTTTGGCGTTCATGACGAGCAGCTTCAAGCTCAAGCCCTATTAGATCGCGTTATCCAACGCTTCGGCGAAACCTTCGCTGAATTTTTGGTGAGGTTTGAGGATGCCTCGTTGCTCACGCGGTACAATGAGTACGCGTTGAAGTGGCGTCTTATTGCACAGATCCGACAGGATCTTTGTGATCGTATCACCTACATCGGTGGTATCCCGGAGCATTACCGTTATGTAGTTGAAAGACTCCCCGAGATAGATGGGGCTCGTCAAGCTTTTGCGGACATAGGTCTTACAAACCGTCCAACGAGTTTGTATCAACCTACTTACCAGAACCAGGTTGCTTCAACATCTGCTAATCCCCCTTCGACAGCATTAGTTGTATCTAAAGGGAATAGGTCGGGCCCGCGAGTAAATCGTCGTCCCGAAACTGCCCAAGCCCGGGCTGCACAAGATTCGACTCCGGAACAACCTATGATGCGTATATCGCGTCCTTGACGCGAGAGAAGAATGGCCAACGGCCTTTGATCCAGGTGCGGAGGAACCGGCCATATTGGGAGAAATTGTACTAATCCACCAGTGGATAGTGTCCCTCCCGATACGGCCACAGGACGATTAGGGTACACAATGGAGGACCTACCTGCCGAGGCCGATATCTTTGCTTACGAATTTGACCAGAATGGAGATGCTCACCTTGTTGAGGATCCCGATACAGTTGAGGACGACTCAGAACGAGTTGACAACGCGTCGGGAAACGAGCATGGGACTCAAGACCTCGAGAAGGGGGAGAACTGAGTCCGACTACTAGCCCGTCCCCTTCAAATTCTACAAAACCTCAAAACTCAAACTTTTCTCGAAATGATGGCCTGAATTGCATTTCCTTACGATCAGCTATCACCTCAACACGACCATCCTCCCTCTCGAATCTCGAACGGGTATCTATTTCTTCATGTTCGAACGACGCTTTTATCATACAATCTCATTTATGATCTCGTGAGAATCCAGTCCTCCCCTCCTTAAATGATTGTGGTGCTTCTCGACTTTTCATTGATGAATAAGAAGCCCGTCAAAACCTCCTGTTCGTTAGAGAACTCCCAAGAGCTGTAGCTCTAACACTATTCGATGGACAGGACACCTCGGCTGGACTCATCACCCACGCTCTTTACGCTGACATCGTCTTTGATGATGGTACTATACACTCGGGCGAGGAGTTCCTTATCACTCGCCTCCATCCCTCAGCAAAACTCGTACTAGGTTTACCCTGGTTGCGGAAGTATAACCCTCCAATAGACTGGAAAGAGCTCACGGTTTCGCTCAATGGCTCAGAACGATTAGCAGCTACGCTTAGCCGTGATGTTAAGTTCTCGTTACACAATGAGCCTATGGCCATTCCCTCAATCCCCTCCGAAGGAATCCAATTTTTAGGAGCTCAAAACTTCCTGCAAATGGTTGAAAAAGAGGGATGTGACGCGTACCTTCTTGGTATTTGCCCATACTCACCTCCTCCTTTTTCTCCATGGCTGGCGGCTGCTGAGATTCAAGAAACAATACGCTCAAGCGGACTCATGACCCCCGAGGAGCGATCCAAGTTTGAAAAAGTCGTTCCAACTCACTACCATGGTTTTGTGAGAGTCTTTTCGGCACTCGAGGCTCAGAATATGCCTCCACATCGTTCGTACGACATGTGCATAGATACCGTCAACAATGAGTATCCACCAATAGGTCGGATCTACAATATGTCCGAAACAGAACTTCAGGCCCTCAAGACCCATATTGACGAGATGCTTGATAAAGGGTTTATTCGCCCCTCTAACTCGCCAATAGGAGCGCCCGTTCTATTTGCAAAAAAGAAGGATGGCACGTTACGTTTGTGTATCAATTATCGAGCGTTGAATCGACTCACGAAACGAAACACTTACCCCATTCCTCTCATCGGCACGTTCATTGACAGGCTTCGTAAATCCACCATCTATACTAAATTGGACTTACGCGCTGGCTACTACAATGTTCGAGTAGCAGAGGGCCACAAATGGAAGACGGCGTTCAGGACAAGGTATGGAGCTTTCGAATACTTAGTGATGCCGTTTGGTCTCACTAACGCTCCTTCAGTTTTCCAGCAGTTCATGAACGAACTGTTTCACGATATGGTAGATGTGAACGTCATTGTTTACTTAGATGACATTCTCATCTACTTGGAGAACGGGCAGGACCATATCCGCGATGTCAGTGAAGTACTACGACGGTTGGAGAAGAACGACTTACATCTTAAGCCCGAAAAGTGTGAGTTTCACACTGTTTCTGTTGAATACCTAGGGGTCATTGTCTCACCTTCAGGTATCAAGATGGATCCAAAGAAGGTACAGGTGATCCAAGACTGGCCCGTACTGACCACCGTCAAGGAAGTTCAATCCTTCCTGGGGTTTGCAAACTTTTATAGACGATTCATCGATAATTATTCGGGCATCGTCAAGCCCCTCACTACGCTCACGTCGAAGAAAAAGGAATGGGATTGGTCTCCCGAATGCCAAGGAGTGTTTGAGCTACTCAAACAGGCGTTTGTGGAAGCTCCTATCCTCCGACATTTCGATCCCTCGCTACCGATAGTGGTGGAAACAGATTCATCGGACTATGCCGTAGCCTCGATTATATCTCAGCCACATCCTAGTTCCCAAGAGCTTCATCCGGTAGCATTCTACGCTCGGAGCATGGCACCGGCAGAACTCAACTACGATATTTATGATAAAGAATTGCTTGCCATTGTAGAATCGTTCAGGCAATGGCGTGCGTACTTGGAAGGGTCTCGATTCACGATCCAGGTGTTCACTGATCACAATAACTTACAGTTTTTCACAACTACAAAGCAGTTGAGCCGTCGACAAGCTCGCTGGTCCGAATTTCCCTCGGGGTTCGACTTCTCGATCAATTACCGCCCAGGTCGTTTGGGTCTCAAACCTGACGCCCTTACGAGACGGTCAGACCGCCTGAGAAAGTAGGAGGTCCCTTTGATTCATAAACTACAAATACAAATACAAATACAAATTTTCTTTTCGACTCGATAGGGCAGCAAACTAAGTAAGGATATCAAAATTAGAAAAGGATGAGATTGGACCAAGACTCACTTAGGCGTCAGAAGTATCGGAAGACCCAACAGTAGCTGTGGTAGAATTGTTGGATTTCGCCCTTGTCAAAAAGGTGCGAACCGACGACGCGTTGACGCGAAAAGGCCGGCTGTCTTTCTTTTCCTGAGAAGGACTTGAGGGTGATTAGTCGCTAACAGCAAATAGTAGAGTTCGACTCACCGAAAACGGTCGACAAGGTCGAGTAGGTGACGAGAACGAGAACCCAAGGCTGCCTTATTGATTTCCTTCTCAACGGTGTTCTCACCAAGGCTCCCAAATATTCCCCGACTAGCCTCTTCAACACGGTGAATGTACCAAACAGTGTCCTCAGCGAGAGTAAGGGAACGGCAAGCGGCACTTGCCAACTCAGCAGTCTGGGTTTCCCCACTCAAACCATAGGCTCCGAGGACTCCAGGGATGCTGTTCAACTTGAAAGATACCAACGACCTCGACGCCAAGATCCTACAACCGCAGTGTTGGAGTTAGTATCTGCGAAATTAGAAGCTGCCGGGCTTCTTTGGAAGATGGAATAAACTAGCTGACTGAATTGTTTGGCTACGTGACTCAATGGCGAGCTTACCCACTAACAGAAACCCTTGCCCAGGGCTTCTAGAGCGCACACCCCAGTGGAGTAAACTCCACCCTCAAGAGGAGGGTAATGTCATGAGTCACGACAACATGACATCCTAAATACTGAATTTCCACACATCCGAGGCTCAGAAGTCGTGCTGACAAGATGCCTGCTGACGCTCGGGACATATCCGAGCTCTGGAGTTACAAAAAGCGGACGGGTAGCCAAGAAAAAATATTAAAATCTGGCGCAGTATCCCCAATTGATTCCCATCCCGGGGAGCTATTAATTTTTCCAGATAGACGTTGAGTTGAATGACGGTAAAACGTACCGTGCAGTTAGTGCTACGGGTACCCTGCCGTTTAGTCAATTGTACCCTGCCGTTTGAGAGCACGTGAGCTGCAGTTGAGATGGCCCATCAATTAACTGCTTTAACTGCTCCCCCCATCATTCAACTGCAGAGGTATGTAGATACCACCCGCAAACAGTGAGTCGAATTGGTATACTATCACCTCTCGCAACAGTACAGCTGATGTGTACTGTGTATCTCGGTAGTATCTGGAAACCGTTGTGATGTTGAGCGGGGTAGTTAATCATTTCCACTGGATCTCAGTCGACGATGACGCGGCTTGATTCTGTTAGTACTTGGATACTATTCAATGCTGGCGGATCAGTGGTAACGAAAGGCTGCTCGAGAGCGAATACTGGTCAGTCAATCTCGAGAGCTCTTACTGCCATCATGTACTCACCGATGCTTTTTAGGGACGATATGGACGCCTCTGGGCACGGCTATATTGACAGTGGACGTTCAAGAAGGACTAGGCAAGGGTTAACGTGAAATCCATCCCGACATGATGTACTGACGGTGGCTCATGCAGGTGGTAGTCAGATACTATCCAGCAAAAGGGCTGTCTGAACAGTTCTACAGTGCTACCGGCGCCGGGCCGGCTCTGGGCAGCAGGGATCAAGATACTACTCGAATAATGTTGGGTGTGAGTGGTAGCAGGATCCTACTTAGTAGTGCTGGGGGCGGTATTTGGATACTGCCTGACGAGAGGTACGTACGAATGGTTCTCCAGTGCTACTGACGCTGGGCCGGCTCTGGGCAAGAGGAATCAGAATACTACTCAAATAATGCTGGGTTGGCATACTATCACCTCTCGCAATGGTACAGCTGACGTATACTAACTCAGTAGTATTGAGATACCATTGCGGGGCAGTAAGTTAATTCTTTTGGGTCTCGATGACACGGCTTAATTCAGCCAGCACCCAGATACTACTCGACAACGGCGGTTACTGGAGACTACTGAAGGAGTAACGAAGGAATACTTAAGAATGGTCACTGGTGCGTCAATCTGGATACCTCTGACGACCGATAGGTACCTACCGATGCTTTCTGGTGGGACAGATTTCAGCAAAGAGCTCTCAGGAGGAGCAGGGCGAGCTACATTGCGGAATATGCCTCGAGAATGAGGCGTTTACAGCAGCTCAGGCCGGTAGTCTACCTATACTACCCATCGACACGCCAAAACGTATGGTTAGTGAAAACCACTGAAGACGGACCGGCTGTGCCATGTGGTTAGCGAAGACTACTGAAGATTGGGCCTGCTGTGAGGAGTAACGAGGTACCACTCACGATTGGCGGTGATGGTGAGTCGAACGTGGTTACCTCTCGAGGATGAGGTACTGACGGGCGCTAATACAGGTAGTAAACAGGTGCTCCTCAACGACCCGCGCATATGAATGGTTGCCAGATACTACTGAAGCCTGCGAATGGTCAGGGGATTCTACTTGTCGTTGACTGCAGGTGAGTAGAATATGGATACCCCTCGGGAATGAGGTCCTTACCGCGGCTCCCGCGGTGATAAACAGGTTCTACCCACCAGCACGCCTACATGAGTGGTTACAGAAGACTACTGGAGACGGGCCGACACCAGTGAACTATTCGTGAGTCGAAAATGAATACCTCTCGGGATGAAGTACTTATGGGGCTACGCCGGTAGTGAACAGGCACCACCTAAAGACACCCCCGCACAATAGTTGGCGAGTACCAATGTCAATGGGCACGGGCTATGGTATAGACCCCGGCCCAACAGCAATACACCTCAGTTGAAGTTAATGAACCTCAGGGCTGGGCACAAATCCTCACAAATCACGATGGGGAGCAGCAATGGGGCAGGGCGTGCTCACATGGATAGTTAGCGAAGACTACTCGAGTTGAGCTGGCAGGCAAATGGTACTGGGATATGGCTCGAGGACAAGTTTCAGACCTGATATCGATCAGTCGGAAGACACCGGGATTTTTCATTACTCCTCTCTATCAATTTTCCCTTGATCCCCCTTGCCATGACCCTCGAAATTATCGTGTCAACTCAGGCGGCTCGCCAATATTCCTCCTTCATGGGCCATCTGCAGTCCGCTATCGACATCACAGACTTCGAAGAAGCCCATTTTGTTGTACAAAAATCCGACAGCACCCTGCCCCCCTTCAAAACCGTGGCCTGGCGGAACGTTCATGGAATCATAGCCTTGCTATGATTGGACAGCTTAGAAGCGCATACGATCTGTGGAAACTCACAGATATTGTTGAGCTTTCTCACTGCCTTCCGCTCCATCCACGGCCAAACCCACCGCTACAATCAGACGTGGGTCATGATTTATAGCTGGGGCTCCAATCCTCGCACTCAAGTGACCCGCACATTTGAGGCGTTGGATCGGGCTTACAATGCCCAATGTCATTTTGCGGACACACTCATTGAGGCTGTGGCAATCGTCAAGTCCGCCTGCACCAGTACGTGGTCTTACCTGTATCCTCCTGAATTGTGCTGATTCCAAATCACTTCGCCAGCCCTCATCTCAGTGATGTAAGCAAGCTTCTCCATTTTGTTGAAGCTATCTCGTTCTGATGTTTTCTAGTGCCAATCCAACGGCCGCAATGAAGCTGGACGAATACTCTCGAATGCTTGCTGTCATACCTGGTATGAATGACACTCGTATCCATATGGTTACTAGTCGGTACGGGAGTTTCACCAAATTATACAACACGTTTCAACGCCTGGAGAGCGAAGTCCGATCAGGCGGAGTGGCCCTCAACTCTGCCTTGGTGAGTCCAATCCAGATATAAGATCATTCTTGAATCAACTCACGAAATTCAGTTCTCTGAGGCAGGACCTACTCGTGGGTCTATAAAACGATGGGTCCATAACCTATACTACACGCTCATGGGCACTGATCCCAACCTCAAATTGTATTACGACTCCGACTAGATCTTTGTACCGAATGTTTCGC
Organism: Marasmius tenuissimus; assembly: GCA_029532415.1. NCBI lineage: Eukaryota > Fungi > Basidiomycota > Agaricomycetes > Agaricales > Marasmiaceae > Marasmius > Marasmius tenuissimus. The sequence continues at coordinate 5,499,942 of JAQOTA010000053.1, forward strand.
AGCGTAACGCTAGTTCAGAATTGAAATTGCCTTTTTCTGCAGACAAAAGTAATTATGATAGTTCGTTGTAAGTATTTTATTATGAGACGCAGATTCTGTTGGGGTGACTATCCTTTGTCAGACCAAAAACTCAAAGAAGATTGTAGCCGTACTCGAATTTGAGTGCTAAAGCGCTGAAGTTCGACATAGCAAAACTGGGCCACGCGCCCTACCACTCCACCTCACAGTCACTTGATCGCTCTGGAAGATTGTGGATAATGTAGCTTGAGATGATGACGTTCGCATGTTCAAGTTTGAGTGGCTGTGTGGTAATGCATTGCTACTTTCTCTTTGCCGCCATTCTCTTGATCTGCCTACGGTTCCAGATCGAGAAAAAGACCTTCGTATACAAAATCACCCGATTCTGCCTCATGTAGCTAACGGACTTCCTGATCCTTCCAAGCCCACTGTTTCTGCACTGAGCTGCGCTACTGTTCACTGCTCCCAAGTCCCCATCCACACCCATGTAGCTGGAGAGAAAGCACGCAGACCCACATTTGGAATGGCCAGCCTCATGGAACTGATCAATCAAAAACTGAGTATTCTTGAAGAACTCTGGCTCCCGTACCATACAGTACGAGGCCAGTGCGCAAGCGAAATCGTAAACGACACGGTCGGGAGCCTTCTTCCACTGTGTGAGAAGTGTTGCGAACACATCATTTCTCCCTTCCGCCTTCGGGATGCAGTGAAATCCATAGCAAATGGTATGGGTGCACCAAGCGCACATGATCCCTCCGGTAAGCCGTTTCTGTCCATACTTGTTGTATAGCTTGCAGCATCCTGACTTCTTTGCATCCTTCATACTCTCTTCAGGATTGCCGTCACCTCTCAATCTCGGATATAGAGGTCGGTCCTGGATCTTCGGTAGACTGTAGTAACATCCCGTCGGTGAACCATCAGCATTCCCCTTCCCATACGACTCACAAGCACGCACCAATTTCCAATCCTCCTCCTTGTTTACAGACTGAGGAAGCTCAATAGCATGATGACAGGTCAGGTGGCTAAAAATGTCTGTCGTTCTCCAGTACATCCATTGACACACTTGTATCAGATCCTCTGGATACTTCTGGTTGAACTTTAGCTCGGCCTCCAACACGTTATACAGCGCCGGTATATCCACAAGCCTTGTGGCATTCTCCCAGTCGGGTTTGCATAGGAACCCACCCAATGCTGCGAGGCTCTTGACGCTTATCATCTGAGTGGCGTACTTGTCGGCTGCTATCTGCAGCAAGGGTTTAGGAGTACTCAGACATGGGAGACGAACCTCACCTGCTCTAGTAGCACACCATAGCGCTGCTTGAGGGTGGGTTGGATCTTTGCCTTGGGACCAAGCACTCTCTCAAACAGAACTGCGACATCCAGTGCGATTTCTTGCAGTCGCTTTGCTAACACATCGAACCCCTCCTCTCTCGTATTATCCTCATCTCCTTCTTCGTCGTCTTCCTTACCTCCTCTATCCTTACCCTGGATCCATCGCTTCATTGGACGCCGTATCGAGACCTTGGAACCTTCCTGCACTAGTTGAGGCTTGACGGGATAAACCCGCTGCCTCTCGATTGCGGCTGGGCCTGTGAATGTTGGAGGCCGTAGGGAATCCTGAAGATGCTTCTTCCCGAATGCCAGCGTTACGCCATCAAAGATCACACAATTTGGCTCCTCGGCGCATCGCGGGCACGTCATATCCCTCGTAAAGTCTTGTATGCTGGCGTAGGCAAACCAAACCGATCGAAACAAATCTTCCTTCACGAACTTCGAGCCTCTGGCCCGGTACACCCGCTCGATGGTTTCCACAAACGAAACAAATGGCGTTTCTGAGCTGGTGAACCGGCTGGTATACTCGTCAAGCAGTCCATGCGTAAACAATACGGAGTTGTTGTAGTTGAACAGCCCGATCGTCCGCGTTTCCGGGCCAATGAAACAATGCTTCACATGTTGGCAGTTTGGACAAGGCGTGACTTCGATCTCCCTGGTAAGTTCTTCTACCAAAGTGTACACCTTGAATGTCTTGATTATCCTCTCACCTAGTGGCTTCGAGTCTGTGAACCGAAGACCACACATAGATTGAGCTGGACCGTCCATTTCGATGGAGTCCGGGATATTGGCCGTTGCAGACGGCCGAACATAATGCTTGATATCCGTGTCCAATTGAGCCCACTCAGGAGGGAGCACCGGAAGGAAGGAAGTGGCCACCTCCTTGTGCTGTACGTTGCTTCGACCATCGACTGTCGCACCGTGTGAGTGTCAAATCATGTAGGTCATCAGCTTCTTTATCCTCACCCAACATAAAGTCCTCTGCATTATCAGGATCCCCGATTCCTTGATCATCAACTACCGATTCCCTTCCATACACCATATCCATGAAGTTCTCGGCCACGCTCTGGTGAGAACAGCTTCCTGCACATTTTGAACACTTCCAGGCCCCCACACCCGTGTCTGGTCCAACGTATGTCACAATGGCCCGACTCGAAATCTTGATTCGATCTGGGCATCCAATGGCAACCGAGAAACTGTTCACCCAGAAAGGCCTGCTTTCTGTCTCGCTGTGCAGTTCTCGCCAAAACCATACAACCCGTCTGTCTGCATAAATTGGAAGCATCATCTTGTGTCACAGGGTTGAATTCCCTGACCCAGATCTTAACTCACCTTGAAATATCATTTCCTCCTGCTCTTTATAGTGCTCCTCACGGAATTCGAGATAAGTTTGAGTGTGTACGCATTGGTTTAGAAGCGTTCCATTGGGACATGTGCATGCCATTCGAACTTCCTCTCCATTCCGACAAGCCTCAAGATGGAACCATTTCTCCTGAAAACGTTGAGGGGTGCGGACCTTGAATAGCGTTACAGACGTACCGTGGCCTCTTTTTTTGTGGCGCTCCAGCCCTGTACCACGTATAGATGGGTTCCAATTCTAATGAACACGGCTCTCTCTGCCTGGTACTCCTCAATATAGGCCTCTAGGTCATCTTCGTCGCCTGTTCTCCGGCCCTCGAGGTCCTCGAAGCCCTGTTGCTCATCCAGAGCAGTCATGAACTCAGACGGTGGCGTGGAAAACCCGTTCAGTGACCCTTGGTTGCTTTCCGCTGCATTTTCGTGCGTTGCTACATCACGTTCGGAAAGCCTTCGATGTTTTTGAACGCCTCTCGCACCATCATTTCCTTTCTTCTTCCTTCTTTCTCTCCTATTCTTCGAGGGACTGTGGGTTGATATGTATTTGCTCACAAAATCATCCTCACCCTCGCATTGTTGCCAACGGTGTTTACTGGACTTGCGGAGGTCTCCTTCTGGGAAAGTAAAGAGAAGATCCGGCACGTTTTGATTCTTCTTCACGGAGGGCCCACCCAGACTGCCATTATCCCACCAGTCCAGCTGTTCCAATGCCTTCCCCCATGTTCCTGACTTGGAATTGCCATCCAACCTATCGGAGCAATTTGCTGGGTGTTTCATTGAGGGTGTTGCTTACAAAACCATGGCATCGGTATCGGACGGTCAAGAGGACTCCGTGAATAATCAGGATACCATCGACATCCTGTAGCACAGTGATACCACTGCTCCTCCAGCTAACCCCACCCAACCGTATGGAACTCCGGAACCTTTCCGAAGAAGTATAAATTCGGTGCAATTATTTTTTTCCATTGCAAACATCACCCACTCGTTGCCCACCTGTTCCTCCATGACTACTTCTCCTACTCAACCCGTGCGCTCGTCCCCTCGTAAGCGCACCCCTACATCTCGGCTTGAGGCTGCCAGAGAGGCGAACATGCAACAAGCAAAGAAGCAAAGGGGTCCTCGCCACTGCAAGCGCTGTCCTGGTCCACCCTTTCCCTTACAGAAAGATTGTACCGTGCATTCCGCCCGCGCTTTAGCGCGTGCACGGAACGCTGGTACGGATTCTGACTCTCAAGGCCCTCAGCCAGCCAGTCCAACGGTGTGTTTCGTATCGAACAGGTTCACTCCTTCATCTCAATCTCTTCGTTCAGATCCCCTCACCTTCACATCATCAAAGCTCACCAGGTACAGCCTGTTTTTCTGACCTCGAATGCCTTGCTCCGCATTTCATCGCTGTCAGATTTGACCGTGGACGAGCGGCCAATAACACCAATAGAGCCCAGGCCTGCTGTAGACGCGTTGCCGCTGCATGAACACGATGGTAAGAGAGTTCTGAATACAATGAGTCGTTCATCTCGTGATCGCCGTTGGTTTACAGGACTCGCCCCTCGTTATGGTTCTTTGACACCAGATGGAGACCAGCCCTTTGCACTTGCACCAATCCACCCTCAGCATGCACGCTACCAGTGAGTTTCACTCTCACCAATTGTGCATCCTCCCAATCCAACGGATAGGCGCACAGTACTGGAGGCGTTGCACGCCCAAATGGCTATGTCGCAGGGTATGACGTGTATTTCCTTTTGCTCTCTGCTCTGTTATTTATGATGTCTCCGATAACCAGCTAGTCCGTTGCCAAGTCACCCACTGACCGAGGATCAAGCCGCCAATGGTGAACACGCACCGTTGCCACCATCGTCGCCATCCCCGCATGCTTCAAGCCCAAGCTTGAGCCGCAGCTCAAGCCCGAGCCCGCAAGCCATTTCAAAAAGGTCTCACATATCTCGTACATACAAAAATGGCAAGCGTCTCCGTCCTACGCGAGCCAACCCACATTACGGCCTGCTGGTCGCGAAGAAGGGAGACAAGGACTACTGTAAGCGACTCATCTGAAGTGTCTTTGACCACACTGACCCATGTCTTCCAGCAATTGTGAGGTCGGGACGACTGTTCGGCCCAATGACAGAAGGCAAAGTCACCCAGCATTTTGTTGAGTGTATGGACTGTATACTGATCTTGGTAAGTCTCGATTCTGATCCATTGAGCCCGATTTCCTCAATTCAGTGGATCACTTTAGTGCGAATGTGTCCACGATGAGACTGGTTGTTGGCTTCAGGTCTCAGCTGGTCACCCAAACTCTCGCGGCGAGCATATACACTGGGAGTCACCTTCTTTCGAAGGAGACACGCCCGATATGGTGTTTGAAAGATTGAACGCGCTCATGAAAACAATTTACTCGACATTGAAGACAGCATGCCGCCAAGATATCGCTAGTGTGGAGTTTCAGGCCGCCCAATGCCTTCGTCAACGAGACGAGGCGAACCAGCGCGTCAAGGAGCAGCAGAACATTCTCAGTCAGCTGGCTCTCTATCTCACGACCCAGGGCACGAGCATTGAGCAGATATGGGGGAACGGGAGCCAGGGTGGTTCAACTATGCCCACTTCTGGTGGTCGGTAGGCTGCTCAATTTGCGTAACGTTTATACCTCATGAAATCTTCAAAAAATGTAATTTGTTTACGAGTCCATATTTGACCTGCAATTTTTTGCAATCAATATCATAATCAATCAAATGAAACCTGCCCCCCTGCCCCCCCCCCCCAAAAAATGACGCCTTTTGACGGCTTTGTGGGCCCTTCGCAACTCAAAATGGTTCGGGACCCTGTTCTGAGCAAGTTCTTCATCGAATACAGCAGCAGCCCCATCGGGAAGTGGCTCCGTCCACTAGTTGGTGCTCACATGGTCCTTCAGATTATTGAAAGAGAAATTCCAAAAGAGCATAACCATACAAAGGTGATATGTTTGGCCAGCTACGCGTCGTAATATATATCATCCAACAACATTCAGATATATGTGAATTCTCCCTCGGGCAGATTACGAAACACAGAAGCAACCAGGACACAGAAGTTCTCTACGCTCGTAGCGGCATTGTAAAGCCCGATGAGTATCCCCACATTTTCCTGTGGGTATCCGTACAACGTGAAGTACTGACGGGCTTGATGGCTAATTGAAGATACCAACTCTACATTCTCACCCCTCGATGGAATGGGTGGAGGGGCATCGACATCAGTCGTTGAGCCTGGCGACGAAGATGTGAATTTCAGTCGAGTCCGTAGAAATGGCTTCAACAACGCACCATTACTACTCACAGACGACGTCTTCTGTACCACAGCGTTAGACCCAGTCTGTTTTGGGGTCCGAGGAGCTTGTGCTGCATGAAGGGGAGAATGAATCAGCGATGGGGAGACCGCGGTTCCTATACGTGTGGTCATTCTCTTTGGGGTTGTCGGTGGCACTTCATGACGGTTCGTGGCCGGAGAGACGGAAGTTGGAGTTACAGTAGCGGAACGTGTGCTGGTACAGGGAAGAACGGGAGGAGGAAATTGGCTTGCAGGCAAAAACTCTTGTCCAAGAAGGTCGATCTGGTGATTTTTGCCCTGCGTGATCATCCCAAAGAACGCCCCAGCAAAAGAGGAGTACTGTTGGGATCGTGCGGATCGGATAGGGATAAGATAAGATATGGGATTTTATATGCTGTCGGATAGATGGATAGGAAAGAGATAAGATGAAGGAGTGTGGGAGCAACAGATCTAGAGCAGACAGTAGCTGAAGGTTTCGCCAACAGCACCATGAACTGAGCTGTCCTTCTACTAGACTAAGAGGACAAGTTGCGAGAGAGAAGGAAAGACATTAGAGTCATGATGGGAAAGTATCCAGGTGAATCCTGGTTGATTCTGGTGATTTCGAGTCTAAAGATACAGGATAGAAGTATAGAGCTTATATAGGGTTATAGTAAATGAATGAATCATAAGTGAGTCAAGTGCGGGAAAGGTTGATGTATCATATGGAAGTCAAACACGGAAGGAATGGTACCGGAAGGGAAATGAACCGGAAATGAATATGTGCGTGATGGAATGAAGATATGAATAGAATAAGTGAGCGTGGGAATATCTCGGAAGTCGGAGATAAGTAAGTCAGAATAAGTCAGAATGAAGAATGGAAGTGGTCCCGGAAGCGGAGGCGGAAGTGGCGCAGGTTCCAGGGATGGACTTGGTGCGAGAGACTGAAGTGCGGAAGTGAAGGTTGAGTGCCGAGGATGGAATAGTGTTGGAATGGACTAGAATAATAGCCCGGAAGTACCCGGAATGGGTCTGGAAGTGATGTGACTAGCCAAGCGTGATGTGACCAGGTGAGATAGACCAGGGTAAGGTGCATGGATGTAACAAGTACATATAGACCCGTGGGGCGCTGAGACGCGCTGTGGATGCATCCCAGGTGCTTTGAGCGGCGTCACTAAAGAGGGTGGTGCCTACAGCGTCAATGGATGTGGCGATAACCAGAAAGATTTAACTCACTGATCGTAAAGCACCGCGGTGTCCTTTGCAATCAAAAACGCCCAGAAAGTACCAGTGCCATGTGTCTCCATGATCTCGCAAGCTTCCTGGAAGCTATCCAAAAATTGAAAACAGTTCATCAGCACATCCCTGTCTGAAATGGTTTTCAGCTCGTTGACAAGCAGCTGCAGAAGCTTCGAGATCTGGTGTGCTGCTGTTCTGGGGACTTGAATGACAACGGGAAGCCAATGAATCCCTCCACCTCCGCCCCCAGGAACAAAAGGACTGGAAAAGAGTCATCAGGCACGCTCTTGATACAACATAGTGGACATACCATTGCGGATAGATGCCTGGAGAATAGCGGGTTGCGGTCGGAGTTTGAACCTTCGGAACGAATGGATCAGCGTCGTCGGGCCAAAGAAATATGTAGCAGAATTCATGGGAGGAGCTTTGAGCCATTGGGACAACGAGGTAGAAGAAGGAAACCAAAGTTTTGCTTTTGTTCGAATACCACACAAGTACCACACAAGTGCTGACCGGCATTTGATTTGGTCATATGACCGCGTTGATTGTCCCCACGGTCTAGGCCCTGTTGGCGTTGCCCCGTTTCCTCTTTCCACCACCAACGTTTGAGATTATAGGTGTGTAAACACTTTTATTTTTGCACTCTCTATAGGTTTATATCTCTGTAAATACTGATCAAAGGCTCAGAGCGTTGCACCAACCTGACCCAAAGCGATACTCGAGCCCAGGAATTGGCAGGTGGTCCGGTTGCATGCAATCTTTCTGATGTCCTCCAGAGTCCAGGGCCGAAATTTCATATTCTCTTCCCCACTTGTTGTCCATCTTATACCTTTCTATACCTGACCGTCACCTTTGCAGATACAGATCATGGAAAAACTTGCACCCGGTTCAATAACACCATATCTCATCCCTAACTTCAATCTTTCTTCCCTACTCATCCACGCCATGAAACGCAACGGCGACGAAGAGCCACAGTCGGACATTTCTTCTGTCCTCAGCAGTCCACCGCCATCTCCCAATCCTTGCGTGGTTTCACCAACCCACGATGACGCCGACGTGCCGCATATGGATCTTGATCTTGGTGATGGCTCCAAGCTGAAGACCGGACCCAAGGCACGCAGCAAGAAGAACTGAAAACAAAAGAGACAGCAGGAGAAGGAGGAGCAGGGCGCCGAGGGATACCATGTGCCACCTCCCTTGAGAAAGAAGCACGTCGGCAATGCCAAGTCGCAAGCCAGGAAAGTGGACGTTAATCTTGAAGAAATACGTGTATCAGAGAACGGCTTTACGGGCCACCACGCACAATACAGAACCAAGAAGCAATACACCCTTGAGGAGATGGTTGGCCCCGAATCGAAGTTCAAGTTTGACTTGATCAAATGGGATGGAACGTGAGTCTCTGTTTGATGGATTCACGTTATTGTCGTTCCTGGAAATCTGTTCTTATCAATAGTACGACAATCCCGTTTATTGACGAGGAAGATCGCGTCGTGTTGATGTGTGTAGGCTACCCGAACAACAGACTTTGGATGTCAGTCCCACAGCGATTGGCCGTGAATGTTGAACAAAGTCGAAAGAAAGTTTGGTTCAAGAAGAAGAACCGTCGCGGCCCTTTCGGTGCTCTTCAGTCTGGCGTTTCGTTTGGAATGGGGATGAAGGCACGTGTAATCTCTTTACACCATGGGTATCCACTGGCTAAACGTTTTTTGATTCCCTTTGATCCCCAGAAACCAGCCGTTCACCGCCAAAGCTCCATCGCCAATCATCAAGCCATACAATCTCTTCTCAAAGACAGTGACCTCATTTGCATTGCATCCTTGCAATCTAGCCACTTTGAGACATGGTCCCCAACCCTTTATGGCTCCTACGCACAGAACAAGCGCGACCTTGTCGCCCATGATGCAAGCCTGCTCTGAAATTTCTCAAGCAGCATATTTGCTGCCATCACAATCAATTTTGGGCCTCACACTGTCTCGATCGATCATACAGACTACCACAACCGTTGTGATGGTTTCTGCGCGATCACTCCACTCTCACCCCCAACGGGGGGCTATGACTATTGTTGTGGGGGACATTTGATTGTCTGGGACTTGAAGATCGTCATCGAATTCCCACCCGGCACAACGATTCTGCTTCCTTCAGCCATCTTCCGCCATTCGAACGTGGCGATTGGGAAGAGCGAGAAGCGGTACTCAATCACCCAATACAGTGCAGGCTCTCTGTTCCGGTGGGTGGAGCACGGCTTCCAGCTCGAGGATTCGTTCTATGACTCCCTTACTCCCGACGAGTTGGAGCTGGAACGAAGGAAAGACGATGGTCGATGGGAACAGGCACTGAACAACTTCTTGAAGCTCTCAAAGCTCTTGAAGCTCTAGACTCTCAGGGAACTTCGTAGTTTCTTGTAAACATTCCTTGTAGTTCATAAATTTACCATCATGGCCCCATCTTCCTGCTTGTTATCAGTTCGAATTTTTTGTTCTTTCATGTTTTGATATATCTGTTGTGGGGCTGGGATTTCTTGCTCGCGTCGACGTAGAAGTACAAAGATGTAGAACAAACTTACAGGAAGGAACGTTGACTTAAGCGCCACTTGAAAGTTGAGGCCACATGGAATAAGATCGGTGAGTGGAGGTGATACTCCCTCACCATCATCCTCAGAGCACTCGCTTCCTACTGTTTCCAGCGTCCAAGCGTCACCCGTCCTGTCCAATCGTTTTCTTGCTCTTGACTTACCTCCCTCCAGTCCTCCCTCCGATTTCTACACAAATCCTTACTACGATTACGGCAGCCACAAAAAGGAGAGATACTCGAAGGTTTTCTCTACGAGAAAAACGGATATCGTGGGCACGGAAACAGAGACAGTTCATGGGAGAACTGAGGAAATCGATGATAGAGTAGATTTATTCGAGAGGGTCAAAGTGGCAGAAGTATCGAGCGTGGGGGGGAAGGAGCCCAATACAGGTTTGCGGAGAAACGACGAGGCGCAGCGAGGGCAACTGGGTGGGTACGAACTACATCCCTAGGTCGGCTGCTTGACTGATGTTGTCTCTACAGAGGATGCTGCATGCATAAAGGAACTCGAGCATGGCCGCAAGAATTCGAAGGCATACTACTGGAGGCATGTCGACGAACGAAGGCGAAAAGCTAATGCACAAAAGCAGCGGTGAGTTGCAAGCATACTTTCGATGTGATCTTGATCATTCATGCACGGTATAGCTTTTGCGACTCTCTCGAAGGCCTTCCACCTGCTCTCCGAAAGCAAAAGGTAGAGGACGCTCGTGCAAAACAACGAGAGTATGCTCGTTGCAGTAGGGAGCGAAAGGCCGCAATGCAACAAACCAGTGCTTCTACTCCCTCTCCCACCAAATCCACCACCAAACCCTCCACTCCTTCGCGGATCAAGTCCTCAAAAGCAGGGCCCGGCGAAAGGGCTGAGAAGACATCAGTGACTCCCAAGTCTTCGGGAGGATCTTCCCTCAAGGCCACCCCGAAGCAAAACCTCATCGAGACTGAGCGCCAGAGGAAGAAGCATCAGACAAAACAACGGTGAGCTGAAGTAGATTTTAGTTTCGACGGCAATTAACTTCTCAACTGACAGGAAGCCGCAAAGCAAGCAGGCTGATCCACCTCAAATACCCAGCACTAAACCACCGCGCATAGTTCTCCCTTGGTGGGTTTAATCGAATCGATTTTCTCCATCGAATATGTACAATGGTTCTGTACTATAGCGCTCTGTAATGTCGAAGTAAGAACGTACCCAATAGAGCATATGAAGACAGAACTTACCTGAGCCTCTGAAGAACCGTTGACCCAGGTCGACCCTCAGTCGTTGACCTTCATGGATCTGCTTCTGATCGGTCCAAGATCAGACCCTGAACAAAAGGGATCAAAATCGCCTCTTTCATCGGATCTCTTGCTGGTCCGAATCAACGGTATCGGCGGATTGATGAGCTCACCACCCTGCAGGTCAAGGTGGGAGTCGATTGGGGGGGAGGGGAAGAGGGGGGGAGCTGGGACGAGGTTGTAATGGATAGGGACAGATGTGCCGTCCGACTTGAGAGGACACCGTTGAAGGCAAAGAAGTCCAAGAGGCACACGCCAACGCTAGAAGACCTGCACGTTTACAGACCTGAGACGGAAAGCCGTTGTCGCGGCAGGGCCAAAACATGAAAATCAAAAACAAATTCGAAAAATAAAGGAGTAAAATATGGACTTGTACCCCGTGGATACGCGCCCCCCCCCCCCCCCCCCCCTCTTTGCTGATTAAACTTATATACCACTCAGGTAGTCTGGGACTCATATACCACCCAGGTAGTCTTTTACCACAACCGTTGCCATGTCTGCCACCCACCTTCCCCAAGACAAAGACGTAGCTTTCGATGATTCGGGTGAGTCTCGAGCATGTATACGAGAAAACAAACGTTCGATTACGACTTTTTTCACAGTCATCAAAGACAAACTGGCAGTGCTTCGACCGCTGGAAGAGCAGCTGTACAACAGACAGAAGAAAATTGCCGGACCCGACAGACGAGTTCGCAGAGGAAATGAAGAAAGTCGAGTCGAAGATGACGCCCATAAAGATCGAGTATCATGCGCTGTGTCGTCAACGGGGTGAGTTGAAATCATTGCTTTTGAGAAAGCCATTGACATGTTGTGTGGTTTAGCGCAAGCCCGTAGATCAGCGCAGGCCAATTAACCTGGCAAGAAGGTTGGTGAGGGCCCCGTAGAGTCGGAACTGTCGAAGCTGTCGAGCCTTAGCAAGGACAGTGTTTTGTCTGAGAAGCAGGAGACTGGTAAAAAACAAGGCGTCAAACGACTCAAGGCCCCAGACTCAAAAACGATCCCGGGACCAGTCAACAAAAGAGGACGTCAACGTACGGGTGCGGCTGCTTCAGGTTCGAGGCAACCTACAACACAATCTGTGACTCAAGACAAGGGAGAATCGCAGGGTGCCAGTAGGATTGACTCGTACCTTACATTGGTCCAGCGTTTTGATTAACACCTCAGGTAACTTTGAGACCGAGGCACCGTCTCTTGTTGCGACTGCCATGGATACCACCTCGACAAATGACGGCACCGGGAATAAAGACGCCTCTGGTAAACTCAAGATCGAGGTCCCGACTTCCGTTGCGAGTGCCATCAGTACCATCCCGACGAAGGACGCCGCTGTGACCGAAGAGTCGGCATCTGACGCCCATGTCCCAAGCCCCGATGACCCAATGACGGGTATTGAGACCAGTGGGGAGCATACAATGGAGTTGTCACATGAGATTCAGTGTGAGCTCGTGTGATTTCTGGCAGACCGGATACATGCTTACTAGCCTTCTCATGAATCCGCAGTGGCGAGGGGCCCTACTTTCCAGCGAAACTCAGAGCCTCGGGCAGTCGAAGATATTAAATCACCAGCGGCGAGGGAGCCTGCTTGTCTCGACATTGGCCCTGCAGTGCAAGATGGACTACGTCAAGCTGCGTCAGTGACGCAAGAGTTTCTGTCTGCACCACGTAAGCCTATGTGCCTCCCTGCTCGACAAGATGCATGCTTACTCACTTCTTTAAATCTGCAGCAGAGTATGCCGCTTGACAACGCTCAGAGGCTCCGATGGTGTTTCACGAGACGCAGCTGCATCCAGAGCCCTGACAAGTGGATGAGTATAGCCATATCCCAAGCTCCGATTCCAACTTCAACAAAGCTCAGGACGGGCTGCTTCAATGTGTTGAACTGACGTGGACACCGCAGCCATCGTCTGCTGAATCTCCGGTGGTAAGGGAACCGGAACCTGACCGTCTCAACATAGGCACCCCTCTGCCTCCCGCTGTTTTACCGACCCAAGAAATGATACCTACCCAACGTGAGCCTGTGTACCTCCTGCCCGATGAAAGAGATGCTTACTCACCGCTTTCTTGAATCTATAGTGGGAATGGGTCCTGCTTTACCTGGCCCAGAAATTCCAATCTTTCAGTACGGAATGCAAATGCCTCTCGAGCTTCGACAAGGGAATGAGTATGGCCACACCCCAAGGTCCACCAATCCCAACATTCCCACCGCTCGTGATGGGTTGACTCCGCCTGTTAAACCAACAAAAGAGCCACTGTCTTCCAAACGTAAGCTTAGTCATGGTTCGACTGACGATACACAAGCTTAACGGCACTTCTCTCCATTCCACAGCGGCAGGGAAACCTGCTCCCTCCAGTGTCAACACTGCTCGAGAAACACCGCTCCAGCCATTTGAAAGGAGAAGGGAGTCGTCTTCCAAGAATGGTGAGTTCACATACACTTCATTCAACGGAGTAAACACTCACAAGCCTCCTCCCTGATTCATAGCGTTGAATGAACCTGCCGGCATTGGCCGGGGAGGTCCAGCAGTTCACCCTGGTGTCCATTCAGCCCAAGTACCTCAGCCAACAAACGTCTTGGCTCAAAGGTTCAACGATAACGCCATGATGGGAACTGAGCCAAGCCCTTTGTTTGGGCAGGCCTTCACTCAGCATCCCGTTGAGGGGAACGGTGAAGTCGTCCAACAGAACCTCACAAGACAAGGCGGCGGCAAGGCTACTGAAATGACGTGTGAGTCGTACATTTGTTCCAAATAAGACTGATATGGAAGATCAATTGTAGCCAACGACAGGGATGGCGCTGCTGGAGCGACTGTGGGGACAGTTGACCGTGAGTAAAGGTGTGATATCATGGAGTCCTTCTAACAAACGCACTGAGTAGCGATGACTGCTTCAATGGATATAGGTACCCTAGGGGAAAGTGAGTAATCTGTAGTTTGGATGAAAATCGGCAGGAAGAACTGACATTTGTGACTGGGAACAGGGACACAGGACGACAAGGCGATGGAGGCAGAAAGTAAGTTCTTCCAATCGCTGTCAGTCAAGAGAAACAACTTCACAGAAATGGATAGTCCATGCCTGGCACAGGCTCCGGGAATTCCTGAACAATCCTGATGGAGTCGACACTCATCTTGACGATGCGGCAAGAGCACATATCCGCGTGAGTGTATTTCACTTACCCGAGGCAGCAACTGCATGCTACGACAGTGCCAGAGACTCTCTCGTGACTCGCAAGGGAGTGATCAAGTGCATCTATCACCATAAATTGGATAAATCCAGCAAGATCAACGATCAGGACTCACCAATGAACGAGATGACGGGAGTTCCGTTGCGGGGTGCGCCCTCAGGAAAAGGTAAAGGAGACTCAAAGCAGAAAGGCGGTGGGAGCATGTGGTCTTGCTTTGAGGTGCGCGTCGAGGGTGGGGTCGAATACGCTCATTGCGGGTGTACGGTGCAGGACGCAGTATGGGGTCTGTACCTCTGGAAAAGGATGAGAATCAGCTATGGGGGTCGTACCCAGCTGTATATCGACACTGTTCCACCGACTCTTAAAATTCGTGGCTTCATGATCACTCTGCTCCAATTGGCAGGTATTGAGCTGAACAATGTTTGGCTGTACGAGCGAGTTGGAGCGAAGTACGTCCTTGTTCCAGAGGAACGACCGCTCCAAAGGCATATCGATAGGTTGCAGGGACGTTTGAGGGACCTTATCCTGGCCAGACCTTCTCCTTCCCCCACCCCTCTGACCATTGAGCAGTCGTTGTTGCTGTCGTTCCAGCAATGGAACGAAGAACTTGATGATGAGGCCGACGGTGAGGAAAACGGTGGTCCGGAGTTGGAGGAAGACGGTGGTTTGAGGTTGAAGGAAGAGCATAACGAGGGCTCTTGATCGTAGTACATTGCAGTGGGAGGCTTTCCAAAAATACGTACGTGTCGATACGCTGTCAATAGTTCTGTATTTCCTCTGGTAGATTTCGTTTTGTCGACTTGAGTCCAATGTGTAATCTGTTTGTTTGGATCCGTTGTGAGGTCTTGATCCCAAAATATTCAATAAGCCGTCCCTCTTCTCGTTGAGCTCCTTCGACGCGTTGTCAAACTTATCCGGACCCTCCCTGGCTTTCCTTCCTCATCCTTTCATCCCTAACGATTTTTTTCCCCTCGTCTTGTCCTTCATCTCATCTCTCTCTCTTCAATTTGAACATGACCAGTGAATTTGCAAGTTCGATGTCCAACATGCAAGTATTTCTGCCAATGATGATCTACATGAAAATGCTGATAGATTTGCTACTAGGAACATGTTCAACTCGGGCGGCCCTACATGGCGGACAATCGAAGACCTACCTACCGAACTTCTATGAGGGGTCATGAAGCTATTGAGGAACCAGTCGGTATTCATAGTGAATATAGAAGACGAGGAAGTAGAATGCTTGCTGGGGGATATCTGGAGATGGAGTCAGATTTCGAGAGTAACGCGAGCGATTGCATTCGACGAACCAACACTTTGGACCGACATCATGCTCATCTGTCCGTACAAACAACCCACTTCTCCCACCATGGCCACCATGAAGCCTCGACGTTACAACAGAGCACTGTCCCTCTTCAAACATTAACTGGAGAAGGCTGATGGGAGGCCATTAGATGTCGAGCTGGCGATTATACAAAGCAACGGCAAGCCAGAACCACGACACGTTCGAAAGCCTGCGGATACGAATCAGTTCCTAGAGGCACTGCGTAGTGCTCCAAGTCCGTGGAGATTGTTGCAATGGAAAGGGGGAGCCTTGTGGGGTAGGCCGTTTACCATGGCGGTGAATCTATTCACCGGAAAATTGCAACATGTTTCGACATTTGCCCTGGTTTATGACGTCGCCGACCCAGATATATTCAGCCAGGTGAACACCCTCGGAAGCCGGATGGGACAGCTTCGATCGTGTATGATTTGGCCGGGATACAATGAGTATGATGACGATGAACAACCCACCCTTCAGTACTTTCAACGAGCTATGCCATGGCATTGATTGGCACCAGGGCGAGTCTTCCAAGGGCTGTCGAATTGCGTCAGTGAGTTCTGGCTGCCATTCACCAACCTCACCAATCTTTCTATCGGTGCATGTGACGTGACTACAATCAGACTCGTGGCGTATTGTCCCAACCTCATCTCTCTCCAGGTCTTGCTTCTGCGGTGCGATGACTTGTCCACAGAACCTGGCACTCGAGTTCTCGACCGGCTCTGCGGAAGGACGAACGAGGTTATCAGACAGACAAACCTCCGCTCTCTCATGCTGGTCTTGACTGATCCCGAACCATGGTTGGCAAACGTCTTGTCCATCACCTCGTTCCCCGCACTCGAAGTCCTTGGTATCAGCTTTCCCGAATGGGAGGAGGAGAATGAGACCAACCAGCGCTACACGTTGTTGATGTTGGGGTTATTCTTGGAGACTTGCGGGACGCATGTGAAGGCCTGTGGGCTATTCCCTGCTCCTGAGCACCTGATCACGGGAGAGAGCGCCTCTGTTGGAAACGAAGCTGGAGAGCCTATGCACCCTGAAGACGTTTGACTGTGGTTACGATCCAGACTACCGGCTTGTGTAGAGATGGAATGGGACACAGAACTGGAGATGGAAGAGTGGGCAGAAGTCTGGAGAGAGAGAATGTTGGGTTGGCTTCCAGCAGAGGTGAAGTACTGACGCTTCTTGCTTCTGCTGTTTGGCTTTATTGTACTTTAGTGCCAAATATCTTTTTTGCTGTACTAAATTCGTAGAGAATTGCAACTTCAAACGATTCGACTTTTTGATCAGGAGCAAGACGCAAAGATAATGAGATGGTACTGCAAGGCCACCGAAGACTGCTGACAAAGTACAAGTTGAAACGCTGCGAGGCTCGAGCACAAATAGGATTGCGATACCATATAGAGCGCTACGAGCACGAATAGAAGTACAGAACTATACAATATGGCGGAATATGGTTGACACCCCCCTTTCAGATGGATCCAGCGGCATACGTTTTCTACTGGTTTCCCCTTGTCCACCTAACACTCAGCAGCGATGGAAAGCCAACCCAACAAAATTCTCCGGAGAATACTATTTGAGTCGGCAAATGGAGAATCCATCTCGATTGAGGCGTGTAGTGGCGAAGAGATAGGAAGGGGGATGGCAACCAGCTTTTGGAACGTATCCAGGAGATGGAGAGCGGTTGCTGAGAGTCTGCCTTTGTGGCATAGGCTAATCCTCACGCACCACCGCGACCTTGCACCAATACGGACCATGTTCGATGCTGCCTTCCTTGGAACGTGTTTGCAACTGGCGAGGCAAAGCAGAATGGATTTGGAGGTGACTCTGGAGGTTCAGGATAAGGATCTCTATGACAACGAGGGCGAGTTGCTCTGCAGAGCCCTGGAGTTCGTCGGAAAATGGGAGTGTAGATGGTCAGAATCCGCGTACGTGAGCCATGCTCGCGCCTCCTGCAACGTGTTATCGATGGTACTAGAAGACTTGCAGAAGTGGGGACAGTCGTGGCAACTCTTCAGCCTTGACCTACGTGACCTAAAGGAGGGCGGAGAAGCCTTGTTGATGGCGGAAATCTGCTGCAAAATTGGATTCATGCCGGCGCTGGATATCCTCAGACTGCGGATGGACGAGCTTCAACATGAAGGACCATGGGCGCGATACATTCCGACCTCGGTGGGCTGCAGGGCAAGATGGAATTGGGTGAAGGAATTGGAGGTGGATGGGAGCTCAACAGTGTGCTTGATGCTTCTCGCAATTTGTCCTTCCTTGGATTCAGCAACATTAACCCTGCAATACGAAGACGACAGGCAGCCAGGTCGAACAATCCATGCGGGTAGCCTAAGACAGCTGAAGGTTGATGTGGTTGACGGCGATGTAGTCCAGCTTTTCAAAAGGATGACTTCGCCAGGGTTGGAGTATCTGGAGGTGAATGTTGGGATGATGGAGTTCTTTGATGCACAGTCAGCGAGAACAATAGAAGATGCGGTAGTTGAATTTGTCTTGGGAGCGGACGGACCAGTGGAGGGGAAGTTTGCTGGTGCTTCGACAGCAGTATTCCAGGCGCTGAAAGAGAAGGGGCTATTGACATTTGATCTTGTCGAGAAGACGAAACATTGAAATGTAGACGACGTGCCACTCTCCCTGACTATCATGGTACCAACACCTTTTCCATGTTTTTCACCGGCAGCAACCCGTTACTAGCCCCAGTCGTCTTCACTAACCATTCGGCTGAGCGTGTGTTCAAGTAGGACCCGCTTACAACCTACCTCAACCCCATACAGCGCTGAATCCCGAGAGATAATAGCTTTCGACCCATTAGCGCGCCTACTCAAGTAGCACCATACTACCATCCAGGCCGAATGACGAAATCCGAGTAGTATTCTGCTGCCACCCAAAGTTGGCCTGGTTTCGGAAGTACTGCAGAACCATTTGTACGGGCCTTTCCGAGTTGAGTAGTATCCGATTACCACTTTACCACTTGCGTGAGCTGTCGTCAGCACGTCATCCCCGAGAGGTAATACCGTTCGACTCACCAGCACGTATGATCGAATAGCATCCCGCTACCACCTGTATCCAACACATCTTGAGTAGAAACCTATTACCATCCAGGCCCGACCTGAGTAGTCTTAGTAAACCAGTCGTATGGTCTTACCGTTGGGTAGTCCCTGTTTACTACCCACGCGAGCCATGGTAAGCATACAATTCCTGAGAGGTAATGATATGCGACTCACCACTGTGTACTCGGGTAGTCTCCCTTTACAACGCCAGTCCAATCCCATCCAACACCGAGGTCTTCTTTCTGTGACTACTTGAGTTTGCGTCCCAGTCGAATAAGAACCAAGAGTCACACTGCAGAAACCATTCGTATTGGGCGTGTTGTTGGGTAGGATCTGCTTACTACCTGCGTAAGCCGGGTACAGGGCGAGATTCCGAGAAGTAACCACGTTCGACTCGCCATTTGCATGTGCTCGATGAGCGGCTACCACTTGTACCCAGCCCATCTCGAGTGGAACCCCATTTCCACTCACAGCCGCTGCCCACAGCCAGCCCGGTTTCAGAAGTACTGGAGAACCATTCATGCGGGCCTTTTGTGAAGTGATATCTGATTATCATTCGTTGAGTGGCATTCGATTATCACCTGTGTAAGCGCTCACCATGTATTCTGTAACCCCAGCCCCTCTTGGACATTCGCTGTCGATATATTCGTACCCAGATTCCACCAAATGGTCCCCAAAAAACACCTGTGTGTACATGATGGTGGTGGTCAGACCTATCCAGATTGACTGACCAGCATTCATTCACTAGAGAACCATGCGTACCGGCCTGTAGTATCTGATTGCCACCTGAGTGAGCCAGAGCAGAACTCCAATACCACTCACAATCAGCCCGTCCCCAGTAGTCTTCGTTAACCATTGAGTTGAGGTTGTGTTCGAGTAGCATCCGCTTACTGCCGCACGGCGTTCCGAAAGGTATTCATGTTCGACCCATAAGCGCGTGTGCTTGAGTAGGATCCTGCTACCACCCGCACCCAACGTTATTCGAGTAGTATCTTGATTCCTCCTGCCCACAGCCGGCCCGGTTTCAGTAGCACTGGAGAACCATTCGTAAGTACCTTTCGTCGAGTAGTATCCGAATACCCACCCACACCCAACGTTATTCGAGTAGTATTCTGTTTCCTCCTGCCCAGAGCCGGTCCGGCGTCAGTAGCACTGGAGAACCATTTGTACGTACCCTTTGTCGAGCAGTATCCAAATACCGCCCCCAGCACTACTGAGTAGTATCTGAATACCCACTCACACACAACGTTAGTTGAGTAGTATTCTGATTCCTCTTGCCCAGAGCTGGCCCGGCGTCAGTAACACTGGAGAACCATTCGTACGTACCCCTCGTCGAGTAGTATCCGAATACCGCCCCCAGCACTACTAAGTAGGATCCTGCTACCACCCACACCCAATGTTATTCGAGTAGTATCTTGATTCCTCTTGCCCACAGCCGGCCCGGTTTTAGTAGCACTGGAGAACCATTCGTAAGTACCTTTCGTCGAGTAGTATCCGAATACCCACCCACACCCAACGTTATTCGAGTAGTATCTTGATTCCTCCTGCCCACAGCCGGCCTGGCGTCAGTAGCACTGGAGAACCATTCGTACGTACCCCTCGTCAAGCAGTATCCAAATACCGCCCCCAGCACTACTAAGTAGGATCCTGCTGCCACCCACACCCAACGTTGTTTGTGTAGTATCTTGATCCCTGCTGCCTAGGGCCGGCCCGGCGTCAGTAGCACTGTAGAAGTGTTCAGACAGCCCTTTTGCTGGATAGTATCTGACTACCACCTGCATGAGCCACCGTCAGTACATCATGTCGGGATGGATTTCACGTTAACCCTTGCCTAGTCCTTCTTGAACGTCCACTGTCAATATAGCCGTGCCCAGAGGCGTCCATATCGTCCCTAAAAAGCATCGGTGAGTACATGATGGCAGTAAGAGCTCTCGAGATTGACTGACCAGTATTCGCTCTCGAGCAGCCTTTCGTTACCACTGATCCGCCAGCATTGAATAGTATCCAAGTACTAACAGAATCAAGCCGCGTCATCGTCGACCGAGATCCAGTGGAAATGATTAACTACCCCGCTCAACATCACAACGGTTTCCAGATACTACCGAGATACACAGTACACATCAGCTGTACTGTTGCGAGAGGTGATAGTATACCAATTCGACTCACTGTTTGCGGGTGGTATCTACATACCTCTGCAGTTGAATGATGGGGGGAGCAGTTAAAGCAGTTAATTGATGGGCCATCTCAACTGCAGCTCACGTGCTCTCAAACGGCAGGGTACAATTGACTAAACGGCAGGGTACCCATAGCACTAACTGCACGGTACGTTTTACCGTCATTCAACTCAACGCCTGTCCCAATTTTTCCCAAGGTCCCCACTACCACACAGCCTCTTTCCGCAGTAATGCTCATATTTCTTCTCTTTCAAGCTTCAGAGCCTCAGTCAAGGGGTGTCACCAAAAAATTTTTTATATATGATCTTCCCATATGATCTTAAGGCCCCTCAGGACCCCCCCTCCCCCCTCCCTCCTGCCATTTTGGGAAGGTGATTCCCACAGTCACATGTCATCCCCTTCTAGTAAACAGTGTATTTCCCGGCCTGAACAGGTGCTACAGCTGCAGAATAGGTACTAAGAGCCTCCAAGTACTGGTAGAAGTCTACTGGGCTGGATTATAATATGGTACGTTTAATAGGAAGGCCCAGACTGCAAACTCCATTGTTGGTGGGACATACCTTCCGAATTCAGCAACCTGTACAATCAACGCCGGGTTTTGGGGCAAAACATGCAAGTATAGGTAGTTTTTGTTGATTGCTTCATTCCACAGCTTCCCAACATCCTAAATGAGGGTTCAAAAATATTAAAAGTGCTCCCAAGACCCTTCCAGAACATACTTAAGAGGGGGTAACTTTTGGACCTTAAGGCCTCGGGGACCCCCCCTCCCCCCCTACCCCATATGACCGAGATGCCCGGGTGACACCCCTTGGCCTCAGTATAACTAATTTGTACGTCTCTCTTATTCCTCTTGACTGCGGAAAAAACCTATTCAGTTCTGTTCCCGAGAATCTATAAGTTAGACCGGACCGTAGGTACGAGACATCCGTGTATTACATACTGAAAATGTATAAAAGGACTGAGGATTTCGCCAGAAATCCTCAGTCTAGATATTTTGCGCCCCTCCCGTGTTTTCTTTTGCCCCCACTGTTGTTTCTGCCCTATTTCTCTGTGCTGTTTCGTCTCCCCTCTCCTACTCTCTATTTTTCCTAGTTCTAGATAGCCTTAGCTATCTCCAGCTGTCTCTCCCGCTCCTAGTATAGCTTTTCCCTTGCACTTTTTGTGCACAATTCTTTGTTCCCTTCAATCCTGTTATTCTTCGAGTCCCTCGTTGTTCTCGTAGATAGCATTGACTCCTTATATAATAATAAAGAGTCCTGATTTTGTTTCAAACACTTGTGTGGTTCTGATCGGACTAAGTCTGAGATTCCCGCCCCGAGTTTTGACATTACAATAGCGTGTATTAAATTCTAGATACTTAACACAAGTATCTACGTTGGTGTTCTAATTCCTGAGCAGTCATTTTGCTCCCTCAATCTCCACGTCCCGTGTTGTGTTGCGCGTTAGCAGTCGCCGTTTAAGACTTAAAACCTCGGTTCCCGAGTGCATCGGTTGGTTGCAGCTTCGTCACAGGTCCGCAGAATCGGTTTTTCATCGACGGGTAAAACCCTCTACTTAACAGTAGCGGGAATCTCTGGCTGAGAATTTGCTTCCGTTTTACAGGCCCCTCACGACTCAGCTTGCTCGTCCGTGAGGGGCCGCGTGACAGGCCTAACTCCGAGGCACAATCTGGACTTCAACGTCACGGTCTCCGAGCTTTGGAATTACTCTACAAATTCAACAGCCTTTTATTCCTAAAGACCCAAGCTACAAGACATATCCCAAGCCCATACCCACTCAAAATAACCATCGCCCAAAAGTCCGAAGTATCCAGCGTTCGAACGGTCAGGTTTACGAGTCCCGTAGCTACGTTCGACTAGAAAAGGAGGGGGATGAGGGTTAGGTCAGGAATGGTTGTCAGTCAGCAAGAGAGAACTCACCAATAAGAAAAGCACAAGCCCATTCTTATTAATAGCCACAAAAATCGCCGGGGGTACTTCATCCAAACTCGAATTGTCCGTATAGTCAACCACATCCTTCGCGTCAACCTTGTCCTTGTCCTTATATTTCGGTTTACGAGGAAGAGGCGTCGGGAAGAATACCATATCCAGGAGCATGTATCCCAGAATGAAAGACGTGTTGTACGCGCACACCCAGAATACGTATGATACGTTCACCTTTTATCGTTCGCAAGTCAGCACCGGCGAAGAGAAAAAGTTGACAAAAAACATACCAATCTCCTCGACGGTCCTTTCCCACCATCAAGCCCCAACACCCTCACCAGACCGAAATACATCCACCAAACGGAGGCGTACGAACCCAACTCGGCTAGGGTTTTATCCGTCTGTCGTGGGGCGGTGAGTTTTTTGATATCGTCATCTTCTGTTCGAAGTTTTCCGAGCTGGCGACGGATTCGACGGAAGTACGAGGGGGTGGGTGGGAGTATGAGCACCCCCGTGGTTAGTCCGAAAAGGTGAACGGCGAGGTAGCCTGGGAAGGTGTGAGCGTGAGGTGGAACCAGAGCGAACTTTGTACTCACCGGTGAGGGAGACAAGCCCTTCCTTATTCGCGCTGATGAGAGATAGACGTGGGGCGGTGAATACGTAGTCTTCAACGCCATACTTGGATAGAGCAATCTGATGAACTAATTGTACCCCCAGTTGAGGTTAAAAATTCATCGCGAACGAAAAGGAACGGTGTTGGGCTCACGAAACATAACTGCCATTCCAAGTGTAGTGATCGAGCAATACGCCATGAAAGGGTGAAGTAAGACTTGTAGAATAGGTAGAACAGCCAGAGTGAGGAAGAAATTCCAATGGACGCCGTATTCTGTCTCGTGTTCCTGGTTCGTGTTAGTGCTAGCGCCGATGAAATTTGTAAAGGTGTGCTCACAGGATAATCCGTTCCCTTCACCAGCACGACTCTGACGAGTCCAAGTAAGATAACGGGGATCATCTTCCGGACTATATTCTTGACTTTGGGTGCGAGAGGTAACAACAAATGACCCGGATCCTTGATCAACGGCAGAGCAGATACGAGTCCTTGAGTGAACACAAACGATCCGACACCCAAATCCATCTGCGCAAGGCGGGTCAATTTAGCACAGATGCACCAAGGAAAGGCACACACGACGCACCAACGACACCCCAAATGTTTCGCACTTTGCCAGACTCCTCGGGAAAATGGGAAAATCCACCGCCAGAATAGCAAGGATAGTCATCATGAGCATGTGTGCTCTGTAGGTCGTGACACAATTGAGCTGGGGAACTGTAACCTTCGGCCTGGGAAATTCGAGAGTGGGTGGTTCTTGAGGTGATACCGGGCACGTCCACGTTCTCGGGCTGGAAAATTCGGGAGTTGATGGTTCTCGAGGTGATATGGGGGAAGTCAGCGTGGAGGAAGAGGTACTCCGCGTTCTTTCCTCGGTTTCAAGTACACTAGAGCTGCTGCTGGAGCTGCGAATGATAGGAATAGAATTCCGGGTTGGTTGGCGAACACGGTCATTGAAAGTAGGAGAGGGAATATGAGCAGTAGCCAGGACGTAGTGAATCCTCTGGTGGGACTCGAGGGAAACCTTGTTCTCAGGGCATAGTAGAGAGCTATCGATGACTGTGAAATGGGTCAATACAAGCACCAGGGGGGGAGGCTTCAGTGAACGCACCAGTGCTGTGGAAGACACGATGTTGATATACACGACTGAAGAGCCAGCCAGACCTGATACTGATTCTATTTTGCGAGTTTTGTAGTCGTCCATTTGGCCATTGATGTGAAACTAGAGAGAAGTGCTCAGCGATGACAGAGACAGAGTTTCTCGAGAACCGTTCAGAGCTGTGGTGGTCGTTTGGGAACGAGCAGCCAGCGAGCAGCACAAACAGCATATTTGCCGCCCGGCCCCGTAGGCATAATTTCCCAAAATGTGACTCAATAGGTCACGCGGTTCTGTGCTTGGATTTGAACCACGAACTCCTTAAACGATGGACGGGTCAGGTATGAATCCCAACCTCTATTGTGTTCTCACTGCTCAGTCTTGACTTCTTACCATCAGCCACCATGCCGGACGCGTCCAAACCCTCCAACATTCAACACAGAAATACACCCCGAAAGGGAGATTACACACACTATAGCACATACACGCAGGGACACACGAATCTGGGGACCACACTTCCAAAGTTCAACCTCTCCTACTTCTTGGAGAGCGTTGTGCCAGAAGTTACAGAAGATAGGGTAGGCGAGGTCTTCCAAAAGCTCGTCGACAACAAGACAATTGTGTATAACGAGGCGACCGAAGAGCACAGATGGTGCTGGTATGATGTGGATCCTTCGGAGATGGATGGCTCGGAGAATAAGGTATACAAATACCTGGAGGACATCTCTGAGGCGGTTGTGAAGGTGGCACAGGAAGGTTGGAAGGCTGGGCAACAACCGACTGTTCGGTTCACATGCAACCCGAATCACGCATCGCTATCGGATACTCAAAATAGCGGGTTCATGACTGACGGTGACCAGGAGCTCATCGTTCCCGGCGGCGAAAAGGACCTTCTCGATAGTGTGACGACGGCAGAGTTCAAGAAGAAGGTCGGGAAAGAGAACTCGAACGATGTAGGTGGTTACCCCTTTTTGCTCGAATGATTCCTCATTCTTTGCCGGACAGAACGTTAGGAAACTGCTCGGAAACTCGACACACATGATGTCCTCCGATCCAAGGCGTCGCTTTCGCTTCGGTATTACTATTGAAGACACCAACATGCGACTTTGGTACTTCTCGCGAGCTCTTAACTATGTCACTCACAGTTTCAACTTCATCACGGTACGTCGCCTTTCTCCCAATTAACCGCCCTCCTTATTTTCCGTTCTAGAACCCAAAACCGTTCATTCAATTCCTACTCGCGACATCGTTTGCCACTCAAGAGGAGCTCGGCTATGACCCCACCGTACTTCGTATCAACGTCGACGGCGAGTGGGTCTATGATTATTGCATTCACGACGAGAAGGGAACACATTGGTACCGTACAGTGGAGTCTTTGGACACCCATCGTGCGGCACGGCTTCCTGGTCGCGGCGTCCGCATATGGGTGGTCAAACCTCTCGATAAGAATCGCCAGCCGTACACTAAGGGCGCGAAGAAGGACAAGAGATACGTTCTGAAGGACTACTGGCTTCCGATGGACTCGAAGAGTGAGAAAGAGATCGCGGACGCTATTGTAGAGGCAGCGGTGAAAAAGGGGAGGAATGCAGCGGATGTCAGGAAGCATCTTATGACCATCATGCATGACTGGGCTGTTTCGGTCGATGGACAAAACGACGATAGCGATCTCCACCTTCGTCAAAATATGCCCCCTCCCAACTACAAAGAACACATCCTCAAACAGGACCTCGAAACCCCTCCCACACAGCCCCAGCTTTCCAGCAGCGTGAACTCCATTCCCACTGGTGGGCTCAATATACCCGCAGAGAAGCCGCAGAATGATGTTCCCCTGAAGTCTCAAAGGAGGCGGATCTTCGAACCTCGTGTCCACCGTCGACTGGTCTTCAAAGAGGTTGGACAACCATTGAATAAGATCAGGGATCAGAAGGTGCTGGCGCAATGCTTGACGGAAGCGTTAGATGGTACGTGTGCGCTTCCGTCTGCCTGGAGATTGAGGGCTAACTCTCACGGCAGGTCTAAGTGACTTCTATCTTGCCGAGTATGTTCACCGCGATGTCTCGAACGGGAACCTGCTACGATGCAAACTCGAAGATGGCGGCTATATCTGCAAGATTTCTGATCTCGAGTACGCTCGCCCTCGCTTGGTGGAGGAAAAGGTGGATTCGAAACCCCACGATTTCAAGACTGTAAGTCCCGTCATTTCTGATCGTCCACCCAAAACTCACGAGATCACATCAGGGTACACCAGCCTTCATGGCTGTGGAAGTACAAGTTGACGACTACGTTTTCGGACCCCTGTTGAATATCATAGCCGACACGAGCGGCCAAGGACCTCAGTTTCTGCACAACTACCTCCATGACGTGGAAGGATTATGGTGGATTATGATGTACAGTCTATTTTCCACAGGACCTGCATCAGAGACTCTGCCATCCCCAGAAGGCTTGAACGATCGAATGGCGAAAAGA
The DNA here is from genome assembly GCA_029532415.1 of Marasmius tenuissimus. Classification (NCBI taxonomy): domain Eukaryota; kingdom Fungi; phylum Basidiomycota; class Agaricomycetes; order Agaricales; family Marasmiaceae; genus Marasmius; species Marasmius tenuissimus. The sequence goes on from JAQOTA010000053.1 coordinate 5,526,820, forward strand.
GACCAATTGTTTCCTGCCTTGATTACTGACAGCGTCATTCGTCGAGATTTTATGACCAACGTCAAAATCCGTCAACGATATGTGTCGACCCTTCCACAACCGTATCAAGCTCTCGCAGCCAATATGGCTGAAGCTCTTGTGCAACTCGTGAAGCTCTACTGGTCCGCGGACCGCGACGTTCTCAACCATGCTTCCTTCAAAGACACCTACCGCACACTCCTCCCCTTTTTTGCGAAAGCGAAGGAGTTAGGGGTCGAGAGCGTGCTTCCATTGGAAGAATTGAGGCCCAAGCCTCAGCCGAACGACTGGCCGACAGTCGCAGCGACGACCCCCGTTACCCGCAAGCGTTCTCGCGCAACCGCACGGGCCGGAAATGACATCGACGATTCAGAGCATACGTCCAAGAACCGGAAGACGGCCCAGACACGTTCACCCTGAACGGGACTCTGATTGCACGTTCACCCGGCGAGCCACATAATGTGTTCAGTACCTAATCTTCACCACTTTCCACTTACTCTCGGCTCTCGCTCGCATTTCTGGACCCTTTGTATCAATCATACCAATTCATGTATTAATACTCAAAATGAATTATGACCTAGACGTTTGTGGATTCCAATGCCATGTATCTGTATCACACCAAATCATAGATATGTACAACCAGCTCGAATCGACGCTCGGAATCATTGAACAAACAGAAAGACGGAAAGATAGTTGGGAGTGGGGGGGGTTTGGGGACGTTGATCTTGGTCTTCAAATTTTCTATTCCGTTTTCTTCGTTGGAGGGTTGGAGGGAGCCTGTCAACATACGTACATAGTCTCGCGCGCCATCCTGACGATGACGATAATCGATCCCTGCACTGTCAACAGTCGATCTGAGGAAACTTACAGGAGTCCGAGGGGAGGTTCGTTCGCCACACTTGAAGTCGTGGGACGAATCTTCTGAACGGGAGGGAGGTTCAAGGTATTGAGCGTTGATTTAAACTTGTTGCCAGTTCGTACGTTGATAGCATGTCTTGGATGTCGATGAGCGGTAATACTAAATGCAGCGGAGTCAGTGGATAAAAGCAGCAAAATCAAGATTTTTGAGGCCGTCGCAAGGTGTTATTGAGCTTGTTAGCCTGAGGCGACTGGAGGAACATGAGAGTTTAGAAGGAAAGCACCTTCCAGGCATAACTGCAGTGGACCGTCGGCATAATTCCCCAGTTTGTGACTCGTTGAGGTCACGCGCTTCCACTGGCACTTGAACCTCAACCACGAATCGGAACAATGGACGCGTCCAGGTTTATAAATCTCAACTTTCATTGTACTCTAGCTGTTCACCATTCTGACCTCCTACCATCAGCTGCTACACCGGACGCGCCTAACCCCTCCTACAATACTCAATACCGGAATTGGAAAGGCCTTATACACGGAGGGCAATATGGAGACTCTGGGGATCAGACTTCCAAAATTCGACGTCTCCTACTTTCTGGAGAGCGTCGTGCCAGACGTTCCAGAGGATAAGGTAGACGAGGTCTTCCAACAGCTCATCAACGAGAAGATACTTGTCTATAATGCGACGACCGAAGAGCACAGATGGTGCTGGTACGATGTGGACCCCTCGGAGATGGATGGTTCGGAGAACAAGGTGTATAAACACCTGGAGGATATCTCTGAGAAGGTCGTGAAGGCTGGAAAGGAAGTCTGGAAGATTGAAGGAGAGCAGCAGACCGTGCGGTTCACATGTCGACCGAATCACGCATCTCTATCGGACACTCAGAACAGCGGATTCATGACAGACGGTGACCAAGAGCTCATCAAAAATGATAATCCCAACGGCGGAAAGGATCTTCTCGACAGCGTGACGACGGCAGAGTTTAAGAAGAAGGCCGGGAAAGACAACACAAACGATGTGCGTAGTTGCTGCCGATTGCTCGAATATTTGCTTACCTTTACTGGATAGAACGTCAGGAAGCTCCTGGGCAACTCAACACACATGATGTCCTCCGATCCAAGGCGTCGCTTTCGCTTCGGTATTACCATCGAAGATACTCAGATGCGATTTTGGTACTTCTCTCGAGCGTTAAACTTTGTCACACACGACTTCAACTTCATCACGGTGTGTTGACTTTTCTCCCCATCAAAAATGTTTCTCATTCACGACTCCAGAACCCGAAACCGTTCATCCAATTCCTTTTGGCGACATCGTTTGCGACTCCAGCAGACCTTGGCTTCGACCCCACCGTGGTTCGTCTCAACGTCGAAGGCGGGTGGGCTTATGATTACCGGGTGGATCACCCTGAAGACGGGACACAGTGGTACCGCACAGTGGAGTCTTTGGACACCCATCGTGCGGCACGGCTTCCTGGCCGTGGCGTCCGCATATGGGTAGTCAAACCTCTCGATCAGAATCACCAGCCGTACACGAAGAAGGACAAGAGATATGTCCTAAAGGACTATTGGCTTCCGATGGACTCGAAGAGCGAGAAAGAAATCTCAGACGCTATCGCGAAGGCGGCGGTGGACAAGGGGAGGGATGCGGCAGATGTTAGGAAGCATTTTATGACTATCAAGCATGACGCTGTGGTTCTGGTAAGCGGCCGAAACGACGATAGTAACCTCCATCTTCGTCAGAAGATGCCTCCTTCCGAATACGACGAAACACATATCCTCGAAGAAGCTAGTGGGCTCGATACGTCAGCAGAGAAGTCGCAGGATGCTGTCCCCATGAAACCCGAAAGAACGTGGATGTTCGAACCCCGTGTTCACCGTCGTTTAGTCTTCAAAGAGGTCGGGCAACCCTTGAACACAATCAGGGATCAAAAAGTACTCGCACAATGCCTGACGGAAGCGTTGGAAGGTACCTATGCGCTTTTCTCCGCCTTCGCATCGAGAACTCACTCCCATAACAAGGTCTTCACGACTTCTATCGAGCTGGGTACGTCCATCGCGATATCTCAAGCGGGAACCTACTTCGATGCAAACTCAAGGGTGGCGGGTATATCTGTAAGATCTTCGACCTCGAATACGCTCGCCCTTACTTGGGCGTGGGGTCAAAACCCCAGGGTTGTAAGATTGTGAGTCCTGTCGTTTGTCATGGTTCTTCATCTAGAGCTCACGAGCGGAACCACGTCAGGGTACGCCAGCTTTCATGGTTATCGAAGTACAAGTCGGCTACTACGTTTTCGGGCCCCTGTTCAACTTTCTGGCGACGACGAGTGGCCAAAGACCTTCGTTTGTGCACAACTACCTGCACGACGTGGAAGGATTGTGGTGGATCATGATGTACAATCTGTTCTCCACAGGACCTACCTCATCCCCAGACGATTTAGACAATCGAAAGGCAAAAAGAGACGCGTTGTTTCCTACCTCGATCAACGACAGCGTCGTTCGTCGAGATTTCATGATGAATGTTGAAATCCGTGAACGATATGTGTCGACGCTTCCGCGATCGTATCAAGCTCTCGCAGACAATATGACCGAAGCTCTTGTGCGAATTTTGAAGTTCTACCTGGCTGTCGACCGTGACGTTCTCAATCATGCTTCTTTCAAGAACGTTTATGACACACTCCTCCCCTTTTTCGAGAGAGCGAAGGAGTTGGGGGTCGAGGGTGTGGTTTCGTTGGAAGATTTGAGGTTGACATCACCTGCTACCCTCAAGCGTTCTCGTGCCGGAGATGGTATTGACGGTTCAGATCCAGAGCGTGTGTCGAAGAACCGGAAGACGCTTACGGAGCTTTGATTCCATTGTCACGTCTACCTGGCGATGCATCTACTTCAGTACTCTTCACCACTTTCTACTTTCCACTTACTCTCGCTTGCATTACTGAACAACTTTGTATCGATCATACTACTGCATGTATAAAGCCCATGAATTATGGCCCAGACCTTTGTATTTGCTTCGTCGTGTATCTGGATCATAGATAACTCGGATCGATGCTCGGGGTAACTGAACAAACGGAAAGACGGACAGATAATCGGTGCTCGGGGATGTAGTCTCACACGCCATCCTGATGATAGTGACGAGAAGATAACCGTTCCCTGTATCGTCAACAAACGACCTGAAGAAAACATGCAGGAGGGGAGGTTCTTCTGCCACCGTCGCAAGGTGGTATTGAGCTGGTCAGCCTGAAATCTTAGCTGGGACGTGAGAGTTTGGAAGGAAAGCACTTTCGAGGCATAACCGGCACTACCGTCAAACAGTCCTTATCTCTTTTTCTTTTTCTTTCTCTATTTGCCGCCTGTCGGCATAATTTCCCAATTTGCGACTCACGCTTCGACTTGAGCTGCTTGAACCTCGACCACGAAGTAGGATGATGGATCTAAATTAAGCTCGTGGAGGCGTAAATGAAGGTCGAATAAGGTGTAGCATACCGACCAGGGCCGTATGTTCCCGAAGACTTGACTAAAGAGTTACTATGAAACTATTTTTCAGTCAAAATTCATTCACGTGCCAAGCGCATGTGTATGCTGTTTGCGTACTTCGTACCGACCGTTCGTGTATTTCCTACCCGGTCCTACTGTCACTTTTCCAAGGAACCTTCCCTTTTTGAGTAATCTAAATCTGCCGGGCTCCCAGCGCCGAGTCACTCCGAGTTGCCGTACGAGATTTTTTAACTTCCGCCCGCCGGCCACAGTGGCATACCAGTATCCTGCACAAATGGCTTACTCCGCGCTAAGTTTGCCTCGCCCGAGAATTTCGATTCTCACCGATTTGTGGAGCTTAAATATCGATATCAACCATGCTAGAGAGCGGATTGTGTGACATATCAGAATCTCGGGACTTGATTGCTTGAACTTGGAATTTTAAGTTGTTTGCTGCCCTACCAGTGCGGCGTTGAGGACTTCCAACCAAGCAGAAGCTTCCTAGACGCCACCACTTGCTCATGACAGACCCCTCAGGATCATACCTTTGAACCTTTCAAGTCAAGTAGACTTCTTCTGCTACGGCGTGCTTGTTGATGGAAGAGTTTAGTTTCCCCGATCTCGTCGCTTGAGAAACTTGAGTCATTAATTGCTCAGAGCTCCCTTAAAAACATCAAAATGAGACTTTTGCAGTATCGCGCCTCTGTTTACAGAGCAACGATCTCAATTGAACATTTCCGCACCACAGTAACCGTGTTTCGGTAATTCCCGAATGTGGCCGTATCGCGGCATCCAACGGGTCTGGCCCTCGCTTTCGGCAGCCCTTTTCTTTCGAACCTTAGTATCGCAGGAAAACTCATCTTATGGAGGCCCAATGTCAAGTACAGAAAATAACCAGAGGGCACATCTATCATTAGTATCCACTACGCCGACTATCAAAAGCACGTCGAGCACAAATGCTCAACCACGTCAACGGTGAACACTATACGTTTCGGCAATGAAGTACGCGAATCACGTACGTTTTCGGCAACGCAATACATTTTTTACTGAAAAGTACCTTTATAAGTTACTCTTCCTGGATGGACAAAGTCAAGAAACCTACCAAGTTTGAGATATGTACTTACAGTATATCGTATCGAAGTCGTGTGCTCTCAGTCTCTTTCCCATATCTTCAATCTCCATTGCCGGGAAGCGTGAGGCCGTTAGGACCCAATTCTATTGGGTGGATGCGCCGTTCCGGATCCATTCGATCTTCTCCACACTTGATTTCCCGATGCGTGAAATGAGGCTGTTCGAAGCTCGCTATGAGAGGAACCCTCCCAGGCTGCAAGTGGCGGTACTAGAGAGAGTTGGAGTGGGACGGCCCGAATATTGGGCAATCACATCAGGAAATGTATTCCCATGTTACAGCGATCAGCGAGCGCTAGCCTTGAGCTTGAGCCTCCACCGTCAGTATCAAGACTCAAAACCATGCTTCGTCGCGTATACTCACCGACTTATGTCCGGACACAGGCTGAGGCTATGGCTCACGCACGATGGGCGCTGCAGTTCGATTAAGAACAAAAATACCAGGCCAAATATCAAAGCCTGATTGATGGTGCACTGGTGACGGCTGACCGACCCTGCCTAATGCTTCCGGACGATCTCGTAGCTTGAGACTCATGGATTCCGACGCAGGGTTGAAGCGCCTCGAAGAGAGTCTTAGGTGGACTTTTGCAAACAAGTCCAGGTTACAAGGCTTCCTAGCGAAGAAGGGTCGTCCTGCTCAACGATGGCTGGATCGGATGCAGCAGGTGAGTCATATTTTTGCAAGGGAAAAAGAGGAGAAACTGAACTCGTTATAGCTCATTGACTACCCATCTCTATCGCCTGAGCTAAGACCTGCAATCTGCACGGTCATGATTCGCCTTTCCAAAACTTCCGGCTTACACCCAACATGTTTGTCGATACAGAACGTGAAAAGAATTGGAGATCATCCCGTTGCTGCAGGAGGATTTGGGGACGTCTGGAAGGGAACGATTGGTGACTCAGGCGAGCTAGTGTGCTTGAAGGTGGTGAAGGTGTACCTCAAATCTGACCGCGAAAAACTGACGAATGTGCGTTACTGGGTCGCTGTCCGTCACTATACAACTGACTCGTTATTTCTTGGACAGGAATACCAACGAGAAGCAATTTTGTGGCGACAGATGAAGCATCCAAATGTCCTACCTTTCCTCGGAATATATCAGCTCGAGCAAGCTCAACAACTGTGTTTAATCTCCCCGTGGATGGAGAAAGGCAACCTCGTTCAGTTCTTGAACACGACAAAGAGGGAAGATGTAGACCACTACATGTTGGTGAGTAAGTTGCCCGCTCGTTGCAGCGTGTCATGCTGATGAATGTATCTCAAGGTCTACGATGTTACGTCCGGGTTGGCTTACTTGCATAGGAAGAAGATCGTTCACGGAGACCTAAAAGGCGTTAACATTCTCATAACCGACTCACTTCGAGCTTGCATTGCGGATTTTGGGCTTTCCCACGTTGCTGATACCCAAGGACTCCGAATCACCACTTCCACGATGCGGCCCGCTGGTACCACGCGGTGGCTCGCCCCAGAGCTACTCCTCGACGGTGGAGGACCATCAAAGGAGAGCGACGTGTACTCATACGCATGCGTCTGCTACGAGGTGAGCTCAGACTTCAGCCCAAACTCGTACGGGAATCTCAGGCAGTGTTTGAACATAGATCTTTACTGGCCTCCACCCGTTTCCGGAATTTGCGAACGAGATGGCGGTAGCGTTTAACGTAGCGCAAGGCAAGCGTCCCTCAAGGCCAGAAGGTGCACCTGAGCTCTCGGACGCGATGTGGGCGCTCATGAGCGCGTGTTGGGACGCAACTCCTTCATCTCGACCAACTGCTAGTCATGTACTCAAAAATGTCGAAGAAATGGACCAAATGGTTGATACCTCACCGGCTTCAGATTGGAGCGGATCTCTGTTTACACAAGTCTGGGAGAACGTCGAATATCGTGCTACATCTCCTGTACCCCCTAATGGCTCTCAACTCGGAGCTAATGGGAGCTTTTCCGACTTGTTGGAAGCTACGCACAGCCCTGGGACGCACCAGAGAGCAACCTCGTACGTTGATTTAGTCGTCAAACGCGACTTTTGCTCATTCTTCAACAGGGAACCCGCATTTCATTTATCCCCGCCTTCGCCTGTCCACGCTTCAGTCCCTTCTTCTGCGATTAAACCTAGATCCGATAGCGATTCCGTTTCACTAACGGATAGCATCCCAAAATCGGATGTAGGATCGGACGTCGAAACGAGCGGACAAACATTTCCACCCCCGGCCTACAAGCAAGCCTCGATGTCGGTCTCCACTTCCTCGCTGCAATCGCTCCTTTCACAGTTCAAATCTTCCACATCTTCCGCTTCCGTCACGAACTCGCCGAAGCCTGAAGCGTCTGAGAGGAAACGTAACGGTTGGTTTACGAAGCTCATAGGACAGGCGCGTACGATGGGAGAGGAACGCTTATCCAAGAGCCCGCCCTCCGGAGGTGCCCCTGGCGAGGTTCTCCAGCTCATTGGTTCGTCTATTTCACCTTCCGTTGACCTTGATTAATCGAGTTGTGAAGGCTATCTCACCAATCTGGGTGGAGAAGATTGGACGACGGCCCTGGATATCTGTGAGCGTGCATCGAACAGCCGGGCCGTAGCCAAGGAAGCCGCGACAGCAATCAGGAGAGAGCTCAAGTACGGTACTCCGCGCTCTCAGCTTCTCGCTGCCAAGGTACGTGCGTGCGTCTTCCTTCCGGAGGGTGGACTAGCGCTTATCTCTTCGTGCGTGAAGCTATGGGCGATCATGCTACGCGACGCTGGAGAGTTCTTCATGACCGAATCTATGTCACGGAGGTTTCTGGATGTCGTCAGGAATCTGATGGAGAACCAATCGACGGATCCTGTTGTATTCGTTCGTGTGTTGGATGTTCTTGGCTATGCTGCGCATATTAGCAGTGATGGTGAGTGTCAAAATATCCCCTCTCATGAGGTTACAGTTCAGTGATCATTACCGACAGATGATGCGCCTTACCGACGTTTATGGAGAAGGGTAAAACCCTTTTATGAGACTGCCAAAGTATGGTCACCACCGAGCATTCGTTTTGCCTTGACTGATGTTGATTTCTTGCGATTAGGAGGGCAAACCATTGGACGACGACGATCCCATTTTCGAGATGACACTTTCTACTGATTCCTCTAGAAGAGAGCCCCCTATTCTTCCTTCCCATTCCGAATCTTCACCTCTTGACGCTTCCGTCACTTCTTCTGAGGTCGAAACTCGATCCACCATTGATTCCGATGACATCTTACTGTTAGGTAGTATCGCGAAGGGTGTAGGACAGACGCAAGAACAGTGCTTGCCTGAGAGATCGTTTTCCGCAGACAACATCAGCCAGTTTGCTCTGGGTGCGTCAATACTTCCGTTCCCGGTCAGTTGCTCACCAGAATTTGCAGATTACCCTTTACCTACGTCCCGGGAGGAATCCGAGAGCATCGCTGATGAGATGCGACCTCCCACTCGATCCGTCGGCAGTATTCCATTCCCGGTCCAAAATAAAGCCGATGCCTCCACCTCTCCTGTGATCCCGGCTGAAAAGACCGATGTGCCATATAAAACCAAAGCGCTCTACGCCTGTACGCCGTCCAGTGTTCTTCTGGCTCCACGGCTCACATGCATTCTTCCCGTAGATACCGCCTCGCCTGACGATCCCAATGAGCTATCTTTCGCCAAGGGTGAGACTTTGGAGATTCTGGATAAGCAAGGGAAATGGTGGCATGCTCGCAAGCAGGATGGAACAATCGGGAGTGAGATTCTTTCCGTTCCCTCAGTACCGGGCTTCGTGGCTAACGGCTTGGGATCACTATAGTTGCTCCATACAATTATTTGGAGATTTTCAACAACGATCAAGTCCTTTCGTCTACCGTTCCGGCGACAATCATTGAGAAGACCGATGTGATCTGCAAAGCCAGAGCGCTCTACGCCTGTACGCTGTCTAGTATTCTTCCGGTACTAACTCGCAACCTAAATTCTCCGCGTAGATACTGCCTCGCCTGACGATGCTAACGAGCTATCTTTCAGCAAAAATGAAACTTTGGAAATTCGGGATAAATCGGGAAAGTGGTGGCATGCTCGCAAATCGGATGGAACAATTGGGAGTGAGATCCTTTCTGTCGCTTATTTATCAGTCTTTATGGCTAACAACCTGTGGCCATTCCAGTTGCTCCGTCTAATTATCTCCAAATTCTCGATGATACCGTTGCCAATGACTCCCCTCGAGTCTCTTACGCGGGTGTGTCGGGGTGGCGCGGGGTACGGGTTCTCCCGTAGGCGGGGCGGGGGATGGGTCTAGGATTTCACCCCGATATCCCGGACCGTATTGAGAATGAAGGTGAATGAAGAACTGAATTATTGGTGCTCGTCTCGAGCTAGTACTTATACTCTGAGTACAGCTATCTAGAACATTCATGTAAATACTGTAAAGTAAAGCTTAGTAATGTCCGAGAGTATTCTGAGTAAGTACGAAGGCGAAAGAACAAGAGAGAATAAAGAATTTGAAATTACTCTGGCTATCGTTGTAAGCTGTGCACACAAGGATCCACGACACTCCCCCTCACATCCCAAGTAGTATTCGTGCTTGTTCCAATCCAGGCCCTTGGTGAGAATATCCGCTGTGTTCTCTTCAGATGCGCAATGGTCAACTGACACCTGATTAGAAGTGGTGTTCTCGCGCACGAAATGATGTCGAATATGAGTGTTACATAAAATAGGGAAAAAACTAGGGGACAACTCGTGCCGATGGCACTGAGAAATAGAGCGAGGGTTTTCAGTCAAGAATCTTTGTAGTAGGCTTTAAGAAGCTATTTCAACGACTTTATACGACCAAAATTGAATTTGAATACCATACAGTTAACCAGCAGCCGGCCCTTGGAGCTGGTTGTTGGTTATTGACGTATCACTGTCCAAGGCCAGTCATCGCTCGGCCTTCGGCCAGCTCCTCCCAGCCTATTGGAGTGAGGGAGTCCTGCGACCAGCCGCAGAAGGTTTTGATGAGCCGGCATGACGCCTAGCGCAGAGGACTACAACATAGCTATACTACTACTTACCAGAGAGGAGTTTAAAGAGGTAGAGGCGAGACGTAGAAGCTCAAGCACACTGTAGATTCAGGTAGAGAACTACGAGCTTATATACATGTAGAGACTATAGTGAATACCATATAAGGACGACAATGAAATTGTACATATGATCATAAGTAGAAATGATAAATGGAACAATAGTCCCGCATAATATAATGACGGGAAGTATGAACCGGGACTTCGGATATACCGGGATCTAATTATAGTCCACAGATTCAACACACCCCCTCGCTAAGTGCAGCTGAAAAGCGCATCTGAGCGAATCAAGTGGACGAATAGAATTCAAGTCCAAGGTGATCTCTGAACCGTAAGAACTTCTCATGACCGAGATTCTTTGTAAACATGTCTGCGGGATTATAGACTCCTTCGATAAAGAACAATTCGACTTTGCCATCTTCAACACACGATCAAATATAATGATATCGAATATCGATGTGCTTGGTTCGGCGTTCTTGAACCGGATTAGATGCAATGAAGATCGAGCCCTGATTGTCTCCGCAGATTGGAATAGGACCTAAGTCGATTCCAAGTTCAGAGAGTAGCGATCTTATCCAGGAAGCTTGACAACTGCAATCCGACAGTGCCATATACTCAGCCTCAGTGGAAGAAAGAGCTACAGTCTTCTGGGCATGTGATTGCCACGAGAAGATGCCGCCTGCTAACTTGAAGAAGTAGCCAGTTATCGAACGGCGTTTGATGGGATCGGCAGCCCAATCCGAGTCTGTGAACGCAAGAAGACCTCCATCAGAGTCACCATCATAAACAAGTGAATAATCTGATATGCCAGCAAGATAGCGGCAGATGTAGAGTGCTTTATCGAGGTGTTCCTTTGTTGGATTAGAAGAGAACTGGGAAAGCTTCGTAACTGCATAGGCAATATCAGGACGTGTGCCCAGCATAATGTACAGAAGCGATCCAATCACAGACTGGAATCTGGAGCGAATGGCAGGATTGACTGGACCTTCGTTAGGAGTTGGCACATAGCCAGCTGGTAAGGGCGTAGGAGCACCTTTTGCATTCTGCATCCCAAAACGTTCAAGGACTTTCTTCAAATAATCCTTCTGGTCAATCATGATCTTATTGCCTTCGCGACGAATGCTCATGCGGAGAAACTCGCTAGCATCGCCCATATCGCGGCATTCCCATCGAGCCATGAATTCGGCTTTCTTCTTGTCAACAAAAGCTTTGTTAGGACCCATGAAGAGTGCATCGTCAACGTATATGATCGCATACACAACTTCACCACTCTTCGGATCTTTACAGATGAAGAGTCCAGCATCAGAAGTCAGGCGTTTGAAGCCTAGTACTTCCATGGATGAGCTGAGGGTTCGCCACCATTCAAGGGCAGCTTGCTTCAGTCCATATAATGCTCGACGCAGGCGTAGTACCTTACGTTCTTGGCCCTTGACTTTGAAGCCTTCAGGTTGTTCCATGTAAATCTCCTCAACAAGATCACCATAAAGGAAGGCGTTCTTAACATCAACAGAAGTGATGTACCAGTTCTTGAGAGCTGCGAGAGCAAGCATCATACGAACAGTCTCATAACGAACAACTGGTGAGAAGATCTCATCAAAGTCGACACCTTCGACCTGAGAGAAACCTTTGGCAACAAGCCTCGCTTTCTTGCGACCATTCGACTTGACGTCGAAGACCCATCTATTTCTGATGGCTTTGCGACCTTTAGGCAAGTCACAGAGTTCAAAGACCTTGCGCTTACGAAGTGCCTCAAGTTCTTCGTGGCAAGCAGTCTTCCATTCCTTCTGTTGCTCAACAGGCAACTTTAGAATATCGCGGAGTGTCCACTCTCTGATGTTAGAGAAATCAGGAGTATCGGACGTTGGAAGCGAACCGTGAACTGGAACGGCATTGTTCAACAGGTAAATCACGAATCCTACTCCCCCTTCTTGGGTCAGTCTTTCGACTACGCTTTCTTCCTCATGCGACTCAGTGCTTCCACTGGGTTCTGGAGCAGGCGGAGGCGGAAGTGGACCAGGAATCCCCTTTTTACCACCTTTGCCTTTCCTAGATCGCGAAGAGCTAGGACGATCAACTGGATGTGAAGGTTCTTTATCTCCAGTGACGTTTCTCCAAGTATTCTTATTCTCTAAGTCGCGAATAATATCTGAGGGTCTATTTGGGTTCCGCTGTTCACCAAATATATTACCAGGTTGCGTTGTACCCTTCCGCTGCCTCGAAGACCGGCGTGGACCATCTGCTGCTGGTGCAGGCGGAGGAACGACGGGTTCGCCTGGAGGCGTCGGAGGACCAGATTGAGGGAGTGGCATATCCCCTGGCGCAGGGCCACCTGCAGGTTCGTCAACCTGAGGTTCTGATCTCTTAGAAGGTTCGGAGCGACGTCTGAGATCTGGGAACGGAGTATCGTCCCAATCATCGTCAGAGTCTTCATCTTCCGAAGGAATGTTGGGATTTTCACCCAAAGTAAATGGTTCACTACCGACAGGTGTGAAGCCACGAGTTTTGGCATCAGGACACTTATTGTATAGCGTCTCATCGAATAGTGCAGTGCTACCTTTGAATACAGAATTATTACTTCGCATGAACAGGAAGCCTTTCATCCCATCTTGGTAGCCAATGAAAGTCATTAACTCACTGCGAGGAGCGAGCTTATTCTTCCTACGATCTTCAGGAATGAAGACATAGGCTGCACAACCCATAACTCGGAGATGTGAAACATCAGGTGCTTCGCCGTAAAGCATTTCGAACGGAGTTCGCCAGCTCAAACGTTGCACAGGAGTGCGGTTGTAGAGGTGGACGGCGTGCACGTGGCAGAATTCCCACCAGGACTGAGGCATGCAAGCTTCAAAGCGAAGAGCTTCAGCCTTCTCATGTATAGTCCTGTTAAATCGTTCAGCACGACCATTTTGTTGTGGTGTATACGGTATGCTTTGATCCCTTTGGATCCCATACTCTTTCAGTACTGCATTGAACTTATCTCCTTTGTACTCTCCCCCTTCATCGGACATCCAGGTCTTGACGACAGCATTGAATTGCATCTTGACCATAGTAAGGAAGTCCCTCAAAGCGGGTACTGCCTCGTCTTTTGTCTTGAGCTTGGAGGTCCAAACGTAGGATGTGCAGTCATCGAGAAAAGAGATGTAGTACTTGTACCGGTGATATGATTCAACCGGGTACGACTTCAAATCCGAATGTATGCGTTCAAACGGTTTAGAAACTCTAGTAGTAGAGTTGGGGAACGATTTCTCATGCATCTTGCCTTCAGCACAACCACGACACAGAGGTGTCTTCTTAGTAGGCATCTTAAGGTCAAGTGGGAAACCTTGCGTATGTTTCCGAGCTTTGTTCAGGGCTTTATCCGATGGATGCCCAAAGCGTCTGTGCTCAATATCGTAGTCGACGTTGTAAACAACCAACTTGGCCATTAAAGACTCAGCAGATGCTTTCCGCGAGTGTACCCAATAGATGGTTTGACCAGGCATATGAGGGTAGGAAACAAGTGACTGTCGTCGCTGTGATGAGTAGAAGGCTAACTTCTTCGCGTTTCCACGAATTAATAGACCATCTTGAAGGAACTCTCCCATTGATAGTAGACGTATGTCCAATTGAGGTATGTAATAGACAGGATAGAGTCGCGAAACGCGCTCGGTAAGTTTCCCATCATATCCTTCAACGTTATGCTTAATGAAGACTGTGCCTTTACCCTTGATCTGTATAGGGTTGCCCTTATTCGCAGTATTTACGATAGGACCATCAAGCGATTCATATTCAGCGAAATCATTCAAATCATTCGTGAAATGAGAGGAGGCACCAGAATCAAGGAGCCAACCCTGTGCGTTGTTCACACTTTTCTTTCCCTTACATTGAGTACATCCCACAAAGTGGGTCGAAATAGCATTGCAAAAATTTACAAGTGATACCAGATCACTACGACTACCGCGCGCACTACTGATACCAACTAGTTGAGAGCAGCGCTGTAGGTTTGCATCAGCTTGGGAAAGCAGGTCAAGATATGGTACTTGCCTGTCATCGTGGAACGATCCAAGAGAGACGTCATCCGGGACGTCCTCAACCCCTGCAGCTTCGGCAATATCGTTGTCAACATCATTACCGAATAGAGAGGTCATGTCTTCCATACCGTCGTCAGATCCCCAGTCCATCTCTACATCTTCATCAGGATCAGCGCTACGAGAGCGTTTAGAAGAAGTAGAAGAAGGAGATCCGGCTCCCTCATATCCCTCATCATCCTCCAAAAGACGCTTGGACGAGGACGCACGTGGTTGTTCAATGCGGTCCTGGAGCGAACGATTGGTGGCGGACGTGACGATCTGTTCGAAGGGTTTGAGATACCGTGCCGTCTTGGGGGCACCAAGTCTGTCAGCAAGGGAACGTGCTCCACGGACATCATCAAATACTGACTGAGATGGCTTGAAGCCAGTGAAGGACTGCATGGCAGCCGGGTTCTTCTTGACAGCTGGCTGAGGGACAGTGCTGTCGCAGGACTTGTCCCAGTGACCGGTGAAGTGAGCTGGGGGCGGTGATCCCATAGCGCGAACAGGAGGGGCACTGGCAATCTCAGCGCGCAAGGAGTTGTTGACCGCGTTCAACGCGATACGTTCCCTGCGGTCGGTGATCGAGGAGTATGGACGGACAGGAGCGGGGGAAGCTACGACGGATGCATAGGATGCCAGATGGGAGTGACCATGCGACCGATTGTTTCCACCGTTGTTACCGCTGGCGTTGCCGGGACCCTGATGCTGGTTGATACCACCGCAGGTACCACGCTGCTGCTGCTTCTTCTTCTTACCGTTGTTCTGGTTCGAAGAGGGACGTTGCTGCTGCTGCTGTGGTTGACGCTGTTGGCCACGCTGCTGCTGTCCACGCTGCTGACGTTGCTGCTGCGGACGCTGCTGCTGACCAAAAGATGGCTCGCGGTTACCAGCACGCTTGACCGCAGAGAGGCGGTTGGCAAGCTGAGGGTTCTGGCGCTCGTATTCGATCATGATGGCTTCATGAACGTCGGCGACGGTGAGGGCGCTGGAGCTCTCAGGATCCCTATCAAAGTCATGAAGGGACTTGGAGGAAGCGGCGTCCCATTCGGGAGGAATAGCTGCGATCAGAAGGAGGGCTTTGATCAACTCGGGGAGTTCAACCCCGACCTCGGCAAGACGTTCAATGTAGTGTTTGAACTTGGCGATGCCAGCCTGGGGATGACTGGTGGTAAGCCGGAAGGACACCAGCTTGACAAAGTCGCCATAAATGGCAGACAGAGTTGGTTCACCATAGGTGGTGACGATGGTGGACCAGGCTTTGGCAGCGTCCATGTCCTTGAGAGGTTCAAAGACTTCCTTCATAGAGGTCAACTGAATAATACCCATCAGCTGGAGGTCTTTCTCTTCCCATGCTTCCAGCGCGGTGTTGAACGCCGTGATCTGGGCTTCAGTGGGAGGGTGACGATCAGGTTCGTCGTCACTGTCACTTCCAGCTGAAGGCGGAGCAGCTGCACCAGGGGAAGGAGTGACTGTAATGGTCGGAACAATAGGTTCCCCTAGCGGGTATGTAGGCTTCTTGGCCGCACCAGTAAGGTGACGATAAAGGCCTTGAGCCTTGGTTACAGCTTCCATTTCGCCATTATAGGTCTGGCGGAATCCAGTGCCGTCGAAGCGACCGGAGAAGAATTTCTTAACGTCGAACATGGTAGTAAGAGGTTAGGTTGTTTGGTGTTGGATCTAGAAAAGACAGCATCAGCATGCGTCTAATCAACACAGGGAGCAGCCATCAAGGCGCTATGCTCAACGAGGAGCATTGGATCCTTGAGATCCGATGTCGTCGAAGGACGTACATCAATGCCATAGATCGAGCACTCAATTAAGAGGTCGATGGCAACATACAGGTCTAGCCTAGCTAGCTGATGACAGCAGCCTAGGGGCGCTCGTCGCTGACAGCAGCCATAAAGGCGCTCGTCATTGTAGTCGGGCTAACCGGGGCCCATAACCTGATGAGCCGGCATGACGCCTAGCGCAGAGGACTACAACATAGCTATACTACTACTTACCAGAGAGGAGTTTAAAGAGGTAGAGGCGAGACGTAGAAGCTCAAGCACACTGTAGATTCAGGTAGAGAACTACGAGCTTATATACATGTAGAGACTATAGTGAATACCATATAAGGACGACAATGAAATTGTACATATGATCATAAGTAGAAATGATAAATGGAACAATAGTCCCACATAATATAATGACGGGAAGTATGAACCGGGACTTCGGATATACCGGGATCTAATTATAGTCCACGGATTCAACAGGTTTGACCCCGCCGATGGCACTAACAGTACGTGAAGGATCCTCGAGAGTGAGCAACGCGGGATCTATTATCCACCGCTACGTACATAACTTCATGGTTATTTCTGTGGATCCACAAATGCTAACCGAGAACCAGATAAATCTATGGCACGTCGTCTGGACGCAGTGCTGTTAGCTGTGGGAGAGACGAAGAGAAGGCGGCAAATCCGAAGCAAGTCGTACGCGTGATACGGGAACCTACTCATGAGTCGTCAACGGTTACCGGTTACCGACTACGACTAGTGGTCCTGTATACCTTGAGAAAAATTGGACACGTGAAAAGTGAACAAGTCCGGTCCCAACCAAACTGAGGTGAAAAGCACGGTGAGCGTTGTGGCGACGCGGTCGTTCCCACACGCGTATCACGCCACCGTGACCGTGTTTCGACGTTTAGGGTTTCCCGTTTCGTTTCATCTTTATTTACTTACTTATTTATTATCCTTTGCGTTTCAGCTAGATAGATGACATTTTATATAGCTACATACAGGAGTAGCATGATAGTTTAGTTTCTTGCTTCCTTTCCCCCACTTTCTATCTATCTTTCCAATACATCCCCCTTCTCTCCTCGCTCTCTCAGACCGACTGTCCGCTCTCCTCAAACCGTATCGAACTCGGACGTCTCTCGATAGTGTCTACGCATAGACCGAAGGAGGCATCCACATTTGGAGCCCACCCGCTGCGGTTTAGGGGTCAAAAAGTCGTCCTAGTGGGGGCTGAAGCTGAGTGCTTCATTTATTCATTCTAGTTATCCCTTCCGACCCTTTGGGTATCCAGTATAGGTTCATCGACGTTCAGAGGAGGTCTCAGAAGCGGCCAAGGCGAAGATTTAGAACAAGTCCTTGCGCAACTTCGTGAGCCCCTTGACGATTCGGTACTATTCACCCCGGTCGAAGACTCTCAGGCTACCCATCATTCTATTCCTTCTCCTCAGTCCGTCGCTGGACACCTCAAATTCGAAGAATTTCCTGCTCACTACTCGCCTCTCACTCTGTATCCATCACCTACTCGTACCCCTGTTCATTCACCTCGTTCTCCCACTCTTCCGTCACTCTTATTCGACAATCTCAACCCGCTACAGTTTACTATGGCCGATATTACTCCTCTTCCTGCTCGTGGTGAGCGTAATGCTCCCAAATTCGATCCCGACTACGAGGAACAATTACCAACATTCTTTGACGAATTCCAAGATGTGGCTTCTAAGTTCTAAGGCTGGCATTATCGCCGACCATCCTACTATGAAGAAGGAGTGCCTCCGTTATGTTAACGCAGAAACAATTCGCTTCTGGCGCTCCCTTGCTACCTTCAAGGACGATACGAAGACCTGGTCTGAATACAAGACCGAGGTTCTGTCGAATTATCCAGATGCTATGCAGTCCACAGAAGTCACGATGGATGAGTTGAAGAAAGTTGTGGAAGATCATTCTAAGACGGGAATTACGTCTGTCAAGTCTTTAGCTAAGTACCATCGCAGCTTTTCTACGGTGGCTTCTTCGCTTATGGATCAAGGCGTCCTCTCTGCAGTTCAAGCTGCCCGTCATTACGTTGAAGTCTTTCCGGAGCAAGTTAAGACTCATTTGGATACCAGGTTGCAAGTCCAGTATCCGAACAAAAAGAAAGGCGAGGCTTTCACTCTTTCAGAGTTGAAAGGAGCGATTGACTACCTTCTTTCGGATGCATCAACCGCTACCCTTCGTGGATCATTTGCACCGGTCGTCAAGAGTGAAATCTCTGACGTCGAGTGTCAGATTCGTTCCCTCACAGAAGCTATCAATAAACTCGCCTCTGTTCCCTCTCAACCCTCGTCATCATCATCTTCTCCTCGCCCACCTCCTCATCATGGTCCCAATAATGAAGTTATTTGCCGTTGGAACGATTGTCTTGGTCACGTCATGTGGGACTGCCCGGATTTAGCAGAGTGGCTTTCGAAGGGACGTTTGGAGTTAGATGCACGGGGTATAGTCAAGCTGAAAGGTGGTCGTATGTTGCCGATGGAGGAGAAGTACCGTTCGGGCACTCTCAAGGCTAGATTCATGCGCTATTTTGAGGATCACCCTGCCGAAAAGACTTGGATATTGGAGTTTGGTGGTTCTAGGACTTGGTCCTCACTCTCAGCTGAGTATTCTGGTGTTGATGTCGCCTCGCACTCCGAGTTCACCCTTTCTGGAATGCAAGGTCCTTCGATGGATACTTCGTTCCAAGCCTTGCCACCTGACGTGCAGATGGAGTACGATGGTCTGGACGCCCGTGAGATGGATATTCTCCGTGGTCTGTTGTTCAAAATGGAGACTAGGAAGTCAGCCAAGAAGAAGGCTGAGTCAGCTAAAGATACGTCATCTTCTCCTGCTCAGAATCCAGATCAGTCTTCCAGTCCTCCCTCTTCCATTGTTCCAGACCCCGAACCTTCTCAACCCATTGGCGGTCATATTCAGCAACCCTCGAAACCTCCCCGTCCAGTCATTGGCAAACTTCCAGATGGTTATGAACCTCCCAAAGATCGTGTTGTTGGCGCTCAGCAGAAAGAAGATACTCGAAACTACAAGTACAAGTCCCCAATCGAAACTGAAGCTGCTATCGAACGTGTTGTTCAAGCTGGTTTGGCGAGTACCGTCACCATTTCTCAATCCGATTTGCTAGCCATTGCTCCAGATTATCGCCGTCGTATGAAGGATAGTGTCACTTCTCGTCGCGTTGGAGTCAACGCCGAAACCACCTCGAATTCCTTGGTCATTGAAGATCCTGTGGAGTCTTTCCTGATGAGCCGACATGACGCCTAGCGCAGAGGACTACAACATGGCTATACTACTACTTACCAGAGAGGAGTTTAGAGAGATAGAGGCGAGACGTAGAAGCTCAAGCACACTGTTTATTCTAGTAGAGAGCTACGAGCTTATATACATGTAGGAACAATAGAATCTACCATATAAGGATAACAATAGAAATTGTACATATGAGCATAGTGAACAATAAAGGATAGAACAATAGCAAATGAATTGTCCCGCATAATACAATGGCAGGAAGTATGAACTGGGACTTCAGATATACCGGGATCTAATTATAGTCCACGGATTCAACACACCCCCTCGCTAAGTGCAGCTGAAAAGCGCATCTGAGCGAATCAAGTGGACGAATAGAATTCAAGTCCAAGGTGATCTCTGAACCGTAAGAACTTCTCATGACCGAGATTCTTTGTAAACATGTCTGCGGGATTATAGACTCCTTCGATAAAGAACAATTCGACTTTGCCATCTTCAACACACGATCAAATATAATGATATCGAATATCGATGTGCTTGGTTCGGCGTTCTTGAACCGGATTAGATGCAATGAAGATAGAGCCTTGATTGTCTCTGCAGATTGGAATAGGACCTAAGTTGATTCCAAGTTCAGAGAGTGGCGATCTTATCCAGGAAGCTTGACAACTGCAATCCGACAGTGCCATATACTCAGCCTCAGTGGAAGAAAGAGCTACAGTCTTCTGGGCGTGTGATTGCCACGAGAAGATGCCGCCTGCTAACTTGAAGAAGTAGCCAGTGATCGAACGGCGTTTGATAGGATTGGCAGCCCAATCCGAGTCTGTGAACGCAAGAAGACCTCCATCAGAGTCACCATCGTAGACGAGTGAATAATCTGATGTACCAGCTAGATAGCGGCAAATATACAGAGCTTTATCGAGGTGTTCCTTTGTTGGATTAGAAGAGAACTGGGAGAGCTTCGTAACTGCATAGGCAATGTCAGGATGTGTGCCCAGCATAATGTACAGAAGTGACCCAATCACAGACTGGAATTTGGAGCGAATGGCAGGATTGACTGGACCATCGTTGGGAGTTGGCACATAGCCAGCAGGTAAGGGCGTAGGAGCACCTTTTGCATTCTGCATCCCAAAACGTTCAAGGACTTTCTTCAAATAATCCTTCTGGTCAATCATGATCTTATTGCCTTCGCGACGAATGCTCATGCGGAGAAACTCGCTAGCATCGCCCATATCGCGGCATTCCCATCGAGCCATGAATTCGGCTTTCTTCTTGTCAACAAAAGCTTTGTTAGGACCCATGAAGAGTGCATCGTCAACATAGATGATCGCATACACAACTTCACCACTCTTCGGATCTTTGCAGATGAAGAGTCCAGCATCAGACGTAGGCGTTTGAATCCTAGTACTTCCATGGACGAGCTGAGGGTTCGCCACCACTCAAGGGCAGCTTGCTTCAGTCCATATAATGCACGACGCAGGCATAGTACCTTACGTTCTTGGCCCTTTACTTTGAAGCCTTCAGGTTGTTCCATGTAGATCTCTTCTACAAGATCGCCATAAAGAAAAGCGTTCTTGACATCAACAGAAGTGATGTACCAGTTCTTGAGAGCTGCGAGAGCAAGCATCATACGAACAGTCTCATAACGAACAACTGGAGAGAAGATCTCATCAAAGTCGACACCTTCGACCTGAGAGAAACCCTTGGCAACAAGTCTAGCTTTCTTGCGACCATTCGACTTTACGTCAAAGACCCATCTGTTTCTGATGGCTTTGTGACCTTTAGGCAAGTCACAGAGTTTGAAGACCTTGCGCTTACGAAGTGCCTCAAGTTCTTTGTGGCAAGCAGTCTTCCATTCCTTCTGTTGCTCAACAGGCAACTTTAGAATATCGCGGAGTGTCCACTCTCTGATGTTAGAAAAATCAGGAGTATCGGACGTTGGAAGCGAATCGTGAACTGGAACGGCATTGTTCAACAGGTAAATCACGAATCCTACTCCCCCTTCTTGGGTTAGTCTTTTGACTACACTTTCTTCCTCAGTGCTTTCACTGGGTTCTGGAGCAGGCGGAAGCGGAAGTGGACCAGGAATCCCCTTTTTACCACCTTTGCCCTTCCTAGATCGCGAAGAACTAGGACGATCAACTGGATGCAGCGGTTCCTTATCTCCAGTGACGTTTCTCCAAGTATTCTTATTTTCTAAGTCGCGAATAATGTCTGAGGGTCTATTTGGGTTCCGCTGTTCACCAAATATATTACCAGGTTGCGTTACACCCTTCTGCTGCCTCGAAGACCGGCGTGGACTATCCGCTGCTGGTGCAGGCGGAGGAACGGCGGGTTCACCTGAAGGCGTCGGAGGACCAGATTGAGGGAGTGGCATATCCCCTGGCGCAGGGCCACCTGCAGGTTCGTCAACCTGAGGTTCTGATCTCTTAGAAGGTTCGGAGCGACGTCTGAGATTTGGCAATGGAGTATCAAAACCGTCGTCATCAGAGTCTTCATCTTCCGAAGGAATGTTGGGATTTTCACCCAAAGTAAATGGTTCACTACCGACAGGTGTGAAGCCACGAGTTTTGGCATCAGGACACTTATTGTACAGCGTCTCATCGAACAGTGCAGTGCTACCTTTGAATACGGAATTATTACTTCGCATGAACAGGAAGCCTTTCATCCCGTCTTCGTAGCCGATGAAGGTCATTAACTCACTGCGAGGAGCGAGCTTATTCTTCCTACGATCTTCAGGAATGAAGACATAGGCTGCACAACCCATAACTCGGAGATGTGAAACATCAGGTGCTTCGCTGTAAAGCATTTCGAACGGAGTTCGCCAGCTCAATCGTTGCACAGGAGTGCAATTGTAGAGGTGGATGGCGTGCACATGGCAGAATTCCCACCAGGACTGAGGCATACAAGCTTCAAAGCGAAGAGCTTCAGCCTTCTCATGAATTGTCCTGTTGAATCGTTCAGCACGACTATTTCGTTGTGGTGTATACGGTATGCTTTGATCCCTTTGGATCCCATACTCTTTCAGTACTGCATTGAACTTATCTCCTTTGTACTCTCCCCCTTCATCGGACATCCAGGTCTTGACAACAGCATTGAACTGCGTCTTGACCATAGTAAGGAAGTCCCTCAAAGCGGGTACTGCCTCGTCTTTTGTCTTGAGCTTGGAGGTCCAAACGTAGGATGTGCAGTCATCGAGAAAAGAGATGTAGTACTTGTACCGGTGATATGATTCAACCGGGTACGACTTCAAATCCGAATGTATGCGTTCAAACGGTTTAGAAACTCTAGTAGTAGAGTTGGGGAACGATTTCTCATGCATCTTGCCTTCAGCACAACCACGACACAGAGGTGTCTTCTTAGTAGGCATTTTAAGGTCAAGTGGGAAACCTTGCATATGTTTCCGAGCTTTATTCAGGGCTTTATCCGATGGATGCCCAAAGCGTCTGTGCTCAATATCGTAGTCAACGTTGTAAACAACCGACTTGGCCATTAAAACCTCAGCAGATGCTTTCCGCGAGTGTACCCAATAGATGGTTTGACCAGGCATATGAGGGTAGGAAACAAGTGACTGTCGTCGCTGTGAAGAGTAGAAGGCCAATTTCTTTGCGTTTCCACGAATTGAAAGACCATCTTGAAGGAACTCTCCCATGGATAGCAAACATATATCCAATTGTGGTATGTAATAGACAGGATAGAGACGCGAAACGCGCTCAGTAAGTTTCCCGTCATGTCCTTCAACATTATGCTTAATGAAGACAGTGCCTTTACCCTTGATTTGTATAGGGTTGCCCTTATTCGCAGTATTTATGATAGGACCATCAAGCGATTCATATTCAGCGAAGTCATTCATATCGTTCGTGAAATGAGAGGAGGCACCAGAATCAAGGAGCCAACCCTGTGCGTTGTTCACACTTTTCTTTCCCTTACATTGTGTACACCCCACGAAGCGGGAACTGATTGCATGACAATAATATACAAGTGATTCCAGATCACTACCACTACCTCTGTTAGGATCGTGCGGATATGACAGCTCGGACGGAGGTCCGAGCAGAAGAGAACGGAAGCCGACGTGCCGGAATGGACTAGTCAGAGTTGGAGAGATTCCGACGACCGGAAGGCCGAACGGATGGCTGGACAATAGTCGAAGGTTTCGCCAACGACACCGTTGAGTTGAGTTGTCCTTGACCGGAAGGAAAGGAAGATAAAAGATGAAGAGGAGATAGAGATAAAGAGACGGAATGAGACGAATGAGATAAACGGAAACCAAGTTGATTTTAATTCTGAGGAATACAAGTCGTGAAGTATCTAGCTTATATATGTATCGATCTCCGAGACCTCCGAAGGGGTTCCGGCGATCGTAGTACCGGAGGTGAGTCAAGAGCGGGAGAGAATGTATGTACAGTACAGAATCCGAGACGGAGGGTGAAGTCCCGGAGTCGGAGATGAATCGGAAATGAAGTGTCAGAATGGAATGTACGGGATGAGTCGTGATAGAATGGAGAGCGGAATGTCGGAATGTAGAGTATACATACTACTCGGAGATGAACGGTGAATATGTATCTCCGATCCGTAAGTACCGGGGACACGACGTCGGAATCCGAAGTCATGTTCCGGAAAGGATCGTGAAATAAAGAGAAACATAAAGTAGATTCCGAGTATCGGAATCTCCGGAAGGTGGATAGAGGCCTTCGGAAACCCCGGAACCGGCATGGATGTAACAACCTCGCGAACTACTGATACCAACTAATTGTGAGCATCGCTGTAGGGTCGTATCAGTTTGGGAAAGCAGGTCAAGATATGGAACTTGCCTGTCGTCGTGGAAAGATCCAAGAGAGACGTCATCCAGGACGTCCTCAACCCCTGCAGCTTCGGCAATATCGTTGTCAACATCATTACCAAATAGAGAGGTCATGTCTTCCATACTGTCATCAGATCCCCAGTCCATCTCTACATCTTCATCAGGATCAATGCTGTGAGAGCATTTAGAAGAAGTAGGAGAAGGACGTCCGGCTCCTTCATCTTCCAAATCGTCCTCCAGAACTCGCTTGGACGAGGAACCAGGCTTCGAGATACGATCCTGGAGCGAACGATTGGCGGCAGATGTGACGATCTGTTCGAAGGGTTTGAGATACCGCGCCGTCTTAGGGGCACCAAGTCTATCAGCAAGGGAACGTGCTTCATGGACATCATCAAATACTGACTGAGACGGCTTGAAGCCGGTGAAGGACTGCATAGCAGCTGGGTTCTTCTTGACAGCTGGCTGAGGGACAGTGCTGTCGCAGGACTTGTCCCAGTGACCGGTGAAGTGAGCTGGGGGCGGTGATCCCATAGCGCGAACAGGAGGGGCACTGGCAATCTCAGCGCGCAAGGAGTTGTTGACTGCGTTCAACGCGATACGTTCCCTGCGGTCGGTGATCGAGGAGTATGGACGGACAGGAGCGGGGGAAGCTACGACGGATGCATAGGATGCCAGATGGGAGTGACCATGCGACCGATTGTTTCCACCGTTGTTACTGCCGGCGTGACCGGGACCCTGGTGCTGGTTGATACCACCGCGGGTCCCACGCTGCTGCTGCTTCTTCTTCTTACCGTTGTTCTGGTTTGAAGAAGGACGTTGCTGCTGCTGCTGTGGTTGACGCTGTTGGCCACACTGCTGCTGTCCACGCTGCTGACGTTGCTGTTGTGGACGCTGCTGCTGACCAAAGGATGGCTCGCAGTTGCCAGCACGCTTGACCGCAGAGAGGCGGTTAGCAAGCTGAGGGTTCTGGTGCTCGTATTCGATCATGATGGCTTCATGAATGTTGGCGACAGTGAGGGCGTTGGTGCTATCAGGATCCCTATCAAAGTCATGAAGGGACTTGGATGAAGCGGCATCCCATTCGGGAGGAATAGCTGCGATGAGAAGAAGGGCTTTGATCAACTCGGTGAGATCAACCCTGACCTCGGCAAGACGTTCAATGTAATGTTTGAACTTGGCGATGCCAGCCTGGGGATGGCTAGTGGTAAGCCGGAAAGACACCAGTTTGACGAAGTCGCCATAAATGGCAGACAAGGTTGGTTCGCCATAGGTGGTGACAATAGTGGACCAGGCTTTGGCAGCATCCATGTCCTTGAGAGGTTCAAAGACTTCCCTCATAGAGGTCAGCTGAATGATACCCATGAGCTGGAGGTCTTTCTCCTCCCATGCTTCCAGCGCGGTGTTGTACACTGTGATCTGGGCTTCAGTAGGGTCTGCCCGATCAGGTTCATTATCAGAACCAGCAGGTGCAACTGCAGGCGTAGCTGCCGCACCGGGGGAAGGAGTAACGGTAATGACCGGAATGATTTCCCCCAGAGGGTACGTTGGCTTCTTAGCCGCACCAGTGAGGTGACGATAAAGGCCTTGAGCCTTGGTAACAGCTTCCATTTCGCCGTGGTAGGTCTGTCAGAAACCAGTGCCGTCAAAGCGACCAGAGAAGAATTTCTTAATGTCGAACATAGTAGTAAGATGTTAGGTTTGGTGTTGGATCTAGAAAAGACAGCATCAGCATGCGTCTAATCAACACAGGGAGCAGCCATCAAGGCGCTATGCTCAACGAGGAGCATTGGATCCTTGAGATCCGATGTCGTCGAAGGACGTACATCAATGCCATAGATCGAGCACTCAATTAAGAGGTTGATGGCAACATGCAGGTCTAGCCTAGCTAGCTGATGACAGCGGCCTAGGGGCGCTCGTCGCTAACAGCAGCCTAGGGGCGCTTGTTATTGTAGTCGGGCTAACCGGGGCCCATAACCTGATGAGCCGACATGACGCCTAGCGCAGAGGACTACAACATGGCTATACTACTACTTACCAGAGAGGAGTTTAGAGAGATAGAGGCGAGACGTAGAAGCTCAAGCACACTGTTTATTCTAGTAGAGAGCTACGAGCTTATATACATGTAGGAACAATAGAATCTACCATATAAGGATAACAATAGAAATTGTACATATGAGCATAGTGAACAATAAAGGATAGAACAATAGCAAATGAATTGTCCCGCATAATACAATGGCGGGAAGTATGAACCAGGACTTCAGATATACCGGGATCTAATTATAGTCCACGGATTCAACATTTCCTTCTCCAGAACCCTCACATTGACGTTTACAAGACAATTATGAATGACTTTGGAGATGCGAAAGTTGGAGATAGGTTCTACGTTGCGAAGGACTCTCAGAGTATTCGGGCAGTCAACACTATTGTTGGAGATCGGGTTGTCCACAGCATCTTGGATAGCGGATGCAGCATTGTTGCAATGTCGGATTCAGCGTGCAATGCTTTGCACTTGATGTTTGATGAGTCTTTCCACATTCCTGTTCAGAGTGCAAATGGCGACACTGATTGGACGTTAGGACTCGCTAGAAATGTCCCGTTCAAATTCGGTGAAGTCACAGCTTTCCTACAGATCCACATTGTTCCTTCACCTGCCTACGATGTTCTCCTTGGTCGGCCATTCGAAATTCTCACCCAGTCCATTGTTCGAAACTTCCTATCTGGAGATCAGCACATATCGCTTCATGATCCGAACACTCACAAGAACATTACAATTCCCACCTTACCTAGGGAGCCGCCTTATTTTCGCAAGGCCAGCTATTAGGACTTCAAGATACGCTGGTAGATGGGGAGCATTGCGGTCTTGTCATCAAGGTCGATGACTCCCTCATCATGGGAAGTACCATTCCCACACACGCTGTTCGTGTCTCTCTTGTTTCTGATAGCCTCGGTTTAAATCCTTCATCCAATACCCTTACTATGTCCTACCTTGATGCTTGGTCTCACTTTTCATTGGACTCTCAGACTCGCACTTCCTTTCAAACCACATCATTAATTCCCGATTTTTCGGCTACACCACTTCTTTACTGTTACGAGTCTCTGTTTGCACATTCCACTTCCTTAATGACCGATTTTTCGGATTCATTGTCTTCCCTTCCATCCATAGACTTTGATTCATTTGTTCCTATTTATGCTGCAACAAAGAAACAGTATAAGCCCGTACACCGTCGTATTCAGCCTGTTAAAGCGACCCTTCCCGAGAAGTTTCGTGTTATTCGCCAATTTCCTTCTGATCCTTTACAACACCTCCCCATCCTTAATCCTAATCCACCACCTTTCGTGCCAACTGGACGTTATACTCAAGAACACATGGAATATATTCACCAGGTGCATGATCACACTTTCATTTGGCCAGAAGAAATGAAGCTAATTCACTATTTGATGATGCTTCATGACTGTGCCTTTGCTTGGGATGAGTCAGAGAAAGGTCAATTCAAACACGAGTACTTCCCTCCTGTCGATATTCCCGTTATTGAACATATTCCTTGGGTCATTCCCTCACTTCCTATCCCTCCTGGTCTCTTCGACATGGTTATCAAGATTCTTCGCGAAAAGATTGCTGCTGGAGTTTATGAGCCATCAAATTCTTCATATCGGACACGCTGGTTCACAGTGGTCAAAAAGGATGGAGTTTCCCTTCGCCCTGTCCATGACCTTCAACTGTTGAATGAAGTCACTATCAAAGATTTGTCCATTCCTCCTAACATCGAAATGCTCGCTGAATCATATGCTTGCCGTTCTGCCCTAGCAACGTTGGACTTGTTCGTTGGCTACGACGAGCGTGCTTTAGCAGTTGGTTCTAGAGATTACACCACCTTCCAGACTCCTCTTGGAGCTTTGCAACTCACTACCATTCCTATGGGTTGGACAAACTCCGTTCAAATCTTCCACGGCAATGTCACCTTCATTCTCCAACCCGAAATTCCTCTTTTCTGTATCCCTTACATTGACGACATCAACGTCAAAGGTCCACCCACTCGTTACGAACTTCCCAACGGTGGATTTGAAGTTATCCCCCAGAACCCCGGTATTCAACAATTCGTTTGGGAACTAGTCAACTCAGTCAACTGTATTCTCACTCGTATGACTTACGCTGGTGGAACGTTCTCTGGGAAAAAGACATTGATTGTTGCTGCAAAGGCGTTGGTTACTGGACATTACTGCACCTATGAAGGTCGCATCCCAGCTGAGTCTTGTGTTTCTAAAATTGTGAATTGGGGTCCGCTCAAAGACCTTCCGGATGTTAGGGCTTTCCTTGGTACCGCTGGTTTGTGTCGATTGTTTGTGAAAGACTTTGGCATTCTCGCAGAACCCTTGGTCAGGCTCACACGGAAAGGCATCCCCTTCCAGTTTGGATCTGACAAACAGCATTTGCAAGCCGTCCTGAAGGATGCAGTCGTTCATTGTCCTGCCATTCGTCCTCTCGATTATTCCTCTTCCTCACCCATTATTCTCGCTGTTGACACTTGCGCAATCGCCATTGGTTATGTTCTCATGCAACCAAAAGCTGAGGACCCTTCCATTCGTTTTATCAATCGTTTTGGATTCATCAACATGAACGAAAGAGAAGCACGTTATAGCCAAGCTAAGTTGGAACTTTACGGCCTTTTCCGTGCACTTCGCTCTACTCGTCTTTGGATTATAGGCGCCAAGTCCTTGGTTGTAGAGATGGATGTGAAATATGTTCGTGGCATGCTCAACAATCCCGACATTCAACCCAATGTGGCTATCAACCGTTGGATCGCTGGAATTCTTCTCTTCACCTTTGCACTTGTTCATGTTCCTTCCAAGCGAATCGCTGCCGATGGACTTTCTCGTCGGCACCCTCAACCTTTGGATCCCGTTCAACCAGAAGACGAATTTGAAGACTGGATCGATCGTGCCAATGGATTCATGCATATCATAAATTCCCCTCCTCTCTCTCCCGCTTCACTCGATTCTCTTGTTTGCTTGCCTTTGTTTGGTGCGGAGTCAATATTCAGTGGAGAGGGGATGGTGGACTCGTCCAACATCGATTATGACACAGTTCTGAGATCATCCAAAGCTAAGTCTATTGATGCACGTTTGGACTTGGTTCGAGACTACCTGATTGAGTTCGTTCGACCAACAGGAATGTCCGATGCCCAGTACTCTTCCTTCATTCACTACTGCCTCCAATACTTCGTCGATTCTACCCATTGTCTTTGGAGAAAAGACTCCCATGGTTGCCACCGTATTGTGGTCCCGCAGATTCGCCGAATTCCCATTATCTGTGAAGCTCATGACAAATTGGGTCACAAGGGACTTTGGGCAACTTCTCAGACGATTCGTGAACGTTTTTGGTGGCCTCAGATGGGCGGTGATATCAAGTGGTACATCATCACATGTTTGTTGTGCCAGTTACGGCGACTTGAAAAGCTACGTATCCCGCCAGTCGTTGCAGAGCCTCTCTCACTATTTGCCAAGTGTTAGATGGATGTTATGGAGATGCCTCTCTCTGGTGGATTTTGTTACCTTGTTCATGGCCGTTGTTCATCTTCTGCATACCCCGAATTTTGCAAACTTCGTCGACAGAACGGTCCCGCCATTGCTACCTGGATCTTCGAAGAGATTCTTTGCCGTTGGGGTGCCCTTCGTGTTATTGTCACCGACAACGGTGGTCCCTTCCTTTTAGCTCTCGATATCCTTGCCGAACGTTATGGCATCAACCACATCACTATTTCGGGTTACAATTCCCAAGCAGCAGG
Organism: Marasmius tenuissimus; assembly: GCA_029532415.1. NCBI lineage: Eukaryota > Fungi > Basidiomycota > Agaricomycetes > Agaricales > Marasmiaceae > Marasmius > Marasmius tenuissimus. The sequence goes on from JAQOTA010000053.1 coordinate 5,556,991, forward strand.
AGTTATCGAACGAAAGCATTTCGACGTTAGAGAGAGTTTGGTCAAGGCCGCTGATGGCGTGGAATCTAAATGGTCCTCCATTGCTCACTTTGTATTTTGGGCTGAAAGAGTTACAGCTCGTCGTTCTATTGGCTGTAGCCTATATTTCCTAGCTCACGGTGTTCACCCTGTCCTTCCTCTCGACATATACGAAGCTTCATACCTCATTCCTCCTCCTGATTCCATTCTTTCAACAACCGATCTACTCGCTCGTCGTGCCCGTGAACTTCAGAAATGCCAAGAGGACCTCGAACAAATGAGACTCTCAGTTTATCACAAACATTTACAATGTGTTCGCCAACTCGAAATTCAACACTCGCGTTCAATCAAGTCCTACGATTTCAAGAGAGGTGACCTAGTCCTCGTCTGAGATACTCGATTCAACAAGACGATTGGCAATAAAACTCGTATGCGATATGTTGGGCCGATGATTGTGCTCTCCAGAAACAAGGGTGGAGCCTACATTGTTTGCGAATTAGATGGGACGGTTTGGAAGAGACCCGTTGGTGCGTTTCGTGTTATTCCATACCGAGCTTGCTCCTCGCTCGAATTACCAGACTTGGACAAATTTTTGGACGTTACATCCTCCGAATTTGATGAGCTACGCTTGTCCAATGCTATAGATGAAGAAGGACTCGAGAGTTTCAATGGTCCTTTAGATGATGATGAACTTTTGTATCTTTATACGCCCACTCAGATATAACGAAAAGTCACGACCACGCAACTCGATTTAACGAAAAGACACAAATATTTACGAAACCGTTACGAAAATAATGAAGAGGGAACAATCCTATTGATCATCATCGTACACTCTCGCCGTTCCACAATTCCGCCTCTCATTTCCGATTCCCTTGCAACATTCAAAACACTGCTCAACATCAGCATTATATTCCCAACATTCCCGACCCAAATATTCGCATCGACCACACTTCACATACTTCCTCGCAAAGTACGGGGGAAATCGAACCTTGTACAGCCAACTACATGCCAACTTCACATTTTCCGCAATGGTCTCGCTGTCTTCTCCCACAGGTACGAGGATTCGTCCCAGGGACGGTATCTCCTCGATAGCAAGTGGCTCGGCTCCGATTTGTCCGTTGAAGAAGCGTTCCCGATGAAACTTGATGGCTTCCTCGATAAATTCAAAGTTATAGAACCTGTTCCGGGTGAGCAAAAGCTGATTCAAAAAGGGGCATGCTTACTCCTGTTGGCCATAATACAGATGGTAGTCCCGGCTATGATCCATAAACTGGCGAAATAGGATAACTGGCAATTCGTCATGATTCCCATATTGGAGACGGATGGCCTCGAATCGTTCATAAGCTGTTGACAGAAACAGGTCGGGCAGCACCATCAACTCAACGGCTTTGAATCGCACTAGATCCTTGATGACACCACGTGGAAACGGAGGATCTTCTAGCTCAAGATACAATGCAGTGTAATCATTGAAGTCCATCTGCACACATGATCAGCACATCCTGATGAAGAATGAGTAACGACGCACATAAGCCCATGCCAACTGCACAAGCAACCTGCACACATCATCTCCTCCCCGAGTTCGTTCATACACCTCGAGAAACACCTCATAGTTGGTTTGAAGATTGAAAAGTCGTCCGGTATTGAGAAGTAGTTCATCAATTTGATTGCAGAGTTCTCGAAGATATTCGGTGATGAGGGACATGGTGGATGGTGACCGTCAGCGTGAAGGGCTGCGGGGCTTTATGGTTATAAGATAGGAGCAAAGGACTCCGCCCCCATTTAAGGTGTGTACACCCATGGTCCCCTGGTTCAGCCGTGGAGAATTTTTTCTGCTCTCTCCTGTGATGTCACCTCCGGGTTGCGACAGTATGCTGTGCATCCCCCGGAGTTTACATTCGACACTCGTTCGCAATCCCCAGAGTTTATTTTCAAGTGGAGAGGGGATGTGGCGACGCGGTCGTTCCCACACGCGTATCACGCCACCGTGACCGTGTTTTGACGTTTAGGGTTTCCCGTTTCGTTTCATCTTTATTTACTTACTTATTTATTATCCTTTGCGTTTCAGCTAGATAGATGACATTTTATATAGCTACATACAGGAGTAGCATGATAGTTTAGTTTCTTGCTTCCTTTCCCCCACTTTCTATCTATCTTTCCAATACATCCCCCTTCTCTCCTCGCTCTCTCAGACCGACTGTCTGCTCTCCTCAAACCGTATTGAACTCGGACGTCTCTCGATAGTGTCTACGCATAGACCAAAGGAGGCATCCACAGCGTGGTGAACGTAGTGAACGTGCTCAAGGCACAATGTATTAGGTGTCATATTGTTAATACTGAACAGTAGAGTAATGAATAAAACGGGGTGGACAAGGAGGATATGGGATAAAGTGAGCGAACTGGTTGGGGAACAGCAATGAGTGAACGGAGGTGAACAAAGAATGAACCACTGAACCAGGATGAGCGAGCAAACTGGGGAAACTAGGACAGGGTTGGAGTGAACAAGCAAGTTAGGAGGGAAACTGGCAAGCAAAAACGGTGAGCAAGCGAGGGCGAACGTAGATGTGAACGACGTACAGTGAACGAGACAGTGCTCATTCTGTCGATGTTGCTGGCTTTCGATTGCAACGTTGAGGCAATCGAATAAGCCAGGATACAGACAGTCAGCTTCAGGAGCAGCAAGAGAATATCAGTATGCTATTCTGGATCGAGTCAAGACGACACTCACCGCAGAGACCAAGGGAGGTTGTGAAGAGGTGGCGGTGTACGCGTAACCTGTATGTAGTTGTTTTTTGGTTTTTTGGTACGCTATACTTGGTTGAGATACGGGATAGGGATGAAGAATGAGGTTTGTTTACACTTTATGATGCTTCAAGATGATACATTCGGCACAGGCCAAAGCTTTTTCGGTGGTCATCCCCGGGTATTCGTACCACTCGCTATGTTTTCTCCTGCCTGCACAAGAGTGAGAAACGGGATCGAGGATCAGGGGGAAGGATGTACAGGAACACTCCATCTGAGTTTTGTTGAATCCGCAGGATTTCATCTTGAGGTGGATGCAAGACTCTAGAGGAGAGTCAGCACTGGCTTTCAGGAGAAATATGCCACACACTGGCTTGTGGCAATGAACCGCGGGCCATATCCCAACTACCCTCCAAATGACGCCCTTGCAAGTCTTCTGATGTTGTTCAAGGCACTGCTCAAAGTCGACTGATCTTCTGACCTTCACAAAGGTCTTCCTACGGAACCTGCCCTCCAGCATGTAAACATTGCCTTCGTTGTTGTTCACACTCACTTTTCTTTGCTGTCGACTATGGTAGCGGGATTCGATGGAACGGAATCGTTGGTATGTCCGATGATGCATGCTGGTTTTCATAGTGACAGAGGTGTGGAGGTGGATGTCGATAACTTGGAGATGATGATATTTGTAGACTGCGAGGACAAAGCAGTGCCGGTAGAAAAAGAAATAGGGAAGGGAAGATTCGTATGTTAGCAAAACTATCGATATGATAGTATGCAAACGTACCTTTTCGTTTGAGCTCGTGTCCGAGGCAAAATATTGGTCTGTATGAATGAATAGCCAAGACGACAAGGAGAACGAAAAAGACGAGAAGGAGAAGGATGAGGTCAGGGAGGAGAACGATGAGAACGGGGAGGTGAATGACAGAGGTGAAACGAAATGAATTACTTCTGTCAATTAAGCTTTTCCTGTGGATAAAAATAGAGTTGGCCTAGCCCTTTGGTGACGTAAGCGATTTGACAAGGAGATCGGGAGGAAAGTAACATAGGTCAAGGGAAAAAAAGGGGAGAAGAGAACGAGGGGGGGAGAACAATGATATAAACAAGGGAACCTCGAGGAGAGAAACACAGGGAGAATGAGAAGAGCGTGAGATCTGAGTCCTATTGACCTTGCAGTTGGTCTTGTACCAATCCAGAAGGAGGGAAGGAGGGAAGGTGAGAAGGTGGAACAAACTCGAGCTTGTTCCCGAAGGGACTGGTGATTGGTAAGCAACACCATTATAGTATGCGCAAAGAGACTCGATAGCAAAACAACAATGAGCAAGACGAAGCACGATGTGTGAGGGGACGAGAGACTATAGGACATAAAGCGTGATAGAAACAATATCAAAAGGAGTATGAAGAGGTAAGACAAGGTAAGCAACGGGGAAGGGCCCGCTGAAAAACCTAAGGAAACAAAAGGTGATGTGTTGAGTTATGAGAAGTCTTATGCACTTGTAAGCAGCATGCCAGAATCGTGCTCTGCATTCAGTTTCAGTTAAAGATCAGAAGGATCTGCAGCTACAGAAAAGTTAGAGACCAAAATTTGAAGGTAGAATGCTAGTAGCGCAGCCTTTCAAGACAACGGGGGCTCAGGGCTTCCCACTTCCGTTCCTTCTCCTTGTAGGAACGTGGAAATGGGAAGATCTAAACGAGGATGACGGGAGAACAGAAGTATGGGAAAGGGGATGAGGAGAACGGGGATGAGAAGAATGGGGATGAGAAGAATGGGGAACAGAAACCGAGGGGAGAGTGGGAAAGGAAAACAGAACTTCGGGGAATGAAACAAGGAGAACGGAGTATAGAGAACGTGGGGAGAAAGGAACTATTAGAAGGGGAAGGAGGAAATCAGGGACATATACAAGGAGGACCATCGAGGGTGCAGCAGGGGACGAGGGCTTCAGACCCCGAAACTTAAGATTGTGAACCGTTCAACCCCAACTGCTTTGGGCAGTTGATAAGGCATCTGTTTGCGGTAAAGGGGGGTGACATTCGCAAATGACACAAGTCCGACCATTCCTGGTCTTGATAGACGGTCCGTATACCTTTGTCCACTAACGAGAATGATTGATTCACTCCCTCTCGTATCCTCTAGTTGTTCTACACAGTTTTGGTGGTCCGAGCCACCCGACCTTTTGAGTTTGTTGAACACCTGTTCAGCGCCCTCAAGTCGAACAACTTCTTCATATGATCGGATTCCTTTTCTGATGAACGCCATTAGCAAGGTCTCGTTCTTGTCGAGAACGTTGACACAGAAGACATGGGCCGCCAATGGTTAAGGTTCACTTGTAAACCGATCAAGGTGAACACTTGAAGTGAGCGGCGGTGATAGTGAGTGAACGAAACCGACAGGAAGACCCACAAGCTGCACAGTGCGCTATGAGCACATAGCTTCCCCTTAAGAGGACGTGTTGGTGGAACACCTTCGCAGATAGAGAGCCCGTCGTACTGAACGTCCACGCCGTGGATCTTTGCAGGAAAATCTTCAGGGCCAATAGGCATTTTGGGAGATGCTGAAGATGCAGGCAAAGGAGTGTCAGGCATAGAAGAGCTCAAGTTTCATGCTTCTCCTTGTGACGAGGGGTTGGCGAGCTTTCTGTGGAAGTGGCTGACGATGAGTGCCAGCATCAGCGGCTTGTTTGAACGCCAATCAAGGACCAAGTGAACAGTGGGTGTGAACAACGGGTGAGAACAGGTGGGGAGAACAATGCAGACAAGAACCAGGGGTACAGGCGAACAATGTACAGTGAACCTCGATTTGCTCTGCTCGGGGTTGATAAGGCGCGGAACCGGCAGTGAGATTTTGCGAGTGTTAGAGGCTTGGTTGTTTTCTACTCTCCCTTGTTAAAAGATTCGTGTACCTTTTCACAAACGTGAACGATTGATTCACTACAAGGGAGGTCTGAAAGCGTTTCCACGTTGTTCTATGAAGCTTCAGTTTTCCCTGCCACCCAACTGTTGAGTTTGTTGAGTCCCAGAGCGTTGAACAACCTTTGTATGATCATCTTCCCCTTCTCAAATAGTGCTTGTTCTCGTCGAGAACGTTGATGCGGAGGAGGGACTGTCAGTGATTCGGGTTCACTCCACTACTCGACTTTAAGTTTGAAGTGCAGATGGGGAACCACACGAGCCGATTGAGTAGCCCGTGAACGGTCCTTGCTGACAAAGGGGGCCAAAGACCGAAAGACACGGACATCACCATTCCAGTTGTGGATATGGTGTTCAGTTTCATACGGTTGTTCAGTTATGCCAGAACACGAGTGAATGAGCTAGAGTGAACAAGCTGCGCTGAACAACAATGGGGTGAACACCTGGGTCAAGCAGCAGTGAGAGCGAGTGAACGATACCGACAGGGAGCGAGCAAGATTCTAAAGTGAGAGGTGAGCAAGAAATATAGTCATGGCAAACAGGAGCCTACAGTATGTCTCGACATCCCACGAGTGTCCTTGAATCCCTTGGAGTGTATCGTTGGATTGACAGATATTGGACAATTCTTCACACCAGAATTTGGAATTCAATACTGGTAGACATAGCTAGGAGCAATCACTTACCGGTAGTGAGGGGAAAGCTTGTTCTCCGATTGGTAGTGCTTATTGTGAGAATGCATGAGTTCTTGTTCCTTCTCCATCCCCTTGAAGATGGAAGAGAACGAGAACGAGGAAGGTGAATGCAAATGGGGAACAAAGACAGGACAGAATGAGAAGGGAGAATCGAAAATGAGAGATCATAACTGTGAGAAGGGGAGACGAGAAGAGTGGGGAGCAGAAAATGAAGAGAACCACCAAGAAAACGATATATCAGAAACCTTCAGGCCACAAGGTCCAAATATTTGACTGCTGTTTCTCCCAACGCTAACACAGGGAGAATCATGTGATAGACAACCCACCAAATGATGGACAATCACCCCACATTCATATACGAGTGAGTCGCATGGACGAAAAGAGGAGACATATAGTCGTTCGGTGAAATGAGAGTATGGGGTATAGATAGCAAAAGAAAGTCCGTTTGAGCACGGTACAGTGATATGGAAGAGCCACTCAATGCTTTGAGTTTGGGAAGAGGGAATGAGAATTAAAAAGGATGAACGATAAGACCCAATGTAACCAGCCGCACGGTGTGAGGATGAGCAAACATCTTCCCCTTGAGAGAATGTGTCGGCGGAACATCTTTGTGGATAGAGAAGCCGTCGTAGTGAACGTCCACACCGTGGATCTTCGCAGAAAACATCTTCGGGGCCAATAGGCGTTTTGAGAGATGCTGACGATGCAGGTGAAGGAGTGTCGGGCATAGATAAGCTCGAGTTCATGCTTCTCCTTGTGACGTGGGGGTTGGCGAGCTGTCTGCGGAAGTGGGAGCAGCATTGGGGAGAGAATAACACAGACGAGAAAGAACGAGAACGAGGGGTACAGGTGAACAAACTGCAGTGAACCTCGATTAACTCTGTTCGAGGTGATCGATAAGGCGTGAAAATCACAGTGAAGGGGGTGAGGTTTCGCAAGGATAAGGTTTGGTCGTTCCCTGCTCTCCCTTGTTGGATGGTTTGTGCACCTTTTTATGAAAGTGAATGATTGATTCACTACGAGGGAGGACCGAAACATTCCCAAATCGTGCTTCAGTCATCTCAGCCACCTGACCGTTGAGTTTGTTGAGCCCCATAATGTTGAACGACTTTTTCGTATGATCACATTCCCCTTCCCTTATAGTTCTTGTTCTCATCGAGAAGGCTGATGCGGGGAGAAAGGGACTGTCAGTGGTTCAGGTTCACTGCATGAATCGACTTCGAATTTGAAGTGCAGGTGGGGAACCACACGAGCTGACAGCGCACGATGTAATCAGACCTGACTCAAAGTCAACTGGGGGCAATGCCAGGAGAAATGAAAGAAGACGCACCTAGTGCCTTTGTGGGACCCTATTACAGCTCGCACAGGCGGCTAGATGTCTGTTGGCTTTGTTGAGGATGGGTTCCTCAACTACTGATCCCTTGGGCCACAAAGAGGCCAGACATCATCCAAGGGGTGAGAGTGTAGTCTGATTGATTTCCAAGGCAAGGGTAAGCTACAAACTGACTTTGAGCTAGATGATTACAAGAGTGAACTACAAACTGACTACAAGTGAGATAATTACAAGGCAATACTATGAGTCAACAAAATAGAGTAACAAGGTGTGAGAGAACAAGGTACAAGAGAACAAGGTACGGGAGAACAAGGTACAAGAGAACATCATTGGGGTGAACATTATGAGCAACAGTGAGAAGGAGTGAACGTGACTGAGAGGGAGTGAACAGGATTCTGATGCGAGAAATCAGCGAGAAATATGACCACGGCGAAGGGGAACCCACAATATGTCTCAACACCCTTGCAAGTGTCCTTGAAGCCCTTGGAGTGTATTGTTGGATCAACAAACGCTGGACGATTTTCCAAACTGAAAATGGAATCAGATAAGAAAGGTATGGCAAGGAGCGATCCCTTACTGGTCGCGAGGGAAAAGTTTATTCTCCTTGACGCGCCATTCTTTGACTTGATCTGCCAGAGTTTTGCCTTCCAGAATATTGACAAGCTCTTCCATTCCACACAGTTCAAGTTTGTACTGACAGTTGGCACGAAGGGTGTTATACATTGCTGCTTTCTCCTTTGCGTAGGCTGCCTTCCCTGGTGAGTCAGAATTGGAAGTGGCTTCCTCCCAGAGCGTCGACTTTTTTGCAAAGAAACAAATGGCTCAATGAAAACAAGCGTGCTTGAACTCCAATTCCTCCTGAACACGTTTGTATTCAGCATCTGTTCGATGGAATTGGAGTTTGTCCTCTGTGAACAGCATTGGTGAATTGTGACAAGACATCTGCGACAGCCGCTCACCTTTTTCACTGCATTTTTGCACATCGGTTGTGTTCATTTCCGCCATTTTGCCACAGGTCCATATCCATCTGTCTGCTCTCTGCTCCTGAAGATCAATTTCAATCTCCTCTAGCTCTTGGAAAGGCCACTTTTGAGGAGTATCTGTGAGCGAGTCACCCTTGACAGCTGGGTGGTTTGTAGCTTGACCACCGATATCACTGCTGTGCGAAGATGTGGCTGGTTTAGCAACTGGTTTGCCTGAACCTGAACCTGAATTTTTGGATTGATCTGCGCGTTCGTTAGCATGGCAAGGGAAAAAATCACATAGATGGTTTTCCCTACTTGGATTTCTGGATTGTGCGACTGACATCCTGGTGCCTGCATGGGTCAGGTGTGAGCGTCTTGGAAATGACAGGAGAACGAAAGAGGGAACAACACAAGGGAACAATATGAGATAACAAGGCGAGGGGAGAACAAAACAAGTGAACAAGACGAGGGGAGAACAAAACAAGTGAACGAGGCAAAGAAACAGCAATGCGGGGAACCAAGAGGGTAAATGGCAAGTGAGAGGGGAGCGACGTGAGAAAACTATGTGGGGAACAAAAAGTAAACTGACGAAGCAGACATACCGTACAACCTGGGCCCGTCATTAGTCGGCTCATCCAAATCTTGGGACTCCACTTGCTCCGACCGTTTGCTCGCCGCCTGCGAGTTTCCAACACCAACCTTCCCCCACAGCGTGCCCTCCTCAATATGGGATGCCCCCGGGATGCGCCTTGCTTCCGTCAACTTTTGATATGTATCCTCAGTCTTCAGTTGCGGCCACTCCTCCACATCCAGCACACCCAATTGATCAAGCATCCCGTGCAGAAAGCGGTAATCGAGCAGAAACTTTTCTCGGTTGTGCTGGAGATCAACAATCTGAGCCAGAGCACAAGTGTTGTGATCTACGCCAGAGCCGGTTTTATTTTTGCGATTGAAGGCCTGGGTCAGCCTCTTCACTGAAGTCTGCAAGGCACGAATGATGTTGTATAGTTTGCCTTGAATGAGTTTTGCCTGCTCTGTAGTGAGTTTTGTGAGCCCGTAGTCCAACCGCTGTTGTGGAGTGAAGTCCACTGGTGTCCAAAGTAATTGGTTTTCGGGATGGCATGGAGGGCTGTTCCGGTAATGTGAGGCGGCGTCGGGTGTCATCAAGTCCACCTGCATCTTCCGAAAGCTGGTTATATGAGCTTCACACCTCGTTCGTCGTATCCTGATCTCTTTCTCCACAGCCGGGTCGGGGACCTTCGATTTGTCATGTTTGTCGACAAGTCTTCTTAGGTGCTCCCTTAAGATTGATCGTCAGTTGCTGTTGAATGTGGTAGGTCAAGATCACGTACTGGATAAAAGCAATTACCAAACCCTCATCCAGGTATGTGGCCGCCACGCCCAGCATCTGCCGACTGGAGGGGGTCTCAAAATCTTCCTGTGATGCCTTCATTGCGTCCACTATGGATTTGAGGGTCGGTGCTACATGAAGGGCTAAGTCCTTCCATGGCATCGGGTAATACAGCGTGATCCAAACCTTTGTCATTTTCATCATGCATGTAAACAGACTTAACGGATCACTTTCTCTTGGGATCGACCTTGGGTGACCTATCGGCAGTGTTCCATTCAAGTGCCTTCTCAGGATGAAGAAGCCAGAGCCCTATGAGAGAGTCCCGTTTTTTGGAGTACTGGGAACAAAGACTCAGAATCTCATTATAAAGCAGTAATGCTGTGAATGTTGTTGTCAGCTGTGGTACACGATCAGGGGGAGTGAATCCCAGTGTGTGGAAGTGAACGGCAGAAAAGGAACACAGGAGTGAGTGAACAGCGGAAGAGAGCAATGTATTGGGAACAGACCAATGAACACAGAACATGAAGTAAATGCGGCAAAAGGAGACAACTGAACTCACCCAAACCCACAGTTTTCCTCCAGTTCCAGTCTCCGAATACGAGAATAAGGACATCCTCTCATAAACCCAAGTTCATCTGGTGGGTAGAGACCCCCCAACAATTGATCGTATCCCATGGCTGTTCCGCCATTTTTCCTTTGAGAAGGCCTGCACCCGACTTGTAAACGTACAAGTAAAGTGGCTCGCAGCTGGCAATATGATTACGGTAGTGACAGACAGGTATGACCCAAAGCATCTGCCTGGCCAGGTAAACGTACTCTGGGTGTGTTTCTATCCACCTGTCAATGATATACTTGCAGTAGCTACACATAGCATCGTAACTGATGACGAACAGCCCGCTTTGCTCCTCCCCATTTGGAGAGGCTGTCTGCGCGACTGCTCAAGCCAGGCAGTCGTCAACGCAGACCCACCTTGAAGAGGCCCAATCAGTGAGGATTGCGGGAAATTGGAAGTGAATGTTGCTTACCTCTCAGCGCATTTCAGGTTCGCGGAAGTCCTGATAAAAATGTGGCAATACTGGCAGTTGACAATACCGCTAATGTCCATGTTTTTGAACTTCACCTTGTTCTGTTTACTGATTGTGTTCAGGTGCCCACAAACTGATTACTTCAATGCAGATTGAGTGATCCATGTCCGATGAGAGGGAGAACGTACACACCTCAGTGGAAGTAGGCTCCTTAAAACTGCAATGTTCGTTATACATGCTTGCGATGGGGAAATATGATTGCCCGGAATATATGGATACGTCATTGGGATTTAGGTTTTTCTTTGCGTAGTGGTTGGCATGATAGTTGCCGTCCAGTGTAAGTCATGTCATATGCAGGTGCCTTGACCACTGTTAGATAGATTCATAGTGAAGGCAAGGAATGAGACGAACATTAGGTCTGGTGGTGTTTTCTCCCAGCCCTCTTCCGTATTCACCCTGGGGTGTGGACAAGACGGGCATTCCACAATCAAGTCATTCGCAGGTCATTGCGAAAGCTTGAGATACTTCCACAACTCATGATGGACACCAGCCTGCCACTCGTCCCGAAGAAAATCCCACACACATGTCGCATTCACAAATTGCTTATACACATCCTAGAATATCCTTGAGATGAGCAACTATTGAAACTGACTAGAAACGGCATACTGGAACATCGCCTGTGAATACATTGTTAGACATCCTGCGCAGAGTCTTGATGTAATCGAAAGGATTGACCGTTGTCTGTACACGCAAAAGGTGGAACTGGAACGTAAAACAGGACTGCGGTTTGAGCACTGTGGATGGGAGGAGGTCATTCATGTATAGTTGCGTCCATTTATCTCAGTGGCCTCCTTGTTCGCAATCGCAATAGATGACACAGGTTGAGTGAACGCCATTGAAATCCGTGACAATGAGGGAATGAGAGGCTTTGGCCTTGGGACAAACATTTCCGTCATGTCTGAGTGGGATGGACAGTGCTTTTGTTTTGGGACAAATGTTTCCGTCATGATTGAGAGAGGGAGACGACACTGTGGGGAGCTCTAGTGCAGAGATATCGTACTTCACGAAAAAACCATCCTCGCACCAAACGTGTGCCCAGTGTAAAGGATTGTGTTTGTGTGCAGCTACCCAGCACCGCTCGCACAACAATGGTAAGCTGAGGCACTCATAGCATCGCACTTTACGAGTGGCCCCCCCACACGAACATGTCTTGATGACATTGTCATGAGCTTCGCGTTTGAATGATAACCGTACGGCTTGGTCCATTTTCTCTTCCCAATCACCCAACAACTGGAGTCGCTATGAAGAACCGCTGAGAAAGAACGCAGCGCAAGGTGTGAGGAAACTCACGCATGTCTTCTCTTCCTGAACTAGCTTTTCTACAGGTATTCTTTCCCTATTCTCTGCCTTTGCATCGTCACCTTTCTCGATGTCCTTCATCTCAACATCTTCGATTCCTTTTTGCGATTTCTCAGGAGCGGGCAATCGCTGAATCTCCTGATGCGAAGGCCCTGGATTTGGTTGTGGCTCGCTTGATGAGATTGGTATGACCACCCTGCTCGTCCCTTGTTCGTCGATGAATTCCTGAACGCATAAACACTTCAGAGGTGGAGTGGCTACGTGGATGCTGTTGTTGAAGGCCACTTGCTTCTCCTTGTTGAGTTTCTTTTGATACATGGAGTATGGGCTGGAGATCAGTGAGTAAAGAACTGTCAAAACAGCATGAAGGAGAGTGAGGGGGCTTGGAGAGACAGCTCACCTGGAGGCCACAACTATATTGACGGGAATTCCAGAGAAATTGTCCAAATGAAGACCATGGATTGTGACTGTTTCTGGGCGGCTTTCACGCTGGAATGCAGTGGAGATTGTGAACTGAATAGAAAAAAAAATCAGTTGGAGTGACGGCAATTGAGCTGGTTCAACTTACCAAATTGAGTGCTAGGAACCATTCCCCGGCTATTGGTCCAATGTTGAAGATGTCTTGATCGCTTCACCGTTTTAGGAACAGTTACTAGTCCCCCTGGCCACAGAGAGGCCATACATCATTCAGGAGGGTCGAGGGGGGCCACGGCAGGGCGAATTCATTCCTAAATTTAAGATCAGATGTTACCAGTGTGATATATAACTCATGCTATGGATACAAGAATAGTACTCAAGAATAGTAAGAATTAGTAGTAAAGGGCGTCATTGCAGGGAAGAAATCAACGTAAAGGGCGGACTGGGACCATGCGCCTATTACTGGCCAGTGCCGCCCAGCGAGTCAGCTTCATGTACTCATCAGCTTCTTTTCTCCTCTTCCTAGACTCGTAAACTCTCGCCAACATTGTCTTGGGGTCTAGCTCAAGTCTTTCCAGTCATGTTTTCAACAGCGGTGGGGCGAGTCCTTGTGATAACAACAACAACAATCCAATGATTATTGTCCGACTTTGAGTCCCAGTAGAAGTTGGATACCCGCCGAACGAGCTTGCCAATGTGCTGAGGTTCACTGCCCACAACAACTATGAGATTGTTCTTGGTGCTGGGCTTGATCCGATCCTGAGCGTGATTGATAGTGGTGAGATCCCGAACAATTTTAGGCCTCGTATCATTGGGACCCTTCCTGTAAACAATAACCCCAGAGTCTCCTTGGACAATGTCGAGATAGATGTCGCTGTCAAGAATGAGGCCAGTGACTAGGAAAACCCCTCAGGCCACCAACAGGGTCAAGAGTGCGAAGGAGGAAAGATAGATTTGAGTAGAGCAAGTGTAAGATAGTACATGCTGGAAACAGGCACTATAAGACAAAGTTGTCAGACTGGGGAACTATCTAGAAGTGTCCATTATTTTATATGACAGAACCGAGCTGTCATCAGCAAAATACCCGAACAGTTGTAAGGCCATTTGGTACCCCAATATCCGTTAGGTAGACTGAAGCGTGATGTAAGTGGTTGAGAGCAGGAAGAGAGTATATAACCGTGTTAAAACTTTTCAAAAATACGGCAGAATATTGAGAACTCGTGAGCTTGGTAATGGTAGATATCACTAGATTTCCGTACCTTCTAACGAGTGTTGAGGATGATACCAGAGAGTGAAGGTTGTCGCGAGTTGCGTAGAGTGTACCGGGTTTCGGGGGGTTTTAACCAGTTTTGAGGGAGAGTGCCGGATAGCGGAGGTTGCAGCGAGTATTGGAAAATGTTACGAGTACCAGCGAGTGGTAGAGAGATTAATGAGTAGTAGAGAAGGTGGTGTATTGCAGAGAGTATAACAATTATCAGACGTTTTGTCGGATCTACAGGGCCACATTGCAGCCATTCACATATATAGTCAGGCCCCAGGACATTGCACTTGGTATAGGGAGTAACAATTGAAATGAAATTAATTATGAACACACGAAAAGAACATGAGAAGACTACAAAGAACAACAGGGTGGACAGTGGATACACTACAAATCTTCTCAGACGGTACATACACGTATGCGGTATACCTTTGAACAGCCAACGGTGGCAAGGCCCTGATGTCAATATTAGTAATTGTGATGCCGACAAGGAGCAGTCGAGGGACATACCAGATTATAAGAATCGGACAGCCGAACCTTAATAGAATGTTGAACTGGTCAGATGTGAGGCCAACAACAGTGGAATACGACGTACCGACAACTTCAACGACAATAATCATGCTTATGGTCAGGACGAGCACAGACTACAGTGAACCACAAACTGCTCTGAGCGGTAAAGAGAAAGATAGGGATAACACTTTGGCCAGCCGTTGTGCCCTGAGCAAACCGCATATATGCACGGTACAAGCAAAATAATGCAGAGTGAGTCAAGGGGGAGAGAATTAAGAATCAACATGCACACCGTTTCCGAAAGAGACGTGCATTGCATGCCGAGGAAGGCCTGGCCACTTTGAGAGGAGGTGTCAGTCGGGATGGGTGATGAATGGAATTAATTCACATACCGAAAGCCAATGTTTGGTTTGAGGTTGTCCATGGAAATGTAGGAGGTTTGTAGATACGAGAGCCAGCATGGGAGGTATGAAGGAGGAGAGGAAGAGAGTGTGGAGGGAATGGTGGTGGTAAGGGGGAAAGAGACGTTGAGATAGGACTGGAAAGTATTGGCCTTATATACCCGTAGAAGTGGTCGGTGCGCATGGAAACCCCAGATGTGCGTCATGAAGTCGTCATGAGATGGTGGAGGAGGAGGGGAGAGAGGCTGATGGAGTCCACAAGTCGCCGAGGCCTCTTCTGGTAGGGTCAGTGTCGCCGCCAGGTCTCTGTACCAATGCGTCGCCGGTAC
Organism: Marasmius tenuissimus; assembly: GCA_029532415.1. Classification (NCBI taxonomy): domain Eukaryota; kingdom Fungi; phylum Basidiomycota; class Agaricomycetes; order Agaricales; family Marasmiaceae; genus Marasmius; species Marasmius tenuissimus. The sequence continues at coordinate 5,572,292 of JAQOTA010000053.1, forward strand.
GTGTCAAATCTTCAAAACTGTTGTTCATGGGTAGTCAATAATAATAAAACTAGATCTAAATGGTTTAAAGACACACCTAGGCCCTAAAGCTCCCTCTACTCCAATTCTAGTAGTCTCCCAGCGTGCTTGGCTTGAACGGCGTTGAAGTTTGTACCCTGGTAATATGAAGAATGAGAATGAGAAACTAACGAGATTAGACATACTAGACTTAATGGAAGATGAATAAGCATTGAAGTGAGTGCGAGACAGAGTCAAGTGGACCGCAAGTACATGACTGTGGTGGTTGAAAATAACGATGAGCAACAGTTGTCGCGAGTGCGTGAGTGTTGTAGTTCAAACTCCGACAGAATCTGAACACAAGTGCTGGCGCTGGCGCTAGGGCTGGCTCGAGGCGCGCAAAATTTGCCGGACCACCGGATATTTCGCGCCGATGGCAAGTCCTGCCGTCGAATCTTCGTTCTTATGCACGATGGTCACCAGTCAAGCTTCAAGGGCAAGTTATTGCTGTCGTATAAGTGTCAGAGCTGTCATTTTGATATCTTTCGAACCACTACCATTGCTTAATAGCCATGAAACACGTTAAAATCATCCAAAACCCGTGAAAACCCCCTGAAAACCCCCCAAAACCATTGACAAAGCCTTTCATTTATCACGACGAGTTTGGTGGGGCACAACCCCAGATATCAATTTGAGGGATTTTTACGGGTTTTTGGTGAGTTTCAATCATATTTGAACCGTGTTCTAATCCTGTTCTAGACTCCTGAATTTGTGTCAATGCATTGCAGGACTTCTACCAAGGTACAACACTCTCAAAATCTACCGCTATCGGATTGCTGTATTTTACTAACGCAAATCCATTCTAACTAGGTTTTAAATTTTCGGGTATTTTGCTGATGGTAGAGATATCATGGGAGCGAAGATAAAACAGGAAAACTGAAAGAACAAGTGATAAGAATCAAGGGATACATGTGGAAACAGGGTCATAGTGGAAACCATATGGTATGCTGGGAAAATATCTGGAAACAATGTGGAACACCAGGTAGTACCAGGTAATGATATGGAGGCCAGAATGTGATGGTGAGAACATGTAACCATGGGAAATAAAGAGAAAAACATGAGGAAAAAGTACCCAGGGACCAAGAGAAGGGAAAACAATGAGTGGATTTGTAACAGTTGCTGCCGTTGACGGATGCTTGGATCTTGAGACCAGCAAGACTGGGGTACACGATCCAGTGAGCTGGTCTGGCAGCAGCAGCTTCCTCTTCCTCCGCTTCTTTGAATGCCTGCAAACAGAATGCTTCCAACTCTGCCACTGCAATCTGTTCCCGAGGATCAAGGGGCTCTTCATCGGGAACGGGGTCTGCTGTTTCGGCTGTGTTTGCAAGAGGGGATTGAGGACTCGGGACGGTGGGGTCTGGCCCAAAGGTGCTGACAGGTAAGGTGACGGATGCGTAGGGGTCCCAGTGAGTTTCCAAGGTGCTATTACATGACATGATCTCCATTTCCGATCTTGACCATTGGGGAGTGCCGGGCAGCTCCAAGCGATCCAACTCCTCTACTATGTCTGGAAGGTGTTTAAGGTCTGGCTGAAAGTCGTAAAAGGAACCAGATTGGACAGGGTAAGCTTTGTTGAGAAACCTGCCGGTCTTCACATCGCGGACATGCTGGTAGTCAAGAACCACGAGCCCTGTGTCCACAGCCACATGAGTCTCGAGTTCGACACTCAGCCTGATTCCCTGGTGTTTCGCAAGAGTCTTTCCCGGCACATGACGGTCCCTCTGGGTCTCTGTCCCATAGTAAACATCCACACGACAAATGTACCCAAGATAGCCATTGGCCCAACCCTTGGTGATCACGACCTGAGTGCCCAGCCACAGTTCACAGCTGGCAAGCATGGAGGTTGTGGTTCCATGAACTCGTGATTGCATCTCAGTCAAGGGTTGAAGGTCTTTGAGATGTTGGGCGCCACTAAAGGTAAAGGGAACTAGAATCAGGAATGTGAAGAGTTGAAGCGTTTAACACATACCTTGTGGTCAGAATATGATCATGATTAACGAGAACGAATTGTTGCACAACTTTCGCCCACAAACCAATCATCAATCTTCTACCAAGGTTCCCTTCAACTCTTTCCACCATTTCAACGTGACCGATGACTCCACAGTAAGGTCCTCTCGTTACCTGTATCTCAGTACCAACCCAAGGCACTGGAACAAGCTCCCTTTTCTCGCCAAAAATGTCAAGTTGGGTGTCTCTTTCCATCGGCATCGGGATGTGCTTCGCTGCATTGACATGGCATACAGAGAGTACGCGCTCTTTGGGCAGCACTACGGAAATAGTGTTCCCGTGTCTAACGAGGACGTGGCCATATTGACCTCGATGGTGACCAGTCATCAAGAGAACCCAATCATCTTTCTTGTGCGGCTTGAGGAGAGATCGGACTGGAACCACGTATTTGCCCCTGTTGATGGCCTCCTCCTCTTTTCGTCATATCCTCTCCTTCTCTTCCCGCAATCGCTGTTCTTCCAGAGTCTCATTGGCTGGCTGAGGGTAGAGGACATAGGGATTGTTGGTGGGCTTGGGTGCTAGCTGCACCCTGAGGTGCACAACAATGAGTTGTTGGTGGTTACTTCTGGCGTTCACCTGAAGATAAGGTAGGGGCAGTCCATATCGCGCGAACGTCACGTGATTAATTGAGCACCTTCCAAACCTGGAAGAAGAGGTTTGTTTGCAACCTCCAGCTCAATCAAGAGCCACAGAAGCTTTGTTATTACGGCAGTCTTTTCTTTACTACCGATAAAACCTTTGGATGATTTTTTGTGTAATGTAGTGAATATCCCACTGACGAGATGCACATTATTGCTCATTGTAGCTGAATTTCAGTCAAACCCTATCTCCTCAACCACATTGTCAATTTTCTTTGGATTTTGGGGATCATTAAGTTGAGAACAGAAATCTCCTTCGATTGTTGGACTCACGAGCTCTAAAATACATCAATGAACTACTCACAGACCAAAAAGCCCTCTCTTTGCCCAAAAAGGCAAGTCAAATCAGGCCACGTGACATTCGCGCAATATGGACTGCCCCTACCTTACTTGAACATGGCGTTCACTCTGGCCGAGATGACCTCTTTGCCCTCATCAAACGACCAGTTGGAGGGGTGGGGAAAGGGGGCAAGCTCAAGGTCAGGATGGCTGGTCTGCCTGAATAGGTCCTCAAGCTTGGGAGGAATGGAGGTAGCGAGGAGGAGCTGTTCTCTGAAGTAATGTGCCCTCATGAGACCACTGCAGGTGAACTCCCCACCTTTCCATGATAGAATGTCTGTCCCTTGTTTTTCTGCCACACCGGTGTGATCTTTGTCGTAGAAGAGGCCATGGGTAGAGAAAGGGTTGGTTTCATCAGTGAACGGTTGGATAACGTCCTGGGGTCCTGGCTTCACGCGTCCACTGGGAAACCATGGGATAAGCAGGACTGTAAATCTATTGCAAGCGCACATTGAACTATCTTCTAGCCATTGCAGATCTGGTTCTAGCTCTGCTTCATGGCTGATAGCTTTGACCCATTTTCGTTATTCTGCACAAAGCTGTTCCCACTCTCTTGCCTGATTGCGCCTCCGCTTCTCTGCTGGTTGGTACTTCAGTTTGTTGTTGGTAATCTCCTCCAGTTGTTCGTCCTCTCTGACATCTATCTCGTCTTCAATCCAATCGCCAACCCCACATCACCGTGATACGACCCAGAGCAAACTATCACCCATTCGTTGTCTCCAATGTACTCCCTGAGGTGAGTACTGACCACGTGAGAATAATGTTTCTTTTCCCTGCAAAGGTCATCACAGTGCACGCTTGGAAGGTTCGCACAGTCTGCATTCTTCCCAAGTGTGTGGGCACGTTCCCAAGGATCTATCTTGTTCACTTGTGGAATGCCGAGGGTGTCTTTCGATGGGTAGGCGCGCATCTGAGGATAAACAGATGGTATGCAGGGCGCCCAGGAATAGAAACCTTGAGCATTGCTTTCAGGTTCTGTCTCTTTCTGCTTTCCTTTGCAGATCAGGAACGGTGATCGCAAGGATGATATAGGTGGCGGCATGAGTTGCTGAGATAGCAAAGACGAGGGAGTTAGAGGAGCTGGGGAGGGAGTTGGTCTGGAGGGTCCTGGTGTTGGTTGCAAGTTCGGGGTTAAACGCAGCAAGGACGGGTCTATGGCCTGCTGAATATCGGAAGAAACTGTAATGGGCTGCTGCATGTTGGAGGCTTCTGAAATGAGATGTGGCTTGACATAGCGCAATGTGAGGTCGGCGCACAAGGCATCCACAAATGACTGTCGATCTTTGGGGGCTTTGAACGAGAGTGTAGTCTGAGCAGCGGGTGGATCTGACAAACAAGGTCAGTATATTGCATAGACATTATTCCGACAAACGTACCAATGTCGTTGTCATCACTGAGCTCGAAGTGTTCCTCCTCGACTTCAGATTCCCCTTCGTCATAGGCGTCTCTATCCTCTGCAGCCGCAATGTCCAGAAATGACTCCACTCCAATTCTTCTGCGTTTTCCAGGTGCCATTGCAAGATTTCTTTTGATTTTTCGACTGTTATGAATTGGATTAAAGGGACTTGCATAACGTCCAAAGGTCAACGCCCTTCTGCTCGTGAATCTGCTGTGGGTAACACACCGAGTAAGGCTGTATAAATGGATGAAGAAAACATATTTTGAAGAGTAAAACCAATGGGGAAGATCTAAGAAGATGTCAGCATGATTTGTATAGTCGCAACATACAACGCACCGAACTGAACGAGTGGAACGTGTAGCACCTAGTCCATAGGTGCTGCAGGTGTGCCTGAAAAATTCAACCATCAGCATCTCTGGCTGCCTGTTCTCTCTCGACGATCAAAGCAAAATCGAGGCGATTGTGTTCGCCTTTTGGATCACTCAGTGTCTCACAAAAATTTTTGTATTGTAACTACTTATTGTGTGCTCTTAAAATGATGAGTGAAGGTGAACGTTCACTTACCTTGAGAGGGACACCACCACGTTTGATGGGGGTGGTCTCTGGTGAACGGAGGCATGAGGTGGCTGTGCAGCCAACATGGCCGAGATATGGGACACGAGCTTGCAATTTTGTCTAATCCCCATGAAGCGCCTGTTGAGAAAATATACAGAAAATAATCCATGACTGCACCGAGAGTCAAACTTGGATGTGCGGCAAGAATTCGCGATAATCCTGAAATACCACTGAGTGCCGCATGCCTTACCGTTAAGCTATACAGTCCTTGCTAGGTTAGTGTTTTTTCAATTATAGATCATCATTGGACGCTCACAGTCTCGCGCCCATGGCTATGGCGCTTATCGGGTGTTAGACAGATTTGCAGGCTTGTGCGCCATATCCTGGGATGCTGGCTGCACAGCCACCTCATTCCAACTTGAACCAGAACTCCCCCCTCCCCGCCGTTACCAAGGTAAGATCTCCCTCAACTCTCTGTAGTACAATTAGCGTAGCTATTACAATAGGAATTCATTGAGAGCTGAGTGCACAAAAGAGTTGAAAAGACTCGCATGGAACGCAGCAGCAAAAAAAAAAAAAACTAAGACAAAAAACAAAACACCTAGCATACATCATGCTAGGTCATTTCACGTCGCCTCGTGCAATGATGCTGACGCTCAGTCGTCCTGTTTTAGGCCAACGACCAACACGGTCCCTTCGGACGCCCTTACAATCTGCTGTCGTCAAAGGTGAGCAAGAACTCCCATTGGTCATTTCGTGTTGTGATACTAACTCATTTTTTAGGTCCTTTCCTTTGGTCACAACGATGCAATTCACTATCAAATTTTACAAGCAATGAGGCTGCAACGGCAGTAGCGAAACAATGGCTACGGAAGTGCATGTCAAGAAATAGGAATCACCAGAGAAACTACAATCACGATACGGGAAGGGAAGATGGGGAAGGAGTGAGAGGGTATACCTTGTTCGAGGTTCTTAGAAGCTGGGGCTTCTCGAGCAATGGATGGGGTAGGAGTCGCCAGAGCAAACAGTCCACCCCGAGCTCATGGAATGAAGAGCCTCGGAGTCGGAGTCGGACTCGCTGTCATCGTCCTCCTCATCAGTCGCCGGCACAAGAACTATATCCTTCAGATAGTGAGTGTCTGAGCTTGCTCGAGGATGTCACCAATTCTCACCTCGGCCTTTTCCTTTTCCCTTAGAGCCACTTGCTTTGGGCTGGTCATCTTCGCTGTCAGTGATCTCGATCACTTCAATAACTTAATGCAACATGTGAGTCATATCAATAACACAAATGAGGACTTCAGCACTGACCTTTGCCCCTTTTCCTTGGTACTTCTGGCTCAGGCGCCCTCTTGTGTTTTCCCTGTTGCAAATCAAGGGTCGACTTTGAGCTAGTCGCCAATGGTGACACGCTAAAAGAACTCTGTCTTTTTGTTGGGCTGGCCTGGAGGCACCGCCCAGTGCCATACTTCTTCTTTGCATAAGCTGGGGAACGGCTTGGAGTGTTCCACATGTTCAGGATTTTTGAGAGCTTCCACTGGGAGGAGGAGGGTGGTGTGGGCAGGGAAGAGGGTGGAAGTGGGAAATATGGGAAGAATCTGGATGAAGCTGGGGGGGAAGAGGAAGGGAGGGAAGGAGAGGGGAGGGGTGAAGGAGTTGATGGGAGCAGCGACAGAAGATGGCCTGTCTCTGCGTAAACATACACGTCGTTGAAGGCCTTGTCCATGATCGTGTGGATCGTGTCAAGGAACGGCTCAATGTCTTTTGTTGTCGCCAGATCAGCAGTGTTGTATTGCACCCCGAGGACGTCGTGACCTGCCCTGATCGTTTCCAGCCACTTCAGAATCTCGTACAGCAGTGGTCCCATAGTGTACTGCGGGAGCCAGGTGTGGTCATGTTTTGCTGTGGTGCACTTGTGGAAGAGAAGTGAGCAAATGTTTTTTGATTGTGCGTTCGCTAGACTGACCACATTATATTTTCTTCCAACATTATCGAAGGAGGCGCCCTTCCCTTTGTTTATTTTTCTGCGGAGCAAGCAACTGTGCTGTCTGACGCATCCGTCTGGTTTCCCAGCGACCGCGTGTATGGCTTCTTTCAGCCGGTCTTTGAGGTCTTTCCGGAAGTTTTCACAGTCCTTTTGAGGTATTGGAAGGGGGTGGTTACACGTAGGCAAAGTTGGCTTGGAACAAGGAAAGGGGTTGTTTGAGAGAAAGGTTGGAAGTGAAGAGGAATCGGCGGATGACAGAAAGCTTGACCGTTATACAAGCCATGACCTATATGTGATGCACCAAATCCGGGAATTTCGTTTTCTTTTCAATTTTCGATAACCCACTTCCCCCCCCCCCTCCCCCTCTCTCCCCTACATACAAGTTGTCATCACGGGAATCTTCAGGGATTCTTCAAATTACACACCTTGTCTTGGAGCAGGGCCAGTCCACGCTGTTCGTTCATCTCGTTGTGTATCATCTAATTCAATCAATCTGCTTCATTCGTTCCGCGTACTATGAAGACTCCAATGTACCGTAACTTTGTCTTGGTTTTTATCCTTATTTTTACTTCTATTTTTTTTTACCATCGCATACCCGTCGAAATGAACCAGGTCGCTTGTATATTTTTTTGATCGTCTCCTGAATTACATGGCTTCCATTCCCTGTGCAGCCACGTATTGTATTCATCGGACACCTGCCACATTTTTTTAGACTAGTTACACATCTTATAATTCCCTATGTGATAGTGTACCATGTCCATGAAATGCCTGCAATGCCTTCCTTGATGTCTTCCAGAAATTGCTCCACAAATGCGCAGTGGCCAGCTCTGACGTTCCTCTGCTCTGATCTGAGTCTGTAATGAGTAAGTTTTTTCATAACCCGCATATGTAATCAACTCATGGTGATGCATCAGTGCTCAAAAACGCGTCCAAAGACACGTCAGGAACACGTATATTGATTGGCTTCGCGTCAAAAACGCGTATCCCAACGAGTTCCGCGTCAGGAACGTGACTCCCGATGAGCATCGCGCTATAGTCGTCAAAATTCTTCTGATATGAGCTCCATATCTCCACAGCGCCCTGGAGACAAAAAGATTTCCAACACATAGCCGATAACAGCCCTCTATCTCCTCGAAAGACTTGTGGTCGCTTAAGTTTCGAAAAATGACAGAAAAAAGATCGGGCTCTTGGGAGGTCCAGTTCAGTGGTGTGGTGAGTCGGTTTGTTGGCTCGTTTCCAATCGTTACAAACTCATACTGTTTTTCCCCACGCCCAATAGTCATGAATATAGGTTTTGCACATCCAAAATCCCTGTACCTCCAAGACGTGCCGATTCTCACAATTTACCTCTCATCCTTCACCCTCTGGAACTGCTGGCTCCCATTCAACTACAAACCTCACTATGTCATCCTCTCTGCCACCAGAGGCGTCAAATACCAAGCATTCACAAAAGCCAAAAGGCCCAAAAACCAAGCCCTCGGGCACCACACTGTTCAGCGAACAGCAGACCAAATGGCTTAAGAAGGAGCTGGACAATCTGGAGGATCTTTTGATCAAGCACAACATCGAGACGGGCAAGGACAACAATGAGAATGATCCCGAGGAGATTTGGGATTGGTTTTATGACACTAAGAATCACGCCATGCAAAGCCCCGAGTTTGCTAGTCCTCCTTGGAAGACAAAACGAGAGATCAATGGAAAGAGGTTGGTTGGAACACTTCTCAAGATAGATTACTACTGACAACTTGGCTCTCAAGCAATAGCCACTTGGTTCAAAAACCAATGCAACAAGACTCTGGTGAAAAAACACAGGGAACGAGTTTGCTCCAACTATCATCAAGGCTGTCGCGACATGGAGAAAGCCAGGGGATCGGCCGAGGGACCAGCTGAACAACAGCCTGCCCTCCCATTGTCGAAGGCTCTCCAGAAATTAGCAGGCCTACGTGCGTTAACGCCAAAGGAACAGTTCAAAGCAGCTCAGGGAGAGAAGATCTGGGAGGAAACAAAGTGCCTGCAAGAGGAAAAACTGGAGCTTGCCAACGGCAACAACGGCGGTCTGCACAAACTCACGGTCAGCAATCTATGGGAGGCATTGAGCGAAGAAGAGAAAGCCAGCTATGCTGAGAAAGAGCAGGTCTTCAACCTAGAAACGTAAGTTCTCTCTTCTCATAGAACCGGACACAGTCAATCCAATGATCCTTCATCTTGCAGTAACCAGCAGGCCTTCGGTGAAGGTATCTTTGCGCTGTTGTACGACATTGCCAAGTCCGGCACTCTCGGAAACATGGAGGTAGTTGTCTACACCGGTTTTAGAGACAATGAAAATGCCATGGCGGGCAGCATGTGAGCTCTCAATCTCAATTGTATTGCTCATCACTGATTTGTCGTACTTGCAGCTATGAGGTGTCCAGTCGCTGCCTTGGGAGAGAAAACAAGAAATTTTTTAAGGACAACAATGGAGGGGTGAAAGACAGTGTTGTAGCTGCATGGGGACAATGGTGTGCCCGCATGATAAAGTGTAAGGCTCTGCTTTCCCCCAAGTTGTACCAGGTCACTGATTGTCACAAAGTGAACCCTTGCGGCCCCAAGCCCATGTTGGATCCTCGGCTAAAGATGTTCAAGGGGTCAAAAATCCCTACTCTCCAAGGAGTGGATGTTGACAACACAACCTTCACTGATCTCATGGATATGCTGGAATTGCTGCTCAACTGCCTCTGGTGTAAGTCAAACATTCAACTACACAGTTCATCACTAAGGTTGCATGTACAGATTTAGTAGGCTTCGGTTCGTCTCTCCCATACAATGATATAGCCAAGCATCCAGAATGCTACTACGACACGAAAAAATTTAAACTCCCCATCGCACTTGCACCTCCCTGAACCCTACAACAACATGAGAGGCAGCTGTTGGTGGACTTCCTAGTTGCCCCACGAGATGATACCTCTGTATTTCTACCCCAATCAATGGGTGGGTCTGCCAACTCAACTGATCGAGACAGTGAGTAACTACATTCTCTCGGCTTGCCTATCATCCTCAGATTTTGAAGCAGCCTCTCTTGGCGAAAGTCAAGTTCAGTCAGTGAATGACGCCCCTGCTAGAGGTACGTTCGCTCCCCCCGCTGATATTTGTTCCCTTTGGTCATCTTCTACGCTCAGGTTGTATAACCACTTCTCCTGGCGATCAGCAGCCCAAACAGATGCCAAACGTTGGCTCCTGTATGTTGATTCGCTTCTCTTGGTTCGCCTCATTCTGACTTCCCATTCTCAGCCATGGTTGGCGGAGCAGACCCCCCAAAAGAACTGAACGGTGCCACTGGTACGTTCACTTTCGTTCCGGAGATTCAACCCTCCCTGACTAATCGTTTCCAGTCTCTTCTACAACCCCGACTAAAGGGAAAGAGATGCCAGCCACTCAAGTGAACATTGCTGGTTAGTTCACTTGTTTTTCTCGTTTCAACCTATTCTGACTTCCTCCCCCAGCTGTAGTCCCTGCCATCGAAAAGATGATTGCATTGGTCCCTACAGCCCAGACTAGCGGGAAGGACAGTGAACCGGAGGGGCAAGTGAACGCCGGAGTTGGTCAGTTCACTTGTTTCCCTCGTTTCACCCCATTCTGACTTCTTTCCAGATACTGCTCTGATTATTGAAAAGGATGTCGTGCGAGCTCTCCCATCGACCAATTCTGGCGAGTTCATTCACCCCTCTAGCTACTCAATGCTCTCTGATTTCCCTCTTCCAGATGTGACCATGGTTCCGGTCAACGAGCCCACAGGTGAACAGTGCTTCCGGTATATTCACTCGTTTCTTCAGGCCTACCTCTCCCTGACTAATAATTTACAGGTTCTCCTGCAGCCCCGGCTGGCAGGAAGGAAAGTGAACCAGAGGGTCAAGTAAACACCAGAGCTGATCAGTTCACTTGTTTCCCTCGTTTCATGCCGTTCTGACTTCCTTTCAGTTACCGCCCCGATTATTGAAAAGGAGGAGGTGCCAGCTGGCCCACGAAGTGACATTGGTTAGCTGATAGCTGAACCCTCTTTACTGCTTAACACTCCCTGACTTTTTGTGAGAAGCTCTGCCCACGGCAGCTAATGGAGAGAACCCCAAAGAGGTGCTGAACGGCAGTTTCAGTGTGTTCAATCATTGAAGCCTCCTCAACTCACCTCTAACTTCACATTATCAGCTGCGTCCATGGTCTCGGATGGCAGAGCAGAGCCCGCAAAGGAGTTGGATGGCGCTTCTGGTGGGCTCACTTGTTGTCTCAGGTCTACCCTCCCTAACTGGTCATTTCAAGCTCCTTCTGTGACCCTGGTGCACGAGGAAGAATTCGCATCAGCCTCTGAAGATGATGCAATGGTGATCGACTCATTTAATACTGGCCTTTATGGCACAAATGAAGGCCTCTCAGGTGCGCAACTTCAGGATTCTTGAAACCTTAATTACCCTTCACTTACTCATCGATAGATGTTTCCCTGGAGGACCCCGATGGAGAATTCGATATCGACAATGAGGACCAACGTACATTCACGTTCATCCTTGATTGAATTCCTTGCCCCTAATAAGATCCGCCAAATAGAAACCGCTGTCAAAGCGACCACTTCGGCAGTTGCCGCAAATCCAGCAACGCCCACAAAGCCAAAGCTCCATGTGGGCCAAACCTTGAAGAAGTCTCTGACATTCACAAGGGGGATGAAAAGAAAGCAGATGGAGGCACAAGGTCAAATTGAGGAGCATCAAGCTCCTCCAAAAAAGCCCAAAAATCGTCCACAGTCTCGCCCAACCCCTGTGGTATCCCCCAACAAGAGGGGAGGCAATGGTAAAGTCAAACGCAAGAGGCGGAACAACAAAAACCAATGACAATGTACATTCTTTTGCCCTCGACCCCATTCCCGCACCATTGAAGATCCAATTCTTGTATTTCCCCCTGATATGCCCCCTGATTCACTTGTTTGTGGGTTGGTGTTCATCTTTCTGGTGTTGCTTTTACTTCGACCTGTGCAGGTAGTTGTTCACTTTGCAGGATGTTCCCTTTACACTGCTTACAGATGATGCGTGTCCCGTTCCCTTCTGTCTTGTTACAGCGTCTTTTCTTGTTCGATCCTGTTCAGTCCGTTGTCGCACGTCCTCTCCTACCCCTTTTGATTTCTCGTTCCCATCTTGGTTCCCTTGTGCTTGCCCTTTTGCTTGCTTTATGTTTACCTTGTCCTCGTGTACTCATGCTTGTCGGATATGTGTTACCCAACCCTTGGACAATGTCTGGCCTCTACGTGGCCCAAGGGACTAGTAGCTGCAGATCCCATACACAGCGAAGCCAACAGACATTTGATCATTTAGTTTGTTTCCCCACTATAGTATTCACTTTTCCAGCAGTTCCCCATGCCCCTTTCAGTCTCTTTCACAATTAAAAGATCTTCGCGAGCGACTTCAAGTCAATTGATCACCGCCTCACATCCTTCTCTCATATTTATCCCTGCCCAGGTTGTTCCGTTATCCTATTCTCGTTCTCATCTTGGTACCTCGTTCTCACGGGGTCTGTTCAGTTATTTCAGTTCCCTGCTTTCATTGCACATCTCTTTGTTCACACTGGCATTCACTTTTTCAGCACTTCCCCATGCCCCTTCCATTCTTTTTCACAGTCAGAGGATCTTCGCGAGCGACTTTGAGTGACTTTGAGTTGATTGATCACCGCACCCTTCTCTCAAATTCATCCCTGTCTATTTCGTTCCGTTGTCCTTCTCTCGTTTCCATGTTGGTACCTTGTACTCGCGAGGTCTGTTCAGTTATCCCAGTTCCCCTCTTTTTTTTTGCACATTTCTTTGTTCACACTGGGGTTCACTTGCAGCAGTCTCCATGCCCCTTTTATTCTCTTTCACGGTTGAAAGATCTTTGCAAGCGACTTTGAGTCGCATCCTTCTTTCATATTTATTCCTGCCCAGGTCATTCTGTTGTTCTATTCTCATTCTCTGGTACCTCGTTGTTGCGGGGTCTGTTCAGTTATTGTAGTTCCCTGCTGTTGTTGCACATTTCTTTGTTCACACCAGTGTTCACTTTTCCAGCAGTTCCCCACACCCATGCCCCTTCCATTCTCTCTTGCGCTTAGAGGATCTCCACAAGCAGCTTCAAGTCAATTGATCATCGCTTCGCATCCCTCTCTCGTACTTATTCCTGTCCGGTCCGTTCCATTGTCTTATTCTGGTTTCCCTTGGTATTTTGTTCTCGCAGAGTCTATTCAGTTATCCCAGTTCCCTGCTGTTGTTTTTCTGTTCACGCTAGTGTTCACTTTTTCTGATAGTATTTTAATCACAACTATCAGTACTCAATAAATACACTGTTCTATGACCTCGTTCACTGTGTTCACTCAAATCCGGTGTCAACCCAAGATGTTCTGTGAGGCTTGTCCTGTTGTAGACCTTGAGCATTTCAGAAACAATATATGAAGGTTAGCCATGATACGTACCCTGTGGGGTCGGCGCGAGGGAACTCACAGTGAAGGTTGCACTGGAGAGTACTGTGAAGTGAAGCGCACAAAAGAGGGTGTTTGGTATTGGGAACATCCCTCGTGGATATGAGGAGTGTTTACAGTGTGATTGTTGGATAGAGAAGTTTGAGGAGGCAAGCGCCGTCAACTTTGCTCGCTGTTTCTCAACGCTTCATGATCAGCAAGGGACAAATGGATAGTAGCACAATAGCAGCTGGGGAAGACTAAAGTGACAAGGGAGTGAACATCTGAGATGGTGTGGTCAACAACAGGAGATGGCACCGGGCAAACAAAAGTAATCCGTATGGGGGGGTTTTCTGTGAGGCGGTGGTGTTATCTTGCTTTCCAGCCTTGAGTGCTACCATTATTGTGACTAAATGTGGCTTGGAGGACAAATGGTCAGCATATAGCCCAAGTGACAGAGATGCGGCACACCGACATACGACACTTGGAGGTCTCTGTTCCTGCTCGCTACTGGTGAACAGTTCGTGGTTGTTATCTACATATTGAGCCAGTCTTGGAAGAGAAAATGATGATTTTCCTGAAAGTAGATAAGAATATGAGCAGTGGAAGAGATATGTGGTCAGCGTGCCAGATCATGGAGGGGAGGGAAGAACCAGGAGCAGTAAATTCTCACGGGGCGCTTGGGCTGTCAATTGGGCATCAACTGGGCGACAGCCAATCAGATTTTTTAGAGTGTTTGACTCTGTCATGTGACACTTCATGAATTATTAGCTGAACCTTTAGGTTCTAGCCCTCAGAGAGAAAACGGTTTTTGTGCATCAAAACAATACATACAAACAATGCAACTGGTCCGCTGCACTCCGCAGCAGCTTGTGATAAGATTGCCAAACCTTGATTAGATCCCTGAGCTCTCCTGGGCCCTCACTAGGCCTCAACGTCAACTCTCATGTCTACATATCTATCCGATGGCTTACGGTCATCAGCCTGCAAATTTCGAACATCTCCCTCAAGTTTACAAGGAACGTACACACTTACTATTTTATAAGAATGCCAGGATAGACTTCACCCTCTACAGCAATCACAGCCTAGCAAAATGCAGCGCGGCAGCAGCCAAACTGAAATAATTGGCACGATTTATACTCGTCGAGCTGGTGATCAATTTCCCAGGCCTCTATTACCTCGAAGAACTGTATCAAAAAGCTGGAGACAGGTCAGCACACAATTTCCATTCGTCCTGACTCTGGATCACTACAGCATCCGAAATTATAAAAGAAGAATCCCCCTGCTGGCAAATCTCTTGCAATCCAACAGTGTTGTCGTTACAGCCTCCAGGCATTGGCACACGTCGAATCTTGACAGGATTTCGAAAGAGCAAAATTCCGAATTCAAGGAACGAGAATTAGGCTTTTTCCGGTATGAAATCCATTTCTCACCAAAATTCAAAATGTGAGAGTTTATTTCCAGAAATGGTGCGATCTGCCGCCCTTTCCGGCCTCTCCTTCCATCTTTGGCTTGTTCTTCTCATGCTCTGTATAGCAGGCCAATCCCCGTCACCCTTCTGATGTCTGTGTACCCTCATTTCCCCTCAATGGTACATTATAAGAGTACTAGTCCTTTATTACTATGTTTCCTTCTGCTGGGGTCTACATACGGTGTAGTGGTCTCTACTTAAAACATTTGGACTATGCAGATCACTACCGGTGACTTCAAACTCTGCCATCACGGTCAATGCTTGAGCTTTAACTTCCTGACATTCACTAGCACTTCCAACCATTTATTTTACTGGATGTCTCACAATCTATCATATTCTCAGGACATGTCCAACATTTTGAAGTGAATCACAGGACCATTGTCACATCATGTGGTGAGTGATGTGTGAGCTGCCATATTTGGGACAGCTTCAGTCTCAGTTCTGAATACTATCCAGATTAAGAAGGAGGCGGCTTCCATACGTCATAATTCCTTGTCATTGCCAATGTTTGTTTCTCTTCGCCATGTAGCCACCAACACCCAGCAAGTTTAATGTTTGTTTCCTGTCTACCAACCATTCTACCTAGCCAGTCTACAAAGGGCATTAAAGTGCTGAATTACAACCGCGACTGGGGTTTTACTTTCTTGAGTCATGATGTGTCACGCGTGCATCTGCCGCTGTCTTGAGCCCAACAGTCACCATGAGTCTCAAGTATGTTTTATCTCTCGAGAGTTTGTTCTCTCTATCAATGAATTTACCTATAGCTTTTGGCTCCTCCAGACAAATCAAAGGCAGGAACATATGCAAGCTGGTAGATTTTCACGGGTATCTGGCTATCAGAACATAGACGAGGGACCTCGTGTAGGTAACTACTATTTGTTCTTGGGTACTAAAGCTTGAAGTACTGATATTTGATTAATAGACCCGAATGGCTTCAGAATTTTGTAGTGATGATTGATTTGGGCTCAGAATCAGTGTATAATCAACTATTGGTGTGTATTCAAATGTTTATATTTTGACTGTATCCATATAACTGAACTATTCCCTGAGTAAAAGTACTCAAGGATAAAACACTCTCACCTCTAGTCAATATTCTGGTATGGCAACCTCAGATTGGCCACCCGTAGTACCTGCTGGACTTTAATGTGCTTCCGTCATTGTATGATATCATTGCCCTTTGCCCTATCTTACTCATGTAGCTCCATAACCCTTTACCTCTGTGATCGTACTTACTCCTACATACATCATGCACAGTTGGACCTAAATCATGTGTAGTATATTCCTCTCTGTTCTCTCGTATTCTCCCTACTTCTGTACAGTATATAAACTACCTACCAAATCCCATACTACCTCAGTGGTTTGTTAACCCACTGAGGTCTTCTACATTTCTCTTCTCTTGCCCTGCTCCGAGATCTTTCTCTGCGCCATATTGCGACTCCTCTGCAGCCCACTCAGTTGCTGCAAACTCGAAATTTTGTGTGCTTTTACTCAGGAATAACTCAATTCTAGCAGCTTACTATGATCATACTCTACCGGTTTCCCAAAATTTACTCAAAAAATTAGTTGGCAGCAAAAACCCGCTTATTTACTGCCACTATACCCATTTTTCTGCCAGAATTTAGCAACCCTCAAGATGTGATGGTTTTTATGCCACGTACTGTGAGCATTGTGTTGCCTATCACAGGAAGTGAGACACCTGACACCCTTATTTCCACCAGATGCCAACCATCACTGGTAGGTCCAACACAACAATAAGTTCAGGCTTAGATATGGATGAATCACCTTAGAAGACATGGCAAACTTCAATCAATAGTCCCAAGTGTTGCACTTGAGATTTGAATGTTTGAATTCGGACACACCGGCGGAGCCGGCTGACACCCCAAGTGGCTCAGATTTGCCATTTCTTGAGTTTAGCGTCCCTTGGCAGTACATAGTAACTGTGACATGGAGACTGGGAAGGAAATTGCTCTCACTTCTTGCTCACTTCATACCTTTTCTCCGTTCCTTCAGTGCTTGCATGTACATACCATTTGCTAGCCGTCGGTACTCGTCGCATTTCCGAGATTTTAGTTAGGTTAAGTTGCAGTCATACACATCAAAAGATCCCAACTTTTCCTGCTCTACGTAAGTAGTTTGTACAGGCAAAGGGTTCGTGAAGGTTCAGCTCGTGCCTTGCAGAGGCCTAATCCTTTGTCATTCTATTGTAGATGTAGATGTAGATAAAACACCCCGCCCACCTTTTTGGGTCCCCCAAACTTGCCCCGTACACTGAGTTTCCGCTCGGGGGATTGTAATTTTGCGCGTGTGGCAGTATTTCGGTATTTACACGGGGCACTGAGCAGAATTTCACGGCCATGAAACTGGATTCGGGAACTATGAAGATTAACCAGCCCAGTAAATCAACCCTTTCCCATCCAGCAAAGGTACACCTCAACGAAGGAAGAGGCTGAGGTTTTGCAATTGCTAACCTTGTGAATTCACGAAGGTTTTTCTTACGATATAATGTAACGTTAACAAGTTTGATTCGTGACCGATAATTTCTTTTGTGGAAACACAATGCCCGTTTATAGAGTGTATTTGCTGGGTGTTATACGGAATTTGGCCCGTCTATTTAGTGCTCCAATGTGTCCATTTGCCCGATTTGCACAGGCGCTTCACACTTTTTTTCTCTGATCATCTCGTTTCTCAGCTTCCGCAGGGACCCTCTCTAAGCTGCCAGACGCCAAAAAATCAAAGACTGACTACTCAATCTGCGATGTTCGCTCGCCCATGCAGAATATGGGAGCATTTTGTTGCATTAATCGTGCTCTCTGCTTTTCTTGAGATATGACGTACCCACACGGCCCTTGATGCTTGTAAAATTTTGACGACCTCGTCTGTCTATACATAGCTCCGACCCGTCCGTACAGAATCCGTATAACCCCCATATAACCCCCAGCAAATACACTCTTATAAGGCAGTGTATTGGCCCCTGAAGGCGCGGAACGGTACTTAAATAGGCATGTATTACTATACATGACCATCGGTAAGGGCCGGAGCCCCGCCTCGTGAGCGGGCATTGTGTTTCCACAAAATAATTATCAAACGGGAATCGAACTTGTAATCGCTGCATAATATGCAGGATACACCTTCGTGAATCCATCAAGTTAGCAATTGCGAGACCTTGATCTTTTCTTTTGCTGGAGTGTACCTTTACAGAATGGGAATAAGGTGATCAATCGGCCTAATTAACCTTTACAGTTCCCGAATCCAGCATCGGCAAAACCTCTTGGACGGGTCCCGGGTATTTAAGGCATGGCCACCCGTGACTAGGTTGGTAGACATTGTACAGTAGCTTGCCATGTTGTTACCAAGGTTGTACACACTGGATAAAGATGGAAGTGTATGTAAACTGAATAAAAACTGTTAATGAAGTGTACAAACACAGTAAGGTTGTAGGAAGATGTACACTCACTGCAAAGATGGATGGTAAGATGTACATAATGTAGAACAGGTTGGGAAGGCTGGAACACTCTCAGGTATTGGGCAAGGTCGTTGTACAATGAAAAACAAGGTTTTATATAGGTACAGACGTGAGCATGAGTATGAAATACAGTATACAGGCGAGCATATCCCTCAGTGCATCAAACACCCGTTGCATTGTCTACAGACTTGTCCTCCACAGCAATTTCAGGCTGTGGATAGAGATAAAATAAGTAGCTGTAGAATATGTTAGTAGATAAAACTAAACAAAAAAGCGAAAAAACTCACCGGGAATGTTGTAGCTGGGCGTTGTGAAGTAGCCAATGGCGGTGGTCAAAATGCAAGAGACGCCGGAATTGCCACGGGCTAACCGGCGCGGGTTGTATCCAGAGCCAAACAGAGATTCTGGCGCAAGCGCTTGGCCTAACCCTGGGCGCTTGCGCCAGAATCCTTGTTTGGCTCTGGATACAACCCGCGCTTGCGTGTGCCGCACAGCCTCATGCCTGGCTTGACTCAGTACCACCACCATCGAGTTTGCGTCCGTCAACAAAAGTAAGTTTTCATTATCTTTATTATATGGAACGTACATAGAACTATAAAGTCAAGTTTTGCACTACATACTGAGTCTCTAAGAGGGCAAAACAGCCCATTTCAATCAATTTTTGACTGTTATAACCAAGAACCGCAGCATTGATGCTGACGGTTCATTTTAACTTTTACTCCCATAGGCCAGGTATCACCCGCTCGGCTCAGAGCTCTCCAATTTTTTCTATACCCAGCTATCAAAATGGTGAATGTGCGGACAATGTGAAATGGCTTATACTTATTCTTCCACTACAGCCAAAACCACCGCGCGAAGACAAGGACAGAAACTCAAGCTTGTATTGGTATTGTGAAGCTGATGAAGAGAGCAATGGTCAAACAAGAATGAGAATGAGCAGATGAGCAAGAAAGAGAGATGCAATCTTGCCGACGTTGTCGCTGCGAGCTTGCTGAAGGTTCGTCCTAGGGTTCTTATCGTCATGCTGAACACATTAATGATTACCCTATATACAAACTAGTACAAGATGGACCCGTGATGTAAGTGTGTCTGATTCTTACTTGCTGAAATAATTTCTGACCCCCGTCTTCATGCTTTTTCTATAGCACGCCATCTGTTCTGCCGCCAACATTGTCCGTTTCTTCGTGTTCTGCCATGTCCTACTATCAGGGCACATATATATGCCCATAAATGTGTGTGTACCCTTTCATTCATCAGAGTCATACCCAAACTCATCATACCTTTTTCAAAAGGTGTATAATGTTCACCATGGCGAGGAGGAGGGTGGGCAGGAAGAAGGCCCATCTTTATAATCTCCTTGACTCTTTGGTAGCATGCTTGCTTGCTCGTCCACTGTGTCTACAGCACCAATTCCATGCTGGCCTGTGATCTTCTACACTAGATTTCTCTGCCTGCACTTCTCGTTCCCTGTCGCTATTGCTCTTGTTGTCATCCTCGGTTTTATTTTTTCGCGATCTCTTACCCATAAACGTGTCCTGATGTGTTGCCTCCTGTATTCTGAAGTACATAGAAATTGATTTGCATTTGTGTCCAATCATTTGCTCACGAGTTGCACTCCCCATTGGTGTATCTACTCCAAACAGCGTGAATTGAAATGTACTGAACATTCCACCCTGCGTACATCCCTTGGAAGATGTACACCTTCCACAAGATGGAGCCAAAGATGTAAATCTTCTCCAAGATGGAGGGAAAGATGTACAATGTCTCTCAAGATGGGTAGGTTGTACATTTTTTCATACAACATGTAGCTAATGTACATCTTTAGCTACAATATGGAGGCCATTGTACGCAAAAAGGCGATGGGTCCCTACCTAGGACACCGTTATGAAAATTTCCAACATGCGAGGGGCGATCCCGAGTTACGAGGGGTAGTACCCACTCGGGACCCGCGTTAGAAGTTTCGCCGATGAGTTTTACGAGCGTGAAATCCTGGTTGGTGCCCCGTGTTACATAAGCGCTCACAAGCACTTAGGTCTTTCCCTCACGACTTGCATGCTTCTCACAACACAGGTGTAGTAATTTGAGCTACTCTGATATTTGAATAGGACGTTCCTTAGTATATAGGTTGAAGTACTGACTCACTCGAGAGTGGGTGGTTCTTGAGGTGATACCGGGCAAGTCCACGTTCTCGGGCTGGAGAATTCGGGAGTTGACGGTTCTCGAGGTGATATCGGGGAAGTTAACGTGGAGGAAAGAGGTACTCCGCGTTCCTTCTTTGGTTTCAGGTACACTAGAGCTGCTGCTGGAGCTGCGAATGATAGGAATAGAATTCCGGGGTGGTTGGCGAACACGGTCATTGAAAGTAGGAGAGGGAATATGAGCAGTAGCCATGACATAGCAAATCCTCTGGTGGGACTCGAGGGAAACCTTGTTCTAAGAGCATAGTAGAGAGCTATCAACGACTGTGAAATGGATCAGTACATGAACTTGCCGCCCGCCGGCATAATTTCCTATCCAATACCGTTCGGCGCTTCGACCTGAACCTCAACCACGATTCACGAGTTTTTCAAACAATGGACGCGTCCAGGTATGGATCTCAACTTCTGATTGCTCACTATTTTGATCTCCTGCCACATGCTATCCCGGACGCGCCCAAACCTTCCTCCGACACTCAATGTCGAAATTCACCCCCAAGTTGAAAGAGAGGCTCCACGCACCAGATTCGAAAGATCAGTATAAAGACTCTGGGGAACACACTTCCGACATTCGATGTCTCATACTCTCTGGAGAGCGTCGTACCAGGCGTTCCAGAGGATAAACTAGACGAGATCTTCCAGCAGCTCATCAACAACAAGACATTTGTCTCTAATGCGACGACCGAAGAGCACAGATGGCGCTGGTATGATGTGGACCCTTCGGAGATGATGGCCCAGAGACTGAGGTGTACAAATACCTAGAGGATATCTCTTTGGCGGTTGTGGATGCTGCAAATAAACTCTGGAAGTTTGGGCAACATCTGACTGTTTGTTTCACATGTGAACCAGATCACCCATCGGTATCGGACACTCAGAATAGCGAATACATGACAGACGGTAGACAAGAGCTCATCATTTCCGACGGTGAAAAAGATATTATCGATAGCGTGACGAGGGCAAAGTTCAAAAAGAAGGCTGGGAAAGAGAACCCAGACGATGTGCGTTGCTGCTACCGTCTGCTCGTATCATTACTCATTTTATACCGGACAGAACGTCAAAAAGCTCCTCAGCAACTCGATACACATGATGTCCTCCGATCCAAGGCGTCGCTTTTGTTTCAGTATCACTATCGAGGACACCAACATGCGATTTTGGTACTTCTCCCGAGCACTCAACTATGTCACTCACAGTTTCAACTTCATCACAGTAAGTACGTCGCCTTTCTCGCATTCAACCGCTCTCCTCATTCTTCACTCCAGAAACCGAAACCATTCATCCAATTCCTACTGGCGACATCGTTTGCCACTCCAGCAGAGCTCGGCTACGACCCCACCGTAGTTCGTATCAACATCGACGGCGAATGGGTCTATGATTATTGCATTCACGACGAAAACAAAGGAGTACGTTGGTACCGCATAGTAGAGTCCTTGGACACCCACCGCGCGGCACGGCTTCCTGGTCGCGGCGTCCGCGTGTGGGTGGTCAAACCTCTCGATCAGAATCGCCAGCCGTACACGAAGAAGGACAAGAGATATGTCCTAAAGGACTATTGGCTTCCGATGGAATCGAAGAGCGAGAAAGAGATCTCAGACGCTATCGTGAAGGCGGCGGTGGATAAGGGGAGGGATGCGGCAGATGTTAGGAAGCATTTTATGACTATCAAGCATGACAACGTGGTTGTGGTGAGCGGTCGAAACGACGATAGTAACTTCCACCTTCGTCAGAAGATGCCCCCTTCCGAATACGACGAAAAACATATCCTCGAAGAAGCTAGTGGGCTCGATACGTCAGCAGAGAAGTCGCAGGATACCGTCTCCATGAAACCCGAAAGAACGTGGATATTCGAACCCCGTGTTCACCGTCGTCTGGTCTTCAAAGAAGTCGGGCAACCTTTGAACGCGATCAGGGATCAGAAAGTACTCGCACAATGCTTGACGGAAGCGTTAGAATGTGCGTATGCGCTTTTCTCCACCTTCGCATCGAGAACTCACTCCCACAACAAGGTCTCCACGACTTCTATCAAGCTGGGTACGTCCATCGCGATATCTCGAGCGGGAACCTACTTCGATGCAAACTCAAAGGCAGCGGGTATATCTGTAAGATCTCCGACCTTGAATATGCCCGCCCTTACTTGGGCGCGGGATCAAAAACTCAGGATTTCAAGATTGTGAGTTCCGTCACTTGTCGTGGTTCTTTATCGAGACTCTTATGTGACCGCGTTAGGGCACACCGGCCTTCATGGCTATCGAAGTACAAGTCGGCTACTACGTTTTCGGACCCTTGTTCAACTTTCTGGCGACCGAGAGTAGTCAAAGACCTCCGTTTTTGCACAACTACCTGCACGACGTGGAGGGATTGTGGTGGATCATGATGTACAATCTGTTCTCCACATCAGACTTGGAGACGTTCGATCTGGAGGACCGAATGGGAAAACGAGACGCGCTGTTTCCGACCTCGATCAACGACAGCGTCGTTCGTCGAGATTTCATGACGAATGTTGACATCCGTGAACGATATGTGTCGACGCTTCCGCGATTGTATTGAGCGCTTGCGGTTAATATGACTGAAGCTCTTGTGCAACTCTTGAAGCTCTACCTGGATGCGGACCGCGACGTTCTCGATCATGCTTCCTTCAAGGACGTTTATGGCACGCTCCTTCCTTTTTCGAGAGAGCGAAGGAGTTGGGGGTTGAGAGCGTGGTTCCGTTGGAGGAGTTGAGGCTCAGGCCTGAGACGAACGGCCAGCCGACACCCCCCGCTACCCTCAAGCGTTCTCTTGCAACTGCACGGGCTGGAGATGACATCGACGATTCAGAGCGTGCGTCGAAGAACCGGAAGACGCCTTCACTCCGAACGGGGCTCTAATTGCACTTTCACCCGGCGAGCCCGTTAATGTATTTACTTATTCTTCACCGCTTTCGACTTAGTCTCGGCTTTCGCTCACATTTCTGGACGCTTTGTATCGATCATACCACTATATGTATCATGCATACTCAAGATGGATCATGGCCCATACGTTTGTAGATTCTAATGCCATGTTTCTGTGTCATACCGAATCGTATGTATGTATAACCAACTTAGGGAGCCGTTTGACGAACAGAAAGACGGTTGGTGGCGGGGAGCTTGGGGATGTCTTTTCTGTTTTGTTTTCTTCGTTAGAGCTTGGAAAGGGTTGGAGTGAGCCTGTCAACGTACATACATAGTCTCGTGCGCCGTCCTGTCGAAAATCGATCTCTATACTATCAACAGCCGATCTGAGGAAACTTGCACGAGGGAGGTCCGCATATGAAAGGCTGCCACACTCGAGCTACGGTTGACGGTGAGACGAATCCTCTGAGCAGGCGAGAGGCTCAGAAGTATTGTATTGAGCGTCGATCTAGACTTCTAAGCACGTAGTAAAGGAAAGGAACATCTAGTAGATCACCTCCACTTCGACTCGTCATGAGCGACGTATAAAGACTGCCAGTGAGTCGGCCCGTACGTTGATAGTATGTCTCGGATGAGTTGTAAGTGTAGCAGATTCGGTGAATAAAAGCAGCTAAATCAAGATCTATGGCCGTCGCAAGGTTTTATTGAGCTTGTCAGCCTGAAGACCTGGGCGACATGAGAGTTTGGAAGGAAAGCACTTTCCGGAGATAACTGCCGTCGAACTGCCCATCGGCATAATTTCCCCATTTGTGACTCACGCGCTTTGACTTGAAGCTTGTAGCTTGGAAGCTTGAACCTCGACCACTAACAACGGACGCGTCCAGGTATGAATTTCAACGTTCATTGTTTTCTGGTTGTTCACAATTCTGACTTCCTACCATCAGCCCCCATACGGGCTGGGCCTCAATACTCCTATAATACTCAATACCGAAATTCGAAAGCCTGGCCCTATACACGGATCCTCGACGACAACTCTTCTACCCATCTAAAATGATCCAGACAGCAAACTATGGATTTTGTTCGCTACACGGAATACAAATAGCAGTCAATATCGATATACAACGACATTGATTGACATTGACGGCTGTGCGCCCTCTTCGTTCACCCTACGCAACAGCACCTCAAGGCCTCAAGGCCAGTAACCAACCGATGACCTCCGATTCGAGGTTGAAGAGTCTCGAGGAGAGTTTGAAGTCGACTTTCGCAGACAAGTCGAAGTTACAGGACTTGTTGACCAAGAAGGGATATCCTGCTCAACGATGGCTGGATTGCATGCAAGAGGTGAGGCTCTTTCGTGTTCGTGTAGAAGAACCGACCGAAACCGACCTTGCCATAGCTCGCAGACTCCCCAAATCTATCAACAGAGTTACGACCTGCAGTCTTCACTGCCATGTTGCGTTTGTCAAAGAATTCTGGCTTACACCCAGCATGTTTGTCTATTCAAAACGTGAAGAAGATTGGAAGACGTCCTATCGCTGAAGGAGGTTTTGGAGAGGTATGGAAGGGAACTATAGGCGACTCGAGCGAGCTCGTGTGTCTGAAGGTGATGAAAGTATACCTCAGCTCTGATTTACAAAAGCTGTCAATTGTACGCTCCTGGTCTGCCGTCCGTCTCTTCGTTGCTGACTTTGTTGGTAGGAATATCAGCGGGAAGCAATCCTATGGCGCCAAATGAAACATCCAAACTTGTTGCCCTTCCTCGGAATATATCAAATCGACACCACTGAGGAACAATGTTTGATATCTCCATGGATGGAGAAAGGCAACCTCGTTCAGTTCTTGAAGACGACCAAGAGGGAAAACGTAGACCACTACACATTAGTGAGTGACTTGCTCGTTCTCTGCAGCGTGTCATGCTGATGCGAGCACCTTGAGGCTCATGATATCGCTTCTGGATTGGCTCACCTGCATAGCAAGAAGATCGTTCATGGAGACTTGAAAGGCCTCAATGTCTTGATGACGGCCTCGCTGCGTGCCTGCATCGCGGATTTTGGGTTATCTCGCATCGCCCTGACGAAGGGTCTTGCAGTCTCCACATCCAGCCCACGACTAGCTGGTACCGCACGATGGCAGGCCCCGGAGCTACTGTACGGCAAACTACCATCTATGAAGAGCGACATGTACTCCTTTGCATGTGTCTGTTACGAGGCGAGTACCACCCAGTGGTATACTTCGCTCAACTATCTTAATTTGACCTTGAGTGCAGATTTTCACCGGACTACTGCCGTTCCCTGACCTCCCGACCGATCCGGCAGTGATACTCGTTGTACTACAAGGGAAGTACCCTTCCAGGCCGCAAGAGATACTAGAGCTATCGGACGCTATGTGGGCTCTTATGACAAGGTGCTGGGACGCAGCTCCTCTGTCCCGACCTGCTGCCGACCTGGTACTCGAGGAGATCGGGGAAATGGCACCATGGGCATCGGTTTCGCCGCCCTCGGACTGGAGTGAGGCCCAGGTTGCCCAAACTCGAGGAAACGTAGAATATCCCTTGCCTTCTGAGGACGAGAAATACGAGGCACTTCGGGTAGAGGTGGAGATGTTTAAACGCGTGCACTCCGAACGCAACTTGGACAAAATCGGGAGGGAAGAGGGCCGGGAATACTTGGACAGATGGCAACGGGTGAGTGATTTCACTGATCTGGATCACGAAGACAACTGAAATTCAGATCAACACGCTCAGATCATCACCAGTGACCTTCCTGGCAAGATTATCTCACACACTGAGAAAACTATGATTCTCGATGCTATGATTCACCTCTCCAGCATCTCCGGTCTCGTTCCGGACTGCCTTGACATCCAGGATGTTGGCATCCAAGATCTGGTTCCTGTTTCGGGGGCGCAGTTTGAAGACTTCCACCTCTTCAGAGGCAAGATTGGAGACCTGGATGTGGCCGTGAAGGTGCTGACAAACCGCTCCAAACCCGGCCACAACCTACTGGAGGTCAGTTGCTGCGCATTGCGGCCCAATGTAATTCACACTCACCCTTCCGACCTTTTGACTTTATAGACATGCTTGCGACAAGCCATTTTTTGGCGGAAGCTCAAACACCAGCACATCGTGCCCTTCTGGGGTTTGTACTACCTTGATGCGACTCGCTCCCAGGTCTGTCTTGTCTACCCTTGGATGGAAGATCGTGCCGAAGATTTCGATGATCTCGAAGAATATGTGGGTTCTTTTTCGGCCTCGGCTATCTTCACTATTTCACGCAATTGATTACGGTCGATGTAGGTCAAAGCTGTTGCTGACGGCCTCGCTTATCTTCACAGCCAGGGGACGGTCCATGGTGATTTGACAGTCGTCAGTTGGTCTTTCACAATCCCAGTTTTGATATCGTTCTCATAGCCTTCTTTTGACCAGTCCAATATCCTCGTCGACTCGGCCAATAATTTACGCATCGGCGATGTTGGACTCGCGCAACTACTTGGCAAGGCGGCAGGCAACACTGAATCTGAAGATGTTTTACAATTTGGGCGTCTGTCCTTCTTGGTGAGCGTCATGTCAGCGTATCCCAGCCGCTTACTCAGTGCCTGTCTGCTAGCTCTTTGGAGGTATATCACTGAAAGGCATGTTTGGGCCTCGCCGACCTTTGGGCATGGCGGAACCGATGTGGGACATGATCAAGAGTTGCTTGAGTACCGATCCATCCTCACGTCCTGCGGCATCTGATATAGTAGAAGTGCTATCCTGAAGCACCATGTTAATCACGTCGTAATTTGGTCTACGGGGTTTAAACCCAGAGTACGTCGAGCTCGATTACCCCCACGATGACCGTTGAAACGTTTGCTTATATCGAAAAGGACCTCTGAGTTATGTGTTGTGTATGAAGTCTTATGAAACCCAGACGAAGTTGCCTTGTACTTGTATATCGTATACGGGTGAACAACTCCAAACTCTCAACACTGAATCTTGAGAACTCGATAAGAGTTTGCCTCGAGAAGACTAAGTGAGCTGCAATACATTGGCCATTCTTGAATGACCTTGGTGCACGATAGTGAGGTAGGCCTATAGTCTAACATCAATGTTATTGTAGGATAATCATTGGTGTTATCGCCATAACTGAAGCCATCCGTCCCGTTGGAGTTTGGGGAGATACCGCCGAAAGGAGACTCCCGAAATAGTTGGCGCCAATGTGGCGAGTATATCACTGGCATATTTCTTCCTTAATCACAAGTTTCTGCTTCCTTGTTCAGGCTCATAGCTATCTAGTGTTTACGATCGTCTACCTTGCCACCGTACTCATCCTATATATTTCCGAACTGTAGTCGTCAATTTCTCACTGACCACGAACTGGTCAAGTGAGAACCGAGTTTATTTCGTCTACCTATCATCTACTATTAATCATTACTTACATACCGTAGTCGAGAGCTTACCGCTCTGTTGTACACGTCCAGTTGCACATCCTCCTTGGGTATGATGCATGAGCACTGGTCGCTGGAAGAAGCTAACGGAAGCCTCGAACGCCAATATCGGCAATGCTATATAAGGGAAAAGGTTCCCATGATCTATCTCGGTTGAAATGAATAGTTGTATGTACTTAGGTCTTTGAATTACACAGCTAGCGCTATTCATCTGGACAGAACAATCGTTGATATGATTGACGACGACCATCACAACGACAACCAGGAGACTTGAAAGTTGATAGCGAGTCGATTGAGCTGCTCGTCCCCGTTCAAGCTGTCCAAACCTACCTCGTGGCCAGTGGCCAAAGATTCATGGCATCAGACCTGGAATTGAAGCGTGCTGAGGAGACTCTGAAGTGGACGTTTGCGGACAGATCAAGATTGCGGGACCTTCTGGCGAAGAAGGAGCGTCCTGCTCAACAATGGCTGGATCAGATGCAGCGAGTGAGTCGTAGTTTGGTCCGGGACTGGATGGAAACTGACCTAATTCTAGCTGGTAGACTACCCGCATCTGTCGCCAGAGCTACGGCCTGCAATCTTCACTGTCATGCTGCGTCTATCAAAGAGTTCTGGATTACACCCAGCATGTTTGTCTCTACAAAACGTGACGAAGATTGGAGAATATCCTATCGCTGCTGGAGGATTCGGAGACGTCTGGCGGGGAACTATCGGTGACTCAAGCGAGCTTGTATGTCTGAAGGTGGTGAAAGTGTACCTCAATTCTGACCTGGAAAAACTTTCGACTGTGCGTTGCTGGTAGGTTTCTCTCATTATCCGACTGACTCGTTACTTTATCGGTAGGAATATATACGGGAAGCAATTCTATGGCGCCAGATGAAGCACCCCAACGTGTTGCCTTTTCTTGGAATCTATCGACTCGACTATACTCAACAGCTATGTTTGATTTCCCCATGGATGGAGAAAGGCAACCTCGTCCAGTTTTTGAAGGCTACAAGAAGGGAAGACACAGCCCATTACACGCTGGTGTGTCACTTGCTCAGCCTCTACAACGTGTCGAACGCTGATACAAGCATTTCAAGGTTCACGATGTTGCGTCCGGGTTGGCTTACCTCCACAGCAAGAAGATTGTTCATGGGGATCTGAAAGGCGTCAATATCCTCATAACGGGCTCACTGCGAGCCTGCATCGCGGATTTCGGACTGTCCCGCGTAGCTGACACTCAAGGCCTTCATATCACGGCTTCCACGACGCGACCTGTTGGCACCGTACGGTGGCTCGCCCCAGAGCTACTTGTTGGAGGTGGAGGGCCATCGAAGGAGAGCGACATGTACTCTTACGCGTGCGTTTGCTACGAGGTGAGCACGATTTCGAGCACAAAATTTTTCAATGCTCATCTCGGATTGGCCTCGGCTGCAGATCTTCACCGGACTTCAACCGTTTTCCGAACTTGCGAACGAGATGGCGGTAGCCTTCAACGTAGCGCAGGGCAAGCGCCCCTCGAGACCGGAAGGGGCACCTGAGCTCTCAGACGCGATGTGGGCTCTCATGGTTGCGTGCTGGGATGCGACACCGTCATCTCGACCGACAGCTCACCATGTTCTCCAAAATGTTTCAAAGATGACTTCGAGGGAGTTGTCACCGGCTTCGAATTGGAGCGAGTCCTTGTTGATCCAGGTCCGGGAGAACGTTGAATATTGCTCTCCAACTCCCGAACCCTCGGTTAAGGCTGACTGGAGCTTCCCTGACTTATACGAAGCCCTACCGATCATAGAGACGAACCAAATGACGAGCTCGTACGTTAACTACTTACTCTACGCATGACTTCCTACTTATTCCTTCAACAGGAAACCTACCTTGCATTCTTCCCGACTGTCACCTGTGCACGTTTTGGCTATCGCCTCTGAGGCCGAAACTCGAGCCGGTGGCAATTCAGGTAATAGTATACAATTGGATAGTACCTCGAAGGGTGTAGAGCAAATACATACAACGGGAAACGAGCACTTGCTCGAGATGTTGTCCCCGGCAGAGGCCTGTGACGAGATCGTTCAGCTCATTGGTGTGTTCAGATCACATGTTCATGTTATTAACTAATTGGATCTTGCAGTTTATCTTTTGAGTACGGATCTCGAGGACTGGACAATGGTCTTGTACATTTGTGAGCATGCCTCGACCAGTCAGTCTGTAGCCGAGAAATCCGCAACAACTTTGAGGCGAGAGTTTAAGTATGGTACTCCACGATCTCAACTTCTCGCCACCAAGGTATGTGCTCTTCCCTGCCGGAGCTTAGGCTTGTGCTTATTTGTATATCAAGCTATGGGCGATCATGCTACACAACGCCTCAGATTTCTTTACAATCGCAACCACATCGCAGAAGTTTCTGGATGCCATCAAGGATGTGCTCGAGAACAAATCAACGAATCAAGTTGTACGTGATCGCATGTTGGAAGTGGTCAGTTCGGCTGCATATAGTAGCGTTGGTGGCGAGTGTCGCATCGATTCCCCTATGTGAGATTACAGTCGCGCTGAATACTACTTAGATGATACACCTTTCCGACATTTATGGAAAAGGGTCAAACCTCCTTCTGCACCTGACGAGGTACGATCGCCAGCACATATCGTTTTGCCTTCTCCCGTTTTAATTTCTCGGGGGATACCGTCAGGGCGTACCGTTGGACGACGACCATCTCTTCAACATCAAGGGTACCCATAGCCCTCCCGTGATTCCAGCGAAAAAAACTGTTGTGATCTGTAAAGCCAGAGCGCTCTACGCCTGTACGCTGTTCAGTGTTCTTCCGGTACCAATTTTAGACCCACATTCTTTGGGTAGATATCGGCTCGCATGAGGATCCTTACGAGCTATCTTTTGCCAAGGATGAAATTCTAGAAATCCTGGGTAACGCCGGAACATGGTGGCATGCTCGCAAACTGGATGGAACGATCGGGAGTGAGACTCTTTCTGTTGCTTCGGTGTCGACCTTTGCGGCTAATAACTTGTGGCCATTCTAGTCGCTCCGTCCAATTTCCTCCAGGTCCTTGACGGCGATCAAAACTCTTCCAAAACCCAGGGAAACGAATCATCGCGAGTTCCCGTGGACTACGCGAAAGCGTTGTACTACTGTACGTGTCTTTCTCCGAGATTTGTGCTTATGACTTACGTCTGTTGTGAACAGACAAGGCTTCGCCTCATGATCCAAACGAAGTTTCCTTCGCCAAGGATGAAATTTTAGATGTCCTCGATAAAGACGAAAAGTGGTGGCGAGTAAGAAAAGTCGATGGGACAATTGGAAGTACGTCGTCATTTTTTGAATCGACGGGTTTTGAGGTCCAACGAAGTAAATTGACCATTCCAACAGTTGCGCCATCTGATTACCTTGGTTTGCTGGATGATATTTAGCGATGCCGATGGACGCCACAGAGTAGTCTGTGACCTGTGGCGTGTTTGAGAATTACTTTTTTTTTCTCTCGCCGTGAGGCCAATACCGTCCGCGGGAACTCGCCTGCGCGGAGTCTTGGGCGTTTGACTGCTTCAGGACGGACAAAGTGGCCCCTTGTAAGCGAACTTGTAAGCGAACTCGCGCGAAAGTAGGAGTTGCTTGTAGACATCCAGGCTGACACAAGAGCCACTGGCAATGAGTCCATGATCGCCTGTGGTGGCCTATCTCTGGAAATTGATATGGGTGCGCTGTGGAACGAATCGTCGGATACTTAGAAACCTATCAACATATTTTCTAGCGATCAAGTTCTAGTGTGGGAGTGTTTGGCCATCTGTCACTGAATGAGTGCTCATGATGGGTCCGACTCCCAGTCTCCTGGTGACCTCAACGCCTGGCGGTTGAGAAGGGATAGTGCTACGGAAGGTGTTGACGGACAGGAGGATAAAGTAGTAGGTCGTAATCGGTTGAATGAGAGCTTAGAGACATCGTCGACGCGTCGGAGCTCATGCGAAGTCGGATCGTTCGGGATTGAACTCTGGGATAGAGTCTGCAGTGGTTTCTGTAGTGTCTTTCCTCGTTACAAGAGGGACCAGAAGGCTCGTTCAGCAAAATTGCGCTTCCGAAGTCCCAAATTCGCCTTCAGTGGGTGTCTATGGTTCTCTCCCTCTCATTAGTGGTAAGACGGGACTGTTGGTTCTCGAAGCCAACGCTCGCCAGAGATGGCGAGCTGTGGCAGGTACAATTATCGTGGAACTGCCTTATCTGCCGCCCGCCGGCATAATTTCCCAATTTGTGACTCAATAGGTCACGCCGTTCCGCGCTTGGACTTGAACCTCAACCACGACTCACGAGTTTCTAAACAATGGACGCGTCCAGGTATAAATTTCAACTCTCACTGTGTTCTGGCTGCTTAATATCTTGACCTCTTACCATCAGCTACTATGCCGGACGCGCCTAAGCCCTCCACCAACTTCCCTCAATACAGAAATACGCCCCGAAAGGGAGATTCCCCGCACCATAGTGCGTACACCCAAGGACACACGAATCAGATCCGGAAGACCAATATGAAGACTCTCGGGGACAAACTTC
This sequence comes from Marasmius tenuissimus, assembly GCA_029532415.1. Taxonomy (NCBI): domain Eukaryota; kingdom Fungi; phylum Basidiomycota; class Agaricomycetes; order Agaricales; family Marasmiaceae; genus Marasmius; species Marasmius tenuissimus. Next base: position 5,604,653 of record JAQOTA010000053.1, read on the forward strand.
CAAAATTCGACGTCTCCTACTTCTTGGAGAGCGTCGTGCCAGACGTTCCGGAGGATAAGTTAGACGAGGTCTTCCAACAACTTATCAACAAGAAGATACTTGTCTATAATGCGACGACCGAAGAGCACAGATGGTGCTGGTATGATGTGGACCCTTCGGAGATGGATGGCTTGGAGAACAAGGTGTACAAACACCTGGAGGATATCTCTGAGGAGGTCGTGAAGGCTGCACAGAAAGTCTGGAAGATTAAAGAAGAGCAGACCGTGCGGTTCACGTGCCGACCCAGTCACGCATCGCTATCGGACACTCAGAACAGCGGATTTATGACCGACGGTGACCAAGAGCTCATAAAGAACGACAATCCCAACGGCGGAAAGGATCTTCTCGACAGCGTGACGACGGCAGAGTTTAAGAAGAAGCCCGGGAAAGACAACGCAAACGATGTGCGTAGTTGCTGTCGATTGCTCGAATATTTGCTTACCTTTACTGGATAGAACGTCAGGAAGCTCCTGGGCAACTCAACACACATGATATCCTCCGATCCAAGGCGTCGCTTCCGCTTCGGTATTACCATCGAAGATGCTCAGATGCGATTTTGGTACTTCTCTCGAGCGTTGAACTTCGTCACACACGACTTCAACTTCATCACGGTACGTTGACTTTGCTCTCCATTCAACATGCTCCTCATTCTCGACTCCAGGACCCGAAGCCGTTCATCCAATTCCTATTGGCGACATCGTTTGCTACTCCAGAAGAGCTCGGCTACGACCCTACCGTGGTCCGTCTCAACGTTGACGGCGAATGGGTTTATGATTACCGAGTGGACCACCCCGAAGACGGAACGCAGTGGTACCGTACAGTGGAGTCTTTGGACACCCATCGTGCGGCACGGCTTCCTGGTCGTGGCGTCCGCGTTTGGGTTGTCAAACCTCTCGACGTCAGCCGTCAGCCCTACCCTCCCGGGTCTACGGAGGACAAGAGATATGTGCTGAAGGACTACTGGCTCGCAATGGATTCGGATAGTGAGAGCAAGATCTTGGAAGCTATCGTAACGGCGGCGACAGGAGTTGATGGGAGGACTGAAGCAGATATTCGGAAGCATCTCATGACTATCGAACGCGATTGGGCCGTTTCGGTCAATGGCCGAGACGACAATAGCGGCCTACACCTTCGTAGCAAGATGCCCCCTTCCGAACACGACGAGCATGACCTTGAACACGACCCCCAAACACCTCCCACACAGCCTCAGCTTTCCAGCAGTGTCAATTCGGTTCCTACTGGTGGACTCAACATACCCGAAGAGAAATCGCAGAATGACGTTCCTGCAGGATTGGACCGACCACGGGTTTTTGAACCTCGCGTTCATCGCCGTTTGATCTTCAAAGAGGTCGGACAACCGTTGAACAAGATTAGAGATCAGAAGGTGCTCGCGCAGTGCCTGGCTGAAGCACTGGAAGGTACGCATTTTTATCTGTTTTCTTGGAGAATGGAGGATTGACTCTATGACAGGTCTCAACGACTTCTATCGCGCTGGATACGTTCACCGCGATGTCTCGAGCGGGAACCTCCTGCTTTGCAAACTCGACGGCGGCAGTTATATCTGCAAGATATCCGACCTTGAGTACGCCCGCCCTCGCCTGGTGAAAAAGAAGGCGGACTCGAAGACCCACGACGGCAAGACCGTGAGTAGAGTCACCTCTTTTTGTGTTCTGCATGTAGAGCTCATTGAATCGCATCAGGGTACACCCGCTTTCATGGCTGTGGAAGTACAAGTTGGGGATTACGCTTTCGGACCCCAGCTGCACATCCTGACGATAGGGAATGGGTCGAAGCCGCAATTTTTGCACAATTATCTCCATGACGTGGAAGGGTTGTGGTGGATCATGTTATACAGCTTATTCTCTACAGGTCCAACCTGGGAGGCGCTTCCATCTGCAGACGATTTGAAGCATCGAAAAGCGAGAAAAAACCAACTCTTTCCCAACCTGATTACCGACAGTGTTACTCGCCTCAAGTTCATGACAAACGCACGCGTCCACGAACAATATATGTCGAGCATGCCCCGACCATTTCAGGCCCTCGCAGCCGACATGACCAACGCTCTTGTCCAACTCATGAAGCTCCACCAGTATGCCGGCCTCGACATTCTAGATCACGATTCCTTCAAAGATGTTTACCGCAAACTTCTCCCCTTCTTCCAGAAAGCAAGGGAGTCGGGCGTCGAGAGCGTACTTCCGCTGGAAGAGTTGATTCACAGGCGTCGAGCAGACGGCCAACCAACGGTCACGGTGACACCCCCCGCTAGCCTAAAGCGCTCTCATGCAACTGCTCAGGCTGGAGATGACGATGAGTACGTTGGTGATTCGAAGCGTGCGCCGAAGAATCGGAAGACGGCTGAAAACGCCTCCATGTCGAATGGCGCTTCCAGCAGCAGCTCCTTGCGGGAGCCTCGGAGATCCACACGCCCAGCTCAATAATGTAGGCTCAATTAAGCAACCCTCCCACGCTTCGGCAAGCTCAGTCGTGGGAGGGGCTTATACCAAAGTAGGACATTTGGCGTGCGATTGTAGAGTGACTTCGACCACCTCTGGAACTACAACGCTTTGTCGGGGAGCTGAACTTCATAGAGAGAAAATGCACTTGTTGACAAGGAGAACATGATCCCAAAAATATTCCCACTTCCTTTTGCTTGTGTGTGCCACTCGACATCGTGCAAGCTGAGCCGTGGTTTACTAACAAGTCTTTGTAGATCAAAACGCAGAGTGCGTACAGATTCTATTACAAATTTTGTAATGAAATTTCACTTTGCAAATGCCTAGATTTTTGCCGACATTGGCACAAGACCCTCCCACGGCCCGGCGGCCTGGAGGTCTTGAATCGAGACTACACGGCCAGACGTTAGTTTGTGTTCAATCCGAATTCAGCTTTGAGACAAAATCCAAACCGCGCAACCCGGTTCTTGTCCGGAATCCGTTGGAAATTCACTAAATTTTGGGCTCAACTCGGAAACTGGGAAAATGTGAAAAAGTAACTGCAAATATGATGTCATCACCTGTGCAAAGTGAAGTCGGCACGTCCTGCCAGACGGCAAGTTGCCTGCGCTCACTGCTCACAAGAACCAGAAATTGGCCCTTCAAGCCGCTCGAATGTTGTCGCTTCTGCGGCAGCCAAGCAATAGCTACAACTATCATCTCAGTTTTCTTTTTTGACATTTTTTCATTTGAGATACGAGCTGTGCTCGAAAGAAATTGAACAAAGTTGATTCAAATGTTGGACGCGACGCGTGTAGCAGATCATGTGATGAGAGTGTTATGTCAGGTTGAACTTTTGACTTGAAAGTTTTCTGTCTTCTTCCCTCAACACCACCACGGCCCCTCGCACAAGGCTGGCCATCTTTCAGCTCCGGTGGACTGCTGTTCTACTCTCTGCTCGGTGTTATTAGGTCTCAAGCTCAAGTTTAATCTCAAGGCTTCGCTCAGTCAAACTTAACAGTCATCTGTCCCTTGAACGTCGTCCTAAGCCAGACTCAGAATCTTAATTGCTCAGGCCCCAAAGTCTTTGTTAACATCAACACTTCAAGCTTCAAGCTTCAAGCTTCAAGTCTCGCCCTCGCTCATCGACCTCACATTACCTCCATTCCCATATTGGATTTGAGCAACGATAACATCATCTTTGTCGCTCGCCCCCGCTAATGGATGGTTTGGAGACGATATGGCTTTGGAGCTTCGAACTACTCGTCAGTGCCTATTAATTATATCTTACCTTTACTGACCGCATTCTTGCAGGATCAGACAAACTAGCACTTGTAGGACCTCATCGTGTGTTTACTGTTCCTTGCTCGGTGTTGTTCCCTTTGCTGATTGGTTGAGTTTCCAGGTCTCTCGAGAACACGTTCAGCCTCAATACGCGCTGAAGATGCATTGGTACCTTTGTTGCTCTCTATGTAGTACACTGTACAGTAGCCATTACAGTGGAATGGTTATTTGCTGGTTGATTCCTGTATTATGACAGAAAAGGAAAGCAGATCTGTAGTGGGGGTGGATCTGGAAGCGGCATGACTGGAATTCGTAGAAATTTGGGATATATCCCAAATAATAGCGAATTTGAAATTCCTAATTCTGTGTTCAAACCGGGTGGAACCAGGTTTTCACCCGAGTCGAGAAAAGTCAGATTTAAACCGGGTGAAACGTCCGGCTGTGTACTCAATAATGCATCGGCTATCTTACACAAATCCAAGTACTTATCGTATTCAATCTCGGATATTCGATCATTCTTATGATTATTCTTTTTGCAATAATACCATGTATTTGTAAGTACCTGCACGTTGTATCACATTGAACCATAGATCTACATATATGATATACAGCCCATCAGAGTCCAAGAGAAAGGACGTGTCCTCAACCGACTTTTGGCCGATCTTCTTGCCCTCTCAGCGTGATCAAGTTCCTCTCGGACTCAATACTCATGATCAGGCCCAGGCCCTAGCGCTGAGTACTCAAGTACTCACTAGCTCCCTGCACTTGTCATGCATCATTTATTGTCGACAGCTCTCCTTTCATCGTCTGAAAAGTCCCAGGCAGCTAGGTACACGGAACTCGTGCGCTACATTCACAACAACGGTCAACATTGATATGATTGACAGCGATTGTGCCTTTGTCGTTCATGTTGGCAGACGACGCTCAAAGCCAGGTCATAACTGATGCCTCCCGACGCGAAATTGAAGAGTCTCGAAGAGAGTTTGAGGTCGACTTTCGCAGACAAATCAAAGTTGCAAGACTTCTTAGCAATGGAGGGACATCCCGCTCAACAATGGTTGGACTCTATGCAGCAGGTGAGGAAAGAAGCTTACAACGCTTTACGTTGGCAAATGGAAAGGAAACTGACTCGACTTAGCTCGTAGACTACCCGCACCTGTCACCAGAGTTACGACCTGCAATCTTCACTGCTATGCTGCGACTGTCGAGAAACTCCGGTTTACACCCAGAATGTTTGTCTATTCGAAACGTGAAGAAAGTCGGGGAGCATCCCGTGGCTGCTGGAGGATTTGGAGACATCTGGAAGGGAACCATTGGCGACTCAAGTGAGCTGGTGTGTTTGAAGGTGGTAAAACTATACCTCAAATCCGATATGAAAAAATTGTCGAAAGTGCGTTGTTGGCTCTCTGATCAACCCCATACGCCTGACTTGTTCTTGCTTTGGTAGGAATACTTGCGGGAAGCGATTCTATGGTACCAAATCCGACACCCGAACGTGCTACCTTTCCTCGGAATATATCAGCTCGAATATGCTCACCAGTTATGTTTAATTTCTCCTTGGATGACAAACGGCAATCTCGTCCAGTTTCTGGAGGTCACAAAAAGGGAGGACATAGATCACTATGTACTGGTGGGTGGCTTTCTCTATCTCTGTAACATGTGGAATGCTGACTATACAGTTCTTTCAAGGTCCATGATGTCGCTTCTGGGTTGACCTACCTGCATAGCAAAAAGATCGTTCACGTGGATATGAAAGGCCTTAACATCCTCATCACGGGCTCGCTGCGAGCTTGCATAGCGGATTTTGGCTTGTCCCGCATCGCTCACACGCAAGGATTACAGATCACCGCTTCTACGACACGGCCTGCTGGCACCACACGATGGTTGGCCCCAGAGCTACTCGACGGCGGAGTGCCATCAAAGGAGAGCGACATATACTCTTACGCGTGTGTCTGTTACGAGGTGAGCCCAAGCGCGTGCTCAAATTGATTCGTTCATCTCAGGTATTCAAGTCTAGATTTTTACTGGACTTCAGCCCTTTCCTGAACTTGCCAACGAGATGGCAGTGGCCCTCCACGTAGTGCAAGGCAAGCGTCCCTCGAAGCCAAAAGGGGCACCTGAGCTCTCGGACGCGATGTGGGCGCTCATGAACGCGTGCTGGGATGCAACCCCCTCGTCTCGACCAACTGCTGGCCATGTTTCTGAGAGGGTTACAGAGGTGGCTTCGAGGGCCCCTCCAGCCTCGGATTGGTCCGAATCTCTACTTACGCAAGTTTGGGCAAACGTTGAGCTCCCTGACGGCTTTGAGACCGGTACCAAACGAATTCCACCCGACATGACAACTTTTGATGATCAGGCCGACAAGATGAATAGTCTACCCACGACCAACGAAGCACCTAAAAGGAGCAATAAGCGGAAAAGCGAGGGGTGAGTCGTACCTGCATCCTTATCTTCTACTTGTTGACTTCAGTTCATTGGAGGGGTGCATGTGTGCGCTGTAAAAGTCTCAAGGCTCGATGCGAGTATGGGTCGGATACAGACCCGTGTAAGCGGTGCTTGAATGGTGGGCACGACTGCGTCACACGCGGACGAAAGAAGCGAAGAACACCGCCGTGAGTTCAAACCTCATCTATTCATACTCTTCAACTATCTCACGTTGGGTGGTAGGAAACGTGAACATCTCCTCGCTGAAATTCAAAAACAGGCAGAGACAATCGATAAGCTCATGACCCAAATGGCCGCTACAAAAAACGTCGACTCCCAAGACCACGTACTCTCATCATGAAGACGTTTGGATATGAAATTTGACAGGGCACTCGAGAAAGATTCGAGATGTCTTACAAAGTGTTTACAAGCGTGCTACGAGGCTTTCTTGTCTTATGTCTTAATATGGATTTAGTGCTACTTATGTTGAGGTGGCTTAATCTACGCATTCGATGGGTTTCGATTCAGATGTTCTGGTCCCTGGATCTCACTGACACTTCAACGTACTTAGAGATCTTCTCGCCCGGTGACGGTAATGGACTTTATGTCGTTGACGACAAGCATGTCTGGTGGAACGTGCGTCGTTGAAGTACCCAAAACCAACTTAAAACCCTCCATTGCATTCTAGGAGGCAGCTACATCGGGTAGCTTGTGTCCATCCTTCCTACTGTCCTTCGGTGTTCAGCCTTCTCATGTGGTCGCTCACTAGTAGGTCCTTCGTTGAGTCCCTGAGGGCAAGATTAACATTTCCCTTGCCAAACTCCATGTCGTATCTATTCGGTACATACACCTACACCATCTGGCTTCACTCCATTTCCACTATTCGTCCTATCAAAACCAGCTCGACGTAGCCCGACCGGATATCATATGTCGTCAAGTACCCAACTGATCGTTTGGTCTTCTTCGAGGGCCAAGACCGACTTGACATCTTTCGAAGGGGTCGCTCCCCCGAGCTCCTCATCAATCCTATTTAACCATGAATCTGCGACTCGAGCGTCACTATTTTCTAGCGCTGGTAATCGATAGTGCCATAACGAGGAGTCACTTCCGTGGGTGACATAACCTTCAAGCGTCATGAGCGACCGAAAGCCACAGACCAAGAGAAAGGACGTACCTTCAACCGGTTCTCTGGCCTTCTCTGGTGTCCATTTGATACGATATCTCACCACGGGAAACCCAGCTTTGGCCATGTCTTTTGCAAACATCCTCACGGGGACATGAACCTGCCAGTCGCTCAATATCTCCCCGAATAATCGTACCCAGTCTCCTTTGACGGGCTCCCTCCCAGCCATCATCCTTTCCACTTCGTTGCCTCGATAATACCGAAGCAGGTTCAACCGAACGTCTTCCCTGGACTTGATGGGTTCGTGAGCTATGGAATAGAGGTACCATTCCTCCGTCAGGTCGCCTATAACAATGCTTTTGACCCCCCTCTTCAACAGATTCCTTCCAAAGTCACCTGAAGCCTGATATCCCATCAAGTCAAGGTGTTCTGGGACCCAACTACCTTCAAACGCTCCGCGGAAGGTTCCATACTGGACGCCAAGCCTGTCCGTCTCGATGACTTCGCAAAGCTTCTCTGCCGATACCTTCGATGAATCCCTCAAAGTCGACAAGGTTTCGGAAGACGAAGGATCGAGGTCTAAGGCAGTGCAAAGCGCGTTATATTGCACCTGGTGTTCGGACAACGTTTTCGGGGTTGTGGCGATGGCGTTCGATTGCATGATGGCCGAGACGAAGGGAGCTTTTTGCCCGTCGGGTAGGTGGGACGCATGGTGGAGAAGCTGGTGTACAGAATGCGCGCCTTATGGTAGTGGGTTTCTTTAGAAACTGTCTGGCTCGTACTGGAGAATTGAGACTCACCAGCTGAGAGCCCGGCGATCTGAATATTCTCCGGGTCACCTTGAAAGGACGAGTTTCAACACTCAGCCATTCAAGACGTAGAGTTCGAACCTACCTCCGAATGCCTTAATATTCTCCTTAACCCATTGGAGAGCAACCCACTGATCCTTGAACCCGTAGTTTCCCGTCAATCCCTGATCTTTACTCGCCAGATATCCGAACACCGACAGCCTGTAGCCAATATTGACACGTACAACCTCCTTGCCGGGGCGGGCACAAAAGTATTGTGCCTGGTTTCCTAGACTATGGGGCGAGCCGAACTGTAAAAAGCCTCCATGAATATATACCTGCACGGGCCAGGGACCCGGAGTACCGTTTGGAAAGGCTGGAGGCGTCACAATGTTCAGAAACAACCTGGCGTTTGGAAGAAGCGTCAGTCCAAGGTTCGCGTCGGAGAGCTAGAACAGACTGAGAATGCATACGGATCCTCTGATGCCTTCCCGAACCCCACTTTATCCTCAAAATCCTTTGCTACAAGAGAACTGAGCCTATGACACGTCTTCTACGCGTATGTAGTTTTGTACCTCTCGCTTGGCCGTCATTTCTCGGCTGTGCGCAATCTTACAATCCGGTCAGTACAGGCACAATGATCCACACGTCAGACTATCACTTACATTTGGATTCGCGGATGTATTCCTTCCCCTCTTCATACTTGAAGTCAGCAGGTAAGGGCTTCGGGTCTTCCCAGCGTTTAGGTGGGAGCGCGTAGGGTATCTCTGGATGCATATCAGCTTACAGTAGCCTCGTATCTTATCTGATATTTTCACGCCACCTAGAAATACACCAGCACCATTCCTTGCTCTTCCTCCTTTGACCGTTCCGTACTGTGTCTCAACCACTACTCGCTCATCATTCTGTGCGAGCTCGTCGTGAAGGTGCGTATTGGGAGGTTGAGAAGACATGGTTGTAGTGGTTCAAGATGTTATTCGTTGACCGATAGCAGGGTCACGAGTCTTTGATTCGAGCGGTACAAATACACAGATTTGAAATTCACGGGGCTCCGCCTCCGCTTTCGCCGTTCACGACTTCGGCATCTTAGCACCGGCCTTCGCAGGATTCTTCTCTTTAAACTCGTTAGCCATTTGTATCATAGGGACCCAATGGACGCCTTCGTGGCCGTTGACCCATTCAATGAAGCGCTCCTACATCGAAACGGCTTGAAGGTGTTCATTTCTCGCATTGGGAAGGCGGGGACTCACGAGCATCAGAAGAACTTGAGGACGTCTAGATAGGTTGCATTTAGCGATGGAATTTAGGAATATTCGGTGCCGTCCACAAAACTTACCCACTGACGTCTGGATGGATGGTTATCGGGAAAATGAACTCATCTTCCTCACTATACGGAGACGCAATTTTGACTAAAGAACACAGGCAGTAAAATGCGGCATACCGATAGCAATACGTGAACATATCCTTCCACAGCTGTTCGATGTCTCGAGGATTGACCTATCATGCGTCGAAGGGTGTGAAAAGAGAAGATCGCGAGAACTATAGCAACCACATACGAATCCGTGTGAATTGGGGCTCGACTTGATGAACCTAATGAATGACGAGTCAGAATCAATCCAGCGTCAGTCAAGACGCTGTGTTCACGAACATCATTGGAGGGAGATCATCGAGGTACCAGTTTGCCGGGATTTGAACTGAGGCTCCAAGGGTGAGCCGGTGGTCATACAACCAAAAATAAACGGGGTTCACCGAGTCCTGTCTCCTTCCCCCTAACGAGTGGCTGCATCCAACTTGACGCGGACTTTGTATAATCAATCTTCGACCATTTGTCTTCATCCCGCATGTAGTATGCCTGGCAACTTCAGGGGCTTTAGACACGCAAATATCAACCGCGCAAAGAAATCAGACAAACTGACTCATGTGCCATACCCGAGTGGTCTGTCGGATAAGGTCGAATGGGTTCTCTTAAGTCATGTGTGAGAGAATAAGAACTCACCATACTCGACGCCTTTGTCCAGCAAGAGGTTGATACCTTCTTTGCTTACTTCCCACCATGGCGCGACACTTCCCTAGCAGCACACCGATAAGCCAAGATCACCTGGGTTTAATGGTACGTACCTTCGGTGGAACTCCTTTATTGAAAGCTGTCAGGAGGTTATAGGTATGGTCGAGGATGTCTGATTGTTGTTGAACGGTCAACGATGTTGGATTCTGTGCATCACTTGAGTAATACAGAAGTCACTGAAACCAGGAGTTCTGCTCACCTCGTGAGAATAGCCGTGGAGTCCACTGAATTAGTTAATCTAAGATGCGCGTACCGATAGGAAGATTGAAAAGAACGCACATTTCATGCCCGGCGTCTCTCACAGCCGCCATCTGCTCAGGGAAAGTTTCAAGACTATGGCCTACGGGAATTATGAGTCTTAAGGCAAGGAAAATTGAAGAGGGGCCCTCACCAGGAATGAACCAAGTCGTTGTGATCCTGTACTTCTTGAACAACTTCAATAGACGAGGAGTGCCTACTTCTCCTGCGAACATTCCCTGTCAAGGCATCATATCAGCTCAAACCTGCGGTGGCTCGGTGATTATAGCCCACCCTAGAGATATCCAAGGGGGAGTCTTCCCCACCATACGATCCTAACCTGCGGGGGACTTTGTTATTCTGAGTAGGTCATCAGCAACAGAGTGCCCACCAGCCAGCTACCGCATCAACATCGACCCCAAATCCAATCAGGGCTCGTTTCGTCTTGCCAGATTGCATGATGAAAGGACTTGCTATCGGGTGACCTTACGGCTTTCTTATATACAGGCGTCGGGTGCGGATAACTCCTGATCAGGGATTCCGGTAGTTCCTTGGCGCTTGAGTCGAAAGAGTGACGTATTCATACTACTGGAGCGTGATGAGAGGAGAAATGCAAGCTGCGAGAAATATTATTGTGGTGCAGTGGACTGTGGTCATAGCGTGAGGACAAGCAGGGCGAGTGATGACCAAACCGGTTCTATACAATCCCGGACCGTTCGGGAATTGCCGACAAGTGTGTCGCACACCGTTGCAACTCACCAACTACTTACCGTCATGGCTTCGAAACTCTACAGAAATCCTCAAGCGCGTAGTCACCCCTTGAAAACTGCCCGAGGCCGCGCTCGAGACTTTCATCACAAGTTTTTCCCATCATACTCGCCAACTTCTCTAACTACTCTACCGACAACTGCACAAGAGATTGGTGTCGGCCATGTTTTCGTCAAGGACGAATCCTTTCGATTTGGGCTACCTGCCTTCAAAATTTTGGGCGCATCCTATGCTACTCTAAAGGTCCTGGCTGAAAAGATGGGAGTCAGTTTGGAGGAAATGGATTTAGAGTCGTTCAAAGAACACCTGGTTTCGAGCGGGGAGAGCTTTACATTATACACAGCGACCGATGGTACGCGATTCGTTCTTTCTCTTTTCTATAAAATGCTAACTTTCTCTCAAAGGGAACCACGGCAGAGCTATTGCACGTGTTGCCGCGTTACTTGGCTTGAAATCGAAGATTTACGTGCCCTCGGCCGTGTCCGAATTATCGCAGAACACGATTCGCAGTGAAGGCGCAGAGGTTATAGTTGTAGCAGCAGACTACGATGAAGCTGTCAGAATAGCTGCTCGAGAAGCGGGTGACGATGGAATATTGATCCAGGATACAGCGTGGCCCGGATATGAAGAAATTCCCAAGGTGAGTACATACCGGGTTGATCTGTCAATGAGATCACGTTCGCTGACCATTTTGTTTGTTTGAATTACAAGCTGATTGTTGAAGGGTATACAACACTCTTCTCAGAGGTAGAAGAGCAACTTGCTAAGCAAGGTCTATCACCATCTCTCGTCGTGGTACCTGTCGGTGTCGGCTCGTTAGCCCACTCCGCGGTCCAATTCTATCGTTCAGAAGCTTACACAGCTGTTTCATCACCTTCGATTCTCACCGTCGAACCAGATACAGCGGCATGTCTCAACGCTAGCTTACACGCTGGTGAAAACAAGCCTATTGAGACTGGATCTACCATCATGCCGGGTCTCAATTGCGGAACAGTTTCGCATAATGCATGGCCCGATCTTCTTGCAGGAGTTGATTTGTCAGTTGTTGTCACTGACGTAGAGGCGTTGAAAGCTATGGAAGATCTAAAGGACTTCGGAGTGCGCGCAGGCCCGTGCGGCGCCGCACCCCTGGCTGCTCTTCGAGCTTTGCCAAGTGACATGTTGGATAGGTCGATGGTGATTGTTTTGATATGCACCGAGGGGCAAATGTGATTCGTGAATAAACGGTTATTTCTCGGTCTTTGCCACGCGAATATCGCTCTCTGTGCCTTGACGTCTTGGCTTCAAGTGACCTGTGCGCAATTCATTCCCTACAGGTGGTTTTCAACTTTCACGCTATCATTGTCCGACAATTAAGCTTTCCTTTCAGACGCTTATTACTCGGATTGCTATCGCATATTTGCCACGGAATCTGATGTCTATATATTCGGAGGGATAGTAGGATGAGGTTGACGAGCTCTTCGAAATGCTTCTCGCGTCGACTTTCCTTCTCTTCGCCTTCACCCTCATCGCAGAGGTTTCTGCGCACGGCTACGTTCCTCAGATCAAGATCGGGAACCAGTACATTCCGGGATGGGATATCTCTAAAGGTAAGGCGTTTGTACATAAATATACCCATTCCCCGTTCGCTGACACTTCTGATGTTTTAGACCCATACACGACTCCTCAGGTGGGTATCTTTAGAGTCTTCCGAAACACGCTTGATTCTCAGGATCGACTACATAGCCATTGCGTGTTGTTCGCGGAACGAAACTCGTGCGTTACGACTCATCTCTTTGCCTTCCCTCCTTCCTCACCCGTCTTATTTAGGACTCGGGATTCATTTCGGACGTCACCTCCACCGATATTACTTGCTCGATCGGAAACCAGAAGCTTCCTCCCGTGCGTTGCATGAGTCACAACCTTCCTCACTTCTCCAACTAAACGCATCGATAGGGCCCGATCCATGCTACAGTCGCCGCTGGTGGACAGGTTGCCATGCTATGGAACACCTGGCCCATAGGTCACTACGGCCCCGTCTTGAACTACATGGCCAAGTGCCCGAACAGCAACTGCTCTCCTTGGAAGGGTGACAGTGGCTCCCCGTGGTTCAAGGTACGCTTTACACCTCCTGTCTCGGACTCGGGCTGACTCTCGGCGGATATCTAGATCCAGCAAGATGTCTACAAGAACGGTGAATGGGCGTCTGACACCCTCGCGAAGAGTAACTTTACATACGTGGTGAACATTCCGAGAAATATCTCACCTGGTGCTTATGTGAGTATCTACTTCCCTCTCTTCTCTTCTTCTCTGTTGTGGAACCTACCTGACGTGTCCTCGGCTTTCCAGCTCCTCCGTCACGAGAACTTGGCCTTGCATGGCGCAGGAAGCGTTGGAGGTGCACAATTCTACCCAGGTGCGTCGTCTTTGTCTCGTCGTAGTTCAAAACATCCCAACTGATATCTCTCTCCAACCCGTGATCAGTTTGCGTACAACTGAATGGTGTGTTGAATCTCGAGTACCGGTATCCACATATTCGCTGACCGTCTCCCCCTCCGCAGTCACCGGCGGTGGCAGCCTGAACCCATCTGGCCTGAGTTTCCCTGGAACGTACAAGGTCTGTCTGCTCTCTTTCACGTTACTTTTCGGATGGCTGAATGTCAATGATAGTCCAACGACCCTGGCATCTTGTTCAACGTTTACCAAGGCGATGCCGCCAACCAGGTATGTAGCTCTCCTGCCCTCAGATCCGTCGGTTTGGTGTTGACGGGCTTTCGTGTTCCTTCGTACCAGGCCTATGTCGCCCCAGGAGGAGCTGTCTATCCCGGATTGAACTAGGTTACGGTGATCAGCAGTCGTTGCATACAAGTTTGGACTATGATTTGGTTTCAATGTAAGAAATACAACTGATAATGGGGAACGACTTGAGACGTGGAAAGCCGCGTGGCGTAGCGGTTGCACCAACTCCGTCGCGTAACAAGGTTCAAGGAGGGCATACATGTATCATTTGGATCATTATGGATTTGTTATCTACCATGGGACCTCTCCTCCGTCGCCAACGAGTAGACCTGAACAAATTCCGTGAGTGTCAACATCGTCGCGGTGAAAAAGAATGAACCCACCCGTCTTGTCATCATCAGCCGGTCCCAACAGGCTCCAATCCACCAAAATTTTCGCGCCGTCTTCTGGAGTCTTTCCGCCCTCTCCATGAAGGTTGAGTTTTGTCGTCGTGAATCCGGGGCAAGCACAGTTCACTCTGATCCTAGCGCTCTTGAGCTCGTTGGACAACGCGATCGCATACATGTGAACGGCAGCCTTCGAAGCGCAATAGGTGGCGAACATGGTCTCGCCTCGTTCAGCCTGCCATGTACAGGATCCCCATTCCATGGAGGTTATGACGACGTTTCCGTATCCTGACTTTGCCTTGCGCAGGAGGGGGAGGAATGCCATGGTTGTTTGGATGAGGCCGAAGAAGTTGGTTTCGAAGACGGATCTGAGGACGTTCATGTCCATGTTCTCGTCTGCCTTCTGGGGTTGGCCTATGCCGCTGATACCTATGCAAAAGATAGATCAGGGTCCTGAAGGGCGTCGAAAAGTTCGGATATGAAGATGCATACCCGCATTGTTGACGAGAACGTCGAGCCGGCCTTCGGCCTTCTCGATGGCGTCTCTTGCGGCCTCGATAGACTTAATATCCTCGACGTTGAGCTGCACAAACTTGACGTCCAAGTTCTCCTCTTTCTTGAGTTTCTCCCTGTTGGGTAGACAGAACGTTACAAACGCAGCGTGTATAGCCAGGAGAACGGATACTTACTGAGCTTCTTTGCCTGAGGCCTCCTTCCTAGCGGCTAGATAGACGGTCTGACCCTTCTTCGCGAGACCTTTGACAATCTCGTATCCGATGCCGGTGTTGGAACCAGTAACGAGAATAACGCGCTTGTAGTCGTCGCTCATGATGATGATGATGGAACTATGGGATTGCGGATTGATTTGAGGTTCTGGTAGAGAGAAGAGATATCCTGTGCGCGTTTTATACTGATACAGTCACTGAGCCAGCTCAGGGGGAGGAAACGTCTTTGTCTCATCTCATGAGATTATCCGCGACATGATGGTGAGAAAATGAAATGGGCCTACTGGCGCCCACCACGAGGCCCGTTGAAGCCCGTTCATCTTTCGCGCCAACCTGCACTCACCACCCGTCCGAGTCCTTCACCACCTTCAAGCTTCGACATTTCACACTCTAATCTATCGTTGAGGCTTCAAGGATGAAGCATTATCGAGATCTCTTGGACTTCGAGGTGCGCGCATCGATTGGGGACAAAGTAGCGCGAATCTTGTAACTTGTTCGATACGGATTATTATTGACACCTCTTACTTGCGACTTTTTTACGTTCGACTTCTCTGCAGACTGTCTGGTGGCTGATGATCGATACACATCAGTCGTCTTTAAATTGCCAGCAACGATGTCGTTGTCAATGGCACAAAAACTTAACGGCGTTCTATACATGTCGATGGAGTCTCCTGATACATTTCAAGGCCTTCAGCGGAATGGTGTGGGTCTTTATCGACGATTCGCTGTCAAATGAGGGACTATAGCCACTTGACATAGGCCACGAGTCCCGCTGTTCGCCGCTACATGAGGTCTTCAAGTCCCAACTGGTGGCCGACTGCCAACCGAGGTATGCACCACCCACTGTAGACTTCAGGTAATCACTGATCTTGCTTAGCAGTGTGCCACAAGGAAAAATGTCGCACCGTGGTCGGAAGTGAGCAAAAGAGGTGTCAGATTCCCACTGGATAAGGGCTATGATGTATCGAGAACGGCGAGTCCGTATTTTCTCCGAATACCGACTTATTTGAAAACCACTCAACGCTGTCAATCAGAACACATGAGTTTTTTATTCCATTTCTCTGCATTGTTGAGCTTGCGGATAGCTTTGACCCTGCTCACATGAAACTATGAGGAAATTTCCAGTACCTTCTTCATCACGGCGTTGACCATGTCCTTCATCTCCACCTTGTGCACTTTCAAGAACAATTAGATCGTTGCCAGGCTTGGGAGCGCCAGACACGACATCCCCACTCTCAAATATGTGCTTGTGAGCTTTGAGGTAGGCCGGCCAGACAATTTTCTCCCAATACTGTGGAGGATCGCGCCACGTATCTCCCTCTGTCAACGATGTCAGCGCCGGCGATAGGTGGACAATCGAAACTAACCAGGCGTGTAGTACGAGCGGGCCTCTCGCCGAGCTTTGGCAACATCTTCCGGAATCCGAACAAATGCCTTCACGTCAAGCGTTGAAACGATGCGCTTTGAGCCAGAAGATCAGTGCCCTGAAGGTAGTAATTGCTAAGCACAAAACGTACTCACCTCGTCCCAGTACAACAAGAAACCATCAACGATGACCCAGACGAGATTCTCGCCCTGGGATTGGCGTTCTGCTGAACACTTTCTCACTAAGTTTCTTCCATTTCGAGATGACTTCGTCATCGACGGGGACAGCAGCGTTCTGATTGAAGCTGTCGACAGAATGGTGTTCACCAAGGACGCCTGTCTTCTTCAATTCGGTGAGATAGTTGGCCATGCGATCCCATTCCACAGCCCCCTCTGGGTCATCCCAATTCTCGAATCCGAACTCTGGGTCCTTCGGAAGCTTTTCAGCAGGCTAACAGGAAACGAGTCAGTGAAAGTGCAGCCAAGACATGAGAGAGGTCGTACGGGCACGAAGTCCTAAGTACGATAAGATCGTCAGTGGTTCTGTTGAGTGGAGGAGCAGTGAGCGGTGAACGGAACATACATCCTGGTGCAGAATGTGGCTGTTCGGAAGACAATTCTGAAGGTGTTTCGCGAGGGTAGTTTTCCCGACGATGTGGCCCCTCTTCATCGATGCTATGAGGACAAAGCACATGTTCATTATGAGGAGCTTACCCAAGGCCAATCATAATAATGCGTGTCGTCAGAGATTGCTTGCTCATCTTCAGCGAGATTGGAGTGCACGCAGCTCGATGGTGGATGTTCAAGTTCAACTTTCGACGTATCACTTATCCGATGGTACGTGGTGCCCCCGTGATCAGCGCTCAGCGCTCTAGTCGTCGTAAGATGATAGAGCTGAAGGTCGGTGATACCTACTAACAACTTGACCACGACGTGCTGAATGGACATGGACGTTCTGTCGATTTGTTTGTCCGACCAAATTTAGTAGTCAACCAAACAAACCATTTCGGAATACATAATCTCACGGTCTTGCCCTCAACTCCCCCACCAACGTCTTGAGCTCAGTCTTGAGGCTTTTAGCGGATCAGCGTGGCTCGTTGCCGACAACGAACCGTAAAACGAGGGACTGTACCCGCTTCTAATGGGCCATGACTACTGGTATACATCGGTATATGACTATATGCCCCAGAACATCCTCTGGAAACCTTCAGCTCGTCGTTTGTCTCAAGAAACATATACATCACTGCCTATGACTAAAAGTACAATTGATCTTCTCCACAGCGCTCTGGAATGTCCTCTCAAACCTCTGGATGGGCGTACTTCACATCTGTGAACTTCCTGCGACCTAAAGTCTCGATAATCTTATCGTGGAACTTGCCCTGCATCCCGGCTGCTTTCTGTGCAACTCCCCCAGATACCGGTGCGCTCGGATGAGGACGGGAAGGGACTTTGACACGGGCTTTCAAGAATTCGCGGGCAAGCGCCTTGAAGAGGACAAGATTAGCTTTCACCATCCTCGTCAAGAACGAAGAAACTGCACAAACATCGCTTTCCCCTGGCTTCAATTTGGACACGAGTTTTGGGAGTTGTTGTTCCTCCTCTTCCTTTGCATGCTCCAAGAAAGCAGTCACGGCGCGGCCCATGATTTGGTCGTAGTCGGCTTGATCGATAGAGGCATCGTCTGCTGCGTATACGAGCTTCTTGACCTCTGCGTGTTCCTCTGCATTGTGGCAGGCTTGGTATCATTCCTCGGAGGAGAGCTCGCAATACACGTACCTCGGTTGTGAGAAGCTGTGTCTTCTAAGCCATACTTGCCAAGGTCGTTGTACACTGAGATTTCCTCTGAGTCGCTATGGACGGCCATCTCGCGAATCAAAGTATTGGCAATGATGCCTTTCTCGTCCTTGCTCGTAGCAAGCTTAAACCTGTTTGCGAGGGTGAAGAAGCTCATCAGCAATCATACAAGTACACTGTACGACAAAAACGAATGAAGCACCTTTCAAAGAGATCACGGACGTTGTCGTGGTCGAGCTTGATTTCTCTCGCAATATCGAGTTGACCAGTGGTTGCGGAAGACATTGCGGCGTAGTATGAGGGGGTTGGGGTAGGACGTATGAGAGTAGTTGGGATACGGCGTGTCGCGATTCGGGGTGTTTGTCTAGATAACAGACGAACTCCAGACAACATGGTAGAAAGGTTGGTCTAAACGGTGAGCTTAAATACTCTCCAGAATATCTTGTTAAAGGTCCTCGGTCCCGAATTCGCGCATTATCATTGGATGATGTTCGTTTAAATTGTGGCGTCAGTGACGAACGAGACGCTACGCATGCATGATGTTAGTATCGTCGTCCCGATATATACTGTATGTCGATTCAAAGCAATAGTACGGGCGACTCAGACATGACAGAACTCGTTACGAGGTGATGTTCCCTGAGCGACAGAATTGGTACATCGATGACGGAGGGCCCGACGGCATTGATGATGGCGTAAACCCTCCGCGAACAAATACGAGATCTCCTCTCTTTCTGTATGGGACCCAAGGAGAGAATCGATTTTCTGGAATTTTCTGTTCCGAATTCACACTCATGGACATCCCGCAGTGCATTTCACTACAGCAACGGTCGTTGGTACATAGCGGCAACTTGGTGCTGCTAGTCCAGATGGTATCAATGCCGTTTTCTTTGAGTAACTACGTTGAATAACTCCTAGGGCTGTACGGGAGATGGGGTCCCTCGCATCCCATACTGAACGTTCAACTGATAAGTCTGTCTTCCTGAAATGATCGTTAACGGGGTACTATGGTTATCCGGTCCGGTCCAGCCCGGCCCGAGGAAACCTAAGAACATCTAATTCGCCCAATACGTTCACGCAACTAAAATGCCCACTTTCAGCTTTCAAGGTCGTTCGTGATGGCGCTCAGTTCAGTCGAGAAACTCGATTGATACTAATGCAAACAATTGTCCATACTCATACTATGTAAATCTACTCAAGCCTCTCTTGAAAGGCATCGAAACAAGGTTTTTCTACGATCAGAAGTATCCGTTGATCAATGCACGAGGTGCACGAGAGCCCTAGAATGTGAGGTTTTGTTAGAAGACGAGCCAGCATGATCAAGCGTGGTGAACGTACCCCAAGGTTGCTAACGCCTCCAGTGGCACCAGCTCCGGTCGCAGCGCCGTTGCCAACAGTTGTTCCAGTTTGGGCTCCTGTGACACCACCGTTGGCTGTGCCTTGGTTGCCAGTTACACCAGTGTCAGTGCTTCCTGTTGCGCCGGTACCAGTCTGAGCACCAGTTTGACCGTCGGTGGCACCAGTGCCCGTAGCCGTGCCAGTTGCGCCGGTGTTGTCCGTGGCTCCGGTACCAGTTTGGGCACCAGTTGCACCAGTTGCACCAGTTGCACCAGTGGCACCAGTGTTGTCCGTGGCTCCTGTGCCAGTTTGGGCCCCAGTTGCACCAGTTGCGCCAGTTGCACCAGTTGCGCCAGTTGCACCAGTAGCACCAGTTGCGCCGGTAGCGCCAGTTGCACCAGTAGCCCCGGTGGCACCAGTAGCCCCAGTAGCCCCAGTAGCACCGGTTGCGGCGCCTCCAGCGGCCGGATCTTGTGCAACCTACGAATATGCGGTATTATTTGAGTGTCGTTCGATGCCAACAGAAACCAAAAGGCAATACTCACAACGACGCAGTTCCCGAACCCGCTGAGGGTGGTGAAGCTCTGTAAACAAAGTCATATCAAATGTTGTCCTTCAGGAACATGTAAAGCCCAACATACCATCAAGCACAGGTTGCCAGAGGCACCTCCAGTGCACTTAGCGCCAGCAGGCATCTGGACCGTGATTTGTTCTGATCCAGTTCGGGTTGCGGGACGCTGTGAGGAAGGCTCAGCTACTCGTCGCGCACTGGCAAGAGGAGCTGGGACCTACCGCTTCACCGTTCGTAGTGATGGTCACAGGGGTGTCGAAGGAGTTACCTGAACCCGTCGTATCGAGCATGGCTTTACGGATCTCACGAGAACCGTCAAGGCCACTAAATTGAGGTGACGGAGGAATCAATATGTCAATCACAATGTGATGAGAGACAGGAGATGTAGACTTACGGGTTGAAGTTGCTAATGGTCATCGTGATAGAGCCGTCGGCGTTCGGTGTGATGGTCTCGGAAGAATCGAGGTTCTGACCAGCGTCTATGCGCCCACAAGGGTTTCGGCCAGTACGCTGAGCGTCTTTTCGGACGGGGTCCCCAGTGACACCCATGGCGGGAGAAACGACAGTATGGGCCTGAACTTGCAAGGCCAAGGCGAGGCCACAGGCAACGAGAACAGCAGCACGAGGGAACATGGTGAGTGGAATGAAAGGCGGGCTAGCGCACGGGTGGAGGTTTGGGCAGTTGAAGAGTAGGACTGAAGGCAAAAGATGGGAAAAGGAACCGGTCCTGAGTTGAGAAGAGGAAAGAGGCTGAGCTGAAGAATTAGAGGTCAAGAGGCCATCCTTTTATACGTTTTTCGCCTGCCTTTGGAGAGGGGGTGTGCATTTTGGCAACCTGCCAGAACCGGGCTCGGAATGATTCCAAGGCAATGTGAGAACAACCGGCAGAAGCACCAGAAGCCATCAACATGCAAGAAGTCAAGTCCTAGTATATTATTAGCCACGGAGTTGAGGACGGTGGGAGCGGTCGCGATCATCTTGAATGCAAATTATACCAACTGAGCTGTCAACATTGTAACCGGAGCAGGAGTATTCTTTCTCTCCACCCCGTATCATTGTAATTCCATGGTTGTAGCGCGAGCAATCAAGAGCATAGAACGATGTCAGTTGGGCAGGGTAGTTGCCAGGTTACCATAGGTCAGAGTCTCCCTTGTGAGAAACAGAGGCTACGTTCATCACGTAGAACAAGAAAAGAAAAGAATCAAGACTTCAGCGTGAATCGCGACGACAGCACTGGCACGAGACCAGATCATGTCAACGACCACTGATTTGGCATCTGCGAGATGACAACGGATACCAACGGTGGTAGTGAATGAGCAAGGAGGCCTGTTCGGCTGTGGACGCTGTTGAAATGATTTTTGCGCAGTAAGTCATCGAATAAGACCCCTCCGATGACTGTCCGGTGAGCCCGAGAACGGTGGCTGGTCGCAACACCCGCCGTCTTGGTGCTTTTCTGGAGCTTGGGGAATTTTGTAGTCCCGTTATCAATGAGTCAATGACCGAGCAACTTCTTGTTCGGTAGGGAACCATTTTCCGGGTGAAGGGCGTTGCTAAGTACGAAACTTGTACGAAACAACGGCTCGGTGGTGGAGGGAGGAAGGTTAGATTCGAAGCCATTGGCCATATACGGTCGTCGATATTTCTCAAGACTTCAGGGAAAACTTTGCACAGCTTTGTACTTAGGCGCGAATCGAGCACAGCATGACGACATCTATTACGCAGGTGATTTGCCTCCCTTCCCCCGCCATGAGGTCCACTTCGCTTGCATGTCCTTTCTCTCTCTCCTCCAACGCTCTGTTTCGCGACCTACTAAACTCTTGTGCTTCAAGTCGCGTTATAGATGTATAAGTACCTCTAGAACGGTCTGGCAGGACAAATGGGATACCACAAAGGTCGAGCATTCCGAATTTTTGTCGAGCGCGTCACCGCGATCCAAATGGAGGGACGAGGACGGTAATGGTCTGGACGATAGCACTGAGGAAGAAATGAAGGATCTGAAAGAGGGCGAAGGTATGTCGAACTTGACGATGATTCACCGTTCTGGTCACTGACCAAATTGCAGGAAAGATCCTACCGACCTCGTCTCATTTGTTCAAGTTGATTCTTCCTCTGGACCTCATTGCAAGTAAATGGGTTCACGACGGGTCCAGTCAGGACCGCAATTCGATACCCACCGTTCTCCTTCTTCACCCTTCACAACCGCTATCTCACCTTAGTCGGCTCATTCTTGCATCATTACCCCGGAAATCGCGACCAGAAACTCTCTCAATAGCTTTCAGGAGCAGCTGGGGCACCATTGATAATCAGTTCCAATGGTCGGACTCGACAGATGTCGGGGACTTCATTCGTGATGCGGCAAGTGCAGCGGAATTCACTATACATGTCTCGAAAGACCAAGATTCTGTGGCCGGAGGCGAGAAGAAAGATTCAGAGTCACATACGAACGATGTGGTTATACCCGTACGCGTGCCAACATTTGCAGACAGGACGAGATACCTCAGACGTCGCTTGGACACAATAAACTCGGAGCTGTCTTCGATGGAAAGCCTAAAACGGGAATGTGACGCTGAGGCCCACCGTGGCGCTCGTAGGATGGCTCTGGGTGGCTTCGGGATGTTGGTTGTATACTGGGCTGGTGTAGCCCGACTGACTTTTTGGGACTATGGATGGTAAGACTCGATGCTGATATTCGTGGCCCTGACTTGTGCTGAAGCGCCGACTTGCAGGGACGTTATGGAACCTATCACATACCTTTCAGGTCTTTCAACTGTCATCTGTGGTTACCTTTGGTGAGAGAAAGCGTTCAAACACGTTGGTTTTGCAGCGCTAATCCATCCCTCCACCCACCTATAGGTTCTTGTATCAAGGACGAGAGGTCTCGTATTCCTCCGTCCTCGATCGCTCAGTATCTGCACGTCGACACGCACTCTACAAGAATAAAGGTCTGGATATCGAGAAATGGAGCGATCTTGTACAAGAACGCAAGGCGCTCATGAAGGAGATTGGTAGGATTAAGGAGGACTACGATCATCGGAGGAAAAAGGAGAAAGAATTAGAGAAAGACGATGACGATGTGCCCAATCCAGATGATCTCGAGAAGAGCCGCCAGAAACCTGAGGACAAGGATGGACCTTTTTGATACCCCACAGCTCACGATCGTTATCCATTATCATCTGCTTACAATGAATACATACACGTTGCGCACCGTACGTATAGTGTACAAGAGGTAATAATGATAATACAATACATAGAGTTTCTATCATCATCGCCTGTACGATGAATGCGTGTGGTATACATATGTACGAATGAGTGTGTATGTGCACAATGAGTACAGTAAGATACAAATGAACGACAGTGTCGAAGGTGCTAGTATTACATCAGTTACTCAGTCACGCAAATTCCTCGTATTATAGATGAGCAAAACCGCCGTACCAGTCGCCAACCCTGCACAGATCAGCAACATTCCATAGCAGAATGCATACCGGCACCGCTGGATCCAGGGGTCAATAATCCTTCTCCCGGCCTCAGGTTTCCCGTGCACCTCGGTCAACTTGACGCCATATATGTGATCGAAACACTTGTTAGGCTTCGTCAATACATGGACCGCCTTATCCCAGAGTTGTTCGCGATGACTCTGCTCATCAGGTAGTTGAGGTCGTGCGACGAAAGGATACCCAAAGTAAATCCCCTTCAACGAACGTTTGGGATCATTCAACCTCGCTCGTCGGAAGTCAGAACTCTGCTTCTCCGTAACCCATCGCGGAAGTCGAAGCGAATCGTTCCTGCTGAGTCCAGCCGTACTGTCGGTTTCCCTGCATTTCTCTTTCTTCTTCTGATCCTTCTTCCCACGTCGCCTTCCCCAGCTCCATTTCCTCGGAGGTTCCGAAGTACACACGGCTTCCTCTTCACCCTTCCCAGGCCTCCCACCGCAGCAAGCCATACCCTTCCAGAACCTGAGATTGAGATAAAACTCCCAAAACGTCACTCTCGGCGGTTGTTCACCCAAATGTGTGAAATGCCAGCCCCCGATCATCCATAGAACAGGACATACGAATCCTAACCAGAACGCCCAGAACG
Organism: Marasmius tenuissimus; assembly: GCA_029532415.1. Lineage (NCBI taxonomy): Eukaryota > Fungi > Basidiomycota > Agaricomycetes > Agaricales > Marasmiaceae > Marasmius > Marasmius tenuissimus. The sequence continues at coordinate 5,628,784 of JAQOTA010000053.1, forward strand.
CAGGCGTGGCTTCCGTCCACCAATGTTCTTTCGGTTTGATCTTGAACTTTACGGCGGAGGCGGAGGAAGAACCCGGACCCGGAGTCTCTCGTGAGGATGGATTTGGGTTTAGGTAGGCATCGCGATCCCAGCGTCTGTGCACGAAAGAGTCGGAGGCGGAGGGTGGGGAGCGGGGGAGGCCATGTCTGCGTCTGCGTCGTCCGAACGAATCATTGATACTTCGGTCTCGGTGAACACAACGGGAGGGGGCACGGCAATGGCGGGGACTTGGGGAAGACTTGTCCTTGGGTCCGCAGTATTGGGACTGACAGGTGACCGCCTGCTATATCTCTGTTCTTCGTAGGAGAGCGGAGGTATGGAGGTTTCAGGAATGCTAGTGGGGGTGCATGCTCCGGTGACCGTCCCCATTGACCGTCTGCTAAATCGTTGCTCGTTGAAGGAAAGCGGACGGCTTCCGGGAGTAGGAGTAGAATCGCTGGCTGTAACAAACGAAGCTCCATCATCGTCTTCCTCTGAGCTACCAGCAGCGGTAATGGTCGGCAGGGGACACGACTTTTTAGGTCGTATCTGTACGCCCTCCATTGGGCCGGTAGCAAAAGCAGAGAGCGCCGGGAAAAAGGCGATAGGCGGTGAAACGGAAACTGCCGCTTGCACGGAACTAGAACTGGAAGCAGATAGACTTCTCTTTACGGGCCGAGAGATGAACGGAGCAGGGGACGGCCCTGTTTGGAAGTTCGTTTAGGGTACGTGAATTTAGTGAAAAGTAACGTGTTGTAAACGTACGATCGGAAGAGGTAGACCTGGATCCGGCCAAGCTGGGTGCTGGGGCTGTTGCTGATTGAGGTGTGGAATCCGTCGGAGTGTCTGCAGTTGACACGGAGGGTAAGGAGATAGTCTTGAAGGGTAAAGGAGAAATATAGTCCTGTTCAACTATGGGCGATAGAGGCTTCATCAAAGGATATGAAAAGTTACTTCCGTGAGACAGCATGGGCCGGTGATGCTGCGTATCCAGTCGAAGGGAATGCGTACTTCCTGCGGATGCGGGATTCATGTAATTCCATCGTGAGGGTCCAGGCGAGGGATTAGGGCTGGATGAATATGTCGTGTGGGATGCTGGGGATGACACAGATCGTGTCAACGGATGAATAGAGTCTTCAAGTCGAACGACTGCTGGAGGAGGAACATGGAGAACGGGTAGCTTCTGGACCACTTCTTCCTCTTCCTCCTCTTCGGCTTCGTAGCTATCCGATTGGCTTCTCCGCAGCCAAGCTATATTGGATGGGCCGGCGCGGCTAGAGGTCGCAGAGACTGGGCTCGACTGAGGAGGCCAGTGGGTTCGAGTGTCGTCAACATCAAATCCCGTGAGAGAGTTTGGTGTATGGTGCGGAATTGGCGCGCTGATAAGGGATGTGTCGACGCGTAACCTCTTCCTCGTCGTGGACGGTTGTCGCTGGGGCTGACTACTGGTGTTGGCGGCTTCCAAGTCGTCTTGCTCTAGGGTCTTGGAACCCCAAGAAGGAAAGTTGAAGCCGAACATCGTAGAGAAATGTGGCAAGGGCAGAACAGATGCGACCTCCTGCAAATGCGAGAAGGAAATAGGTTCAAGGTGAAGGTTTATATGTCTTCAACTGTCCACATGGTGGGACCATTGCCGCACAACTGTCGGTCAGTCGGTTAGATCGAAATTAGGCATGTTCATTCTGTGAAAGTGACTCGATCGATGCGTGCAGACCGTCGAAACACGAGGCAAATGCGATGATTATAATGGGGTTTGCACCGGACCTGGACGTTTCGGTATGAGCGTTAGCGAACATTATGACATTTTGTCCATTGAAATCAACGAACCGAGGGCCAGATATCACTTCACAAGACGTATTAAGGCATGTATCTTGCATGCCCGGACACCCTCAAGCCGAGATATGATACAATTCACGAATGTCGCATGGCTATCAAACATGAGGAGACCTGCAGGCAGCAGGCAGGAGCGCGAGCCGGAACAGGGTAGTTTGACATTGAGCTATATCCTGTGCTGTGCCCAAGAGCCCTCCAATCCTTCGGCTTGACTTGAATGACACTTGGGACGACGCTCGCTGTTCCAGTCACGAACAGAGAGAGCCTGTACAAAAAGGTTCATGTAAACTTTGTGAGCCAACAATAAGAACAATAAGAACACGCACCAATGACCATGCCCTTCACACACTCTTCACAACCTTTCCCGCTTCACAAAGTCTTGAACATTCCTTCGAATTCCGGTGATTATGGTGCCCCCGCGAAGCCAGACATCGAGAATAGGGTCCGTGGTCAGCGCTATAGCGCTGAGCGAAAATAAGGAATCTCGTGCATTTGACATCACAATCCTCGCAAATATCCGCTCAAAGCGCCAGTAAGGTGTGGAGAGAAGTTGAGAGGAATCATTGTGATGGTTGTTGAACGTTATAAAGAGTTGAAAGCTGCACACGCTCCTCCAAAAAAAAAAAAGGAGTTGAAGCTCGACAGGCTGAGGCTAAACGAGCGTCAACGGTCTTGGGCGCTTAACACATACACTTGTCCCAAACGACCATCCATCGCAGCCACACATCGTCGATGTAGGTCTTGGTAGATCCCGTAGCGTCGCTGATAGGTCCCGACGGTATTACTCACCTTGTGCCGAGAGCTTTGGCGGGCTTTGATGACCGATCAGAGTTGGTTTGAACTTTGAAGTAAATTTCATTGGCAAGACTTGACGATCGCGAGTTGCTTCCAACTTTCTCTCACGAGTGTCCTCTCCCAGTGTCTATGATTCCTAGCAGGGTCAAGTGGCCATATACACGTATGTTCTACGGCATGAAGAGCCTTTTGATATTGCGCAAGCAGTTTTTGGTCAGTGTCGTTGCCGTGTACACCTGGTACATAGGCACGGAAGCCCTCCGAGCGATGAATCAGAACGATGACGGACTTTTTACCGCTTCACAACAGGAAGTGGCAATTGATATGGGACACCAAACTCGTATTAAAGCAGTCATAATAGCTATCCCAAACCCAGAACCTCGACCATCGTCAACACTATCATCACAATGACCGACGAATACAAGCGTGTTGTCCTCGTCACCGGCTCGAACACTGGGATCGGCTACGAGATTGTGAGAGGACTCGCGAAGAAAGGCCAGATCGTCTATCTTGCTGCCAGGACCGAAGCCAAAGGAAAGGAAGCCCAGTGAGCATTCTTCATCCTCAGCCCGAGCCGTTTGATCCGTTGATCTCACACTTGACTTACCTAGGGAGAGGCTCAAGAAAGAGGACAATCTAGATGTCAAGTTTGTACAACTCAATGTCGAGGATCTCGGGTCCATCGAAGCGGCTCGAGACGTCATTGACAAGGCTGAGGGCAGACTAGACGTCCTCGTCAACAACGCGGGTATGCCCTCACTCTACAAACGCTGGGTCCAGTGATCTAACCGTAAGCTTATACTCTACAGGAATCAGCGGCATAGGCCAACCGCAAAGAGCGGATGAACAAATGGACGTCAATCTTCTTCGGGCGGTCTTTGAAACCAACTTCTTCGGCCTCGTTCAGACCACCAAGGCCTTCCTTCCCCTCATTCGCAAGGCGAAGCCAGGCTACGGTAACATCGTGCAGAACTCTATGGAAGGTGGTTGTTGCTCCCTCCAATCCAGCGACAGGGGGATGACAATGTGGGCGACATACTGTACCTCCAAAGCGGCAGTTCATATGTACTCGATCGCACTGGCAAATGAACTCAAGGAAGCCAGAATCAGAGTCAACTGTTGCTGCCCCGGTTTTACAACGACAGCACTAAACGGCTTCATGAAAGGCGGAAAAACTCCCGAACAGGGTGCAAAGCTATTAATTGATTGGAGTCTTTTGGGCCCGGAAGATGATGATAAGACTCGTAGGTTGCCCTGTTGATGACATGGAAGTGATAAGTACTAATTCGCATTCCGCAGGTCTGCTCGTCAATTTCGATGGGATCTTCCCTTGGTGAATTGTAGACCACCCTTTGCACCCGTGTTGTTATCAATAAACTCTTCTGTTATCATCTCTGCTGTTCATCTCTGCTGTCCAAAGTCTGGTGAGGTCCTGTTACCAGGTCATTCTTTCTCCATCGAGCGACTGGTCCCGTAGCACGGCCAAGGATGCGAGACGACCATAGCAAAAAGCGGGTAGCGAAGCACACCCATGATCTGGGGTCCCCCATCGAACCGCTGGTGACTGGTTGACCGGCTGCGACTGCGTGTAATGAGGATGTGAGCAATCAATGTATATATCTCGATCAAATAAGCGGGACTCAGGTACAGTTACAACTTCATCCCAGAAAGAACCCAAGATGAGTTAGCTTTTTCACATGGAAGCCGCCGGTAAGGCCAGGCAGTCTTCATCATTCCCGACTCTCAAGCATTTGGACGCCCCTATATATCCCTCGGCCATCCATCATTCCATCTAATGACATCGCCGTGCGCACGAGGCCCGACTAAGGCGTAGGCGACCTTGGGCGCGAGGGATGTATCACGAACGTAGGAACGTAATGCGCTGGCGTAGTCTCATCCAATCAATCCTGGGACATCTCCTTCATTCCAGTCAAATCAAAGACTTCTACGTTCGTCGAAGATAGTTCGACAGTGCTCTTGATCTCAAGGCTGCTGGAGGTGTTATGGCCATACGGTCCGGAGACATCATCTAAGATCTTCCCCTTGAAGAACGAGCGGGAGTTAAGGCTAATAGCGTGAATGTGAGTCGATGGTTTGGCGGGCGGTGGCACGCGAGCGAAGGGTAAGTATTAAAGGAACCCGACAATCACTTTGCAAGAAGGCTATTAGCATACGTATCGGAGATTATATGCAAAAAGAGGAACCAGAACGTGTTCGGTGAGTGTTGGAGCTGTGGAAAGAAGTTTTGGTTTCGGAAGGATGATTCTAATGTTCAGTTCTCACACATGCAAGTGACGCTATTGCGCATGGATTGCCAGAGAAGATCAGACGCGACGAGGGTACACACGATCCTTACATACCATGGCAAAAGTCCCGTGTTGTTGGAACAGAGAGTGATCCAGTGGAATGCTCGGCCACTTCTGACGAAAGCAGGAAGGGAGAGGATAATAGAAGTAGAAGGAGAGGAGGACCGAGACAGAAACGGACTCGTGATCGACGTACCATTTTTGTCCCGTTTTGCTATGCAATAATGCCCAAGCTAAGAGTGCGGTGACGATCGTGCCCACAGCAATGTTGAATGACAACGTCGTCAAATGTAGGTCTGTTGAGTGACTAGAAGTCAGCTAGTGCGCTGCGGAATTAATGTTGTTGGCAGCTCATGTCAATGTGCCAACACACTTTTATCCCAAATAGGTCCAAAACGTCGCTGAGGGTAAAGTCTTTCGCGACGCCGGTTAGACTAGCGACTGTGTGAGGAGGGCTGTATAAGTTTCGATCGTTCAATGACATTTTGAATAGAAGAGACCAGTCGCCAAGTTCCCAAGGATGCAGACGAGCTGGACAGGTTCAACTGTGAGCTACTGCAGCGGAACCAGAGGCATGTGTAGACTCACAAATACGGTGAGCCGTCCAAACGCTTGCCAAGATGGCAGAAATGAATTCATGACTGTCAAAGTCCTCCAGCTTCAGACGGGATGGAAAGACTGGAGCTCCCGTTGGCGGCGCTTACATGTGTATGCACGTCTGGTGAGGAATCTGTGGGAAAACGAGTCGGAGATGAGGAAAGATCTCGCGTATAAACGCGTCGCTCCCTCGATCTCGAAACTCAAGACTGCGTGATAATTGTTTTGTGTGATCTACTGTGCCAACGAGTTAAGGGTATGGGCTGCCCGAGCATGTCCCTACCCACCGCAGCAAGCAGAGCCACCTGCAAGTCAAAAGCACGGCCATACTATCGGACTTCAAGGATGGTATGAGAATTGAAGCGTATTCATACCAACGCTGACCTGAAATACGAGAATTCATACGGTGGAGGGAAGCGGCGAAAAGACGAGAAGATCTAAGTAAAAAGCGCTCGCCTTCGTTCGGAGGATTCGTGCCTACACAAACAAGTCGTCTGTTGATGTAGCACGTATCGAACAACGAACGTGCACGGCAAGGAAAGGATACCTTGACCTGAGCTCCTGTCCGAACGAGGGGTTAATCGAATCATCCGCCGAGATCCAATGCATGGTGACCGGTGCTCATATTTTCAATCGAACAATGTGGACGAACAAACGACCCCGAAGTAAGACGGTGCGACACCAAGTTTGTAATCTAGCTTTTGATATGTAATGACCCCAAGAGGCGAAGACTTCGGACAGGACAAAAGATGTTGAAACTTGAAAGGGCGTCGACGTCGACCGAGTCAAGTTGTCGGAATATTGGCGTTCTGTCTGACGCGAAGGTCGAGCCGAGTCGACACGTGCCCTCGTAGGCCGGTTTCGTCAGCTCTCTGAGTCTGTACCCATTTGGCACTTCGGCCTCTGGTGTGTGATATGCAGTCTATCGTCAACTCTCTCCCTAGTAAGACAGAGAGGCCTGGCGAGCGGGTCGGGGTGCAACAACGGATCCACTAGACGTCTTCGGAGTAGGCTCAGGGTCATGAATGCCCATAAACACTCCTGGACTGGTCGGTTCGACAGAGGTACACGGCATGACCGACTGCGACCATGAACTGTTCGCGGGGTTTATTTTTTGCTGAGCGAGAACGGCGGCGGGCGCCGAAGAATGATTTCATGAATTCGTGATCTCCTGACTACCCCTTCAGGACACTCCTTGTTCTTCGCACTGCTGCAAAGCCCCCTTTAGCACCTCTTGGGCAAACAAAAGGTCGTTCAGTAAATCCTCTTCATCCGAGCTATCCAAACCCCTTCCACCCGCGGCAGACTCAGCACGGAGGATGGCCCAGGGTAGTCGCTGTGAGATGAGTTCCAACGACGCAGTGCATCGCGAATGGAGATCCTGAATGGGGTTGTCTCGTGTGCTGAGTGCGGCAGGGGTGGCGCGTATCAATGCTCGGGTCAGGAGTCCTGCATTCTCACGTCCGGTTGAGCATTCCTGGTAGAGACGTTCGATGGTCTCTTCATCTGAGGCACGATTAGACGCTTCCTTTCGTTTCAAGCTGGCCTGAAAGAGGTCAGTCAAAGACTCGATTCGACAATGAAATTGAAACTACACTTACCCGTCGTCTCGCAGCTGCTTTAGCCAGATCTTCGAACTCCTTCAAAGCGTTCTTTAGTACCGCGTCCGCCTCTACGAGCCATGTCTTCTCAATCATTGTATGACCCTGTACCTTTCTCCCTTGCTCGAATGCGATATCCTCCCGTATCGTCAGACCTCCCGAAAAAAGCTCGTCAAACCACTCGTCGGTGACCCCAGCTGGCGAGTAGGGTGGATTATCCCCGGTAACAAACGTCGCAACCGCATTTTGCATGCGTTCCGCGTGTCGTTTGCCTGTGTCGTGCAATCGTTGAACACGCTCACGCACATTCGAAGGTTCAGCATCTGGTTCAACGGCAGCATTCACAACGTTGTTAGACGCATTGCCACGCTGGGAGTCGTTCCGTGAACGTTTGTCTTTCTCGTCAGGATCGGGTCTCACATCAACTCCTCCATGTCCATCTTCGCTGGCCTTCCCAGCACTTGCAGTCGGAGAAGCACGAGCACTCCCCGGACTTGCAGTACGACTGGTATTCGGCGGGCGGGGTCCTTTCGGGGACTCGAGATTGACTATGCGGCATGTACGACCCAATCCGAAATTCGAAGGGGATGTTTCGCCGGAGGTAAGAGTGCCGTATGAAGCTTCCCAATGGCGCCGTCGTTCCCGACGCGAACCATTACGTTCGACACCGTGTGCCGACGAGGGTGACGGCCCTTCGCTTCCTGAATCGTCTTTTGGGGAGAGGGTGTTTCCATCAGTCAGGATCGTTGGCCTGACGGGTTTTTTCTCATTCGTGTGTTGCAAGATGTGGAGTGCTGTTGATGCTATAATGGGTCTAGCAATTACGGGAGAAGGAAATGAGGAACCTGATGAACCAGGGCTTTCGATGTGGATCTCGTATACGGAAGAGTCACTGTTAGAGCGATGAGGTACGTGGTCCTCTGTGCTTGAGTGCGCGAGGGGGCGCTCATGCGGACCATTTGTCGGGTTGTTTGGAGACCTTAGGTTGTCGTCAAGAGACGTGAAGGGTGAGTGGTTAAGGGGGGGAACGGGCGGGAGAGGGGACTGGATGTTACTATAGATGCCTTTCGTGCTCGAACCGTCATATACGGTCGTAGAATCGTCTTCATTAGGAAGGGGTGGGCTGACAGCGTCCTGAGGTTCAGTTCGTTCCACGTTGTTGAGAATGTGTTTCGAGAGAGACTCGGCCCAGTCTGGTGCAGCAGTCGCCGGTGTCTTGGTGTCCGTTTGAAGTTGTGCAAGAACCTTCTCCGCACTCGGTCGAACGTTCGGTTTAGCATCCCAACATGATTTCATGATGGCCCACATGGCGTCAGTGAGCTCTGGCGCATTGGTAGGTCTCTTTGGTCGCGACCCCAAAATCACCTGAAGTACCACTGCAGCATCCTGGGAAATTTCTGAGAACGGCTGGAGCCCAGTGAATGTCTGTGTCGGATTTCGGTCACGTTCAGCCTCAAGAACAGAAACCTGAACGACGTACCTCGTAACAAACACACCCGTAGGCATATATATCGCTTTCCGTGGTAGTTGCTTCTCCACCATTGAGGAGTTCCGGTGCCAACCAGCGTGCTGTCCCCATAGGTCCCGCAGAGGTCGAGGACGTTAGCCTCATGCTCACGGCCACACGGGAAAGACCAAAGTCCCCAATACACGCACGCCCATCCGGCGTAATCAGTACATTGACCTGGATGGCGAAATAGGTTAAGAAGACCGAATACTACGTGAAAAAGGTCGCCGAACTTACGCCTTTCAAGTCACCATGGACAACCTTCAAGTCATGCAAGTGACGAAGTCCGGATGCGATGTCGTGAACCTGTGTTCCGTGTCCGGATCGGGATCAGCATCCACTTAACATACGGATCAATCCGACTCGTACCAGTGCAAAGTGGTCCACGTTTTCTCGTGGTGTAGTTTTTACGAATTGAATCAAGTTGCCCTTGTCCATCCAAGGCGAAATCAAACAGAGCTGTTGAGTCTGTTCTATTCGATAAATGCCGAGAAAAGGCAGCAGGTTCGGATGCTTCATTTGTCGCCAAACGATTGCTTCTCGCAGGTATTCCTATAAAATCAAACTTCATGGGTTATCCGTATCGACAAAGTCGGGTTCAAAACGCGCACCTTGGACAGTTTCTCCACATCCGAGCCAAGATATAGTTTTACTATCTTCAGACACACATGTTGGCTTTCCCCGATAGCTCCCTTCCAAACATCTCCAAATCCACCAGATGCGACAGGGTATTCTCCGAGTTTCTTCACGTTTTGAATGGAAAGACAATGGGGGTGGAGACCAGAGTTCTTTGACAGACGAAGCATTACGGTAAAGACCGTAGACCGCAGCTGATGCGAGGTGGCTGGGCGATCGACAAGCTACGAAGAAATCAAGCGATGAATGAAGCTGAAGATGATTCAGTTGCTATGAGAATTGCGCACCTGCTGCATGCGATCCAACCATGATTGTGCGTCGTCTCCTGTCAATTCCACAAGTCTGCGCAGCTTTGACTGATCTTGGATAACGGTTTGAAGGTACTCGGCAAGGCTAGTGAGTTCGGGGTCAGACGCCATCACTGTGGGCCCCTTCAAAGGTGACCGTTGGACTCTAAGGACGGTTCACAGCATGTCCACAGTGGTCGACTACTGTTTCTCCCACAGTCCGGGTCCTTTCAAGTTCCCGGCACCGATTCGAGGGGTAACCCGTATACAGCATAGCCCAATCCCCAGAGCCTGTACAGAACAGCCAGATCATTCGGGTTAGCGTTACTGTTAATATGCCCTGACATGAAACAAGACGTTGAGACGTACCTGTAGTGATTGACGCCGCTCCCGCCACTTACAACTGGGTATTGACGAACCGGGGGCCGGACCTTGCAAGCAGATTCTCGATATATCCAACTGACGAGAAAATCCTGTAAGAGGACGGGCTATCATACTAGAGAAGCATGTTTCTAGTCCGCGAAAGCTTCACCATTCTGCAAGAGAGCTCAGGGCGGGCTGTCCAACTGTGGTGATGGTGTTGAGTTGAAACACAATTTTTTTAGTCCTCACCACATGGTCATCTCGGACACAGCCGAAAACAGTAATCAATTGTCTCGTCATCAAAAGTTGAAGCTGTTGACCGTGACGTGCGCCAAATGTTATGCACGGATTAGTTGCGTTCATGCTCCTTTCCTCTCTTCCACCACCATCCTCCATCGTCTGCAATTCATGAATGGTCAATCACCCCAATTGACCTCACGACATGCCTCAATCAATGGTGAACAGTGCTCGCACGGTTTCAAGCAGTGACGCCTCCTCACACAGACAACCGAAATCGGCACCAGCAAAGCCAAATGAACCAGCGATTCAGGGTTTCCGAGCTCATCTCCAGCATCTTCTCCCAAGGCACGCAGTATTTCATGTTCGTGTGCAGATACACCAAATTTCAAGTGTACCGCTCGTACACGGCCAGTTCGGAGTGCGCTGGAAGTTTAGACGTGTCAAATCGAGCGCAGGATCTCCGGTGACTTTGGATAAACTCACGACCAGGAAATCCGACGTTCAGGCCGGATCAGCATCTTCAAAGAGGGATTGGAAGGGGAAGGGGAAGGCAGCAGCAGTGGACGAAGATGGGAGCTTGGATAGCGGCGACAATAGTTTGGCATCCTCATTCGTCTCAATTTACGACCAGATACCCTCTGTTGTCGTTTCTCGCACCGGTGAGAGCGCCAGTACCAACTCGAGTGTTCAATCGACACCTCTTCTATCCACTACTGCGAGTCACGAAAGCAGTCGTGCCAGCTTCGCATCGACATCCTCGAATGGCAGTCATGAACAACCATCCTCCATCCCAGCGACGACAGAATCTTCGCCAAAATCGCAGTCTAAAACTACCAAACCCACCTATTCACCTGCCAGAGGCATCACCCCGTACTACAAGCTCACCGATCACGCAGTTACATGGGAACACACCTTGAACGTTCTCGTCAAGATGGACATCGATAGGGAGACATCTGCGCTGGAGTCTAATGTACTCAAGCTCTCCGTCATGCAGAGAGTCGTTTCGGGCGACCCAGATGCTCCGCAGAATCCGCGATTGGGCGCAGTCTATCTCGACCTTGCTCAGTACGCTGGTGTAGGCGAAGCGGTGACGAGGAGGTACTTGTTGCGGAAAAGTAAGACCAACGCGACTCTCAAGGTATGTCCCGATTCCAGTTGTCCTGCGAACTTGTTCTCAACCCCTCACAGTTGACGACAGAGGTGACTTTTATATCTGGCGACCCGAACTATATCGCCCCCGTCCTTCCGAAAGGCGAAATCATGAACGGTGTGGCCGGTTTGCTGGATAGTGACATTTACAAGACCCGTCCTCGAGCACTCGAACTCTGGGGACCATATCACAACAAAGAAGAGCTGGAGTTGGACCTCTTGGGTGGTGCGAGCATACCCGATCCCAATGATCCTCGTCCCAAACGCAAGCATCGCCAACGGTCTCGATCGAGGTTACGCACGACATCTAGGAACGGGGACGTGTCAACGAATGGCCACCAGCAACATTCGAGTGACGAGGATGTTTACCAAGATGCTACGGAGTCATCTGGAACGGAAACGGACTCTGACGACGATCGGTATGAGGTTCCGTTTGACGTGTCGCGGCTGCCGGTTGCGTATGGACCCAAGACGACGGAGATCTTGATAGAAGCGCTGTTCAATCCTGTCAAGGTGGTCAAGGAACCGGAGACGATCAACAAGGACAAGGAGAGTCCGTTCGAGATGTTTGTCAATGCCGAAGAAGAGAGAGCGAGGAAGGAGAGAGCGAGAGAGAGGAAGGTGGAGCGGCAGATACACGATAGGGAGAAGACGATCGGACCTTGGAGCGGAGAGGCTGTTTCAGTTTATAGTATGGACACCAATAGTATTGGGCACAGCGCCGAGGAACACTCGACGAAGGGTTCGTCGACGGATGATCACTCGGAAGGGAAAGGAAGGACCATGATGGCTTGGTGGGGGAGAAGAAAGAATGGTAATTTGTCAAGGCCCGGAACGCCTGCGATGATGACGAGGTAATATGCTTTATTTTCTACATTATACCCTTCGTGGTTGTTTTCGTACTTATGGTATCCCGACTTCGTTTATTTAGATGGTATTCTTCGCTATGATATTGCTCTCACCTTATACTTCTGTAGGTACCTTACAACATAGTAGTTTATTTACTTACTAGTAATAACAGATATACGAAACCATTGCTAGTGGTCGTGTACCTGCGTCGGTGTGTCAATGCGCTGTGTCAGTGCTAAGTGATTGCGACTTCAAGCGAGATTAACTCGCCGGCTCCGAGGTGAATAATAACTAGAAAGTGAAGGAGGAATATGGGCGCCTAATAATGGTCAATACCCAAAATGGCAAAGTCATTGCCGGTTTTCGGACAATGTCAATGAGTGATTGCGCGCTTATGTCTCCTCACCATAGCCTACCACCACGAAAGGTGCTTCCTCGTCGTCCTTTCTCAATCGACCGGAGTCTCGACCGTGTCGAATTGAGTATGGAGCTGTACAAGGGTGTACATCGGGATAAATTAACCGCTTCATGCGTACTCTTTTAAACCGTTTGAAGTTGACTGCGTTGAACATTACTCGTTTCTTGTACTATCCATTCAGGGCCCCAGGCATCAGACGTATCCCAGTACGACAGCCTCGAAATACAATCGGATCTGAGCCAGGGCAGCGAACTCATAGGACATACTCAAGAATTCATTACATTCCAGCATCCACCCCATGATCTATCCTTTGGATCATAGGTGCGCCGGCGGTAGGACAGTTTACCATTCAGATGGAAACAAGTTGAACTATGATCACAGGCCCAAGATAAATTTTGAATGGTAGATTACGGTATTATAAGGGATTGGGAACTTATGAGTCCGAGTCGGTATGTCCAGGTATGTCCAAGTTGCATTCTCATAGAATCGATCCGGAAGACTTAGTATTTATCGTTCCGATTGTCCAACACTCTAGGGTACCCCGGTATCTGTCTTTCTCTCAGCAGTCATGGTTTCAGAGTCGCTGAGCGACAAGCACGATGACTTCAACGGTTTTCGTTGCGTATCGCTGGCTGGCGACGCGAGCAATGCTGCCTGCCTAGCTCTAGGCTAAGGGCCAGGCAACAAGGCTCGGATCTTATAACAAGTGACGGCACGAAATTGGCCCTCCTCGCTTTTAAGAACCCGACCGGGACCTGGCGGGTGAAGTGCGCTCGAAAGCAGCTGAAGCCCGATTGCAGCCCGAAGTTTGTTGTGGGCTTCAGAGACCTCCTCGAAGATGTGTTGTCGCCCCCGAAATACATCGTCCATTGCATGATCCCCATTCTATGGCATGTCTTTACGAGGCTGAGCGATGATGGTCATGATCAATCAGTTGCGAGGGACATGATCTTGGTACCAGGTCAGATCTTGCGTGAGAGGTAAGTAAGTGCGCCTCTCCGCCTCCATCGCATGATCGCGATGATGTGTTGGTCTCGTTGACGAATTTCTCCTCAAGACTGTATAGCTGTCGCAGCTGGCTCAACACAAGATATACACCTATGGTGACAGCGTGTCCCTTTCCATGATTTTTTGTCGTGGCGGGACTGACAGTGGCAATGAACACACAGAAATAGGCACGCACCAAAGTCGTTAAATTCCTCCGAGGAACAATTGGATGCCGCTTTGACAAGTCTTGGGTCTACGTTCCGACCCTTAGAGTCAGACAACCCTTGGCCAAAACCCACCGCGTCAGAGAAGCCTTGGAGCAGAGATCAGTGGTTTCATTCTCCATTTTTCCAGAGTTCCGTCCTATTGATCCGAGAAAGCCTATCGTTTTTGTTGGGATTCAGCCGAGCTCGACCGCTACCATTAGAGCGAGGTGAAGAACTCTGCTACGGCTTTGGGCTTCCGTCTGCAGTCTCAACCGCGTTACCGGTCTTCTTTATTGATTTTCTACGAGTGCCAACTGATAGGAATTTACCCCGGAGTATCTGCAACCAAGGTACGCCATGAGTCTCCGTCACCAGCATACACAACAGAACGTCCCTGTAAACTACCCGAATGACGTGTGTCCTGGGCAGGCTGCTTTTGGGTTTCTTGCTATTGCGCAGTAGATTCGACGGCGTCCTGGTGCAGGGTTGGATTGTGATGCTTGTCCTTATCCTTGTTAGTACACATTTTCTGTGCTCTCCATCACCATTTTCAAATCCTTCTATTCACTTAGTACGTTCTACCCTCGATACGCCGTGGCCGGCCCAGATTTATAGCCACCCCGGATGTAGGGTAGTCCTCCCTATAAATTAGGCCCCCGCACGTATCGTCCTTCCAGCAACGACATGCACTCAGCTTTGCCTATCTCGCTGGTCGCGGTCATCGTCTTCCTGATCCTTCGACGACTCACTGGTGCGAGCCGTCGCGTACCATCGCTACCACCTGGACCAAAGGGACTTCCTCTCATCGGCAATCTTCGCGATATCGCTAATCAACAAAACCTCCTCTGGGAGACCTACACTCAGTGGGCGCAGCGTTATGGCGACGTGTTCCATCTCGACGTCTTCGGAGCCCATACTATCGTTCTCAACTCACATGAAGCCATAACGGAGCTTCTTGAGAAGAGGTCTCAAAACTATTCGGACAGACCAGGTTGGCGATGATATTGCTCTTAGCGGACATGAATTATCATGCTCATTGTGATTGCTTGCAGAGATGCCTATGCTCCACGATCTTGTGGGGTGCGTATCCTTTTCTTTGCGACGTTGAATCTCACTCATTTCCATATCTCTTCAGAGGAAAGTGGCAAATTGCTTGTGAGCCCTGCTTCAGAAGCTTTCCCGTGATGTCCGTGCCCGCTCATCCCGTCTTTTGGTGTCCATAGTCATGAGATATTCGGACTCGTGGAGGTAAAGGGCCCCTTGACTCGTGTCTCTATGTGATTGTCCTGGTTAACTCACAAAGCTTGGTATTCTAGGCTGCATCGAAAGACGTTCCACCAATCGTTCCAGCCCTCAATTTTGTCTGAGTACCATGAAATCCAGCGGAACGAGGCAACTTCGTTGATGGAGAAGCTAACGGCATCCCCTCAAGACCTCATTGAGCATGTGAACCAGTGAGTGCCAGGGCAAATCACGATCGTTTCTTTTCTGCTAAATCGATTGGACAGCTACACAGGCGCCATTGTGCTCAAGGTGATATACGGCTATAACCTTCAGACGAAAGACGACCCGTACCTCGAGCTGATGCACAAAGCGGTGGAGGGACTAATTCCAGCAATGATCCATGGATCGTTTTGGGTCGATTATCTTCCCATACTGAAACATATTCCCGGTAAGTACGATACGGTCGTCTGGGATGACATATTCTCAATGCTCACTTACGTCTTCATAAGCTTGGGTCCCCGGAGCGATATTCAAGAAGAAGGCGGTAGTTTGGCTTCAATGCGTCGAGGCGTTGAAGGAAAAACCGTGGGACTGGGTGAAACAAGCCGTGGTATGAATTCAAGTCTCAAGTCTGAAAGACGGATTCATCCTCATTGTTCCGCCCTCCATCAATAGGAGAATGGGACTGCTGAATCCTCTTTCTGCACCAGCGTGACTGAACGCCTGTGTGTTACTCTGGGAGACGGTTCGGATACGGAAGACATGATCAAGAATTCCGCGTTTTCTGCGTATGCAGGTGCGAACCGTCGTTTCTGAACGCCACTGAAGATCTAACCGCACTTACCTATGCAGCCGGTGTGGAAACGGTGAGCTACCTTATCGAATCTACACGTCGTGGGAAACTAACTTACGCGCCTGGCCACATTAGAGTGTCTCGGCACTCATGTCTTTCATCCTCGCCATGACACTACATCCAGAATGCCAAATACAGGCCCAGAAGGAGATTGATAGCGTAGTTGGTCCCAATCACGTCCCCGACTTCAGTGATCGCGACCGACTGCCCTACGTCAACGCAATTATTGCTGAGACCTTAAGATGGAATCCGGTTACACCCCTGGGTGAGCGCTTTTGAAGCCTCAATGTGTAACGATATTTCTGAGACTGCTATGTTTCCCAAGCTCTTCCTCATCGAGCCCTCAAGGATGATGTTTACGCTGGCTATTTTATACCGGCAGGTGGGTCAAAGTTCTTGTTCGTCGTGTTCCGGTATCTGACTGGACTTGGCCAACAGGTTCAACGATTGTTGGAAACGCCTGGTATGTCGAACGATCTCGTTGAGCTTGCGGAGCACTAAGGGGAACCTTCACAGGGCGGTCTTGCACGATGAGAAACTTTACGGTCCCGATGTCATGAAATTCAACCCAGACAGATTTATGAAAGCCGATGGAAGCAATCCCCCCAATCCCGAGAATCATGCCTTTGGGTTCGGGAGAAGGTATCTTTGTTCATTGAAGGCAATTTGCTTCCCTGATTGACGCGTGCCTCACAGGATATGTCCCGGAAAGGGCTTCGCACTCAACTCATTGTACATTGCCGTGACCCATATTCTGGCGACCTTCACCGTTGCGAAGTCACTCGATGAAAACGGAAAGGAGGTTGTACCTGAGGTTAAGTACAGTGCCGGAGGAACAAGGTTCGTGTACTTCAAATCTAAAAGGGTCCCCTCTGGACAAAACTCTAGGCTTCGTCCGATGACGTTTGAGCGCTGAGCGTTCGGCTCCGGCGTCTTGATCCATCACCTCCGGACCTTCGACACTCGACCTCCGAACCTTCAGCACTCCCAATGGGACGATTCTGGAGGACCTTGGACGGACTCATATCGAACCGTATGTAGGTCAATCTATCAATTCTAATTTCTGGAATTTCCAAGAGTCCTGTAATGATAGATTCTGGAAACGATAGGAACGCGTTCACCGCTACGTTACACTGTATCAATCAATCTCTATTCCACTGCTCTGACTAACCAGGCCTCCCAATTTCAGTTTTGAAGCAGAATTTACGGTATTTGCCGTGGTCGAGTTGGCGTGCCTCGACAAGCGCCGTGGTCTGTGCGTCTATTGACAACTATTTGGCCCGACCGAGTTTCACAGTGTTCCCTGTGCGGCGCTGTGCCTCTCTTTTGTTTTCTCCCGCCGTCCGTTCCTACCAACATATTCATCCGTTTGAGTATTATCATCGCGGGTGACAGGACGCTCAAAATAGCCACACTACAGGTCGGAAAGTGCAACAGGCACAGGTTAGGTGGGGTAATCGGACTCTACTATGTGCATCATATATTCAGGAGTATTTAGCGCGATATAGCCTAAACAACGCGTTTCTTTCTCCCTCTAGAACATTGAAAAGTGCCGGTAAGGACATCCGAAGCCTTTGCTGGGCACGAGACGCGGGAAGTAGGCCGTTACTTTGCAATCGGATAAGGGAGCGTTTGGTGAGTTCTCAAGTTCTCAATCCTTTATACTTGTCTGAATTCGCGCTCAGCAATTTCAGATATGTGTCTTCACCGTGTCAAGAACTCGCGATATTTCCACGGTTCTGCCAACTACGAGCAGCTGCCGGCACATGCCACATAGTACATTCTCAATCGATTGCATCGCCTGCTACTAGCTTTGATGGCGCTTTGCCACCAGTTCATCGAGTCACATATAAAGGCCTTATTGCGCACCATGGATGATACACGGGTGCCATCTTCAACCCAAAGACCTCAGATTACCACCTTCCTCACCATCAGCAAACAGGCAACTTTATAACTGTATTTACACCAAGTATAGTATCTACAAACATCTCTTCAAATATTTGGTTTTACTTGCTATTTACCCTTTCAGTGAGCCCGTTACGAGATGATATGTTCTCCATGCGATACTAATCACAATATCTTAGACTATAGCCGGGATCCTGCAACCACACGCCGTTATACAATTTGCTTTCCCGGTGAGTTGATTTACACTCATGGCATTCCGTTCGTATAACTGACACTATGATGTTCTTCATAGATACTTTGTCTTCATCGTGATATATAAAGGATTTGACACTGCAGGCAATGCGGGATCGTGTCGCTGTGAACCGAGTTCAACTCTTTTTACGCTCGGTTTCCGCCAAGTTTACCACAAATTGGCTGCATGTCCTACTTCACGTGACTTTCTCCTGCATGAGGCGAAGGCATGGACAACTTGCAGTGAACTTGGTGGAAACCGAGCGTAAACAGAGTTTACCTCGGTTCATGATGACAAGAGCCCACTTTGCCTGCAGTGTGATCGGTGACCTCCAACTCGCAGACCGCACCAAGCACTTAGGAAATAGAATTTGTTGTAGAGCATATGGACATACGTGTGTTGACAGGTCAATTTCAGAGCCTCTCGTTCCCCATTCCTCACTGTCGGACGATCCCTGGTCCCTGGAAGATGCTCCAAACTAAAAATCAAAATGTTCATAGTATCTGTGGACGGGTATTTCGTTTGCTAGTTATTCTCCGTGCTGGTTATGTCGAGTTTGGATCATGTACTAAAGTCCAACCAAGCCTGCCACCTACCTATCAGCACCTCTGGTGTTCCATGCTCATTCTGGTCATGAATTCTTCTCAATCGCAGTAACACGCTACACTCTGCTCAAATCAAGAAAGCCAAACGCCGACTTAAATGTGGGTGATTCAACTACCTCTCGAACGTGTCCCAAGGCACGCCGCCTTCTTGAACGAAATTCTAGTGGGCTGGAAGTCGAGAGCCGGTCTGGTGAGGGTACTTTGTGGCTGTCAGAATTTGTGCTTACTCTTTCGAGTTGTGCCCATAGATTCAAAACCCTCAAGGAGCCCCGCCGTTTCACTCTCTTCATGAATGGCACCTGTGGCTGAGGTGGGCAAGGTCTAACTGGTATTTCGTTGAGTGGCTTCGTAGCAAATTGGCAAACATCTGCCGAGAGACCTACCAAGGGTATTATCAAGATCGCAGCGATCGCCTATGGTGGTATTTATGGACTTTGGCATCTAAGATGAAGTAGATTGTAGATTGAAAGACGTCCACTGACAGGTCTGAGGAAACCTGTATTATGTTGGTCACTGGCCGCGTTCGTGCGGAGCGATAGAAGGCAGCCGCACGGTCAAACTAATGGGCGACGACTAGCCGCGGGCCCTTCCGACAATCTCAATGGAAGAGGGGAATTAGGGACTCAGATCAATGTCACGGCAAGTATGAAAGGGGGATTGGCACGCACGGACCAACACACTCACATTTCGTTTCTATTTGGGCACAGCGCTACAGGCTCGGACTCGCCAGCGGCCACCATTTACACAAGATCCGCCCAGCAGTAGGAAGCCTCAGGATCGTTTTCAAGAGGGGACAAAAGGGGGAGTGCTACTGAGAGCATTCTTGTGAAAGGGGGGAAACCTGTTGTCATTTTCATGTTCATTGTGAGCCACTTTATACTATACTGTATCGACCTTTCCTTCTGGGCCATAGATTTCACCCATGCGACCTCCGACTCTCTGTTTCGGCCGTTACTTGGCGTATAGGTATTAGATATCGTCATTTTTCGTTGAAGCAGGTAGAATCGTCTCTGATCTCACCAGAATTTTGCTGGCCATTACCCACTCTGGCACTTCAACCAAGCTATTCATTTCGACTTTTGACCGGTTGGCCCTTGATAGCTGGTTTGCTCTCTCAAGTTGATGGATTGACTTGGCTGCCTCTCGCTTTTTGGTCCGATACTGTAGTCGCCGGTTCAAGGTCAGAGAGACAACAATGAACAAGGAGGTTATGTACCGTGCAGTGTGATCTCAGATAATGGTTCGAGTCTCGAATAATGGCTCTTGAGTGTGACTCGCTTGTATGGGACTCACTGAAAGTGTGCTCGAGAGGGTATGTATACTATGCCAATTCGGCTATTGAACAAAGAAAGGAAAAACGGGGAGATTCAGGACGCAGCGGAATGGTGCCTCTCTTGATTTGAGTAATGATATTGGAGGTATATTTTGGTCATATTACGCGCTATAGGGCAGACATTGAACAGCATTCTAGAAGTATGTACTAAGACCAACCTAATGTGAGATTGTTGAAAACCTGCGGCATACTCGCGGCGTCTCCCGTCCAAAAGCAGCGCTTGATCAGCACTGGTCATCGATTTCACACCCTTTTCATTGAGTCGGAATATGTTTCCGAGTGGCAAGTGCTCAGATCTCGGCCCAGCTTCCCACAAACTCGCGACGCGTTCAGGTCGCGTCAGTCACGCGCAATCACGTGCCCTCCTGCTCATGCTCAGACTGTCACTGAGCCTCGGCCCTCCCAGGACGGCAAGCCCGTCCAGAAAAAATCTCCAAATTGTCCGAGTTATCTAGTGCCTATAAAAGGCAGCATACCTCTTCTGAATAATCAAATCGTACGTTGGTCGTGCGCGAAAGGTTGAGTGCTGAAGGATCGGTGATGAAACGGCGAATGCCCGGAGCTTACGCACTGACGGTTGACGTCAATAATTTTGTCCAAAGGGGGCCCCCATACAAATCGCAGACGGTAATCAGACTCAATTTCTTTTGCTCGCATCGCAGCCATCCAATGCCGTTCCAGTGCAGATTTATTCCCAGGTCCCCCAGCGTTATAGGAAACCTGGAGAAAAGACAGAACGCCTGAGCGGGAAAGAATTGTGAAATATGCTACCGTTCACCAAAACACTTGTAACTCCTGTATTGTAGACCATAATCTGAATCTACCTTGACCCAGTTTTACTCTTTAGAAGCTGCTTTCAGAGTTTGAGTACAGTTATAAGCAAGCTTAAGTGGTAGCAGGTGGCCTCTCCTACCTCAGTATGTTTCATTTGGGTGAGGATGGGGGAAAAACAACAACGAAAAAACATCCTTGTAGGTGCTTGTAGGCGCATTGACCGAAGGATGAGATCATTTCGATCAACTTGTGACGCAGGTGACAAAACCGTGACTTTGATGTGACACCCGTTCTTGTTTAAGTACAACCTTGACCTTTCGAAGCCGAACACTCTTCCGCACCTGTTCCCGGGTCCTCCTTTGTCTTCCAGCCTCTTTCAGTCTTTTATTTGGTACGTGCCTATCGTAAATGCATCATATTCGTGGAATTGGGCCAAGAAAGCTTCCGACCGTAGAACTTCGTTACCCGCAATGGGGGCCGCCCTCACGCGCATTGAAACCGGAGCTTCCTACGATCCTCGAGTCACGAGTGGAGTCCGAAAACCGATCTTTCTCGGTGAGTTCATTGCCGAGAGACACTTTCATGTGGTCTGATTATCTCCTCCTGGCTTACATCATTCCCACTGTGGTGTATCAAGATGCTCACAGGGTGAAATGGCAGAATTCGCCGACTGGTAAATTGTGTGAAGAATATGAGAATTTCTTACAATCTGCTGAGAATCTGCTGAGAATTGTACGATTGGCGAATTCTGGGATATTTCACGCAATTCACGGACAATCCACCGAGAATTATCAAGGCAATTTCTCGAGAAAAGGCAAGAATTCGCCATGCAGAAATATCTGACAATTTACAAACAATCTGCGGATCACTATTCCCTGCCCCTCCTCCCCCGCATCCAGGTCATTGAATTGACATTGATTGCAGTATGCTACGGTCTACCACATAGAAGAAAACATTGATGATGGAGGTATTAAGTATAGAGCTTCAGTTGATATCTCCCTCCCAATATCCTCATACAACGCGGCGACCCAGCTCGAGAGCACCACTCTACAACCCTCAACCGGACGATTGGATACATATCCAGGCGATGACTCATGCCAGAGTGTACACTACTGTAGGAGACCCATCCAGTGAGTGTTAAGCCTGAAATTCTGTAGTTTATGCTCACCTTGTTGCCTTCACAGCTCTGGACCTGCGCCCTATACAATCACTCGAGAGATCAGCATTGTTTAGGCCATTCACCTGGGCAGGGAACTCACCTCGAGCCGTTGATTAACCCGCTGCCTTTCACAGTACATTCGAGCTTGTATTCGCGACCGAAGGTTATTCAGAAGTTCAACTGAAGGCAGTGATTGTTCAGGAACTTGTGGCAACGGATGTAACACAAAACATACGAAAGGGTGGTCTGAAAAGTCCATAGAAGGCTGTAGAAGGCCGGGCTATACAGGTTGGCAAGCGATCGGTACTGATCCGTGATATCAAAGATGGAATCTTACTCACGGAAAGCCAACTGCACCCTCTGTCCAGTGCCGAAGATACTCCTTCAAAGGTCACTGAAGGTAGTGGATTGAAGGGACTGAATAGACATTACCTGGCTGGGAACAGGCACGCTGCATGTCGAGAGGCTGCCGGATGTCTTCTATCGGTATGTTCATCCATCCTCATTGTCAAACCCCCAAGTCCAAGGCTCCAAGCACATCATCTCGTACTTCTATCCAATCCTCCCCGATAATCCTGAACTCATCTTCTCCTCCATTATCTCCATGATCTACAGCCTCCCGAACCTTGTCTTGTCCCTGCAGCGTACTATTCTTGCCACTCGAGATATGTAGGCTTGATTTAGATAGCTCCATGCGCTTTCTTGACATTGCTTTGTTGATACTTCGTGGCTTTTCAGGCTTTGTCAACCCGTTGAGAAATTGTAGAAGCTATGAAGATGTCAGCCGTAGGCGCAGAGAGAGGATAGATGCGCAATGAGAGCAAGAATTTGACACGTATCTCGAGCGCGGGAGTGGTCGGAGTCAGGAAGCAAAGTGTTGAAGAAGTCTAAGTCCGCGAGTACGAGTGTACGAAAAATAAGTGCTGTATATTCTCGGTATATTCTGGTACATGCTGAGAAATTGTCAGAAATGAGAAAGAGACGAGAATGCGCGAGCTTCAAGAATGACAGCCGGCAAATTCCCAGCAAATTCCAGGAAAATCTGGATTTTCTCACAATTCGCCGTCAATCAATTCTCGCCGTTTTACGCTGTGGCTAGGGCTTTGGGAACGAAGGTCAACGCACAACACCGGACTCGTATATCTTCTCGCATCACGCCATAAGGTATTTTGTTTCCCCCCTCCCTTTCCAAACGCTCTAATCGAACCATATACAGTTCTTTCGACACCATACACACGCCATTCGTGATTTGATCATGATCGAGCACGGGACATACCAAGGT
The DNA here is from genome assembly GCA_029532415.1 of Marasmius tenuissimus. Lineage (NCBI taxonomy): Eukaryota > Fungi > Basidiomycota > Agaricomycetes > Agaricales > Marasmiaceae > Marasmius > Marasmius tenuissimus. The sequence goes on from JAQOTA010000053.1 coordinate 5,651,943, forward strand.
TTACCAGTCCAAATTGGTACAGCTGGTACCGGTAGCTCCAAGCCCGGCTGACCGTGGTATTGATATTTGAACTTGTGCGATTCAGACGTGGTCCGAGTGCTTTCTTTCTTCCTTCACACCACGAACTCACCATGGCTACCGTTAATGGATCTCAAACAGAGATAGCCAGCAAAGTCATGGAGCGTATGCGCTCGTCACTGCCAAAACCACCGCAATTCTCGGACAAATTGGAGGAAAGAGCGTACCTGAAGTTCAGATTGGCCCAAGCACTGAGGATATTCGGGAAACGAGGATACGATGAGGGCGTTGCTGGCCATATCACCGTTCGCGTGAGTCTTCGTTAACTACCGGCCCGGAATATTGGTCCTCAACGCACGCTCTCAGGATCCCGTTCAGCCACATAACTTTTGGGTTAATCCACTCGTGAGTTGTTATCGCCAGACGGGGGGGGACACCACCTGACCTCCCACACAATGATATCAGGGCTTTCATTTCAAATTAATCCAGCCCTCCGATTTACTCCTCGTCGATTCAGAGGGCAACATCCTTGATGAATCTGGTCCTTATCGAGTGCTCAATGTTGCAGCGTTCATGATCCACTCAAGGATACATGAAGCACGCCCTGACGTGATCTGCGCTGCCCACTCGCACTCCTTCTATGGGAAGGTGTTCTCATCATTGGGAATTCCCCTTGATATGATCTCCCAGGATGCCTGTGCGTTCTATGGTGTATGTCATGATGCTCTCTATCTCACAGATTGACATGCTGACGTTCCTGCTCCAACAGGACCTGGCTGTCTACGGTGATTACAAGGGGGTTGTCGAGAACGAGGAGGAGGGTAAGGCCATTGCACGGGCTTTGGGGTCGTCCAAGGTCAGTGACTCTCAAAATACTTGTTACACACGCCTAACCCAAGTCTCTGGTATCCACCCGCCAGGCTGCGATTCTTCAGGTGAGTGGTAGATCTCGTTTCATAAGGTCCGGAAGACGCCTGACACCTGACTGTGTATCTGTAAGAATCACGGTCTTCTAGTGGCTACTGATACCGTTGAGGCCTCCATCTATTTCTACATCGCACTGGAGAGAGCATGTCAAGCTCAACTCATGGCAGACTCAGCTGCCGCCGCTCGTGGCGTCTCGACTGTCAAAATACCGGACAACCAAGCCGCCATTACGGGGAAAACTGTTGGAGCAAAAAAGACGGGGTGGCTTGCAGGATCTATGGAGTTCAAGATGTTGGAGAGCGAGGAAGGTGTCAGCTTCAAGTATGAAGGGAGTAAGTAGGTAACTGGAAACCGATAATGGATATATGGTTACCCCTTCGCTGGAGCTTCGCGGGCGTTGGGCGCTTCCTTGCAAGATCCGGGGTCTGTTTTTCGATGGAGGAAATGGCGTCCGTGGACAACCCCACCGCGCTCGAAGACTACTGCGCCCCGTCGAGGCCGGGGGTGTTTACATCATGAGCCATTAGACAGAGGACAGCTTCGAGTCATTACGCGGGCTACACCAGAGTCCGATGGTCTAATACCATGCACTCCGGTAGATTTGGAGCTTGAGGCTTAAAGAAGATATTTTGAGCGTTGGATAGACAACAGGATCACATTAATCGTGAGATAGATCTATGTGCGGCGTCTATAAGACAGGCACGACAAATAAGAAGTGTTTAAGGTGCGCATAGAGGAAATAAAGGCTACAGGTTTGGAAAGTTTGTGCAACGTGAGGTAGAGATGATGGAGAGCAATCAGTAATGGCTACAAGTTTTGCAATGGTGCGAGGGTATCGGGTATGATGTGGACAAGAAATTGAGAAGAACTAGGAGGATTAGGACGGGTAGTAATATATCATGAGAAGAAAGTGAGATTGAGCAAGAAATCACAACCGAAGAGAAGAGAAGAGAGTAGTGTGAACGTCCAGCGTGGCAGACTCCGGAGGAGCTTTTCAAAAATAGTGTGAAGAATGATTCATCCGCGCTTGGCCGCAGCAAGGTTCAGCGCCCCGAGAACGACCTCCCATGCAAGGTCGATGGTGTCCCAGAGTGCCGGGTCGTGAATACCGAGAGCAACCATGTCCTGCCATACGTCCCGGACGTGCATCGCATGAGCTGTCAGGCGCTGGAGATTATATTGGTCATGCTCGCAGAGGTATGAGGATAGCTCGTGGATTGTAGCAAGAGATTGGAGGATGTCCTGGACATCACGATGACGGAGATTGGACAGGAACCCGGGACGCATGGGGAATAAGGCCTTCAGAACCTTGTCCAGGCGGTGTTGATACATGAAATTCGTGAGAACCGTGAAGGCACCAGGCGAAGGGAGCGAGAACGGGATCACAGGGAGCTGAAGAGTGTGTCCTCCTTGGAGGCGCGAAGACGGGGTTCTGATCTCAGGAAAGCGTGCGCAGTGAGATGCAAGGACTAGCGCGTGGACGGGGATAATGAGTGCCTGAGCCTCAGGGTTTTTGGAGGAAGACACGGCCAATGCATGTGTGGGGTACTCAACACCGGCGGAGCTCGTCGGCGGGCGCACTGGAATAGACAAAAAGCTGGGCAAATGGGATCTGGGAAGCGAGCTTGGGAGATGTGACGGTGCCAAACTGCTGAGTCCTGCAAACATTCTGTTCGAGATTGTCAGTACCATCCTCCAGACGCGTATTGAGAAGAGAGAATACGCACTGTGAAGCCTGCATTACGAGACCCTGCTGAATATACTCGGGAGTGATGTTGCCCGCAGCCGCCATTTCTGGAGAAACTGCAAATATGGCCTGCATCGAGACCTTTTCATAGGCTGGTCGACTGAGTTTTCGTGGAAGTTGTACAGCGGGATTTGAAGTAGGAACGGAGTGTGATGAACCGCGTCTTCCGGTGTCGCGGTAGCCGTGAGAGGGGAAAGAAGTGGGATGGGATGCGACTTGGAACATTTTGTAAAGAAGATGGAGGTAGGAGAACGAGAACTGAACGTGTAGTAGTCGTGAAGGGAAAAGTTGAGTGAATACTGGCCGCTTGAAGGAGCGCGCTTATATAGAACTGCAATTCAGATGGTGATCGAACCCTGCTAAATTGGCGGAATATCCTCTTTTGGAAGTCTACAAAGGGATGGACGTAAATGGAACTAGGCGACTTTGCTCAGTGTTTCCTCACATGCGCTCGTTTTCCCAATGAATCCAATGCTTTTAATCCCGATGTGGGCGTTCTTGTTCAGTTCTATGAAACCACTGACCCTTGGAAGTTTCAACGTCCAAAGCAACGCGGGAAACTGTGGGTGTTTTCCCCCTACTTTTGAGGGCCCTGGCGTGTCATAAGCTTTTTTTCTCCGAATATTCACAATAATACCTTTTTGTCATGTTACGTTGTAGAACCTTCAAATTGTTGACTCGATTGTTGAGTGACATACACCCATTGAACGCCTCGTGTGGGACCAGATTTTCTCCGGAAACGAGTTCGGAGTTCTTGACAGAAAAGGGCGCGTGAGAAAATGATTTGCGGTTGTGAAAAATCCGCTGGCATGGCCTCGTGATGACCTGCGCTTTGTTGAAACTCGACCACAACCTTGTACTTCCCAAAAAGCTCACTCGTTGTTCTCAGTCCCTTGGATACCTAGTTCCTTCTGGACGGTGCTTTGTTTCAATGTTTTCACTTCCTCCGCGTTGAGCATTCGAACGTCAAGTGTGCATGGCCCCAGTCAATTTGCGGACGAAGCTCACCCTGGTGACTCAAACGTTTCCCGACTTCCGCAAACTCGAGACCCACGCCGAGGGCGTTGATCATCATCATGGTTTCCGGATCGGCCTCTTGGACCCACTGAACTAGTCCTTTCCCGGCGTGCGGCTTACGCCCAACCAAATTCCTTGATGGAGATCTCCGTTGCAAGTGCACTGACATCCTTGCCCATGCGATAGCAAGAATACACGGGCTTTGGCGCGCACTGCATGGCATGATTTACGTTCGCGTAAAGAAACCTACTCTTTACGGGAAGTATCGATGAGTATTGTACACCTGCCATTTCGATCGTTTGGGCAAAATACTCGCATAGGGCTAATATGGATCAGGCGAACACGATGTATCTTGCCTTAAGTCAACTGCTTTCCCTTTTCAACATCCAACGCTAGACTTCGTTGGGTTCCGACATTCTGGGTAGTTGTACGCTGTACTGTTGGAGATTGCCAAAGTATTCCCAATCTGTCGAACCTATTGATCTACAGCACGATTGTCCGAATTCCCTCAAACCTGGGAAAGGGGTAGCAGGACGAGTTTCCTTAAATGATAGGTGTCTGTGGGTCCATCAAATGATGCGAACTGCCTTCATGGGAATCCTCTCCTACTATGTATAGCAAGGGCTTGCGCCTCGTTCTAGGGTCGTTCATTACTATCGTACTGAGTGTCGAGACTCATACATAAACTCCGTACCCGAGCACCATTCCTACCTGCAAGTATACTTACGACCAATACCCGAAGATGCAGCATTCTGGAATAAGACCGGCCTTTTGGCGTTGATTATCGATGCATCGAGGCCCGGTAGACATCCTGATTCGAACACGGAACGTCATGGGTGTGTCAGAATATGCACGAATTTCTGTAGTCTCCATTACTCGACATAACAACTCCCCTCTAGACCCGAATCGCCTCCAAAAAAAAAACAGCAAGTCAAACGCGGGTATTTTAACCGTCTGCGGACTAGCGAGAGGGGCTGATTTTTTCCCGGCCAATACTACACATGAGTACTTTCCTCAACGAGCCTTCCTCTGTCCTCCTGCCATTTTTCAACAGCCTTATATTTACCTCAGGCTGATTTGTCCTTGAGGATGAGCGTCAGCGGCTAATCGAGTACCTGTGAGTCACCTCTGCCTGATGGAATCCCACCCCAAGAATAACCAGCTTCTGATTTCCATGAGCCTCGAACCGATACGAGGCAAGGGTACACGATTTAACATATTCAAACACCATTTCGGGCGAGCGACCTCAAGGGGGAAATCGACAGTAGAATGATACTATAAGGTCCAAGCGACCAATACGATGGAGGTTCTTTTGTTTCGTATTTCTTCGAATTCACAGCGCTTGAACGCTTGAACTTCTCAATCAGAGCCTCATGTCCAATTGTAAGCGTGATGGCGCTTCGTTCGCATAGAGTGCGGGATTCCCTCTTGGGTGAGTCGTGTGGCGCAGCGGCACCGGCCCCCCTGAGAGGACCTGTTACCTGTTTCTCGACTCGTCGACTCATAATGACGAGTCGTGAGGAGGGGTTTTACCTCGGCTTGGACTTTCTTCTCTCGCCTTCTTTCCGCCCAGATATGCCATGTCAAGTAGAGCTTCCCACATGCGCGTCTCTGAGTTTTTCCAGACGAAGTCCTATTGTCACGAGCCGGGGGCACGCTCACTGGCGCGAAAACACCGTGCGAGCCCAAATTCTCAAGGTGTCAATGCCAGGACCGAAATGGCGTGAGTATCCCCGCTCAGACACCATCCACAGCAATTCTTAATGTGGTACAACGTCCACAGCTCCACCCGACAAACCGAGAGGTGTGCAACTACTGACAGTACAATGTCTCCACACAACCTTACTTGCAACCTTATGACCCTGGTCTGAATTGACCTTGTACTAAGGTGACACCTTCATGTCATTGTTCGAGCTCCCGGTCTAACTGAGAAGGGTAAAGATTGAGTCCATCTGATAAGTCGGATACTGATCTGGATATTACTGACACTGACATGTAGTACAGATTATAAGGCGTACTTGGTAATCCCTTGTTCCTAAAGTATACATCTACGTCAGATATACAAGCAAACGGACAACTTGCTCATGCAAGTCCGTAGGATTTGAAGGCGAGTGTTCTGAGTTTCGACGGACCCTCCTCCCACTGGGTTGTAGCGTGGTCTAAACCTTTGGGCGGAGGGCGAAGACTCCTGCTTCCTGACCGAGTCGGGAGCAGAGGGTCGCGAGACCTCCCTGGTAGTCAATGAGGGGAGGGTATAGCGTCTGATGGCTCCGAAGAGCCGAGGTTCGGAGAAATGAAGGACATCTAAGAAGGTTTCTTCACCTCCCGACGACGAACTCTCATTGCGTTTGGTATCCTGGACTGAGGTACTTTGCCGATGATAGGATGGAAGTCAAAGATCCTTTGTGTGGCCGAGCCCTCCGACTGGGGCAAGGTAGCGGAAGACGACTGGGTTGCAATCGGCTGACGGTGTTGCCGGCGGCGAGAATCGTTGGACCGATGCGAACGTGATGAGGCTGAAGAGGCGGGCGATGATAGGGAAACAGAGAGGGAGGGAATAGTACTTGTAGATGAGGACCCAAAGCGAATCCTTGATGCGAGGGAGTGATCTTCCTGCGAAACCATAGATAAACATCGGTTAAGTAGCCACAACTAGCATTGCAAACCATACGCACGTCGATCTCTTCTCCAAGGAAGTCGTCGGGACGACTTTCAGGCCGACCTTTAACGCCTAGACGTTCTTCCAAACCATCCTCCTCGACAAGCGAGCGCCACGACTTCGTACTCTAGACAGAGGGAAAAGATAGGTCAGGTGTTGGATCGTCGAATCTTCAGATGTCAAGTCCTCACTTCATTTGAGCTCCAAAGAGAACTGTCCATCGTATTCAGAGGCGGAAGGATGGGTCCCAAGTCGAGTTGCGGGGTGTCGTAGGAACTCGACCGTTGAGTTTCAGCTGGGGGTTCGGAAGAAGCACGAACACCCGCCGAAAGCGTCACCTCATCAGTGACCAGCCCATCTGGAAGTTCATTTTGCATTCGCTGGAGCGGGGAATAGTCGTCGTTGGCCTCCACGACATCGAGGACAGTATCTATTAATGACCTCGAGGCTTGTTTCGAGGGTCGCGTCGCTTGAGCCTGTTGCACCTTAGCGGGTGCAGTTACTTCTCGCAGGGCTTTCTTGGCCCACGTCCTCTCCAGATCAACTATCCCGTTGCTGACTGTCGAAAGAGCTTTTTCCACGAGAGGAATGAGTTTCGCATGAGGCATCAGATAGACTTCGAGACTCGGTATGAACGTGTACATCCATCCTGACGAAAAGTAAGTTCCAAGAGATTGCTCGCGAGGTGATATTGAAACGCACCGCTCCTGACGCCCTCCTTCAACATCTTAGTCCCTTTTTCTTCGTTCATCACCACGGTCTCTTTGCCGTCAACCTCTTTGACTTCTGCACCCTTTACTGTCGCCAATGCTATTGCTGTCCTCAACCTGTTCGTTATCCGTCCCCGCACCACTTTTTTCTTGCTCGTCGTCTTTATGGGTATTATAAACCGGACCGAAATTGGTAGTCGTCGTTGTTCGGGATGTTCATTCTGCAGTTTGACTGGCAGAAGCTCTGGTGCATTTGGGTCGTAATCTGGAGATGAAATCGTTCGCCTGACTCGTTCTGTCCAAGGTTCCACGAAGAAATTGACATGCGGGGGAACAATGTCGTGTGTCGGCAATAATGAGAAAGGCAAGGCGTTCACAGTGAGATTGCTGTCGATGAACTTGGGGAATATATTGCGTGCGCTTCCAAATCCAGGATGACTGGGGTCAAAACAACCTCCTCGAAGAGTAATGAACCCATTCGGATCACCAGGAGTCTGTCGTCGAAACTAGAATTGTTCGCGGTGGTTCAACATAAGATTCACAGAGCTTGGATGAGAACATACCTTGAGTGATTTTATTCTACCGGTAGCCCTATTCAGCCTAGAGAGCTCAACACATTTCTGCATAAAGCTTTTGGACACCTGCGATGGTGGTGGAAAGAGAAAGAGAATGAATTACAATGAGAAAATGTCACGCGCGTCTAGCGCGAGCCTGCGCCTGGCTTCGACCTTCATGTTCTCGACACCTTTCTTCTTCGATAAGCGACTAGAGCCAGCTTATAGACTATCTCGACGTCGGAATGTCTCGGAAACGCCCTCTGGTTCTCTCTGAATCCGAGAACGAGAGTCAGTATTACCCTGGCAAACCCAACAACACGACTTCACTAGTCAAGTCAACTTACCGGGATGCCTGGGCAAGGTTCTACGAATGGGATGAAGAAGACTCGAGGAACACCCTAAAATCTCTACGAGCGACCTCAGCACGTCGTAACCGCTTGCCAATGCACGACGAGCCACGCCCAGAAAGTGGATTGCAATCGAGTGGAAGTCCTCTGACAGAGGAGGCTTTCTCTATCGTCGAATACGACGAACAGAATGGGACCGAAACGGTCACCGTTGGTAGGATCCAGGGCAAAGACCCGACAGATGGAGTTCATCGGAATTTGTCGTATGACTCGTGCACACCGATTTCACGCAACATCCAGGTCGGCGACGACTCTGATACTCTGGCTTTCCTTCCTTTTGCAGACGACCCAACTTTCGATTGGAAGGACTTTGTTGATCAGCATGCGTATTGTGCATGGCAGGAGCCGTCACGTATGTTCAGCCCTTGCGGTGAGTTCATGTTATCTTTCTCCCTTTCTTAAGGTCAGTACTGAAGCTGAAGGCCAACCAGAGAGCTTTGTGACAGTACAGGTCGCCCGAGAACTTGTAGAACGACATGGGATCTCTGTTGAAGAAATCGACAGAACTGCTGTATCACCAGTACGACTCTTAGAAACCGACTGTGAACGGGGTATTCTGGCTAGGGATGACTTAGGGTCAGTTCCGAGTCCAACGAACATGTTTTCTCACTGAATACAAGAACAGCGACTGGTTCCGACACTTTTTTGCTCAACCAGGGGCCGATGGCGATGTGTTTCTGCCCCGGTCTCTCGTGAAGTCGGCTCACCTCACTGAAGCCTCTCAGATCAACCTCGGAACGGATGTATTCTGTAACAATCTTAACTGCATTATATCCTGCTGTACCACGCACCGTGAGTCACTTCAACACAAATTTTTTTCGCTGGACTTAGCTCCATTGCCTGTGCAGTCGACAACATACCGCCTCCCCCCAGTGTCGTTCCGACCTTGATGAGCACAGAACTTTCATACGACATCCTTGAACCATGCGATCGCCAGTGCTTCCTTTATGTGCACACAAACACCATAGTAAGGAAGCTAAAACGTGTTAGAGACCTTCTACTGATCAAATTCACATTCTACAGCCTTCCAATTGGACAGCTGAAGAGCTCGAAGCCCTAACTCTCACTCTTCGCATCTCCCCGGACACCTCTCCCTGCGATCTCGCTATCATATGCAAAAAACCTTGCTATGAGGTTCGTCGCTCAGGTAAAATCTTTGATGCTCTTCGTCTCAGACTTGAACAGGTGTTCCGATGGCGGAAAAGATTGATCAACGACAATACCATCGAGAAGGCCAAACTAGAACATAGGAACAAAGTCGTCCGGCGCTCCGAAGCTAGATTGAAAGGTACGGTCTCGTCCCGCCACCAATACTTGACCGAGTAATGACACCCGTTTCTGAAGGTTCCAGCATGAAGTCCAATCCGTAAGCGCCTTCCGCACTCCCTTGTGCAGAGAGATCTTCACCGCTCGCAGAAGCGCGCCATGTAGCCACAGCGGTCCTTGTAACGCGCAATCAGACTGCGTCTGTTTCAGACACAAGGCCCATTGTGAACACGCTTGCCAATGCGATCGTTCATGTGAGTGGTTCCCCCTGTTAACTGTCGACTACACCTGAGTCCCGACCACGCTAAACGCGTATCGTTTTATCAGGCCAACGCCGGTGGAGCGGATGCCGGTGCCCAAACAAAGGGAAAAAACAGACATGCGGCACGAAACACTGTCCATGCTTTAAATATCATCGGGAATGTGATCCTGAGTTCTGCCTGAGTTGTGATGCGAGGTGAGTTGCTATTCAAACATCCCTGCTTCATGGAGAATGCTTACGAACGGCTCCCCTCGTGTTCTAGAGACGCGGATTCGGGTCGATGCAAGAATGTGTCTATACAGCGAGGCCTAAAGAAGGTCGGGCTTTATTTGCCTCATCGTCGCTAGCCGCTGAATTTCTTTCTGTAGGACGTCGAAGTAAGGGAAGGTGTTTGGGGATTGGGATGCTTCATTCTCGAACCAGTGGCGGAGGACGAATTCATCCTCGGTTCGTCTACCGTGTAATCCTCGCTCGTTCCACGCTGTTCTTACAACTCATATCATAGAATATGTTGGCGAGTTGGTATACGAAGAAACTGTGTTGACTAGGGAGTAAGTTTTCTCTTGCTGATAACTGGCATTACTGATGACAAACGGTCGAGCAGCGCAATATCCATCCATCGACACAGAAACTACGTCTTCACTCTCAACGAATCGGTATCTGTAGATGCAGAGAGGGCAGGCAATGAGTCGCGATATATCAATCACGACGGTGCACGGCCTAACTGTCGTGCTCGCAGTAAGTTCGGTCTTTACTGCCAGGACAACCTGCTGATTCTGAGTCCTCCCAGTTAAGCGTGTTAACGGAGAACACAGAATAGGGCTGTACGCGAGTAAGTGGTGTCTTAAGTTCATTGGGCCCGTCCTCACCTACCGACGATCATAGATTGGGACTTGGAACCTGGTACAGAACTTCTTCTAGATTACGGGCCAGATTACTTCAAAGACAAGGAGCCCGGAGTGGCAGCGAGAGGGGTCAGAAAAAATCCTGTGACGCGTTAGCCTGGCGGTGTTGCCGATGATGTTGTCGTTGCTCGTACCATCGAGCTGCTCGAGAGCTCGTTCTCCTCAATCGCCCACTTTGTTGAGTTAATCATTGTTCAAAATAAATGGATTGGCGGGTTGTGTAGTGATCCAACGCCATAGAAACCAAGCTTACTTGAAGTTCTTTGGCGACCTGACAATTATACCGAACCACATTTTTAGTGCGAGGCTTTATCTATACTTGACCTCAACTCACACTATGTGCCTACTAGGTCCATTTACTTGTCGCCGTTTATCCTGGACCATGTTCTCGTTTTACCGTGACAGATATTCAATATCTCTTGCAGGACTATGGGCCAAGGCACAATTGTACTTGTGAGTTACACGCTGGTGTACCTTCAATGAATACATTTCCACTCCACCTCAGGTGCGTGGAACCCGAAGTCTTACAGCCACCTGATACCTATCTCCTAGACAACGTCCTGACATCCCGTCCTGAACTGGCGAAGGTATGGGAGTCGTAGGAGCGTCCCGCATTGTATGAGAGCTTTTCAACGGATCCGTCGAACCCTCGCACTCGACCCGTTTATTGACGTGCAGAAGCACGACTAAAGGCGAGTAAAACGGTCAATATTTCCGATCGTCCCGAAAAGTTTGAAGAATTAATGATCATCAATCCCCAGAGTGATGATCAACGACATGTCATGGTAAAACGGTGATAAGCCAAGCTATGTTCGATGGTTATATATTCCTCGTCCTGTGGCTATCTAACGAGAACGATGCCCATCCCTTCAACCAATAGGTCACAGTCAGACGCTGATGTGAAGAAACTGTGAGAGTGATTTCCCCTTCGATCCGCCACTGGCACTGACTTTTTTCCGATCAGTCTAGTACCTCTCGTATGTGCTAAGCTGAAGTGCGAAGTCGACGCGACTGAGGCTCATCTCGCTTCTCCAGGTGTTGGGAAATCTCGCATTGTTTTCCTTATTCAGCCTATTGTCGATTCAAACATGTACGTTTTCGAGCTTGCAAATCATTTCGAGTTGTACTCATACGCAACCCCCCCCCCTTTCCAGTTATCTATTACTATGCTTTCACAACAAGGGACAGGCTCCCCGTGAAAATATTAGTCCTCTGCGTTTTTACATTGCTGCTCACGCAAGCAATCTTCGCTGGGTATAATCATGTTTCCAACGTAGTTTTCGCCAAGAACACGATGGGCCTTGGCTGGTTCTTTGTACCCGTGTTGGGCGGTATCGGTACGCCATCTTGCCCTGGGAGACCTCCGACAAAATATCTAACAAATACCCAGTCAGTCTCCTCGTTCAGAATTTCTACGCCTGGCGAATCTACGTGCTGTCTCGTCGTTTGTCCGTGGCGCTCTTGATATCATGTGTAAGTTTTTCATTCGCTCATTCACTCGTGGTGCTCACAAACGCTGTCACGGTTTAGCTATCCATAGTGAGCACGGCCGCGTCCTTCGTCTCTGCCTCTTTCGGCGCCCACGCCGGTGAAGTCAACGAGCTCAGCTCTGGCTCAACGCGAAATACTCAAATGATGAACCGTTACGCTGCAGTTCGTGTTCCATAATCTGTTCCCATCCTCCCTTGTATCGACCTACTTTAGGTTTGTTATACGTGTTCAGCAGTATGTGATGTGGCAATCGCGATATGCATGACCATCCTGGTGCGTGAATCCACGAAAAAGCCGACGACGACGATCATATCACTTACATGTTGATTTGACTTAGCTCACCCGAGGAGGGAAAATCATGGATCGAAACATGCGCTACGTAGTCAATAAACTGGTCGTACTCACAATCGAGACCAACGCTTTGACATGTGCGTTCGTTCATTTTCTTCGCTGCCCTCCCTCTCCTCCCCCATCTCACTTTCACCGTGACAGCCCTAGTAGCTGTGCTATCCATCATCTTGCTCTTCGGGTTCCCGGGGACCACCTACTTCGCCACCACGACACTGCTCCTTCCCGTGCTCTACGGCAACACCTTCATGATGACGCTCCTCTCGCGAATATGCCTCGTCCCAGTCCAAGACAGGCGAGATGAATCACTGTCGAAACTGAGTTTCGTTCAGATCGATATCACTGGGGTTAGCGGTCGAGATGGTGAAAGATGTCAGAGCTGCTTGCAAGTCACGGTACCTGGACGAGACGCACGCGTCGTCGCGATTGTCTCGTTGACCGATGACAACAATATTGAAAAGGCTGTATCGCCGGGAGCGATGGGTCACTCTGCTGTCTAGACATAGTATCTTACGGACGATCGTCATAGATGATAGAGGCCATTGGACACTACAAAAGATCAATTGATCACGGACCACACATAACATAAAATCATCACTGTATTACCATTGTACTTATATATTCTCAACCAGGGCTACTTACAATACCTAGATATCTTCGAACCTTGATATGAAAAATGAAACTAGTAATGCCACAACAAGTTCGAAGTCACGACTCGCGACGAGCCAGTGCAAGAGGTGGTGGTGGATTGAACTGCTTAGTTCGTAAAAGCAGCCCCAACTCCAATAGCCCTCAACAGGACCTGGCGGCTCAACTCCAATTCTTCCCAAAGCGCATGTTCGAGATACCCCACAAAAAGGAGGTTGTCCCTCAACGCATTCAACAAACTCGCAGTTTTGATCAAAACCTCGTCCTCTCCAAGCGCCACAGCCGCACGCACAATCTCCTTCGCGAGGATATCAACCTGGGCGGGTGCTACCGGCGTCTTGCTGCTGTCCGACAACCTTGCTGGAGTTCCAGAATCCGAAACGACCGAATTCCCTGTCCGTCTGAAGGGGAGAATAATCCACCGACTCAGTGCAGCACCAGTGGCTCCGAGCCCCGTAGATGACCTGATGCTCTCACGTTCATCCAAGGAGGTCAAACCCAATGCCAACGTGGCTTGAACGTCAAGCGAGCCACCCTTTATCGCCCTGGGAGCGAACAAGGGGTGCATGATGTCCCTGATAAACTCTGGTACAATTCTTCTGAACAGTTCCGCTTGGTTTTTCATGTGTAGATAGACGATAAGCGCTGGAAAAGTGTCTAGATGAGGGACGCGAATACCAGCGCGGGGAAGCTCTTTGTGCAAACGTCTAGGAAGGGAGGATAGAGTGCTAACGCCGCTGTCAGCATCGGCTGGAAGGAGGTTCGGAGCGTTGAGCGTGAAGAGGAGATCGTTGATAGGTTGGTCGATGGTTTGCGTATGAAGAAGGCGCTGAGGCCGAAGCTTGGCTCTCTGTTTGGTAGTTGTCCCGCTGCCGCCACCGCCAATATCGATAGTTCCGCCATGGTTGTTGTCTTCGACCAGGACGCAGATGTGAGTTGGCCCAAGAGGTCGAGGGGAAATGAGGACGTCACGAGTACTGAGGTTGGCAACACCCCAGGAGATGTTGTGGGTGCGAGTGCTTGCACCGCCTACGTTCTCGATGTTGGTGAGTGGATTGAACGCGGAGAGTGAGGCCCGTCGGACGATTTGGAGACTTCCGGCACCATTCTCGTCTTTGGTGATGAATGCCGAGGTACGATCAGGCGTGTTACGAAGCTTTTGGACGTCCTGCCGGTGCGTGGTCATGTATAACCATTGCCTAGCAAAGTCAGGATGTGTTTGAGCGGAAACCTAAACGACACTCACAGTTGATCTGGTGTCCCCCGAAGCTTAAGGGCGTCCCGATATTCCTCAATACTCCTGTTGCTCATGATGAGTTCTTCTCGGTCGGGTGCAACGTCGAGCAATGTCCTGCGGTCGATGCCTCTCTCCATAAGATGAAGATGGGGATAATCCCCTGCGTCAAAAGACTTGGAGTTGGCAGCAAAGGAGAGGAAAGGTAGATCGCCGATTGAAGACATGCAGACGACTGAAGTTCTGGATTGTGAAGGGGAGTGGGCAGGCAGAACAAGAAGATATCGCGTGAATTTATATCCATCTACCAGAACAATGAATGCCACAACCATGTTGGTTGAACATAGTCGCAGTCATTGTTCGATATGATGGTGGCCGGATGAGGATAATAGGCTCCGCGTCCAAGCACAGACGACTCTTGGAACTGTTTCTGAGTCGCAATTCAAAATTGTTGGCGCGTCTGATAGTAGTAAAGATTTTGGAAAAACTTGCTAGTTCGACTGGCCAGCGAAAAGTTTTGGTGAAACCCTGAAACCCTGGCATTTGACGCCCGTCTAGTGGCAATAACGCGTTGTTTGGCCATGGTTTGCAGAAATTCCCACCTCTCCCCTTATTGCCTCCCGCAGTCTTCGTCAACTTTCCCCGTCACAGGTGCGTAGGATTCAGTTCATGGTGCTCCGCATCGGCAACTCACCTCATGCTTGACAGTTCTTTTGGTTAGAGGAGAGTCAAATGGATGTTTTCTAGCTGACTATGCTTCTATCGCGTCGAAGAATCATCTGAATGAGGTAAAGCTAGAGCTCATGCCTCAAGGCCCTGCCTCCTCCTGTGACCAGGATGCCAGCATGAGATTCCCCTATAGAGGAGTTCTGATGACGCCCAGACGGCTATACCGCGACTCAGGGCTGTTCAGAACCACAATGTTATCTAGTTTGGGCTGCCCAGCATCTTCGCTGTTTACGCTGTTAGGCCGCGAGGTGACCTCATCCAACCCTCTTCCTCGCGTTGCCAACGGAACGAGTCCTTGAGGCGCTTCGTGATTACCTCAAAACCTGCCATTTTTCCTTTCAGATCCAACTAATAAAGAAAGAGTCGAGAGGATTCAACTCGGACGCCCTTTCTTGCTTCCTTTGTCTACCTACTGCGACGACTCCGCAAAGTCGCGTTTGGTTTTTCATTCATCTTGCTTTCAGGGCCCTTGACGCGGACATATCGTCTCTCTGTCCGCCACTTCATTTTCCTCAGGGTCGAATTTCAGTATTCGGGCCTCCCGTCTACGCCACTCCGTGGTCATAGGCTTCTCCCGGGCACTCAAATCCTGTTGCTTTTTGTTCCACTCGCACTCTCCCTTTAGCCAACCCCCAACTATCGTGCGCGCAACCTCTCAGCAAAATGAGAGGCTCTTTATCCACCAGCTTTACCCTTTTTGTCGCCGTACCCATTCTACATCTCTGTCAACAGGCAGAAGCAGCAACAAGTTACATCAGTGACTTTATCGACCCAAACTTCGTCTTGTCGAAGGAGTTTGCGTTCCATACGTATCCTGCACAAGTGACGATCGTAAAATGGGCAAGGCAGTTCTCAATGAAAGGGCCCTGGTGTACGTTCTCCTTCCTCTTCTTCGTTTTGGTCGAGATTCTGAATCGTGTCCGCAGCTGTGGTGGATAAACACGTCGCTGCTCCTTCCGGAGACAAACACGATTACATGAGTTGGGCACCCTAGTAGGTTTCTTTAGATAGCTCGTGTACATGAACGCTCACTCCCTTCGCAGCGCTTGGCCAGACTGTACCTCCGTCGGAAACACCACGGTCTTAAAGGACGAAGAAGGTATCTATTGCATCACCACTGTTTTCTCTCTTGAACGGTCTCCTCAAAACCCATGAACCCTGTCTACCTAGTATGGACTACCTGCCCCTACCACCTCCGAGACGGTATATTCAACCCTGACGGCCGCCTTATCAACGACGTCGGGAATTTTGACAATCTCACCAACGCCGTCCTTTACAACTCCATCGCGTACGTTATCACAGGAGGTGCCTCCAATATGTTCTCCAGAAATGCCGGTAAAAAAAACCCCCCTATCGCGAGCCTGAAGAAACCGTCCTGATTCTTTTGTTTTTTTCAATCTCAGTGCGATTTCTCAAACATTGGTTCATCGATGAGGATACGAGGATGAACCCCTCTTTAACGTACGCACAGCTCATGCGTGGCCCCACAGGGCAGGTCGGTAGACATACGGGGATTCTGTGCGTTGTTGTTCACCTGATCTTCTCGTTCTCAGAGCTGACTGCAGTGCTTCCTTCCTAGCGATCTAAAAGGCTTCGTCAGGCTGGCGACCGCGATCGAGATCTTCCGGAGGGACAACAACACTGACTGGACTCCTCAACTTGACGGAGCGATGGTCGATTGGTGTAAAAATTACACTTCATGGCTAGAGACCAACCCCACTGCTATCCGGGAAAGGGTAGCGTTGAAGTATGTCGTACTCTCTATCTCCGCGGGTTTTTTTTCGGACGACATTAGCTTATATCCTTCTCTATCGGAACAGCAATCACGGCACATTCTACCATGTTCAGCTCGCTTCTCTGAAGCTCATCATCGGGGACTACGGTGGTGCCAAGGCAGTCATTGAGAGCTATTATAGTGGAGCGTTTATGTCCCAAATCGAGGAGAGTGGTGAACAGGTCAGGAGTTGCCCCCCACTAGGAAATTACGGTCGTCTAAAACCTTCGCCCTAGCCGCTCGAAGCAGCTCGTACAAGACCCTACCACTACCACACATACAACATTGCAGCCATAATAGTACGTTGTTTTAGTCGGTCGAATCCGTCCATCATCTGACTCACTGATCTCCCTATCGCCTCTCGCTTCCTCCAGAGTCTCGCTCGCATGGCTCAATACATCGACCCAAACTTCAACGTCTGGAACCGAACATCCACCAAAGGCGGCACCCTCAAAAAAGCCTTCGACTTTGCCCTCAACCTCGACCCTTCCACATCCAACGAGACCTCCGCCAAAGAAGAGATGTACCCCTCCGTTGCCGCTATCGGTTCCGTCTTCGGAGACCCAGACGGGAAGTTGAAGCGGTTCTTGGAGGATGCGAACCCAGAGTATGCGAATGATGCGCATTTCTTTTGGAATCAGCCGTTTGCGGGTGGGCCGACGGCCACGTCGTCAGCGGATAGGGCGAGTATGACGAGGAGGGTTAGTAGTAGTGCGGTGAAGGATCTTAGTAGTGGGTTATTGGGGTGGTGGATGTTGTGTTACGTTGGTGTTCTTGGGTTGATCTCGAGCATCGTATGAACGCCATGAACTGGGTTTCCGCACGATATTATGTACTTACGACTTGGACTACTGATACGATTTATAGCTATTTCAAACACGACCAATCTGTCTTTGTGTATTGCTAGACTACGCATGACCATCGCTCAATGCTTGGACAAGAAATCTTTTGCGTTGTGGATCCGTGTGGGTGTAAGATCGTCACCGTCACGTGCCTCACAATTCAGAGAAATTCCACGATTTATGGGAGGACCGATGCGATCCGAAGCCCACGGAAGTAAATATCATGCTTCAGCCCCCATACTCGATGTTCGCTCGAATTTCGGGAAGGATGCAGGGAAAATGTCGCCTCAGTGACGCCACACCTTCCGAGGTTCAAAAGCTCTCACGCCCTCAAGCTTCCATCTCCCCGACCTTCATGCCCGCCTCCCTCCGTTCTTTTGGCCTGTGGCATATCTTGGAAAGTGCTCTGGAGGACCACAGACTTACATCCCCAGCTTCACCACGTAATTATTCTACCGAGCTTCACACGCGAATGTATTGTATTTGTCCCCGCTTAACCTACAAAGGCGCCCCTTCACGCTGGCGCAATGCAATCAAGCTCGTTGGTAGAAAATGACCCGAGAAGCCAGGGCGATGTTTGAGAGTTAGTAACTACTCGTACAACAATCGTACTTTACAACAACGACCATCAAGAGAATATCTTCCCTCCATCCACAATCATTGTCTGTCCAGTGATAAAGTCCGAGTCGGGTCCAGCAAGGAACGATACAAGCCGCGATACGTCGTCTACATTCCCGTTTCTCCTCAACGCGGTCGTCTTCTCCATAGATTTCGAAGTATCCCCAACCTGCAACCCTGTCATCTTGGCGATAGCGACATCAATCTTCTGCCACATCTTGGTGTCGATAATCCCAGGAGCGTAAGCATTTACGGTGATCTTGTGTGGTCCATATTCCTGAGCAAAGCCCTGGGTGAGGCTTCGTACAGCGGCCTTGGTCGAGCAGTATAGGCCGGTAAACGGGTCACCTCGGTAAGCGGCAATACTGATTCGAAATATCAGCAACGGTTTCACAGTCAAGAGCCGGTTCCTCACCTAGCAGCGTTGATAATCTTCCCTCCAGTCCCTTGCTTGATAAATTGTTTCCCTGCAGCAACGTCGGAATATACCACCCCGAAGACATTCACCTCGTAAATCTTCTGCAACTCTTCGGGGGTGATGTCCAGTAATGGTTGGATTTGTACAATCCCAGCATTTGCAACCATGACGTCCAAGGAACCAAGTACTTCAACCGACTTTTGGACAGTCTCCTCAACTTGGGACATCTTGGTGACGTCGCATAGTGCCCCGTACGCCTCTCTCCCCAGATTCCGTACTTCGTTGACTACCTGTTGAGATGTTATGCTTCATAATCTAATAGCGCACTCGTCACACCTACCGAATCAACCGACTCTGCATTTGAAGGGAGATCATTCACGCAGATGTCGAATCCATCGGATGCAAGACGCAGTGCAATGGCACGCCCGCTGTCAAACAAGGGCTCAGTATAACATGAACGGCGACCCCTCTTTCGACGTACATTCCTCGCGCAGCCCCTGTAATTAGAGCACTCTTCCTCGCAGGTGCCGAGCTCGATAATCCTCTGCAGGCATATTGTAGGGCGGGCCTTGTGCTCAGAGGACAAAGAGCGATTCTTGCGAATGATAGCATGGGAGCGAGGAAGACTTTCAGGTGCTGTCCGTCCCTGTGTTCATATAAGTACCAGAACCAAGCTTGGGAAATATGTCAGTCTAAGCAAGTCACATTGGTCAGAAGGAACCCGGACTGACGTACAGTACTCGTACAATCGGTCCCGGCCAGAACTTGACCAAAAGGCCGAATCCGTCGTGATTTCATGTTCATGGGCCTTTGGAAATTGGAGGACTTGAGGTTGTTTGTTCAAGAGCAAGAGTGCATCCCGTTCTGGGGCATATACTGTTACACTGGCTGAGTCTTAGTGAGACAGACGAGTTGTGCACTGTGGGAGTGAGGCGAGCCGGCCCGGCACAACGATAGTAACCGGCCGATAAGATAAGATTGCGAGTGTGTAATTTTTCCAGTTTTCAACATCGCTGCGAGCACCACCGCCCGCGACTCGAGAGAGCAAACCATAGACTGCAGTTACAAAAATGACGACAGGCCCCGGCCAAAGGATGACGCTTTTCTATAGTGGTAGACCTACGGATCGAGTCAATATCTATTGAGTTAGCTCTTACTTGGTTGTTCATAGAATCGAAGGGAATTGCGTCTTGAACCTTTTGTTTGAACAAGGGAAGGAGGGCGAGCACTTTTGATATCGCCCAGAGTTAGATGTACCAGCCCCACTCTTACAGTTTCTGCGAGTCGTTCCGTGAGTGGTAGAAAATGACCCGACAAGTCAGGGCAACGTCTTACAGTTCGTAACTACTCGTACAATGATCGGTTTACAATGACTCGGGAAGGCTGAGTCAAGAAAATACTCTTCCGCCGTCTACAATCATTGTCTGTCCAGTGATAAAGTCCGAGTCAGGTCCAGCTAGGAACGATACAAGCCGCGATACGTCGTCTACTTCTCCGTTCCTCCTCAGCGCGGTCGTCTTCTCCATGGATTGCCAAGCTTCCCCAACTTGTAACCCTGTCATCTTAGCGATAGCGACATCGATCTTCTGCCACATCTTGGTGTTGATGTTCCCTGGGGCGTAAGCATTTACGGTGATCTTGTGTGATCCATATTCCTGTGCAAAGCCCTGGGTGAGGCTTCGTACAGCGGCCTTGGTCGAGCAGTATAGACCGAGAGGTGGGTCACCCGCGTAAGAGGCAATGCTGAGTCAAATGATCAGCAATCATGATGGTCCTACAGTGAAGGGCCAAATGATCACCTAGCAGCGTTGACAATCTTTCCTCCGGTTCCTTGCTTGATGAATTGCTTCCCCGCGGCGACATTGGAATATACCACCCCAAAGACATTCACCTCGAAAATCGTCTGCATCTCTTCGGGAGTAATGTCCAGTAGCGATTGGATTTGTACAATGCCAGCATTCGCAACCATGACATCCAGGGGACCCAGTGCTTCAACTGACTTTTGAACAGCCTCTTCGACTTGGGACATCTTGGTAACGTCGCATAACGTTCCGTATGCCTCTCTGCCCAGCTCCCGAACTTCTTTGACTACCTATTGCGATGGTCTGCTTCGAATTCCGATAGCGCTACTATTTCACCTACCGAATTGATTGACTCGGCGTTCGAAGGGAGGTCATTCACGCAGATATCGAATCCATCAGACGCAAGACGTAGTGCAATAGCGCGCCCACTGTCAAATGAGGGCTCAGTATAACACGAAATGACGACGCCCAGTTCGACATACATTCCTCGCGCAGCTCCCGTAATTAGGGCACTCCTCCTTACAGGGGCCGAGCTCGATAAACCTCTGCAGGCAGATTGTAGGACAGGCCGCGAGCTGTAATGAAGGGCGAATCTTGCGAATGATAACATGGGAGCGAGGAAGACTTTCAGGTGTCATCCATCCCTGTCTCCATTTAAGTACCAGAATCAACCTGGGATGTATATCAGTCCGAGCAAGTCACATTGGTCGAAATGTTCGATGAAGAAACCTAGACTGACGTACTCGTATTATCGGAGTTCTGGCCAGGACTTGACCAAAAGCTCAAGTCTGTCGCGAGTTTGTGCTTTGAGCCCCTTCGAAGGACTCAGAGTCGTCCGAGCTCCGAGAACGAGAGGGGCTGCGTTGTGGGTCAAGACAGGCAAGAACCGTGATGCCAGCCGGCCCGGCATGGCAGCGAAAGTAATCGGCTCTCACATGAGATGGGATCGCAATTTATCCTGCCCACCGTGACCCGAGGCTATGTGACTGTGTAGACTACAAGGGTTGATACTCAACGCTAAGAAATTCGGACCTCAAGAGAATACTATCCCACCATCCACAATCATCGTTTGCCCAGTGATAAAGTCCGAGTCTGGTCCTGCAAGAAATGACACGAGCCTCGCTATGTCGTCCGGATCTGTATTTCTCCCCAAGGTCGTCGTCTTCGCCATAGATTTCCAAGATTCTCCCGCTTGGAGCCCGTTCATCTTGGCGAGAACGATATCGACCTCCTCCAACATCTTGGTCTCTGTGTTCCCGGGAGCATAAGCGTTCACGTTGATCTTATGCGGTCCGTATTCTTGTGCAAAACCCTGGGTAAGGCTTCGTACAGCGGCCTTCGTAGCGCAGTATACAGCATTGACAGGGAGAGTAACTTTGTAAGAGGCGATACTGTAGAGTCAAGAGATCAGCGATCTTCGTGACAGGACGGAAAGTCGAATGATTGCCTAGCCGCGTTGATGATTCTCCCTCCAGTCCCTTGCTTGATAAATTGCTTCCCCGCAGCAATATTGGAATAGACCACCCCGAACACATTGATCTCGAAGATCTTCTGTAAATCCTCGGGGGTAGTTTCCAGCAATGACTTCATTTGTATGATCCCGGCATTCGCAACCATGACGTTCAAAGGACCCAGTGCTTCGACCGACTTTTGAACGGTCTCTTCAACTTCAGACATCTTGGTCACGTCGCAGACTGTTCCAAACGCCTCTCTCCCCAGACCGCGGATTTCGTTAATCACCTGTGTCCAGTCATTTCGTTTCAAATTTCAGCAGCCCCATCGTTCTACATACCGATTTAAGGGGTTCAGCCTTGGAAGGGAGGTCGTTCACACAGACGTCGAATCCATCTGAAGCAAGCCGCAACGCAATGGCACGTCCACTGCCATGAAAAGCTCAGTACGATCCGGATAGTAGAGACGTATCACTGTGGTTTGACTTACATCCCTTGCGCGGAGCCTGTAACCAGAGCACTTTTCTTCGCTGGCGCCGATCTTGATAGTCCTCTAGAGACAACAGGTGAAGGCCGAGAACTGGAGCGAAGAGCAAATCTTGCGGATGATAACATGGGAATAGGGAACTGTCTTCGAATCGAATGCCATGCACGTCCTTCTTATATGTTAGCAAGAAGGTTAGCCTTGGGAAAGATATCAGTTAGAAGCAAGTCACGATGGTTTGACTGGAAGCAAGGTATTCAAACTGACGTACATATCGTATACTCGGGCCAGAAATCAACCAGAGGGCTAATTCTGTCATCCCGCGTTTGCACCCTTAGACTCCCTTTAGCGGGCCCTAATGGTGCCACGACGGAAAGCACACCCTGTCCTGGGGAAAATACATTGACGGTGTCGTGAAGGACAGACTGTAAACGAGTTTATGGAAGATGCAACGGGAGAGTGGGGATTCGGTTCTGGCACAGCGACAGTCGGCCCTTAAAAAGGAAAGATTATGCCGCCACTCGAACTTCAATTCCATTCAAGAAAAGAACATCCCACCGTCCACGATCATCGTCTGGCCAGTTATGTAGTCCGATTCAGGCCCAGCAAGGAAAGACACAAGTCTCGCAACATCCTCCGGAGTTCCGTTCCTTCCCAAAGACGTTTCTGCCTCCTTACTCTTGAAAACCTCCCCAGGTCGTAATCCGGTCATATTCGCAAGCTCTGCATCGATCTGCTCCCACATCTTGGTGTCAATTGTCCCAGGGGCATACGCATTTACAGTGACGCCGTGCGGTCCGAGTTCTTGCGCGAAACCTTGCGTGAGACTCCTAACGGCGGCTTTAGTTGAACAGTACAAGCCCAGGGGCGGTATGTTCTTGAAAGATGCGATGCTAGATATACCAAGAATTTGTCGATCTCGCACTCACAGAGTTCGCAGGCTACGCACCTGGCAGCGTTGACGATCTTGCCTCCCATCCCCTGTCGTATAAACTGTCTCCCAGCGGCAATATTGGAATAGACCACACCAGAGACATTTACATCGAATATTTGGCGTATCTCTTCCTCCGTCGCGCCCATGAGTGGCTTGATCTGTACGATACCGGCATTTGCAACCATGACGTTCAGCGGTCCCAACGCCTTGACTGACTTCTGAACACAATCTTCGACTTCGGACATCTTTGTCACGTCGCAGAACGAAGTTATAGTCTCCCTTCCCAATGCCTGAACTTCATCGGATACCTGACGGACGCCCGGGTGAGCTTTGGTTCACACACGGACAAGTCAATAACCGACCGATTCCAGTAGTTCCGCATTGGAAGGAAGATCGCTTAGACAGATCTCGAAGCCGTCAGAGGCAAGTCGTAACGCGATAGCGCGGCCGCTGCAGCCATGATTCAATTTGAGATCTCGAGGGAGAAACAAGCACATACATTCCCCGACCAGCACCAGTGACCAAGGCTGTTCTGCCTGCACTTGCTAAGCCTGATAACGCTCGGCTACGTATCAATCCGTGGCGTAGGACACGGAACGCCAGGCTGGAAGAGGAGAGCATGGATTCAGCAGGGGAAGGCCGGTAAAAGATAGTTACTAACCTCGTACTTAGTAACTCCATGATTTTATAGGTACTCGTTCTTCAAATTATATCAAATGCCGGAATCCAGCAGACCTCTCTTGTTCACATGCTTCCGATCCTGATCAGGACGTATTTGAAACAAGGCGTAATATCCGCGTCATTCGTGCTGGCAATATGACCCCCACAGACTTCCCAAGGATGCGATCCCTGAAGACGGTCTTGAAGAAAATGAGAACAATCTTCCCTTGGGGTTCTCAACCGCCAATTCTGCCTAACCAGTAATATGATGTGCATTGAGTTGAACATTGAAAGAAAGTACTGTAAGCGTGAGCAGCTGGGGAGCTCGAATTTGTAGACATGCCAAGTTTGGCTCGTCCTTGGAGTCAATCATAGTCTCAGCATTGGGCCCTAGCAAGATATGGCCTAGCGCGACGGCACTACATCAACCTGCTAGTAGGGTATAGATCATCCCAGGAGATACGTCCGCGGTGAGCCAGGGGTTTGAAGAGCAAAGTCATGCCCAATACGACCAGCATAGCAGCTGGAGATTCGCCTAATTTAAGTCACCATGCAACTCTTCCGTGCTATGACCTGCCGTCAAATTACCGGGAGGTGCGGTGAGAATTGATTTGGAAGTATCGAGGTTGAGCTATGGTGCAACTAGGAGTGTAGGTCTGGGCCAGTGCGTGCAGACGAGAGAGTCTAAGTACCTTCGGAAAGGTGAAGGTGAGTCGCACGCGAGAAGAGAGAGAGAGAGGAGCCTTGCTTACGTGATCGGATATTTTTTATCCTCTCCTCTCCGTTGCATCAACGAACTCGACGTTTTTCCCATCGCCATGTCCGACGGATTCACCTATGTTATAGGTAACCTGATCCAACGAACATGGTAACCTCAACATGCTGATTTTTACGGAGACAGAACACATGGAAGACGACGATGAAATCTCCAAGACGGTGCCTCCATGGGTCGATCTGGAATATGCAGTAAGTTGTTACTTCCTGCGTGGATGATCGTGAAGGCAAAATTGGTCGTTTTGTATGTAACAGCACATGCGAACCCTAGCAGGCCCCAAATCCCGCGTTTTGTTCACAAATCTATCAAAAGTATCGGCAGAAAGTCTGGAGAACAAGTTCAAATCGTCGGCGTCGTCTTCAACATCAGAAACCTTAGCAGAGGTATCCTGTCGTACAGCCGGAATCCTTGAGATAATCAAAGAAGAACTTAGGGGCTCACTAGAAAAAGTCTGCTTGTTGGATCCAAAGGCAGAGAAGGAGATCTCTCCTGAAGATGGAGACGGCCGATTCGAATGGTTCTTGTTCGGAGTGAGTTATCTCGCGTATCTCTCATGCAAAGGCTTAGCATCGATAGTGATTAGGGAATTTTGGGCGACGATCCGCCTCGAGATAGAACCGGTGAACTTCGCGTACTCGGATTTCCTGGCCGTCGCCTCGGACCTGTTCAAATGACCACCGATACCGCGCTGGGCGTCACGAAACGCGTTGTACACGACAAAGGTGCGTACTCCTATCAATTGATTCTCTCATCAAGCAACCCTGATGTTTGATTACTGAACAGTGCCTCTTGACAAGATTGAGTACACGGTAAGCCATACCCTGTCCTCGAGAGCCTCAAAAAGCTCATGAATGCCCCTCAAATTTGCAGGAATTTCCAACTATAAGGTTCAACTCCAAGGTACGCGTTGACATCAACGAGAAAGTTTATCTGCGAACTAATGACTTCGATTTAGGAAAGCGTCGAAATGCCGTTCCGTTCGTACTATCTTCCTGGTTAACTGCTCCTTCGCCTCAATTCTTTTCAGGATACATGACCGAGGGGCTCTCCAAAGAACCTCTCCTTCCACCAGGAATGCGCCAACTCCTTCACGAAGACCTCAATAAAAGCTTCGATTTCTGAAGACGAAGAGATTGCAGTTTCACGTAATTAGACCCTCTACGTAGTTCGTTCGCGAGGAGTGGGATGTCAATCAGTCCTGGGTGCTTCCCCCCCAAAATCCGTTGATGCTCTAGAAGCTGGAGAGAGGGTCACGGTGAGGTGCTAGTTCATAGAGAAGAGAAATATCAAGGCATCGATACGACTCTGGGCCTCAGAGCCATCGTCAGGGTCCATGCACCCAGTTTCGAAGCCGTAGGTCCGCCTTTATAAGGCGAGCAAAGCTTCGGTTGACCAGGTCGTTCTACACAACTGTATTCAGGCAATGTGCTGGCATACTCATCAGCACAGAACGTACTCTCGGTTCTAGCGCTCGTAAGCAACGGCGGGTTTGGCCATTCTGGCTCCGAGCACAACTTCAACGCACCCAAGATATGTCAAACCTATGCTACCTATCTTTGCTAGGTATGCTTCGACCAAGGCTGCTGTACGGAGCCTCACCTGGATCCCCGTGAGCGCTTATACTTCTGGACACACCGACACCCAGTTGTGGGAGACGATTGATATCGCCCTCGCCAAGATGAACGGACTGGAAGTCGGGGAAACTTGGAAATCCATGGAGAAGACAGTGGCATTGGGGAGGAACGGAGATCCGCAAGACATATCCAGGCTTGTATCATTCATCGCTGGACCAGATTCCGACTGGATCACTGGGCAGACAATGGTTGTCGATGACGGGTGTGTGTTTTCTTGATCTTAATCCATGTCATTTAGTGTAGAGTATACCTATGTGTAACAGCTTGAGAAGTCAATTTACGGCTGTAGCTTCCGTATTTCTTCAGCCAGGTTGAGTGTCAAACAGCGCAAAGACAGCGTAAGATGTAGCTTCTATGAGTGAGCATGACACGAATCGACCCGACAGTACCAAGTCGTACAAGTACCTAAATAGAAAGGTCGGAGATGGAACGGGGGTTTTACTTCCTATGTATTGTTTTTGAAGAAGAGAATCACTTTTAAGTAGAGAGAACTTCTACTTGTTAATGCTTAATGGGTCGCGTTTGCTCGAGGACGGTCGACTGGGAAAGCTCGGCAACATAGTGCACTGCTCTCAGCCGCCGCTCATCCCGAATCTACTTTGATGCGGTGTGGTCAATAATTATAGCCTATCAGTCATCACCTATGCAAGGCGAAACTGAGCGCTCACCGCTCAGACCTCAACCTGGATGGGGCATGGTCCAGGCACGCGTCGGACGACTCGCGACGCGTCTAGTCACGTGGGTCACGTGGCCATACAAGGCAGGGTGTGTGTGTGTGGACCTCCAACATTCCATTTCAGTCTATTATGTTGATGATGTTTATAATATTGACAGCACATGTTCATTCAACGAAGAAGAGTCTATCTGTGCTGGGACCTCTGCTTCGAGGCGACATTGAAGAAGGGGCCATGCTGTGGCCACGAGTTTCCATATCGAGCCGGAGACGAGTCGATCGCCGGATGAGTCAGCATAGCATCACTCACAGAAATCCTCGTTTAGAAAGCCATGTTGCAGAGCCCTTGACTGCTTACCTTGACCTGCACTCTCTATCCCGAACCATAACCTTTCGAAAACTTTCATCTTGGATGTTCTCGACTAGACGGACCTGTCTCTTTCACTGAACGCTCTCATAATCAATCGGAACTACAGCAACCTCCAAGAATACCTCGATTCGATTATTCACCCTTTCGGCTCCTCCGGATTTCATTTTTTGTGCGATGGCATCTCCCTCGACTTCAAGGAAGCCGAGTACACAGGGTACCTCAAGACGAGAGAGCGAGCAAGAGGTGGGACAGTACGTTATTGGGACAGAGATTGGGAAGGGGAGTTTCGCTACGGTGTACAAGGGGTACCATGAAGTGCGTATCTTGAAGTGGTTCAATAGTTTCCATTGCTTACACGACTTGACACAGGAAACTCGACAAGCAGTGGCTATCAAGACCGTCAAACGCGACAAACTCTCACCCAAGTTGTTCGAGAACTTACAGAGTGAAATCCAGATATTGAAGTATTTATCTCATCGACATATAACACGGCTCATTGACATCGTCGTATGTTTCTCTCTGGTTCCGTTGCCAGGATTTGGTCTGATTACCTTTCGTTCAGAGAGCCGACAATTACATCTACTTGATCATGGAATACTGCTCAGGCGGAGACCTCACCAACTACATCAAGAAACGTGGTCGAGTCGAAACACTCGAGTACATTCCGAGTCCAGGTGCACCACCCCAGTATTATCCACATCCACGGACTGGCGGTCTCGATGAGATTGTCGTCCGCAGCTTCCTCCGACAACTAGCTCGTGCGCTCAAGTTTCTCCGACATCGAAACCTGATACATAGAGATATCAAGCCCCAGAATCTCCTTCTCAGTCCTGCTGGTCCGGAAGATCACCTACGAGGACATCCCCTTGGTGTGCCCCTTCTCAAGGTCGCGGATTTCGGGTTCGCGAGGTCGCTACCGAACGCGATGATGGCAGAGACGTTGTGTGGTTCTCCGTATGTTGTCACTTCTCTATTCCTGTGAGGTAACACCTGTTCACGCGTTGGTACAGGCTTTACATGGCTCCTGAAATCCTTGGTTACAAGAAATATGACGCTAAAGCCGACCTCTGGTCAGTCGGCGCCGTGCTGTATGAGATGGCGGTCGGGAAGCCCCCTTTTCGCGCCCAGAATCACATAGAGCTGCTCAAGAAGATCGAGCACTCCAAGGGTATTAAGTTCCCGGATGAAGACCCCAACTCGTCTGCAGCGAAGAGTGGTGGAGGTGGAAGCGAAGCGTATCCCGTCCCCAGCGACATAAAGAAGCTGATAAGGATGCTGCTCAAGCAGAAGCCCATTGAGCGCGCAAGTTTCGAAGATTTCTTCGGGAGTACCGCGATGGCGAAGAGCAAGTTTTCACGACCGAGAGAGGATCTTCAGCATAATTCTCAACAGAACTCTCTGCAGAACGTGGAAGCGGAGACGAAACAATGGGCGGAAGGGAGACCGGTGACGCCTGAGAATCATAGGATTATTCCTCCAGAAGTTTTGGACGAAAATGCGATGATACCTCCCAGCAGGTTCAACTTTCGACGAACCTCGACGCAGGGCACGGCGGGGACAGAAGGTACGCCGCCGACCGTGGAAAAGCCGCTCCCAGAGCAAGGGTATGTACCCTCACTGTCATTCTGAACGTCGTTTGATGTAACTTCTATCTTAGACCCAGCCATTCCCCACCGATATCGAGAAATCCATCCCACAAGGCATCTCAGCAATCGCCATCACGGCCTGGGTCCAGAGAGGAGTCTTCTATACCCGGAGAAACAGAGGAAGATGGTATCCTCCGACGCGAGTACGTGCTAGTCGACGAAACACGCGCCGTGGAGTTCAACCGTGCTGTGGATGGTGAGCCTAATTCCATGCTCTTACGACCACCGTTTTCATTGACCTTTTCGATTTACCTAGAACTCAATACTCTTCCTCGACGACCTCTACAAGATCGCCGAGTTCCTCCTTCACCTTCATTGGACGATTTCCCTGATGGACACCTACTTGCCGTGAACATCCCAACTCCCAACGTACCACCCAGCTCGGCACCAATCACTTTCCCTCCACCCCCAAATACCACGCAAGCCCCACCGGTTCCACCTCTATCGTCTTCCCCGTCCAGCGTGGCCTCGCGAGCTGCCTCTAATGCCTTGCATCGTGCTCTAAGCTTAGCTTCCAAGAAGCTTTTTGGCACGACGAACCCGACCGGCGCAGCAAGACGACAATCCTCTCAATCATCGCTTCGTGAAGGTTCCACGCCAGCGCAGAACGGGAATACTACGAGTGTCCCGTCGTCGCCTCGGCGACCTCAGATCATCACTCTAGACCCTGCGGAGGGAGGCAATGATCCTTTGGAGGATAAGATGCTTCGGGAGTTGGAAGAGTTGGCGCAGAAGACGGATGTGTTGACGCGTTGGGGGGATGAGATGTATGAGTATGTCAAGGCCGTTCCGCAAAGTACGTCTCGTTCTTCTACCTCGTTATTGTTTCTCGTTGGCTGACTTGGTCCTTTGCCCGTAGAACCCCTTGCGGACCCCTCCAAGTTTGCGAAGAGGGAAGGAGAGGCTGATAAACTCGCTCGGAAGCGGAAGAACGCTGACATGGAAGCGGAGTATAACGCCGTGACGTGTGTTGCGGTGTACATGCTCCTTATGTCGTTCTCCCAGAAGGGAGTGAATATTCTGAGGAACTACCAGGAGCATATGAGGATGAGATATCCAGATGGTGATTTCGTCGTCAGCGAGGGGTTTGATGATGGTATGTCGTTCTTCTATGGTCTGCGTGGGATGCGATGGTTGATTGGATGCGATTTCTTTTAGCATTGAAATGGTTCAAGGAACATTTCATCAAGTGTAACGAACGTGCTGCGTTGGTCAAGACTTGGTTACCGGCGCAGTACGATGGTCCGAAGAGCTGGTTGGACCAGTTGGTGTATGACCGTGCGCTTCTACTCGTATGTTCCCCTATTCTTTCTCTGTAGTCTCTTGCAATGCTCAATGTTTGCTGCGCAGAGTCGAACAGCTGCTCGTAAGGAGCTTCTTGATCAAGCTGTGACCCCGGACGAGTGCGAGAAGCTTTACGAGGAATCGCTGTGGTGTTTGTACGCGCTCCAGGACGATCTGTTACAGACAGGCAATCCGTTTATGGATGAGGATCGGGCGACAATCGCTACCTGTACGTCGCGGTCTTACTACCCATACGCCTCCTTGCTGACGCGTCGGCTTTCTCTTTCTCTTCTAGGGATCAAGCGTACGAAGTTACGACTCCTCCGGTGCAGAGCGCGCATGTCGATGACTGCTCGAGATCGACTCAACGATGCTCGTGCGGATGTCAACCTCGTCGATGCGGTTCGAGTACCAGCGCCATGGGAGACTGGTGGAACCCAAAACCAGACTATCCCTTCGTCCGCTTCATAACGCTTACCGTCTCTATTCTTTGCTGCCATATTTATGCTGACTATAATTGTCTAATGTTCTCTCTCTCTCTCTCTCTCTACTTCTCGATCTACTCTCATTCATCGGCACCATCCATCGTCGTCATCGTTCTCGGGATTTTTCATCAATGTTATATATGTACTTATGTTGTAGATTGCAGATCCTTTTCTCAGCGCCATACCTTCCAAGGTTTCATCGATCCCTCTAGTGTATACAATCGTCTCCTTTTCCTGTACTTACCCCCGCGTGGTTCCATATGATACCTCTCGAACGCCCCTTTCACATGTGCAATGGCATATGTAATGGTATAATGTATCAGCAATTGTTTTCTACGCAATAACAAAGGAGTCGTAGGAATTACACGAAGCAGACTAGGTCTTGACTAGGCTGGTTAATTTGCGTCTCGCCGTCCCTCTGACCGAATTCCTGTGATGGGCTGCAGACTCGTACGATAAGTAGGGCAAATATTTAGGCATAAGAGCACCACCCACTGCGTCTGAATGGTTTACATCTTGACTCCCTCCAAAGCGCGAGACGCCTGCGCCGCCGCTAGCAACGGCACGTAGGGTCATATCGTTTGACCTAGACCTCGAAAATGAGATCGGGTCGTCAGTTATATTGTCTATGCCTTCCTCGTGAAAGTGCATTGACATCCCGACGCTCCGGAAGATCGAGCACGATCCGATGCCGAAGAAGACGTGGCTCATCATCATAAATCCGACGCGATACGCCACGGGAATGGTCTTGATTGTGATTATGGGGATAGCGACCAGACCGCGAGACACCACCATCCTAGGATTTTAAGAGGGAATCACAAACTCAATATAGCGCAACGTCAGGATATGGACTCACAGGTAAAACTGCTGTTCACGTCGTAAAAGCGCTTTTGGAAAGGACGGTAGGTCTTTGGCTGCAATTGCGATCTTCAGCTTCTCGAGAAACCGAGTGTGATCTGTGGCGTAGACGATGGGGGAAAGGGCAACGACATTGCTCGCTGCAAGGGCCATACAGGTGCCCTGAATTACATGGATGCACAACATGGTTTGTGCAAGGGTTAAATCGAAGCTGGTGTGCATACACAGGTCTGTGCTAATCATGCCTCCTTGGAGTCCGTAGGTGTTCGCCACGGAGGCTCCGGAAGTGATCAGCCACAGAACAAAGAGACAACGGACTACCCAGGTGTGGCCGGAGGAGATGGCACGAGTTCGTAAATGGTGAAGGCCCGATACCAGGAGATAGGAAAGGGACCATAGGCATACCACCGCGAGATGAAGGGCATGACACTGACGTGAGCTTCTAACCCGCACGGCTAGAACAAGGTTTATTGTGGTGTACACTGCAAGGAAAAACTGACCCACACAAGAACACAGTCTCCACGATCGCGAGCGACAAAGACACAAGTCTGAAATGCGTTGTGGTTCTCATTATTTTGGCCGTTGTATTGGGAAGAGTGTGAGCGTACCTCGACGCTAAATATACTGCCTGTGGGAGATGGAATCCAGATTTGCACATGAGACGAAAATCAACTCGTGCATGTATCACGATATCCCAAAGGTACACCTGTAATAGAATCAGAACTCAACGTAGGTGGACAGACAAATGATAACTCACTACCGTTGCAGTCAAAGCAATGCAGCAAAGATGGCGTTGTTGTGTTTGAAGCGTTGAGTCTCCAGTTCCGACTGAGGAATCCATATGACGGGAGGATTGTGAGATACTGGTGTGCCTCCAAAACGCAACTTAAGTACTCTGCGATGACTGAGCTGGCTCAATACATGGATAACTGAGTCCGAGTCGACCATTGTGGTGGTCTAATTGTATAGCGAGAGGATCGTGCAACATATGTACACGAGCCCGTGCACCACGCCAACTTCCAAGTTTAGTCGATGTGAGTCGAACGCGATTCAGTTTCCAAATAGACCTATAGCCGGTCCTGTAACGACGATGAGTCGATGACAAGCAGGCCCGGAGTAGGCCAGGTATCCTCGTACTACTACCCCATCCACACGCCCATGGCACGGGATGCACAGCAAGCTGTCCTGTCAAACTCCCTTTGTATGACGGTCGAAATGATAGTCAGCGATGGTGACCAGGAAGTTCCAAGAGACAGTAGGGTCAAGGGCTTTTGGTACGTGTCAGTACATCGTTTACGCCGAAGTAGAGCTCTTGCCTGTATCTTGTAGTCTGATAGAAGGTAAGATAGTGCCTACGATATGAGAAATGCCCAATCACGTGCCGAAAAATAACACACGGCGAACAGGGTGTTTGCCACGCCGTTCTGAGCCGTACGTTGCTTCTCCAAACCCCGCACATGCCTTACAGTCCGTTTCTCCAGCTTCTTGAACCGTGCATCATTCTAGAAGGACATGGCGAATTGTGGCTTGATAGGAGGTCCACAGGATGACCACGGGATTGTCATTGTTGGAACAACAATCGTATTTGCAATGTGGCCGCTTTACGAAAACCCGGGTAATTCTGAGCGCAGAACACCCATCAGTGAAACGGGAATTCTATGAGAGGCATGGGCGGCATGGATGCATGAAAAATTTCCGCTCTCCATGCACCCCATGCCAAATTCTTAAAAAACTGTCCATACCTCCTCATAGGTATGGGAGGTATTGGGGTATATCACGCACTCAGGAGTACAGAGATCAATTCAACTAATAAACTATTATAACTGTTCAGTACGTAGTAAGTAAGTAAATAGAAGGGCGAAGAACTTTGCGCCTTGAAAGCAAACAGAGGCCAGATCGCGCTGGTTAAGTACCTGCGTGGGAGAACTGTACAGTTTCTCGGAAAGTTCCGAGTGGCTTGCCAATCACGGTCACGGGTTGCCGGTTGACGACACATCAATTTTTCCCTCGACGTCTTCAAGTTCTACTGTCCATTCCCAGCACCTTCTACAAAGCCTTGCTCGTTGGCCCGTTTGACTTGCAAAACAAAAGTATGCCTATGACATGTTTTCTTCTATCGTGATTATTCAAACCAAATTTCTAGGCTTTCGACGTCAAGATACAATTAGGAACTTAGGAAAGGGTAGTGATATCGAGTTGGGACAGATTGGTACCGGGGTGAGTTGTGTTCATTTCTTTTCTTTCTTTCCGAAACTCATTATATGTCCAGGTATGGTCTGTCTATTTCGATATTCGGCTGTGTGGTAGCAAAGGTTGATCTTGGCAGGCTGCAGAAATCAGTTGCGTGGCACGGGAAGTTAATCGTGAGTTGTTACGTGCATTTTTCTGCCTGATAGTAACTAATTCGAGGTTGTTACTTCAGTGGCGCAAATCTGAGTGTGAATTGGCTTGTTGGACAGTTGAAAAAGACCGAGCGGGCAGATTCAAGTAGGAGTACAGGCGCATAGTAGATAGGTTTTTGTACCTAGCAGTATCGAGTACATTCTGCACAATAAAATCATCATTTCCCGCCGCATTTTTCGATGTATACTGTAGATTAGATGTATGGAGAGGTAGGGGGAGGTATGTAGCGTTAGACAGTATGGAGGCATGGAGCTGCATAGGCTTGGGTTGATGGCTCCATGCATGCCCCCCCTACTCCATACTGGTATGGGGGAGGTATGGGAAGGTATGGGAAGGTATGGATCCATACCTCCATAGATTTCCCGTTTCACTGATGCCGGGCTATGGGAGGATTTGTTTACCAGCGACACGAGGGAGAGGGATGATGAGGGTGAGAGATTCCTCAGAGCGCAGCAATTGGAAGGTGTTGCTGAAGGACGAACTAGTGCCAAAGACTTACTGGGAGCCGCCATGAAAAAAAAACGACGATCGAAGAGGCTTTGTCAGCGCGTGTGGCGTTACCCGGACCGTACGGTCCACCTTGCTCACGAGTCGCTGGTTGACTGACGATGATCTCCTCGTGAGGCAAACTCCGATTGGGACTTTCAGGCTTTCAGCTCTCGACTTGGCTCCGTTCGAGAATCGACATACAATGTTCAACGTACTGAAGTTATTACTTCTGAGGTCAATTCCACGCCCCCTTTGGCCGCATCCAAGTAGAATCGGGATGGACCTATCAAGCTTTCTTAGTCGGTCCACCTCAATCTTCCTTACCCAACCAGACTTGTGCATAGAATCATGACAGAGGAAAGTGGAGGCCCTGTCCCCCGGAATGTAGCAATGTTCACAGCTTGGATATTGATAGATTAGGGTTTGCTGCTATCTAAAAGTGAAATTCAGTCTGGAAAAGAGACTTGGGAGAAAATTAATATTATTGAACTAACGACTGAGTCGGTGGCAGGGAACTGGAAGAACGAATCGAAATTCCCAACTTACCACAGACCTACACCTCAATATCAATCTTGCATCTGATCGGGGAAATTGATCACTGGATAGAAGATGTAGTGACACCTCGGTCGGCCGCAGGCTTTCATTTCCGACCGCATTAGTGTAACTTTGTTGAAACCGCATGCGATACAGGTATGGTTAGTCCGTGTCTTTCGCGCTCCTTTTCACGCCGTAGGCATATTCATATCTCCGTTCATGAATCTCTTGAACAGGCTGCCGCTCAGGTCTTCTCGTTCTACGAATCAAAAGATGTATGTGCATTCGTTCTGAATCTTGAGCTCTACGCATATGTGACTAGAAGCATCTTCCGGAATACGGTATCGTGAAATTACACGTCTCAGGATATGCTGAGCTTCCCGGTAGCCTCGGTCCTCAACGCCGGCCATACGCATGTTCCTCAGAAGATTTCAACCCCACAACGCTATCTTTACTCTCTTCTTCTCCGTAACACCTATTGCACAGAGAGACATTGAGATGCTGCTGGAACATTAAGTTCGTGTCCTCCTTCGCCGTTGAGTGACTCCACTTAGAATGGCCATCAGTTTTCCCCAGCTCAAGTTCTGGAGATCTGGGCACGAGCCTCGGTCAACCCGTGTTACGATTTACTGGCACATATGAAAACTACTGAGGAGAGGCGCGCCAAAAGGTGCTGGTTTGTGGTGATTAATTCGGTGAACTCGACAAAAGACTGACTCACGCATCGAATGAATTGATCAACTTCGGCGATATTAACCTCCGACCTTAAATATTCCCTTCCGTGTACCCTCGCGGCTCTAGACATACCACTTCGCTGTATGCGAGATCGTTGATTACCTTGACGCATGGCTTCGACATCAGCCACATCGGAACTCCTTGCCCCAATGATCGCATTTTCATACCCCGCAAACCCTTCCCTTCTTCAATCAGGAGATCGGCTCACCATTGAAGGTTCGACCGTAAAGCTTCCTATCTTGTCTTGTTGTGACGGAGGTCAATGATGTTCCGCGATGCAGAGACAAGACTCCAGCCTCTAATGATGAGTGGCAGATCGTCAATGGCGTTGTCCTCATATACGAGATTAAGGAGACCCAGAGGCGATCTCCGGAAGTGACGGATCTCTGTGAGTAAGTGAGAACCACAACTTCGTACTGCACTATATTTGTAGGGTTCAGTGGGATCCCGAGGGCGAAAGGGAAAGATTATTTCAGGTGTAATCGGCCTATGATAGCACGACCGATTGATCAGTAGTAATCATCTACAGCAAACAGTATTCGGACTCACGATTGGGGACTTTGGGTGCAATATTCTACAAAAAGCCACGACCGATACTCATCATATCACCTCTAACAATCTAAGCTCCGCTATGATTAACGGGTAACACGTATCGTGGTGTTGGTAGTAGTCAACTACCGTTGGTGTGTCGCCCAAGTCTAATCATATTGTTTGAGGATTCGCCATGAAACTTGAGGCCTTGAGGAAGGGGTCCATCCTATAGCTGGGAGAGTTTTGGTGATAAATACCGGCGCGTCCTTTGATTGTTCAAGTCCAGCCGCACTGAAGTGTGTCAAGGATGGAGAGAAACCAAACCGACTCCAGAACCGGCCATCATGGCTGCAAGACTCTCATGACGCGAGTCAAGATGTAACAGAACACACGCAAATTCTGGGATGAAGTAAACTTGTAGCGAGGTGCCACTACATCCTTCTGGGTCGGATTGGGGGGACCTACGATAACTTGTTGACGAACACAATATCGGCTGGTCAAAACCAAGTTTTTCGTATTGCAGAGGCTCGGTACCGCTGGATTCGGGCCGAGAAGGCACAATCATGTTACCTTTGAGATGTTGGTAACGCTCGAGATCAAACGATGCGGTTATACTGGATGATACGACTCGCGAGTTTCACCTCGATACTAATCATCTTCGAACTGAGCTTGTGGTGCATTTCATCAAGTAGCTGCCGCCAGAGGCGCCAAACCCATTTAGAGGGCCGTGGGACTGCATGCCGGAAGAAACAGTGTGGTTGGGTCGCGGTGAAAACGAGCAAACGCACATCTAGTGTTGACTGCGACCTTCAACCTCTAGACGGTAGTCAGCCGATCCCTTGTTGTCCTAATCTTCATGTCTTGAAAACTCGATCGAGTTCCTGTTTGAGTCACTCTATCAACCAGGGTCTTACTCGCCCATGAGAATCAAACCGTTATCCGGCATGAATCTTTTCTTCGAGCCATCTCAGCTGCCAGTTTCCAGAATCTCGAAGAGGGAAGCGTATCAGGCATCTTTAAGTCCCGCAGAAGGTTGAGAGCCGAGAAGGTGACCGAGGAACGCAAGGAGAGGGGCTGAATGAGAAGCTGGGAAGCCCAACACGAACATTGAGAACGGGAAGGATTTTGAGCGCTTGTTGTATAGTCGTGAGCAGAGTTGTAAGTAAGAGACAACGGAGTTTAATGGAGAACAGAAATAATAACAAAACGTTGATCATGGGAGGAGAAAGTGGCAGCGCCGGTGTGTGTGTTAAGTATGTGGTACCCGAATGAATCGTTGGAGGTTAACAGTTCTCTAAATTTTGAGATGATGTCGGAGACAGAGGAACTGGTGCGCTCAGAGCGCTCAGAAGGTGGATACAGAGAGACACAGAATGCCCGTGGTGGAGGAGAACTAGTTGGACGAAATTAATTGGACTGAGTCACACGGGTGACGCGTGACGAACGTGACAAGTCGTTCGTCATCAACCATTGCATGATAGCTCGACTTTTCTCATACCGCCGTGCCCATGCAACTCAGAGAATCCTCGGTATATCCATTCTCTGCTACTAGAGCTTTTTTCTCTCCCAAGTGACCGATAATCACGCATATCAACGAGTGAGATGGTGTGGTCCATCCTCGAGTCGACGCCGGCTTGTTCAGAAACTCAGCAATCCATATCAGATTTCAAAACCCAATTACTGTCTCTGTTTCTCGGAAGTCTTCTAGGTCTCATCGAATTATTGGATAGCGACTGCGTCTGGCCTAACAAGATCGGCTGCAACGCTGCCAGAAGAAATTTCTAGGGTGAGTCGGTATTTCTCGTGGTAAATTCCAATTTCCTATCACCAACGTCACCTTTGTTTTGAGCTGATGCCTCTATCTCAGGCCAAATGGAAGAACCGCACCTGGCCAAAGCTGCACACGGCATCTGATCGATCAACGGTTTGCCAGAGCTTCAACGAGGGTGGCACATCCCATACCTCAGACGCGTAACAACATGAGTCCCCATTCCGGATAGACGTCAACCTGAGTAGGAAAATAGCGTCATCGTCATCCAGAGCTGGACTGGTGGATGGAACCTCCCCCTCCCCTTCTTCATATGGACGCGTAGTGACGGACAATGAAGAACTTGTTGACCACAGGTACATTGTAACACTTTCTTTCTTCACGGTGACTATATGACTAATTCCCCAATGACTCGTCGGTCCTCTACCGACTCAACGATCAGGATATTCACCTCCCCATTGATCATATTATGAACCTCCACAAGCCGCGACAACACCCTCGATTTACAGAGCTTACAAGATAAACTCATTCGTCGCCCACTACCTCTACCCTGTTCGGCGGTATGACCGTGCTGGAAGAAGCATAACCATTCCAGACGTTCTTGACGGTGTATACGGTGTATCGCCGTTCCGCGGCGAGGAGTTCTGCGTTCTGCACGAACGCAAGGCGGAGAACTCGGTATACGTCAGAGGGTGGGGTATCATGGTCGTCCCAAGTCAACCTGCCAGACCGGGCGTCCATTTGGCTGCGCCTCACCCGCAGTATGATTTGCTAGTATGACCCAGCTTCTGCCACCCTTGACCCACCAAGTGAAGAAAGCCTCACACCGACTCCATAACTGGTTCACTCTATCACGTCGGTCAAGAACGCAGCTAATATGGGTTGATTGAGCGTTAAATCGCGGGTAAGCGTTCGCACATAACGAGACAGGAATCCCCATTAATCTCCAACTTTCGATCAATCAGATCAAAGCTCTCGACCTTGGTCAAAGACGCCAACGAGCAACTGCTGAAGAGCATTCTCGGTCTTGATATCAACGCGTCTAGGCGATACTGGACATCGTGATGAGTGCTGATAGTTCAGTCACTTTCTGAGAATGTTTACAATGTAGCATTGAGCAGCTGTACTCACTAACATAAATATCTACGTTCACGGCCTACATCCCCATAACTTGTATCGTGTTTATGAAACGCAGCTGGTGGTCGTTCAATCCAGCCTTGTGCCACGATTATTGACCAGCGGGGCATAACGGTAGTCGTCATATGCACTCTCTGACCCGAGGCCCGAGGTGACTAAGTATCGCTTCTCGGAAGTCGGCCTGTCCCTGTCCTGCCTAGGGGACGAAGTGTGAGGGGAAACGGGGGATTCGAGGGTGTTCCGATTGCTGGAGATGAGTGAGGAGAAGCCAAGCCGTCGGTAAGAGATCAAGCAATATGACTTGTATGTAGGACCTCCTAAAGGATGAGCACGATT
Source organism: Marasmius tenuissimus (assembly GCA_029532415.1). Classification (NCBI taxonomy): domain Eukaryota; kingdom Fungi; phylum Basidiomycota; class Agaricomycetes; order Agaricales; family Marasmiaceae; genus Marasmius; species Marasmius tenuissimus. Next base: position 5,691,509 of record JAQOTA010000053.1, read on the forward strand.
TTCGTCTCCCGAGTCTCAAAGCAATCACTCAGGGAGTCGGGGCTCGATCTCTGATATTCAATTTCTGCATGAACTTGACTAAGTCAAGCGTACATACGTGTATTTGTTTCAGTCTGCCTTAGAAGTCACTGAGAGTTCCACCCGGCGACTAGACCTTGACTAGATTGGTTGATTCGCGTCTCGCCGCTCCTCCGACCGACTCATAGCACCCACCACGCCCGTATAGCCTGTATTTTGGCTCCCTCCGAGGCGCGAGACGCCTACCTCGCTACGGGTAGCGGTACGGAGGGTCATAGTATCATCTGACCTAGTAGACCTCGAAGACGAGATCGGCTCGTCGTTTACGTCGATTGCATCTTCCTCGCGAAAGTGCATTAACAACCCGACGTTCCGGAAGACCGAGCACGACTCGAGGCTGAAGACGAGGTGGCTTATCAACATATATCCGACGCAATACGCAACGGGAATTGTCTTGATTGTGATCATGGGCACACCGACCAGACTACGAGACACCACCGTCCTGGAATTTGGAATGTTAATTACAGTCGAAATATAGCGTAATGTTAGGATATGGACTCTGAACTCACAGGTAGAATCGCCGTTCACGTCTTAAAAGCGCTTTTGGAAAGGATGGAAGGTCTTTGGCTACGATCGCGATCTTCAACCTCTCGAGAAACGGAGTTTGACCTGGGGCGTAGACAAAGGGGGAAAGGATAAGACCATTGCTCGCTGCAAGGGCCATATAAATGCCCTGAAATGCATGGATGCCAAACAGGGCTTGTGCACGGGCTAGATCGTAGCCGGTGTACATACACATGTCCGTGCCAATCACACCTACTTGGAGTGCAAAGAGGCTGAGCACCATGTAGACTCCGGAAGTAGTCAGCCATAAAACAAAGAGACAGCGTACCACCCAGGTGTGGCCGGAGGAGATGGCATAAGTTCGTAAATGGTGGAGTCCCGATACTAGAACATAGGAAAAGGACCATAGGCATGCCACCGCGAGATGAAGGGCATGGCACTGATGTGAGCTCTTAACCCGCACAGCTGGAGGAAACACGTTCATTATGGTGCACACTTGGGCAAGGAAGAACTAACCCACACAAGAACACAGTAGTCAGTATTCTGGACGCCAAAGACGCAAGTCTGAAGTGTGATGTAGTTTTCCTCATTTTGGCCGCTTCATTAGGAATTATGTGAGCGCACCTCGCTGCTAGATATGCTGCCTGTGGAAGGTGAAATCCGGACTTGCACATAAGCTGAAAATCAGTTTGTGCATGTGTTATGATATCCCAAAGGTAGGCCTGTCATGGTATCGGGACTCAACGTAGCTGGATAGACAAAGAAGAGCTCACCGTCGAGACACCCACAGCAATGTAGCAAAGATAACGCTGTTGTGTTTGAAGCGTTGAGTCCGTAGCTCCCTCTGAAGAATCCATATGTGAGGATTGTGAGAGATGGTGTACCTCCAGTACACATTTCTTAAGTACTCTTCAATGGTTGAGATGGCTTAGTGTAATGATAGTTCAACCGGCCATCGTGGTCTGATCCTGTGTTGAGAGTACTGGACGCTAGCGTGCATCACGCCAGGTTCAGTCGATATGCCAAGTTGAACGTGACCCGGGTCGCGGGATGAGCAGATATCCTCGTTCTCCATATGTTCATATCCCGAAATATGCGGCAAGTTAATCAGGTCAAAATAGCGCCGCCGAACTGTGTGACGGCCAAAATGACAGTCAGGAATGGCTGTTGAGCGTTCCCGAAAAGCGACAGTAAGGTCAAGGGCGTTCGCCTGTACGTTTTGATACATGGCTTACGCTGACACAGAGCTCTTGCTTGTGTCTTGCAATATATTAGAAGGCAAAATAAAGGCTGCGGTGTAAGAATCACCCAACCACGTACCCACAAAGAACGAACAGCCGTCAGGAGAAGTCAAGGAGAATGGCACTGGTTGTCGCGTCCCTCATACGTTCCTCCAATGCCCGTGTATGGCCCACAATTTAATTTTTCAACTTCTCAAACCGTTGATCATTCCTACAAAACACAGCGACTTGTGGCTTGATATGAGGTCGACAGGGTGACCACGGGACTGTCAACATCAGAACAGCGATTATACGGTACGGAACCCGGGCAGTGCTGAGCGCGGTCCAAGCTACAGGAGATTTTGTTCGCCAGCGACGCGAGAGGTATGGGTGATGGGGAATGTAAGTAACTAAAGCGATCCGGGAGGCTTCTGTAGAGTGGTGCGGATAATCTGTCCTTTGAAGTGTAATCAGTCAATGCCGAGGTCGAAGATTGGTTGGAGCTGAGGACTTTGAATCCGGAAGACCGGATGTGTTGTGCCTCCGGCTGTCCATGACGAGGATTGGACTGAAGTTTGACCGGTGGAGAGGGCGGCTCAGATCAGATTGAGAACGATGAAGAATCTAAGTTGAGAGTGAAAAGGAGCCAATGGCCATAGCTCAGCGATTTGAAGCTCGATAAATCGCCGCTTTGGACTTCCCCCGAAGGGTCGAGGCTGTTCTGTTATATGAGAGAGCTGCCCTTGGGAACGATGAGAGACAAAGGCTTGTAAACCATAAGCACCATTCTGCTTTGAATTGCTGTGATCGAAAGGAATTAAGAAGTGTGCTTGTAGTCAAAACGCCAATAATATGTCGCCTCGAGGCTCGATGACAATTTCACGATTTTTGCAGTTCGATCCATTCAAGAGGCTGCCAGCGTACGCTGCGAGCAAGAAATTCCTCAGCTCCGAAACCGGAAGGTTTGAGGAAGAATGAATCATTGTCAAAGATTTTTTGGACATCGTCGTGTGTGTTTCGCACAATGAGCAAGAAAGCTTTGTCAGCGCCGAGCGGCGCCCGCAGCACCGAGCATTGACCATGATTACCACCTGTGACCACCACCACCTATGGTTCTCAAGCTCGGTTGTTGACCGACAACGATCTAAGCTTGCTACTTCGTATAACTGGTGTCTCTGTGTCGCCTCGGAGCCCAACTAAAGATGCAGAGAGGGGGGAGGAGGCAATGATCTGTTGGGAGACGGGATAATGAGAGAGCTAGAAGAGTTGGTGCAGAAGATAGATGCGGAAACATTTCTGTAAAGTGGGTGGTGCTCTCGTGTGATTTTTACCATACGGTTCCTCCTTTACCGACACGTCGCTCTTCGTTTTATCAGAATCAGCGACTACTCCTGCGGTTTCCAACTCGAGACAAATACCTTCAATGCTCCTCAACCGCAGACCTCATCTCCAATGCGAAGACTCTCGGAACCTCAACCTAAAACTCAAGAACATCCACAGAAAACAGCGACTCGGGAGAGATAGTGGGGCTCATTTGACTCATACAAAGTTCAGAACGCCGACGAGGCTCAGGTACATCTCACTTTTCCCGTGCATGGCCAGTTGGTTGATAATATGCGTATTTTTTGTTCTGGTCAGATCACGTGTATCCCGTCTTTTCAACGAGACGACCTCGTGGTTGTAGGTTCAATGCTATCAGTGCAACCCAATAACTTGGCCAGACGCATCCAAGGAACCTCATGGAGAAGGCCCTATTAGGAGGTGACGTTGACAAGGCGTGTTTGTGAGCTTGATATTCGTTGATCGAGTTTGACTGACGCCGATCTCCTCGTCATTCGTTCTGCTATTACCTCAATCGCCTTCCAAACACATGAATGCAATACCTTACAGACCTGCCGAAGATAATAACGAAACTGCCATAGAAAATTTCCCTGAGCTCGCGGAGCCACTGCACGTTTGACCAAGCTCGACGGGAGTTGGATGGAGAAAGGAGAAAGCTAGAGAGAGTTCGTCAATCGGTGGGTCTTTACTTGCAATTTTGTCTCTTCAGAGGCGCCGTCCGCGACCATAACCATTCTTGTCAACGGCGTTCGCGGCACAGCTCGTTCATAGAATGACGGTATCCCTGCGTTCTCTTGAACGTATCGCATTGAGTCCCTTCGTTTGGGTTACAAGCTTGCTCGGCATTGTCTTTGTCGTTGCTGCAAGGCTAGTGGATTGGCATTGCGAGGAGACTGGATCGAATTTTCCTTTGCCATTATGTCGTTTTGCCATTCAGATCGCTTCCTGAACTGAATAACGCCGTTCTTTCCGGATATGAGAATGTCTCCGGCAGTTTTTGATGTTATTCGAAAAGGTAGACCATGCTGGCCGTCAATCTATGATTTTGCGCATATCCCATTGAGACGAACGGCTAGTGCGGTTTCGAACCTTTAGGAGCTTGTCGTTGTTCAGGATGGGTGTTATCGACTGATTAGTCGTCTAACCTTAGACCGCCCAGCCTGTGCCTTCGTTGCCTTAGACACTGACATTGGACGACAATCTCAGCCTTCGCTCCCTCATTGAACAACGCAACTCTGGAAGTCTTCTGGCTGCAATGCATAACCAAAACAGGAGATGTCAAGATTGCACCATCTCGGGGTTACTCGAACATATTTCAAGGAGCCTCAATACACTGAACCGAGACGTTGTGACCTTGATAGGGGAGATCTTGTCTGGAGCCGTGACTTCGTGAATGTGCAAACACTGACAGTTTCATGAATATACCGAAGCTGTGAGACTATCCTTTATCGGTCACTAGGCCTCAAGATACAATACACTTGGAAAACTTGACGCGTTGGGGTTACATATCAAACTGTGGTCCACGCGCCGCAGCGAGCTCGTGTCATTCCCGGTTCTTCCGGGCGTCGAGATAGAAAAATGATGGAGTATGCACTTCGACAACTCCATGTTGATATCAGGTTGTTCGACAAACTCCTATAGGAGAGCATCAAAGGTCAGAAAGGATCTTGTTGCTGGCGCGAGTACGAGGCTAATCGTGCACACCGTCTGACGGCCCGAATCTATTAGGAAGACGGTCGATACTAGAAATCCTTCGAGCGCACCTCTAATCAGACCATGGAGCTCTGAGCAATCGTAGGTATTGGAGGACAATTAAAGTATGTTTGTCAGTATCAGACCGGTACCCTCTGATTCGACCGAGCGGATACAGAATCGAAAAAACCTGAACATGTACGCTGTCGCCCCTCTATCCAGATGTTCATGCTGTCGGTAGTTCAGTGACACTGACCATCCTCCACTTGATTCTCCGCTGTGTTATCTCATCCGCAGGGGTCAGAAAACAACACTAAATGTCCTAGGTGTTCATCGAAGGCCATATCTGCACCGCTGTTCTAAATCGAAGGGTTGTGGGGTGGTTCTAAGCTTGGATAGCCGGCGTTTTTCTGGGGCCTCTTGACTCTCAACTTCACGCACAATAGGTATAACTCTGCCAACGTAAACAAATTTAAATATGGAGAAATCACTCACGGGAAGACGTGTGTAGGCCCTTATTTTTTGCCAAAACGCTATTTCTTCTAGCACTACACTGCGTACCATTTCCTTCGACTTCTCACTCCCGGCTTAGACGATCACCGCACACCACGGTTTTTTCCCCAAGGTTTGACATGTTCCATTGCTTTATTTCGTCAAAGCGTTCTGTCTGCGGCCCGAGACAAATCAGCGGGTAACATCAACTTGGAGGGCTTCTATCGCCGGGAGCACTTATATACGGAGAGAGCTATAGGTCTCAGTGGTTTCCCAAGGAATGGCATTGTTTATTCAGCTCCTATCCGCCTTTCTAGCCATATGTACAACGGCCATCCTCGCCTTGATCATCCGGGCAGGGAAGCGATCGCTCAAGTTCCTTCGAGGACCGCCGTCGCCTTCTTTTCTTCTCGGTTAGTCTGCTATGTTCTATATCCCGGAGTTATCTTCATTGATTTTCGGAAAATACAGGACACGAGTGGGACCTTACGCGGATGAGAAAGATCGGAGGTCTCGAGTATGAATGGTTCGAGCAGTATGGGTCCGTGTTCCGCTTGAATGGCTGTTTCGGAGTGAGTATAGTCAAGTCCCCTTCTCGCTATTAAGTGGTGACTGAAACATATGTCAACTCATACTAGGAGGACATTTTGGAAATCGCCGACCCCCGTGCCCTTCAGCATATATGTCACAAATCTGCTTATCGGTACAAAAAACCCATGGACATCGAGCAGATCGTTAATAAGTTGTTCGGGCCTGGCCTTCTCACCGTCAATGGTACGCTCACGACCACATTATAGAGGCTCGAAGCCAACTGATATACACTATGGTAGGTAACGTTCATCAGCGACAGCGGAAGATCATGAATCCCATATTTTCTGCCGCACAAATTCGCCCGTTCGCTCCGGTATTTGAAGGCTGTGCGCAAACGGTGAGCTATACCTTCTCTATACATTGACGGTTTTATTGACCGAGGTTTCTGATCAAAGGTCATAACGAAATGGAAGTCTGAGATTGAGGACGGAACTACAATCATTGATTGCTATCGTCCGCTACACGGTATAACACTTGATGCACTCGGAGAAGGCACGTACGCCAACCTTAAGTCGGAACTAGAGGCACATCCCTTATACCTTCCCACAGCTATGTTTGAGTACAAATTCGACTCGACGGGCAAGACAAGGGCGAATGGTCTTCGGGATGTTATGCGAGAACTATTGTCAGTCGGACTTTCCCCGATTCTCACTAGATTGCCGATACTCACTGATTATTTGCCTCTGGACTCTCAGCATTGATTCCAGCAACCCAACGAAGCTCAAAGTGCTCCGTAGCGCCTCATATCGGTTTCTTCCCAGGCCTATCATTGATCTCATCTCCCTGAGAAAGACAAAAGAAGACAAACGTTTTGCAAACTGGTTGTCGGAAAGCCAAAAAGTTACGGAGCGCTTGATCAATCAAAAGGTGGAAAGTGGCGGCGGACAGGAAAAGGATAAGGATATTCTGAGTGTCATAGGTCAGTCGGCTCGAGTTATCTTTACTAGTACCGATCTTGACAAACGTTACAGCTCGTTCATTGGCCGCGGAAGATCCAAGCAAGCGCTTAGTTCCGGTGGAGGCGTTGTCCCAAATGGCGTGAGTGACGAGATGGTTATGTCAAAGGTTTCCGGCTGAGTTCAAGTGTATTGGGTACCCAGGACAATCATTCTAGCCGGGCACGAAACAACAGCATCCACGTTTGTAAATTGATTACTCGACGAGGTCGTTTGAATTGATAAGCTTTCTCGATACAGGCTCAATTGGCTCCTCTACGAACTCTCCTACAACCCCGAGTGGCAAGACCGGCTGGTTCAAGAGATACAGGATATTCGCCGCCAGACCGGTACCAACGGGCCTCTTACGGTGAAGGACCTGGAAGGTATGCGTGTACTGAATGCGACTATAAAGGTGAGGAAGCCTCCAAACGCTATCATCCTGCGATTCATGTTCGTTTAACCAGGAAACTCTGAGGTTTTATCCAATCGTCCCGGAGCTCTTTAGGGAATCCGATAGCGACGATATCATACCCTTGGAGTGCCCAATAACGGATATCTCAGGATCGGTATTGAGAGAGATTCCGGTTATCAAAGGGCAGAGAGTCGTCCTCAACATATTCAAGTACAACAGGTGAGCGTTCTCTGCGTTCTCGAGCTTTAACTAGAAACAACCCTCGTTCGTAGATTAAAGACTGTCTGGGGAGAAGACGCAGACGTGTGGAACCCGGAACGATTCCTCGAGAGTAACCGCCCGACTACCTTGGGAGTGTTTGCCAATTTGATGACTTTCAGTACGTCCCAATATCTCCTGGATATCCACCATGTGTGATTCTAACCGCTCTTTCCATCCCGATAGGCGGTGGGATTCGTGCATGCATTGGCTGGCGATTCGCGTGGGTTCTTTCCATTGTATCATTGACATGATATCTCAGTCCTTGTCTTTCCAGTCTTTTGGAGCTTCAGGTTATTGCAGTCGCACTCGTCGAGTCTTTCGAATTCTCCGCCGTAGATGGGATTGAAATCGAGCATGTTAGGGTCGGTACAAATCCTCCTATGCTCAAAGGCAGGTGGAAGGCTGGGCCTCAATTACCCTTGAAGGTTGCTTTGAGAAGCGCCTGAGATCCTCTGAGTTCACTCACCTTGTATCGCGCACTTTCTACCTTTGAACATACTATAAATAGTGATTTTCATTTGTGATACATTCAACATTTGGGACATTCAAGCCCGCCGGCCCAATTCCCCAGTTTTTTCAGTCGAACTTCTTTATAACTTAGTCTTTTTGGCTTATATACACGTACCGGACCTATTTGATGAGGCGGGAGGCCGGGCCCTACTTGCTGAAATATCGATCCTCTCAAGCAGAGTTCGCGTCGTTGTTCCCATGACGTCATATGGGTCCCTTCGAATTGACGCCCACAAGTCCGATCTAGGAGACCAAACTTCAGCTATGGTGGATTACACGTTCTTTCATTTTCTTGAAAAAGCCACAAGTAACAGTGGGGGAGTACTTATCAGCTTTTGTGGAAGCCTGAGTACTGGCGAAGCTGAGCGTATCGCCAAATCCAAATGAGTGCACGAATTTGAGTTGTTCTCCGCAAGCTATCAACTCCCGGAGCTGTTGTATTCAAAAATACTTAAGTTAACCTACACAGAGAGTGCTATCTATGACATCGGTTGAGAGTTTTATCGAGTAGCGTTTGTGTGGGAAGGGGACACTTCAAGAACGAAGACAGGGACGGGGTCCGGAAGAATTTTTTCGTCGATGCGGGAGATCCTGTCCTAATGCCTTTATCTGTACTGACCCCTACATCACGTTGATTTCATGATATACGTCTCGAGCACAATACACCTCACGATCCTGGTCCTTCCTTTGCAAATCTATATCTAACGTACTTAGATTGTATATCAATTGTATTTCCACGAAATGAAAATGAAGTCATAAGAATAGCGAGGCTTCGAGGTACGAATCTGGGGTAGGTTGATTTCCATCTTCCGCCATAGCTGCTATAGATATGTTCATGTCGTCTCTTCGCTCGTGATTCTTTCAGGACACTGCATCCTTAGACAGTAAAGGGTCTCTCTGCCGGTTGGGAGAAGCTTGTACTATAAGAAAGAGAACAATGTACCTGATTCGGGCGATCACAAACTTCTATCTCTCAATCCGGCACCAGTTTTCCGCTTTTCTATGGTAAGTTTGCCTTCTCTAGCTGCATGCTAGACCCAGTCATTGCCCTCAGAAATCCCCTCCGAAGCCATTCTGTGGTCGTACGTGTCCAACCCGTGCTCAGAGTCGAATTTGACGATGCACCGGGGGACTTGTGATGCAGGGAAGAGTTTTGCTCTGCAAAGAGGTAAGCGCGGGGATGAATAGGTTAGAAAGTTAGGACACCTTCATGAACCTCTGCGAATCTGTCCGAGTCATTGACAGGTTGGTATATGTGGTCATCGCAGCCGAGATGTCGAGCGAAATCGGCGGTGGTCGGGTCAAATCCCCGAAGGAGTTGATATTGATGAATAAGCTTGAAGTGTTCGGTGGAAAAAGAGAGCGAGTGAAAGAAAACCTGAAGTCCGAGCTCATTGGGAAGGCCTAGGTTGTCACATATCTCGGGTGAGAGGGGGTCTCGACCATCTTCATCGAAAGACCAATGATGGTAGGCGGACGTTCTGCGCTGTGAGTTGCGTACGCCGGGAGGAAGAACATGGATAAACACGTAGATAGTTGGCTGCTGGTGTCGTAGCTGGGATTTAGACGGAGAAGAATCGAGGAAGCCAGTCAACACTGCCCGACGCCAGAGGAGCTCTGGAAAATATTAGCTTGTAAAAAACCGAGGAAGACAAGACAACAACACACTGTAAGCACTGAGATCCTCCTCCAGTAAGATCCCACGAGAATGAAAGACGCTTGACGCTTGCGGAAGCCAGGTTTTGTCTGGCTCCGAGTCCATCCCCAGCCGAAACATCGTTCCGACTCCATCAAGTTGAAATCTACCCGTGTATATTCAGACAGTGTCCTATGGTTTACGAGAATCTCACCTTGTCAATTCATTCTCCAATATCTTTCGCTCTGTAAGAGTGCCAAATTGACTCTTCCAGGCATTATTGGCGAAGGCAATGGGGGTTTGGGTCAAAGTGGAAAAGATTGTCGGTCGACTGACCGAATGAGGCACGAAGGCGGTACAACAAGCCCAAGACATTGATCTCATAAATGCGTCATCAGCTTCCACCGACTTCTGACTCGCCAAGAAGCGTAAAAATACATCTTCTTGGAGAAGGTCGCCTGGCAAATTAGGTAGATTGAAGGCCGCGGCCCTGAGCCTCTGACGCTTCAGCAACCGGATGTCCAGTGGATACGGCCCTATTGGACCTCGACAGATTACTCCTTGGGCAGGATCCAACCACAGCTCTGCTAGTTCACAATCCCATTGCCTCTGCAACTTGCATGATTAAAATATTCAATTCGATTACTTCGACTACTTACGGTCAACCTTTGGAGATACAGCCTACGGACCCACCCCGAACTTCTCCCAAACTCTGCGACCGGTACGAGCCCTAGAATTGAACAGGCATCAGTCCTAGCAATGAGCTACATGCATACAGTTACTTACCACCCGAGAAAATCAGCAGCGGAACCTTTGACCGGTTGAGCGCAAGAAGATGCGCGTTATTCGCACGTCCAACACTTTGACATTTCAACTTCATTATCTCAATAGATTGAAATGATGCGAAACCTACAAATTGAAGCTTTGCCCAGTCGCATGGCACGAGAAGCGATGTTTCCATGCCTGTCTTGATGGTCGGAAGCTCGGCAGGTGCTCAGAACGCGAGAATGCATACCTCTGCGGCGTCCCTGCCTTCATAGGCCTCGACAGTAACTATCGTTCCCATCCCCTCCCCCGAAACAATTTTCCCGAGCACAATGCTTCGTTCACAGTCGAATGGAACATACCGCCCCACTGACCAATCGAATTTCTTGACTCTTTCACTGTATATTGGTCCGATTATTTGGATATCGCCGTGTCTGTATTCGCTATACTACAAAATTTTACCAGAGTCAGCGTGCAGCGCAACTAAATGAAACTTGGAATAAATCATCACTCACCTGTCCGTACACTTTCTCCTCTTCCTTTGTCCCACATATCTCCCAATCTATTGGTCGCCTCTGCTGGAGTACCTGGTTGTTGACAGTAAAGTTCCCAGATCCATAATTGGCATTGTGATCCCTCCCGACGTAGGCCTCGGAGTAAGAAGATAAAGCGAGTTGAGACATGTCGTCGTGCGGTGGTGAAGGGAAGAGGATGAAGGACTTCTGCGAGCATCAACCTTTATCTATTTCAGCACTATCCCATTGAAACGTGCAAGTGGCATGCTGGTGAATGTCAGGACCCATGATACTGGGATATTACACTTGCCACAGTGAACACGAGTTCTCTTCATCGATGTCGGATAGTCCATGCCGTGCTTCTCGAACCCTCTGGGCCGTGTCACGACCAGTTTCAATGTCCCGGAATTAGTCGATCAGTGCCAATGGAAATGAAAACGCTATAGTAGGGCACCAGCATTGATCGATATATGCCGAGCTATATCGAGAACCAGAACTCAGTGCTCACCGTAGGATTGCTGCCAGAACAGCAATCTTGCGGAGCTTCGAGTCCGCCGGATCAGTGAACATATTGGTACTGGGCCGCGCGAGAGATCAATTTTAGAACTCGGAAGTCTGTGAAGTACAACTCGACGAGAGAAGCACAGTCATCTTCGAGGCAAGGAGCAGATAGGGCTGCGATGATGGCGATCAGATCTATGCTCCCTTGTCGACCGGAAGGAAATTTTTGAGAGTACATCCGGGAATGTCTTCAGACACGGTTTGGAGAGGCATCAGGATTTCATATTGGATTAGACCTTAATGTTTTGATGGGTGTTTAACTTCGTTCAACAGAGTGATGGAATGAAAAGGCCAATGTTGTTGACCGAGAAACAGAATATGGTGTCAATACGTTAGGCGTATGAGAATGACCATTTGACAGCCAAGCGGCTGGTTCGTAGCTGATAATGAGCTGCCCTTTCGCGCCATGAGCACCCAAGTCAAGCAGTAATTGAGATCGGGAAATCTAAAAGTTGACCACAAATACCGAGTCCAAGCTATAGCAGGTCCCAACGTCGAGCCTCAGTAGCACTGAGGCTGCGTATACGTTCGAGTATCCCCGAGCAAAATAATGCCATTTACTGAATCCCCTGCATCTCGATATTGAGAGTGCGCATTCGGAAGACACAGAGATGTTCAGAGCCGCGTTGATCAATGAGGGAGAGGAGGTTGAAACAACGAACGTGCGGACTGGGCGGCCCGACGGACTCACCGTTCGAGGTTGGACGACCAAATAGTCAACAATACCTCCTCATCGGCAACTGCGACGATGACGAGCTCAGAATACCTCAAGGCTCTGAGCGGGGATTATCTTCTAAATGGTACACGTACAATCTTGGCAGTTAGCTCAGTCTACTTCCTCGAATAATCGAACCTCGAGTGGAGATTGACCGGCCTCAATCTGGTGAGTAGTCGAAAGCTTTTCTCGTTCATTCATGTTCTCAAAGAGAAAGAAAAAACCCTTCAGGTGGTTCAATAACGACCACAGCTTCAGGTTCAAGTGTATGAGACATCTACAACGCTGGAGGAGGTGCATTTGACGTTCAAGGAATTGGAAAAGTGACCTCGGAGTCGTGGGGGAGAAAGTGCCGAGACCTCTTCGAAAATTCTTTTCCCTGACCCTCGGGCGTGTATCAATTTCGCCGAATCTCGTCAGTCCGGGAAGATTGCTCGCACAGCTACAATAAAAATAACACCCGTCACTACAAACCTGGGACCTAGATCACCCGTATTTCTGGATTCGACGGGCATGGCGGAGTTCACTCGCTCATACTCACCGCGAAGATGTGGCCCAAGTTTGCTAGTGCGGGACAGAAAATCAAAGTGTCAGATTGTATGTTTATTTCGAGTGGGCAAGAGGGGAGGATGGAGGCACTACAGAACGCGTGTGTGTGATTCCTATATTTCAACACTCAGCCTTCTACGAACTCTTGCCTAGACATCATCGACAGCTCTCCACCAGCTATGTTCGCACGTCTCGTTGATACCGGCTCTTTTACCGTGTTGCAGGGCTCCTCATCAAGACGAAAGAAAGAAATGTTCTGATACGATGCGCTGACAGACGTCCTTGACGACATACCCGAAGCTTCGTTATACGGAGATCTCTATCGCGTCTCCATACCCCTGTCTTTGCCCCGGAAAAGATTATGCACTCTTCCCGTCTCCACACAAATCCTTGCCCTCCCACTTTCCTGCGAGCTATACCCTCGCTTTCATTTTCGTTACTACATTCTGGCTCTTCTGGGATCTGGGATCTCGCTGCCTTAACGATCACTCCTTCACCATAAACGACGTGAAATTACTTGGTTTGGGACCTTGGCCTCTCATTTACCGTGACTTAGTGGTTGAAATAGCCCTTCCATACCGGTATGAGTTTCGAAAAGGTTGTTCCGTGCAGTGATTATCCACGGCGAACGAGATCGTCGTACAGTAATGTGTTCGGACGATCGACTTGGTGTTTTATGCTGGGTGGATGGAGGGTCCGGTTGATGAGGGACACATCCAGCTCGCAGATCGGTGACTGTACGAAGTATCGAGAGTTCTCCTACTTAGGTCGAGATCATCTTGTTCCTGATCGCCAGAGGACTTCGGGGCTCCAAACGATGAAGGATATCGATGCTGTTGAATGCATTCGTCAACGCTGTTGGTGTGAAATATCTGAGTTTCCATGAGGGCTGTGCGTTGATGGCCCTAGCGGGAAAAGTGGGTATGACTGACTTTGTACTCCGTTCAGATAAAATACTCACGCTCTGTCGGCTACAGAAACCCTTGCTCTGAACGCAGCCCCCTTTTGCGATGTTGCTGCCACCCGCCAATACGAACAAGTTCGAATACGGAGGACCACCAGAAGGCCGACAGTTGCCCTCGTCAGTGGTACTGAGAATCACTCGACGTTCCAGAACGACCCATTCTTCATAAGGTGACCCATTCAGCTCTTTGCGGGACCGAGTGACGATGACATACCCGTACGTCGCATTTTTATCATACACATACCCCTCGTTGGTTGATGCCACATCGCGCGTCGCTCTAGGGATTGAACGTACAAAGTTCGGTTCCTTCCGTCCATGTCGTTGAGCGCTCGAGATCCAACTTGACGATGCTCGTGCGGATGTTGATCGCATCGATGCGGCTCGGGTATCAGCGCCGTGAGAGACTGGTAGATTGGGAAGTCAGGCCGTTCTTTTGTCCGATTGATGATTTCCACTTTCTATATCTTCTTGGTGCTGACTTTGATAGTCTAATATCTCAATCCAAGCTCTCGTATGTCGGAGGTTGTGTCCTCAATGCCTTCGTCCCCTAGTGGATACAACCATGTCCCTTTCCTGTACTTATGGTTACCCCGCGTCGCGCTGGTTCCATTCTGAAGTCTTAGTCCTTTGTTTGCGGATACATATGTAATCGTGTTTCTACGCAGTCAAAACCGAGTCTTAAGAATAGCGAGAGTACGAGGTGAGAGTCAAGCAGGGTAAGTCGAGCCGATCCTCTGCCGTGACCACCATAGGTACGTTCTTTACAATGTACATGTCTCCCGCTCGTGGATATCACAGAACGCCGTGCATTCCTTGAGCAGCAATCTTTCTCTCTGCGGGCTGACAAATCAGTAAAACCCTTGTACGATATCAAAGGAAACATAGAACGCACCTGGCCTGGGCGATCGCAAACGTCCATTCCTCTCAATTCCCAGCGTTGGTTTTCTAATCATCTATGGTAGACTTGCCTTCTCGAGCTGCATGCTGGACTCGGCCATTGCCCGTAAAAATCCCCTTCGGAGCCACTCTTTGGTCTTGCCAGTCCAACCGGTGTTCTGAGCCGTAACTGATGACACCTTGGGGGACTTGGGACGTGGGGAAGAATTTTGTCCTGTGAAGAGGTAAGTAAGGGCGTGAATGAAAGGATTTAAGAGTGGAGAGCACCATCATGAATCTCTGTGAATTGGTTCGAGTCACCAATAGGTTGGAATGTGTGGTTATATCCGAGATGGCGAGCAAAATCAGTAGTAGCTGGGTCAAATCCTCGAAGGAGTTGGTATTGATGGATCAACTTGTAGTATTCAGTATACCAGGAGTATGATCCATGTCCATAATATAGGAATTCAAGCCTAATGGGAAGGCCTAGGTTCCGGCATATCTCAGGTGAAAGGGGCTGTTGACCATCTTCACTGAAAGACCAGTGGTGGAAGGAGGATGTATTCCAGCAGTGTTGGTAGTCAGGGGGAGGAAGGTGGACAAAGAGGTAGATTGGCTGCTGGCGTCGTTGTTGTATGTATGAATTGTGCTGCCACATATCCAGATCAGCAGCTATGGCCAAATTTCCAATACTCCCCACAATGAGCTCTGGGCCATGTTAGCTTGCAAAAAAGGAAAGGTGAGGCAACAGCGCACTGTAAACACTGAGATCCTCCTCCAGTGAGATCCCACAAGAATGAAAGACACTTGATGCTTGTAAAAGCCAGGCATAGTCTGTGTCCCAATCCATCTGCAACCAAATTGACCACCCAATGACATCTCCATCGAGTCGAAACCTACTTGTATATTTTTCAGATAGGATATCCTTCAATTTTACGAGATGTTCACCTTGTCAATCCATTCTCCAACACCTTCCGCTCTACAAGGTTATCAAGTTGACTCTTCCAGATATTATTTGCGAAGGCAATGGGGGTTTGGGTCGAAGTGGAAAAGATCATCGGCCGCCTGACTGGCCCTTTAGGCACAGATTCAGGCACAAAGCCTTTGCGACGCCCCCAATGAACTGCCCTCACAAATGCACCATCAACTTCCCTCGACTTTTGACTCGCCAAGAAGCGTAGAAAGACACCTTCTTGGAGGAGGTCACCTGGCAAAGGTAATTTCGTGACGTGCAAGGGCGGGTCCTGACTCGGGTGGTGGTACCAAAGGCGGCTCAGATTACCCTGGCCCCATGGCCCTTTTGGACCACGACAAATTGCTCCTCGGGCAGGATCCATCCACAGCTCTGATGCCATACAATCCCATTGCCTCTGAAACTTGTGTTAGTGAAACATTGCACTTGACTAATTCGACTACTGACATGCAAGTAGTAGAAATACAATTGATCAACCCACCCCAAGCTTTCCCCAAACTGCTCGAGCGGTATGAGGCCTGCAATAGAATCGCTATCAGTACTAGTAATCAGCTACGTATAAAGCTACTTACCACCCGAGAAAATCAGGAGTGGGATCTTAGACCGGTTTAGCGCAAGAAGGTGCGCGTTATCCACGCGTCTAAAACTTTGACATGTCAAATGTCTCCAATGAAACGAGATGATGCAAAACCTACAGGCTTTGCCCAGTCGCAAGACACAAAAAGCGTTGTTTCCATGCCTGTCTTGATGGTCAGAAGCTCGAAAAACGCACGCTGGGAAAGCGGAAATGTTTACCTCTGGGGCGTCACTGCCTTCGTAGGCCTCCACAGTGACTATTGTTCCTATTCCCTCCCCTGACATAACTTTTCCTACGAAGATGCACCGCTTACATTCTATAAACCTCCCTGTCCTTCGATCAAATACGCGTTCACAGTCTATCATCTTGAGAAGTTGGATGTCGCCATGTCTGTATTCGCCATACTGCAAGATGCAACCAAAGTGAACGTGTGTCACAACTAAAATTGTCTACTAGTCACCTCTGCATACTCCGCCTCCTCTTCCTCTGTCCCGCGAACGTGCCGCCGATATGTCGATCGCGTCTGCTGAATCACCCTGTTATCGTAGTTAATGGTATAGGACCCGAGCCCGTAATTGGCATTGTTGTCTCTCCATGGGGGTAGTTCCTCCGGAAGCTCGATAGAACAGAAACGTGAAAGCTGGTGGGACATGTTGTAGTGATGGTTCGTGTCCAAGAGCAAGTTGATGAACACTAGTCTTATATACCATATCGAGATCAAATATTAAAATGACGCTGGCATGCTGTCAGAATGTGGATGCAAGATGATCAGGATGCTCATTCAGAACACTATCCACCGCTAAGTGCTCCATCGATAAGTACACGCAGATATACCGTCTTACCTCAATTGTTGTCGGAATCCCACGCAAAAGCCACCTTTAGTACAACTGATACCCTGGCAGCTGGTCAGTAGTTTGCGGCCCAAACCGAGGGAAAACGGCACCCGATCTAGAACATCCGGCATCCAAAGGCGATTTCCACATGAGGATTAAGTCGCGACTTGTATCCGATCTGGTGTCTGGTGCGCTAATTAAGTACCGCCAGAACACTGAACAGCAATCTCATGGAGCTTCGAGTTCGCCGGGTGGCTCTGGTCATCAAAGATTAGTTCTAAAAACTTGTAAGCCTGAAGTATCAATTCAGCGTGATCACAACCCACCATGAGGAAAACTCCGATACGAAGGGTGGACGAGTGACTGACAACGGTGGCTAATTTTATGGCATATCAACGACGAAATGAGAAGCAAGGTACATTGATCTGTGTCGAAGGCCTCAAAGTGAGAACGAGCATCAACCAGTATTGGTGTCATCTTGAAGCTTGAAGTACCCCAGAGGCCCGAGGCCAAGTCGTTATTGAAAAAGCTCGGGAATGTTGAGGGTTCACACGAGCATATTGATGTTGAGGGGACTGAAGTATTGTAGGCGCTCCTGGGGAAATCAGGATTGAAAGGTGCGTTTACTTGAGTATGAGTACCTTAGAAACTCGAGAAGCATCATCGATCCTGACTCTGCGTTAGAATGGGCAAATGTACGATATCTACGACGCCACTGGAGTTTTCCAAGAGAGGAGACCTCTGAATAAACAGTTGAGGGCCTTGTGAGCTAACCCAATCTGCAACTCGAACGAATAATGAAGATAAAGGACTCTCTTACCATTACCGTACATACACCGTCTCGTAACAGTTGTTCCTACCAGATCATTAGTATACTTGCACTAGCCCTTACATGTCCTTTTTCTCCTCGGCCTCAGCTTTCGCCATCTCATATGCCTTGTTGTTCAGATCGGGACAATTCTGAATTGTTTCGACGGCGTAGGTTGAACGCAGGCGGCTGCATTCTTTTGTCAAGTAGCAACCAAACAGACTTTGAGCACAAAGAACAAGGTAATAGTGAGCTCCGAGCAAAAAATGAACAGGATACACGACAGCACCGAACCCTGCGAGCTGTGATCGACGTCCCCGGACAGAACGAAAGAGGACACGAGTTCTGAATTCGAGTTTACGAGAAGTCGGTCTATTCTGGACGCTTCCACTCAAAGTATTGGTAAGCAATTGTGCGCGACTCAACTGCCATTTATATCCAACCGTTGACTTTAAGCGCCCAATTCTGGCGTATGGGAACTGAAGATCTTATATAATCTCAAAGCTCGCACACGTGGGAATCTATATCCTAAAAAGCTCAATTTTTCTGGGTTGTTCCGGGTCTCTTCAGGCACGTCCTTCTAGGTCTGTCCGCGTACTCATACCTATGCACTATTGCTTCGACACCGAAGCTCGTCCATGCCCCGTCTATTATCTAATATCTATTGGTCACGCATGTTTCTAATGAGTCAAACACCAAAGAAAGTCCTGAGTCAAGCCTTAAGATTCTTGGATTTGTCGGACGGATTGAGTGCAGGGAGGGGCATGAGATAAGTATGTAACTATCTTACTCATCATGAACTTGATTATTGAGCATCAATAGTTGAATTTCAGACTCCCAAGATCTCGAAAATTTGACTTGCACATCAAATTCAATGGAGGGTCGTCAGGTTGGAGAGTTATTCAACATGCACAATTTAGAACATTGGTTCAAGGTGTTGTAAAGCGCCGCTCGCAGTGTATAATAAAATCCAACTCTAAGGTCAAATCCTCCCAACACTCAAGAGTGTAGCTGAAGGGTGCAGGAATCAGGGATCGGTGTTGATTGTAGGTTCCGCTCTTAGCCAGACTGCAATAGTAGGCTGAAGGAAATCTGACTCAAGAAACTATCCAGCTAAGGTAGCTTCACCTCTGAAACCAGTTCAGAGGTCAAAAGTGGGGTTTGGAAGAGAGGTTTATGGGTTGTTTCGGGGAATTTAGAGTTTGTTTGGTGCTTTGGAAGTGCGTTCTTAGGCTTCAACCAGCTTCAGAACCACTCGAACAGCGAGGGCCAACAAGACAATCAAATCAAACAATGGCAATAAGACTTCCAATCAAGTCTGTCAATAACCAAAGACCAACTGTCAACGGTGAACAATATCCTCAGCCCAATTAGCTTCGGAAGTTCAACAATAGCTCAGCCAGTCAAGTCGGCATCGCAGACAAACAATGCAAAGTCAAGGTCAAGTAAGTGTTCAATGGATTTTCTAGGTTTGGGCAAACAAGTTCTATTCTGTTCTAATGTCTCTCCAGAAGCGCTCCCGAGTCAACTAACTACCCAACAAGTGGAATAGCTTTGTATCCTCTGAATACTAATTGTACGGATTGCTTGGGGATCCTTAATGAAAACCCCACTGCCTATATACTCTAGGATGCTCTAATTCTACCAAATCATACAAATATCGAATAGACCATGCTTCAGAGGCATAAACTACCTACTTTGGAATATACTTGGAGAGTTTTGTGTTTAATCTATGCTTTTGAACCCCAAAGTCAAAACCAACAATTTGCTTTGGAAGTATTCATCAGCCTCGAACATTCTCTAACATTCTTTTCTTCCGGGTCTCTCCTATCAATGGTTTCGTTCTGCCTATCTGCCTCTGCAGCATTGATTCTCCGGTTCTAGACTCTTCAATCGTCATAGGTGATCTTGTTCTGTCTGCCCCTGAAGCATATACCCCCTTCGTCTAAAGCCAAGTACTTGCTTCCAAAGTGCTACTAGATGCCTATATTCATTGAGTTACCCAGCCGTCCATAGCCAGGTTGATGTCCCTTCTGTAGATTGGATAGTTCTGACGTCCTGCCATCCATATGGTCGCCCCACTATATACAATCTTGGTACCTTGGATACCAGGTAATAGTTCAATGGTGCAGCCAGAACTCCTACTCAATTCTTCAGCACACCATTCCTTTCTTTCTTAGTCCCTTGCCTTCTAGTACAGTTGAGCTCTGTGTTTGCTACCCGCACCAACTATACCCTTAGTACAGTCAATATCTCAATGTACAAGTATGAGGGAGGTATGCCGAAGGTGCAACACCTCCGATCACTTCTCGATCATTGTTTAGCACCAGTGCCTGGTTTGGATTCATGCCTCCAAAGCGCTAATTTCCTAGTTTCCGAAGTAAAATTTCGACTTCAGCGGCAAGCTCAGAGGTCAGTAAAAGCAAGTACTAGGTCGGCCCAATTCCTTGCTTACTTTTCCCCTGAGTGCACTATGGCACACTTGCATAACATTGAAGACCACTTCCGCAACTTACTTTATAGTAAGTCTTTCTATTTTCTAGATTCCGAGGTGGCCTTCTGACTTCCTCTTCAGAGTTGTATAAGCTCTGGTGGTATCCTGAAGACTACTCTGATAAAATCAAAGAGCGCCGCATTATCCTACCCATTCCACTTGATGTGGAATGAGAAGCTATCCTTGGAATCATCTTCCAGCAGTTCTTCCTCAGTCACCACAGATCCATTTACTGGGGCTACGTGATTTGTTATGACATGATCCAGGATGGAATCTATCTCTGCGAGGACACCTTTGACCACTTCATTCCTCATGACGCCAGGTCTGTCATCGACATGGTCGCTGAGTCCATTGCTCGAGTTGGTTTCCTCAACTTCAAAACCACTCGTACTCCTGGTGCCGTCAACGCTCGTACTCCTGGTGCCGTCAACGCTTGGATTGACGCTGTCGTCAGCTGTGCTGAGTGCCCAGCACCTCTGAAGCTTGACTATACCAAGCTCTCGTTCTACTCCCCTGTCATGGGTCGTTGGCTTTCTCAATCCTTCTCTTTCTATAATCCTATCTTATGCGACCCATTCTATACCGATTTTCTAGATCATGAAACGTTCATTGATTCTTATTATCCTGAAGATTCTGACGTAGATAATTACTTCAGTTGGGACGAGGTAGCTCTAGCCAATATGGATGACTAGCATAACCCGTAGTATACTTGGTATACTTGAATCAATCATGCCTCCAAGGCAATGTTGAGACTTATTAATTGGTTCCTCAGTCATTGCCACGGTCCACCTTTTCCCTTCATAAGAGAGTATAAGTTTTCCCAAGTTCCTAAGCACTCCTTCTGAAGCGTCTGCGCAAGTCATATCTTGTGTATTATCCTTAGTTCTCTGCTTCAGAGCCTGTTGGTTCTCTCCCTGGATTCGCACTCAGGCCTAGTCAGTCCCGCCGAAGCAAGTTCTCTGTGGTCCTCAACTCCTACCATTTTCAGAGACAACCCAGATGTGCCTTGGAAGCAGCATTGCTAGGCTGTACTAGGCTTCTGACGTTTTTACTAGCAGTTTGGGATCACTCTAGTACTTAGGCCCTATTGCTCTTAATAACCATTAAAATTGAGCATTTTAGTTCAAATATCATGCTCCGAAGCGTGTTTTCAGTAGCAGGTGCTACAGTGTGTCTTATTGACACCTGTTCAAACAACACAACATAATCTGAAGGTTTCAGTGCTGATTTCTCACAATGCAAGTGGGCTACCAATTTAATGGCATACAAAGTGAGGACCAACAAGAAAAATGCTTTACCAACAGTGAGTCTCGTTCATTGACTACTGCAGGCATGAGCATCACATAATTTTGAAGCCTACAAATTTTGAGTCTCTCGAATAGATACAGTATGTACCCAAATTTTTGAATTCAGGCCCACTGGCTGAGCTGGCTGATTTCTCAAGTTGAAAGAAAGTTGACTGTACACACTGCGAGATACAACGGGCGTGAGCATATAGCACGACCAAAGGTAGAGATAAAAAGTAACAGGATCACTTCACCTGTCCATACTCTCTCTCCTCTTCCATGGTCCCACGAATATCCCAATCTATCGATCGCCTTTGCTGTAGTACCTGGTTGTTGACGGTAAAGTTCCCTGGACCGTAATTGACATTGTGATCCCTCCATGATGGAGGTACGTCCTCGGCGGGCTCGAGGGAGTAAGAACGCGAAAGCTGGTAGGACATGTCGTGATGGTGCGCGTTCAAGGGACATTGATAAGCAGACTGGTCTTATATACCAAACCGAGGTAAAATGTCAAGACTCAAGTGACATGCTGTCGAGTCTTGAAACGTGGATGCATGCAGAATAGGATCAATGGAGATTGGAAACTACTCACAAGTCACCGCTTTGATACTCCGACTGGTAAGAAAGATCATCAATATGTTACCAGGAGACCGTATATCCAATAGCTCTCAAGTTACTCGAACCTCGTCAGTGCCAGCGAATGTCCAAGACGCCCAGAATTCCAACAGTCACTGTGCACCCATCGCCACCGGATATGGAAACAGTGTAGGGCGCTGGAATTCGATTGATCTATAGCGGGGACAAGGAACTTTCAACACTAGTACTCACCGAGGTGATTAGTGCACGCCACACCATGCCTTTCCCAGGCCTTCGTCGTCGGAATCAATCGTTGTACATACAATGGGCAATAATCGTACGGGAACTCCGATTTCCCGGGCTTAAGCCTCCGAGTCCCTAAGCATTGAAGAGCGATTCAGGAAATCGCCCGCAAGCTTCAAAACCAGCAAATCAATCTGAGGGCTGACGGAATATGGGCCAGGGACTGTCAGCTAGCATCGCAATGCCAGTACGAGCGCACAGCAAAGAAAGAGGCGAGAGCGAGCCTTCCGGACGTGTTCAAAGCCATAATCCCATTTGCTTGAGCGATGTAGGTAGCGCGAGAGCTGAGTTCAAACTCGAAATGGTGTTCTTCCGTCTTCTCAAGTCCAGTAGCGAAGATCCGCGAGTCAAATGTCTCGAAAGGAGGGCGAAGGGAGAGGTGATGGTGATCTTGGGAGTCGTCCCTCAAACGCTGCCGTGGTCCGACGTTAGTCGGCAGGAGTTGTAATACAAGGGACACACACCATGAATCCCAAAACATCATGGTGCTTCGTCTCACGATTGTGAGACTTTCCTAAACAGCCAATCACCAGGATCGTTTGAATCCAAGGCAAGGAATAAGCTCATGGCTTACTAGCCAAAGTCGTCGTAACTGGAATCGCGCCATCTTCTTCTTTGAACTTCGAGAATCGAGGAATACTAAGGGTTGAAATTTGTGGTGTCAGCGCAACGATCAATCGAGGATGGGAAAACTGCCAGTCGATAACCCATAGACCAATGAGAACTAAGTTTCACATTGCATGAGTCGAAACGCAGGGGCACCTTAGAATCTGCCAGTTCAAGCCTCCCAGACTGCCTTGTCCGTCTACCCATCGCAATATACATAGTAGAACTGATTGAGACCGGAATTGAAGTGACGATGTTGAAGAAGGCGACGATGGCGTTGTCGTCATATTAGACCCAAAGTCAGAGTTGAAACGTTGATGGTTGATAACACGACATAGCTCGATTTTGAAAGGAGAGCATCGATACGAGTGCGCCTTAGGGTGACCATAGTCGACGTCGAGGTGCAAGGTTGAACGTTGAAACTCGAATAGGCCCTTTCCTTATACGGTGACATCACGTGTCTGTGCCTGTGGGTGCTTGTGGGTTCATCATTGAACCGGTTCCAATGTTCGAAGGACAAAGCGATTATTTGTCCGGTTGTAGTACTCAGCTCAAGACCTAGCGCAACAGCATACAGGCCTTTTATCTTCTCACGCACCCGCAGATATTGTTAAAAAAGCACCCAAGATCGATTGGCGTAGCCGCTCCTCGCGTATGAAGTAGCACAAAGAAGGCCTAATGACGGCTCTCATTGCTTCAAACTCGAAGCTTCCTTTGAAGACGAAGACTTGGTGAATTCGGTGAGAGCAGACACTCTTTGAAAGGTCCGTTGGTCATGTATTCTGAAGAAGAAGAAATGGAACGAGACGACCTGTATTTTACCAGAACGCTGTCATGTCGCGGTCTTTTCATGCCAGTGCTAAGAGTGGAAATGGCGCTTTAAAGACGGGCTGCCCTTGCTATAGTTACGAAGAGCTCAGGCCCAAGCAGCTCAGGGTTTGTCTCGTGGGGAGGAGCTACAGGGATTGATATGGAAGGCCGTTCTGCCGTTTTTTACACGCGTGGATACAATTAACTCTGCGTGCGTGTTCTAAGCCCGAGCCGAGCTCGCATGTACGTCCTTCGTTATCGAGAAGGTCAGCAAATTCCACGACGAAAAAAAGTCGACGGTGGAAGTGTATACTCACCATCGCGCCCAAACAGTTCAACGACGACCAGCTGCTCTTTGTCTTTCCTCCCAGTCTTCTCTCTCAATCTTCTCCAGCATTTCAAGAATCCGGTCGCCTTCTTTGAGATCCTCAGCAGCTGCGAAAAAATTTATTAGAGATCGATCGGTCGGACGAGGAAGACGGAACTCACACATTCTCAAGCCATAAGAGTTTTGGAATTCAACCCGGTTGCGCCAGTTTTCTCGAATGATTTGATAGCGAGTTCGAGGTTTGTCGTCTGATGCAGACATCGTGGTTCAAGCTCAAGTTGGAGGTGGTTGGGTTGTAAAATTTATCGTTCGAGTTGGAAATTGAAATACTAAATAGGAGATGCGAGTGGGCTATGATGTGACGATTTTCACGTGGATAGGACAGTCATCACGCTTGTGCTTTGACCACCTCGGAGTCGTTGTCAATATTCGTGCAAGAAACATCTCTTCTGAAGGTGTTTGGAGTGTTGGAGCTTGACTCTGCCCCCCGCGTGCTAACTTGTGGTTTCGAGTCTTTGACTGTATCGTCGGAGCTGAGTTGCGGAATCAGATGCGAAGAAACAAGCGTCCAGCGACTCCCAAACGATGATGTGAATTCAAGAGTGTCGAGATCTAATCATCCGCCGTTTTAGCTCGCAACCTACAACGCCGCATTGGTCGTCAACAACATCGAACAAGGGAGGCACAGCGGCTGAGATCGTTGTTTAAGGCAAGGCACGGGGCACGGGCCTGCGGCGGCCCGACGTCATTTCAAGTTGGAAAACCAAACAATGATAAACACCTCCTCATCGTCAACCACGACGAGCTCCTCAAGGTTCGGAGCCGTCGTCGTCGTTCCCATCATCATCCTCAATGGCATACGCGCAAACTCATCGGCCAGCTCAGTCCGTCTCTTCCAACAACCTGTTACCCCCAGGTACCCCAGATCAAAAAAGGGAACGGAGGATGACCAGTCCCAATCTGGTGAGTAGTGTCGTTGAAAAAAAAGCTTCTTGTTGGTTTCACTGGTAACTAATTTTGATGGTAATCTATCGGGTGCCGCTGCTTCTAGGGTCAAAGCTCTGGACGACCGCCATCTCCTCTCCGCAACGGCTATGTTGTGAACACTTCAACAGGAATCGATCCGGATGCTCTGGACGACGACGAGGACGAAGATGACGATGACAGCGAAGACGAGTCGAGAGGTCGCAACATCAATCGATCTCCGTCGCCTGCATCGTCCGTCTCACAGATGGCTGCGAGTTTCGCTCAGAGAATGGGGAACCTCGTTAGTGGGATGGCACCATCACCGTCTCCTAGCCTGCCATCCGACGCTGAGTTGGAGGCTGAAGCTGAGAGGGAGAGGGATAGGACGAGGAGAGAGGCAGAAAGGATTTTGAGTAGAGAGGCTCATGAACGTCAACACGTTGAAGACCGTGTTCTTGCGATGCTGGAGAGTACCAGGGGCCTTCCACCACCACCTGTCCGTGCCCAGACGATGCCCAACCCTCCCTCTCCTTCGTCCTCTCAGAAGGAAAAGGACGGCCCCAGCTGGTGGACGAATGCGAAAAACAAGTTGACACCGACCAAAGAGCTCACACCTGCCCAGCAAGTCATCCAAGAGGCCAAAACACGGGAGAAGGAGATGAAGAAGACAAAGGGGAAGGAAAGAGAATGGTCTTCGAATGGACAGGGTACCATAAAGGCGAACGATCCCACCTTACTTAATCTAAACATACCGGCCACGCCTCAGCAGCAACCACGCCGCCCTGCGTCTGCATCGCCTGCCTCGCCTACACCATCACGTTCGAATATGGCGCCTAACCTTTCACCGTCACCTCTACGGTCTGGGGAGAATGGTAATTCTTCGCCTTCTCGCGAAGCACCGCCGCTTTATGCACACTTCAACGCTCAAGGGACTTTGGATGCTCACGTTACCCTACTCACGATCGCCAAACGGTTCGAGAAGCTGGAGAAGTGGACAGTGGGGCATGTGCGGGCTTTGGAGGAACGTATGAGCGACGTGGAAAGGTGGCTCGTGGATAAGGAGAAAGAGAAGGACGACGTGATTTCATCTTCCTCCCTACGCGCTCCAGAACCCAACTCGGGCGCAGCATCCGCGGAGATCAGAGAAGTTCGAGAGGAGATCGTCGAGCTGCAAGGTCGTATTGGAGAAATTGGTCGTGAAATGGCGCGTCTAGCTGTTGCCCCAGGAAATCTCTCTTCCAACAGATCGAGACAGTCGGCTGAGGTCACTGTCTCGTCTTCCACCCACTCTCCTTCCGTTAACCACGAGAGGGTCACGTCGTCTGCTGCTGACATCATTGACCCGGATATGTCGTTCAATAACACTCCTCAACCACGGCGCGTTCCATCCGTAACTGCTCGACAGAGCACCAGCCCTCCAATGACCTCGTCCAGGGCTTCGACAGGCACTAAACTGCCTTATCCTACAGGCGACTACGCATCACCCGCCGAGACTTCCATCGCCGGTTTCTTCTCCCCCACCAACTCCCCACCATCATCCGTCACCAAATCCGCCCGTCCGATATCTATGAACATCACCGGCCTACCACCCCCAGCCTTGCAACAGAACCCTCCCATGTCATCTTCCTCGTCTTCCTATTCCATGGCGTCATTCTCCTCCACATCCTCGATTTCACCACAGACGGCATCGAACAACAACGGCATGACTTCTCCTTCTTCGTCCCCAGCAGCTGGGAAACCTTCAAAGGCGCTCCCCGTTCCTCCTCCTCATAAGACGTCGTCCTCGTCGCTAAGACAGAACAGCGCCAGCCCCACACCAAGGAAACGATACACAGTCGCACTCGGCGGTCCACTCGTTCCTCCTGAAGACTGGGAGGAACAACAACAACAGCCACACCAGGAGCAACAACAGAGGCAACGACCTATGACTCCTCGTTCTGGGCGACAGCGGTACACAGCTTCGCCCGCTAACGATTCCGAGAGGGGTGACGATGAGGACGGGGAAGACGAATTCCAGGATGAGACGATCGGAAAGTCGAAGGCTACGAAAGTGTCTTCTGGGTTACGTTCGAACGGGCTACCCACACCTCCGAGGGTGAGAGCTCAATCTGCGTATGGGCTTTCTTCGATTCAAGCTCAGTCGCCTGCTACGATGGCTGCGATGGGAGGGGATTTACCGAGTGTTGCGCCATTGAGACCGAGGGTGAGGTCTAAGAGTACGGATCGGTTGGATGCGGGTGGGGGGAAGAGTTCGTCGTTTGTGGATCCGTTGGTGTTGAGGAAGCAGGAGTCGGCTGCGAAGCTTGCGATGCCGAAGCCGATTGGGAAGGTTCCGGTGGGACAGTTGGTTGCGTTTTTTGATCAGGAGAGGAAGTGAAGCGGGTGTGTGTGAGAGGGAGGGGTGGGGCTGCGATTTACGGTTCTTTATATCTACTATCTCGATTTTCGAAGAGACATTATTTGGTACGACATTTACTTGCTTACTTGCTTACAGATATACCCCCCTTGCACGGTACCGTTATACATCATCATCATCATTCATCTTCATTATTGTAATCTTTCTCTCTTTCTTTCACCGCTGCTTGCGTTCGTCGTTCCGTTTTTACATACTTGCCCATCTGCCTCCCCATTTATACTGTCTTTGTTCTTCAAGCTTCGAGCATGTACCCAATACCTCTGTCATTTTCTTGCTCTTTACGACCTTTGATTACGACTATGCGATGAGATTTGCACCAGCATTTGGTTTGTGTTGTGAACCAGTAATTCGAAGATAAGATTGGTGCGCGTTTGATAAGCGCTCGGAGTAGGAGCTTTTCCTCTTCTCCACTCAGGTCAGGCTTTTCCCTTGGTTCTCGACCTTCCATCAATCCTGAAGATGCTCAGTACGCGTTTACTATTCCAAGTACTCGCAATTAGTACGGCTCGAAGAGCGTTCACTCAGGCTCCGAGTCGTACCCATGCCAAATGACTCCTCCGAATGAATGAGAGATCCCGGGTTGATAGGAGGAATTGGGACTGGATTGGAACCTTCAGTCAAAGGCAATGCGCACCTTTTTCTCTCACTGTTCAAAGCCATTGAATGTGTTATCATGCCAATGGATGCATGGGTAACGGGGCTATGGTGATGTGGCGGTGAGTGCTACTCAGTTTTTGGGCGACGTCCAAGCTGTCATGCCGATTTTCCGATTCCTGAATGTATTGTTTCATAGCATATCGTCCTGACGTACATATATAGACCACCGAGCACACTCCCCATCACTTCGTCGACATGTCCTACCAACCCCCAGAGAATGTGCCTTCAGCTTTATCATGGAGGGACCACAACGTCAATAACGGTCCCGGGAACTTTACCGTCAATAACAACAACATCGTTCAGCAGACAACAGCGAGACGTATCAAATGGCACATCCAAGGTTCTGAAGAGGAGGAGGCGGAGTACGAAGAGGTGAGTAGTAAACTCGTCGTTTGAATTGGTCTTGAAGTTCACTTAAATTCTGCCAGTACGGCGAATACAGACGTAGCGATATTCAGCTTCTCAAAATGATACATCATGAAAAACGCGTATTCGATCGGGAGAAAGGGGGGTTCGCGGAGTGCGAGCGTAGCATCTTCATGGGACAAGTTTTGTCGGGGGACGGGAAAGGCACGATCATCACCGTGGAGGCATATGAGGGCAGGGACGCCCCAGAGGTACGCGCTTCGCTTGTTCCGAGCATGGTTTGGAGCTCCTGAACCGTCAAGACAGAATTGGAAGAAACAGTTTTCTTTCCACGCGACTGGACGAAGTTTGTGGGTCTTGCATCCCTTCATTTCTGACGGCGAGAAGTTGAAGTTGAAGAAAAACTTTAAAGTGTCGGACGCGTGAACAACGCACACCTTCTTGCGCTCAACCGTTCCAAAATTCCGTTGCTGATCTTCCTGGGCGGCAAGTAGCTTTATACATATCTAGTTTCTGCTGATACTGACAGCTGGTTTGGATATTCCAGACCTTGTACCGGTCGCGCACGTATTGAAGAAGGTCGGGTTCGTGGGTGGGTTTTATCTCTATAGCTTGGCTGTGAGTACCCAAAGTCTCGAAAACGAATACTTCACTTACGCAGTCACAGATGCAATGGGAATCCGATGAGCGGATGCAAGAGCTATGGATAGACTCTTCCCGAGGAACGATCTGTTACGGTCCTCAGGGACCCGATCCAGACGACGACATCGAGATTTTTCACCGTTTGTCTCCCGAGGCTGCGACTCCAACCGGAGACTTGAATCTACCTTCGACTGTTGACCTTCTCCAGGAAGATTCTTTTTTACGCTTCTTGGCGGGTCAAAAGTCAAGGATGGTTGATAAAATGCTTGTGGAGCTGAGTTATGTTGTTGGACATGACGACGAAGAGACCTCTGAGTCTGGGATAGAACTTGTCGATGAGCCAACCGTTTTTTCCGCTCTGACCCCGGAAATCCCCATCGCCCTCGCGAGTGCAAATAATGTCTGGAGCAGTTCTATGAACAGCCTCGTAGGGGAGGAGGTGTTAGAGAGTGGACTGACAAGGTGGGATGTTCTTTGAATCATGAGCTACTCTGTCTGACGATACATGAGCAGATTCCTACTCGACGATTCCCATACAAGATGGCTTTCGCTGGACATGGGTCAGACGACGACAGGCGAGGCCTGGCTCTCGCAAGCATCCAGTTTCTTTCATTCCCGTGGAATATCGATGGAGGAAGACCTCAGTATTTATAGTGCGTCATCATCGTGTATTCCCTTTTTCACCTGCTAACAATTCCCAGAGCTTGCCAGCCGAGGAGCAACATTGTCAGGCTGGCTTGATAAATCCCCAGTCAAACACGAACGACGACAATTGCAGCCATTGATCTATCTTTTTGTCCATCTCCCGTCTACCGACCTCCCTGATGGCGAGACATCCTTCCTGCACTTCTGGTCTTTCTATGAAGATGGCCGAAACCCCCTCTCACCATCGAAATGCGATACCCTTGGCCTTCCTATCGAGCTCAAACTCAGGCAAACGTGGTACAACTTGTGGTCATGTTCCACTGGCAACTACAAACACCTACATCAATATCAACTCTACCGAGGCTTCGACCCGACCACCACTGAGTTTACTCGACATCTCAAGTATGGCGTCATGTTCCAATCCGTCCCGGATGACTTGGATCGGTTCACAGAGGTCCAAGAAGGTGCAGCGTGCTCGCAAGTTTCCAAAGTATTCACTCATGCTCTTACCTCTATGCAGAGCCGCAGCAAAACGACTCACATCCTGACTTGTACACCAGGACAACTACAACGACGGGAGGAAGGAGCGCAACGACATCGCAATCTCCTAGAAACAACCGCTCGAGTAACAAGTGCGGAAGTAGCAAGGCGTCAAGTTCATCGAAAAAGGTGGGTCACCATTTGGAGCCTAAGCGGCCAGGGCTGTCGGCTGACATGTGTACTTTTACCAGAAAGCCAGAGGAAAGAGAACGGCGGCAGCTCCCAAGAAGAACGCGTCGAGACCCAAGAGGAAACCTACCAAGACCACCGCCTCTGCTCCCTCTATCGGGTGTTCGGACTCCGCCATCGATCCCCCTCCGTCCGAACTCAGCAGTTCTCGTCATGCGGCCCTGAGCCCAGTCCATTTTCACCCTCTTCCTCATTCATACGAGGCGCTCGAGCCGTCCGCAGGTGTCCCAGAGACAGGTACTGGTACGAGTGCGAAGCAGGGCAAACGCAAGCGAGACTCTGTCTCTCCGTCGGAAACGATTGGGAGGAATGAGACGGGCAAGGAAGACGAGCTCGGGAGAGGTAAACGAAGGCGGGTCGCTGTTGTAAGAACTTAGCACCTCGACTCCAGCAGTTATCTGGTCTCTGAGCTGAAGACGAGGGCGGGGCGAATATGGACCTCTGTTAGACTATCTTATGACTGTTACTTCACCCGGAAGTTCATTCATGTACCGTGGTACGGGCTCCTTCAGTACCAATGACAACTTTCGTTAAGAGCCATTCGGTCCACGAAGCACTGCAGAGCCTTCAAGTCCGTGTAGAATGAGTCCGAGCAGCCGCACCTATCTTCCTCGCGTTGTTTCTTGCAATGGCAGTAAGCGTACTGATACAAACTCCCGAATGGCCGGCGATATAACCATCGATGACTCGAGACTTCCTCTCCATGTTGGTGGAGGAAGCGTGTCGTTCTACCGGGTACCCAAAGTCGTCGGACGAGGTGTATTCAAGATTAAACACGAAGTTCATCTGTAGTATATCGTCTCAGCCGTTCTCCCGGCCTGAAGATGCCTTATAAAATAGGTTGAGAGTATAAGAGAGTAGTGCGAAAGATAACATACCTCAGCCTGGGTGATTTTTGGACGCAACGAGATTCCCTGAAATCCAGTCGAACGAGACAGATGTATGGGTACTCCATCAGGCTCTTGAAGCTGACATTGGTCCGAAACTGATGGAAACAGAGAAAAAGAGAAGGTTCAACAGATATGGAATGAATTTGAGATCAGAGCGTGCGGGTTTCCCAAAGGCAGCACCTCGAACAGACATGGAAGTTCAGGAGAAAGTGATGCACGGCGACCGGCGATTTCCGAGTCTGAAACAAGCGCCCGGGCCGGCACACCTTGGTCCTTGTTCCATAACTTCCATGTTCTCGCGTTAGTCCGTTCGTCCCTTGCCTCAAAAAGGCTCAAAAATGCTGGATTTGGGTTTCAGTCATCCTCCAATATTCTTTCTGCTAGCCAAGTACGAAACCTTACGGGATTCTTGGCCTCGAGCAACCATTTCTTCAATTCAATTGCGACTACTCGTGCAACCTGTTGTTTCCGCCCATCAACTACTACCCTCGACGACGTGAAAATTTCCGTTTCTCTTGCGAAAGGGTTCCTGGTTGTTGAATAACGACCTGTCACCACGACTTGGGCCTATCAATAGCATCCCGTCCGTGGATTGTGCCATTCTCGAACTTTACACTGGTTTCTTCACGCATTCCATACGAATTCCGGCCTCGTTTCGACTATGAACATCTACCTTGCTAAGCTCCTGAGGTGCTTCAAGCTCATGGGATCACTCACCGCCGACAGGTTACCTGAATCTCGAAGGAACCCTCTAATAGTCGTTTTGAGCCTTTTATATGTTTGTGAGGTCTACGTGTGTCTACAGCCAGTGCTACAAGGTGCATCTGAGTATCAAGAGTCCAAGATATCTGTGTATCAATGCTGCGTACCGTATCGCACTCATTTGGGGCAGGTTAGTCCCGTCGACTCTCTTACCACCCCTAAATCCAGTGAAACGAGCAGTTCTATCCGCACTGTCGAAACCTCATCATAACTACCCCTCAAAACTCTTGGCACTGCCGCCCGAACATATATCACAATCACACCGTCTGCTTCGGAACATGCTTGGGGCCGGCAATGCCTCCGGGATATAGCATGCTTGCTCTAGTATAACCATTACACGTCAACACCTCTTAATTACTTCCCGAAAGGCAACTTTCCCGTTTGCTCGTTTCGAGCTTATCCCAGCCTCCCAAGGTTTGACCGTGACATTTCCGAGCAACCTCTCGAATGACGACCCGCTCGGGGATGATCGATACCTCATGCAGTTATTACAGCGGTTGCATGTTCTCTGCTCAGGTCCTTCAAACCATCATTTCAGAACGAATCTCCTTACTCTTCAGTCCGACCCCGAGTCTGATCGCTTTGATTCACTTGATAGAGATATTGCTATTTGTTGCTTCAGAATCAGACCTGCTTTCACGCGACTGGCAAACGACAAAGTGTATCTGTTGCCCACTGACGCCGTCGGACTAGCCGCACAGAATTGCTGTTGAAACAATCCCGCTACTGACCAAGCTACTGTCAGCTCAAAAGCCGCCACGACAACAACGGCCCGATCTTTCAGCCGTTCTGCGACTATGTTTCGGGAGCTTGAGCCGTACGCGTATCGCGTACTGATCATTCTCCTCAAGTTCAGTTCGGGGAGAGTGCTTTTGCGTGTGATTCCGACGAGGAAGGAAAGGCATGGCGACTCTGGGTGTGTGCAGCGGTTGGGCATTGGGCTCTCTAGCGCTCGCGCTGTTTGGGAGGCAAGTCATGGGGCCTCTCATCTCCTCGTGTTTGCTGCGGTGAGTGGTCTCCCGACCCCCAACCTGTCGTTCTGCATCAACACGCTTTAACAGCATGGTGCCGGTCTCACGATTCGGCACAGGTGGTTAGACTATAGAAGGTTGATACTTGTAAGTGGGACTCTTCCCGTCCTCTTACCTCCACCATCACTTCCACGACAGCATGTCTCATCCTTCATGTTCTTGCTCCGGGGTCCACATCGGGAGGGATCAGAGTGTTAATAATGGTCCCGGGCCCCTTACCGTCAACTACGACAACAGGGTGGTCCAGCAGACGGTAGCGCGACGAGTGGAACGGCATATTCAGGGTACTGTGGAAGAAGAGAAGGGATACGCAGAGGTGGGTCTCAAAGCTTGCTGTTCGTGATTGCAGTGCTGCTTGCTCACTTTGGCTACATTTTGCAGTACGGTGAATACAAGCACGGTGATATCCAGATCATTGGAGCAATACATAGTGAACGAATCAACTTGAAGAGATATAATCCAGCAACAGGGCGATATGTTCCAGTCGACTGCCAACGAAGCATTGTGCTCGGGAGAATCATTTCGGGGGAAGGAGTGGGAACGATAGTCACTGTCGAGGCGTACGAAGGTGATGACGCCCCAAAGGTACACATTCTTTCTTTCTAAGTAATATTTCCGCCCTTACCATCAAATCAGGAATGGAAACAGCGGTTTTTGGGCCATACCACCGGACAGAGCTTGTAGGTTTTGCTTTCTTTCTATTGAGGGAAACTTGAAGTTAAACCGTTCAAGTTTTCGACGTACAAACGAAAATCCTCATCTTCTTGCGCTCAACCGGTCCAAGGTTCCATTACTCATTTATTTGGGCGGTAAGTGGCTTTATATACAGCTATTGGCAGTACTGATGATTGTATCGTTCAGGACTGGTACCAATTGCGCACTTCTGGAGGAATTTTGGGTCGCTTGGGGAGATGTATTTCAATAGTTTGGCTGTAAGTACTTACACGACGTATAGAGTTGAGAATTTCAATCACGCAGTCGCAGGCACAATGGGAGTGTAGTTGGCCCAGATTGTGGATGGTTCCTACCCGAGGAGCGATCTGTCAAGGTCCAGATGGGCCGTCTGATGTCCCCCATTTTGAGTATTTTCCAATCATGGACTTGAAACTACCTTCTACCGTCGACCTTCTCCAACCAGATGTTTTTTTACGGTTCTTGGCGAGTCAAAAGTCGATTGCGGTTGATCGAGGATTTGTAGAGGCAATTTGGACGGCTGGGCGTGTCAGATGGGATGATGTGCCTGAACGGGTTAGTCAGCCGACTATCATTTCCGCTTTGACCCAAACCCCCATCGCCCACGCAAACAATGTCTGGAAGGAGTTCGGGGACAGGCTTCTAGGGCGGAAGGAATTGGAAAATGGACTGGCAAGGTGAGATTCTCGTGAACTATGGGATACTCTATCTAACAAATACACGAGTAGATTTCGACTTGATGATGATGGAGATGACAAGTGGTTTTCGTTGGTGATGAACACGGACACATCGTTGCCCCCGTTTTCACGTCGACACTCCGAGGGCCTGGAAAAAAGCTGGCTTTCACAGGCATTGAGTATCTTTCATTCTTGTGGAATATCCTTGGAGGAGGATCTCAGTGTTTACAGTGCGTCGCAGCCTTGTGCTCACTTTTTCACTTGCTAACATCTCCCCAGAGCTTCTCTGGCAATATACGCGGTTCGAAGGCCCCCTTGATACATCCCCGTCCAAAGCCCAACAACAACGCCAGCAGCCAATCTACATCTTTGTTCGTTTACCTCCCGACTGCCTCAACGGCGAAATTCGAACAACCTCCCTCCACTTCTGGTCCTTTCATGAAGATGGTCGAGACTCCCTCTCAACCGAATTATGCGGCTACCTCGGCCTTCCCGTTGAGCTCCACGTCTCGAATCGCGTTCACTCATATTCCCTTCCCAATGAACACTACGAGTTGTTCCATCGATATCAACTCTTGCGAGGCTTCGACCCCACTACTACCAGTTTCGCTCGATATCTCGGATACGATAGCCATCTGTTCCAACCCGTCAGCAACTCGGATCGATTTACAGACGTTCACGAAGGTATTCTCACCTCTCTAAACCGTTCCGTCATGTTCTTATCCCCTTTCCAGATCAAAATCCCCTGCATCCCACTTCCTCCCATGATCTCGCTCAATTTGCCATCGGCTCTGACTCTAACACACGGAACCAGCCATCGATTTTGGACGCGATTTTTGCAAGCAATAGTCGAGTTCAGGATGCAGTCAGAGAAGGCGATTGCAATGGGCACCGGACCATCGAGAATTCGCAACTTTTCCAGCAGCTTCCAAAGACGCTTCCGCACTTCACCGGTTTAGTTGGTCTGCATTCCCCCGAGCGCACCCATCCGCAACAACTGTGCCAATCACAAGTACATCCACAAGGCTGTGATGACGACAACCAAACGCACTTTCCCTACCCCCACCTCTCCCAAACTTTCTCACTTAGAGACACATCTCTCAGCGTACCGGACACGCCAGCGCAGATGGATTCCAATTTGTTGTCCTTGGGCCATACCCCGATGGGATGGCCGGGGATCTCGCAGTACCTCTCCAACAAATGCCCAATTCCCTCGGTCAATACCGCCGCCGTCAACAGACACGATAGGGTTGAGCGGTCGAGTGAATTTGTCAACACGTTCTTTGACTCCTCCCCCGGCCCAATCACGTTGACCCAGCTCAAGGTGCCGCGGGTTGTGCCAATGCCGGATTCCTTCGACGAATCGTTCACATTCAGCTCATGTAGAGCTAGTGACGCTGATCCTCCCGACACAGGTTACACCGACTCATCGGTCGATACTACCAGAATCACCTCTGGACTCAGTTGTCGCACGGCTCAAAGCATTGAATGGTCAGGGCCATCGGAATCTGCCACTGCCAATAACAGCTTCGACGGCTACCCCATGGACGTTGACACTGATACAGACTTTTCGTGTTCGATGTCCGTCGACTAACGGCTATGCTTTGTTCTCAACGGGCTCGGGATCCGTCCAACAACGTCCTCCTCCTAGGTGCAAAAACGACGGAGGGCGGTGATACCGCTCAATCATGGGTTCCCAGATTGCGTTGGACGTTCCAGTTTCTTTCTCTTGTTGGCCGCCATTTTTCGACTATGTATAGCGTACTTATCTATGCCAACGAGGGCTGAGCATATCGACTCACTTCTCGTCTTTACGGTTTATTGCCCCCGTTCACTGTATTCTTTGCCATATCAGATACCTTTGTTCACAAAGCCACTGAAGTCGGTTTGGTTGATCGACGGGGAAGCTACTTACAAAGACCCGGGTCGGACTTGTGGGTCCACATTTGCAAGGTGTCGCAAACCTTCGTGTCTCTTCCGAGTTCGTATACGCAGGGAATTCAACTAACAGCTAGGGATGGGGAGACGAAACTGGCGAGATACTTACCCAACTGAGGGAGAGGTATTCACCCACGAAATATCTCACCATTCTCAATACAATAGCCACTAAGGGCTAGGCTCCGCGCGTAACGAGTGCAGAACCAGATGTCAGTAGCACATCAAGAGCGAGTACTCAGTAGAAACTCCAATCGTAGCACCCGCGCCAAATGAAGACCCATCGACGAAAAGCCCTCAACTTCAACGTGCGACGTTCGACCACAACCATCATCATTCCCCCGACGATAAATTTAGGGAGCCAGCTTCCGGTAGTGGTAATAGTATCGTTTCGGCGAATCATCCGACTACTATTGGAGAGTCGTAGGCCAGCCGGATCGTCAGAAAGAGGCTGGTCAAAGATGTTGGAAGGCAAGTTGGAGGAGAAAAGAATTGGTGGATTCACCCGACTCCGTGGCAAAATGATCAGCTGACGAAAGTACGGCGACGGAAATATCATAGCCATGGCAGGATAATGAAGATGAGATGTAGGTGTCAGGTGATTTTTAAAATTGTGAAGGGGCAGCACTCGCACTGACCAGTCCTTTGAAGAGAAGAGAGTTGAGGAGATTGAATTCTGCCAATCGGTTCTCTCAATGGCATTGTGCATTCGCCCTCTTTTTTGACCCAAATTGAAGTCGGCGGCGGCGGCGTGAGTCATTCGAGGTACGACGAGCATTGCTCTATGAGTCTATACGACTGGAAGGTGAAACGGTCAGAAGACGGCTGGGAATGAGTAGGGACAGCGCGACACGCACGGGTCAAGGAGTTTTTGGGAATGAGCTGGATGACTGCTGTGTTTCTCTCAATGGCGTCAACCTCATCACGAAGGCCATCCCATCCCACCCATCTCGGTTGTCCGTTTCTTCAACGCTAACCCCTTCTCTTCGACTCGGTTGCCTCGTACCGCTTCTCCATTCCGTTCAACTGTTTCGCTCGCGCCGTGAGTTCTTCTTGATGCTTTAGACGTCCTCAAATTAAGTCCAGTGTCGTTGAGCAACGAAGTGTCTGTCGGGAGCAGAGGTTCTTGGGCTTGGATGTAAGCAGAAAAAGCATTCAATGTAATTATACGCACAAGCGAAAGGATGTTTCGAAGTTAGTGGTATCGAATTGATTGCGTGTCTCTAGACAAACAGGCTGAAGGAATCCCTGGAACAAGGCGCCGCCAGATCAGAGATTCGAGTCGATCAAAATTGAAACATATTCATAGGGAAACATACTGACTCAGCTCGTAGCTGCATAACACTATGGTACCTTGCCAGACTGGTGAGTCGAAGGGAGTTGCCATCAGGGTCATGGGCGTTCCCGGTAGAGAAGACGATTCAACAAGCGCCCACGTGAGACAGACCTTTGACTCGAACCGTGACTCGGGCTCTGACTGTCAACATCAAGCGACCTCGGGCTTTTCTCTACATTGATGTCTCTCTTTGCTTGTCATACTGGCGCTTTTAAGTCGTGGTGCCCGGGCTCTAACGACATCCTCGAACTCATGCCAACAGCCCCTCGGATAATACCAGCTTGCTCCTCAGGCCTCATGGGCCATGGCCTCCTTTCAAGTGTTGAGCCGCCTCTCTTTTTGGCAAATATAGCTCTCCAGGGCCACTATTCATCTCAAATACACGTGCTCAACATTCGAGATCTATCAGGCATCGAGGCTGCTCAAAACTCGTCATTCGTAAACGTAGCGATAATACAATCACGAGATGGTGCACCTGGAGCTCAGGAGGAGTCTGCTGTCAAATCTCAGGATTTCACAATGTGTATTCTGGCTCTCTCGTGCCTGTTTAAGGCTGTATACTCTGACGGCACCCTTCCTTTCACCGTCCTCTAGGCCTTCAAGGCCGCGGCGTTCTTTCTAGTCTTGTCTTCAATCACTACCCCGTTGCCTTGCTCACGGCTCTCGTTGGCAAGCAGACCTGATTCTACGAGATTCTTCAGATGCTGGAACTTCGAATCTTGACGCGAGCTGTCAGATGTTACGTCTGTCGTTTTGCTTCAATTGTATGGGCGCTGAACTTGAGCTACCGTCATAAGCAATAAACGACTCCTTGCTATCACGAGTAACGATCAAAGTCGAAGCCCAAGGTTTCACGAGGATGCTCAATCTCAGTCGAAGAAGCCTGGCTATATAAGCTCAATTTTGCTTTGATTTCGATGCCAAATTTGATTCGTGAGGTTGTATGGCGTACTTGGGTTGTGAGTCGGAAGAATCTCGCTGTCGAGTCGTGGCCTCAGGACTGAGGAATGTGGACCCATCCTTTGAATAGGCAATATACGACGTGAAACTAACCGTGACCTAAGGTTTGTAGGATCTCCCGTCTGAGCTGTGATCAGGGCTTGGCACGGCTCTCAATACGGTCATACGTCTGTGTCTCCGAGTATGCCTCTCAGCACGATAGGTCTCGGAGAAGAATATTGGGATTTGGATGTTCAGGGCAAATTAATCTTGACTGAAGATTATAAGCCCCGGGAACAGTTGACTGGAATTCGTGAGTGGCCATTTCCCCCTACCCTACAATAGCAGTCTTTACGACGACAAAGGGACCTATCAACTCCCACTTCACTCTTCAATTCGGCGAAACGAATGGTTCTGTCCGCATTGTTGAAACCTCATTAAAACCATACAACCTACCCCGTAGCACCACCACCTAGACCTATTCTCCGATCACAATATCTGCTATTTCTCTACACAACGAAGTTGGAACGAATCTCCTCGCTCCTCGTTCTGCCCGCGAGTTTGGAGGTTTTGTATCGCCTTATGGACACTTTGCTGGTTGTTGGCTCGGATTCAGACGTGGTCGGCCGCCGGCGAACTCGGACAAATTGCTCTAGTACTCCACCTGCCATTGGACTGACCGTCCAGAATCGCTGCTATAGAAGAGACCCACTACTACCCGGTTCGCTCCGTTAGCTCAGTATCACCGCTTTACACGGCAGCGACGGGCTGATCTTTCAAGTATCCTGCATGTAAGTCCCGGGAACTTGAGCTGTATAAGTACTGCGTACTAGCCACCTTCTCCCAGTCCGGTCCAGAGAAAGCGCTTTTGCGTGGGATTCCGACGAGAGAGGAAAGGCACGGCCACTGTGGGTGTGTACAGCGGCTGGGGGGAGGGACCTCTAGCGCTCGCGTGGCTCGGGAGGCAAGTCATGGGGCCTCTGAGTCTGATCTTCTCATATTCACTGCGCTGAGTGGTTTCCTAACCAACCCTAACGAGCAACCTGCCGTCCTGCATCAACCCACTCTAACAGCATGATGCCGGTCTCACGATTCTCCGGCACAGGTTCGGTTCTGGACTATAAAAGGTTTGATACTTGTAAGCGGGAATCTTCCCATCCTCTTACGTCGACCATCACTTACACGGCATGTCTCACCCTTTGCCAGATTCCTGCTCCAAGGTCCACATCGGGAGAGATCAAAACGTCAATCACGGACACGGGCCCTACACTGTTAACTACGACAACAGGGTGATCCAGCATCGGACACGATCAACATACCGGCACATTCAGGGTCAGACGGAGGAAGAGGAAGCGGAGTATGAAGAGGTGAGTGGTAAACTCACTATCTTTAGGTATGGTGCATGCTCATCCTGATTGAATGTCGCAGTATGGCGAATATAGACACGGTGACATCCAAATTATCGGAACCATACATAGTGAAAAACTCTTGGGGAAATTTGACTGGATGACGATGAAGTATGCTCCATTCGACTGCCAAAAAAGCGTTATGCTCGGGAGAATTGTTTCGGGGGAGGGTGTAGGAACGATGGTCACTGTTGAGGCCTATGAAGGCAGTGACGCCCCAGAGGTACGCATTGCTACTTTCCGAGCATGTTCCACGCTTCTGACCATCACAATAGGAGTGGAAGGAACACTTTGTGTGTCACACGACTGGGCAAAGCTTGTAAGTTCGCATCCTTCCAACTTGTCAGCAAGGTGCATTTGACACGACGTAGTTTTGGGCGCGTGAATAACGCGCATCTTCTTGCGCTCAACCGTTCTAAAGTTCCACTGCTGATTTTCTTGGGTGGTATGTTAACTATATGCATGCACCTTATTGGCGGTACTGATGGCTGTACCATTCTAGGGCTTGTACCGTACTTTCAGTTTGAGAACAATCTGGGGTCGCTTGGTCGCTTGTATCTATATGGTTTGGCTGTAAGTAGTCAAAGTAGTCAAGTTGGCTGTTATAATCATACGAGTTACAGAGGCAATGGAAATGCGAACCAAGGAAGCTGTGGGTGGACCCTGCGCGCGGAGCGATCTGTCGAGGGCCAGTAGGGCCGGAGTTGTTGGTCTTGCGTTCCAACTGGTATTCTGATTCCTTTTGGGATAAGGCTTCTGATCTGCCTACCACGATCGATCTTCTCCAAGAGGATGTCGTTTTGCGTTTTTTTGCGGCTCAGAAGTCGACAGGAGCTGATGACGTATTTTTGAGAACTATCTGTTCGGCTGCCGGTTGGAAAAAAAGGAAGGAAATTTTCGGTCAGCCAACTATCTTTTCTGCTTTGACCCAAACTCCCATCGCCTTCGCAAATAATGTCTGGAGCAGTGATCGTGACAACCTTTTAGAGCGGAAGGTAATGGACAATTATGGATTGACAAGGTGAGATCCTGGTGAGCCATGGAATATTCTGGCTGAAACTTAGTACACGAGTAGATTTCGACTTGATGGAGATGATCAGTGGTTTGCGTTCACGTCGAATATGAATAGGTCCGAGGACATATGCAAGGCCTGGCTTTCACAAGCACTAAGTGTATTCCACTCTTGTGGAATACCGTTGGAGAAGGATCTTGCTGTTTACGGTGCGTCTTCATCTCGTATTTTCCATTTACTTCCATTTCACCTGCTAACATTCCCCAGAGCTTTTCAATCGTGATATAAATTTGTTTGGCTCCCTTGTTGAATCCAAATCCCAACAACGACGCCAACAACCAATATACCTCTTTGTCTATCCTCCTCCCCTCGACCTCTTCGACGGTATAAGAACCGACGGCCGCGGCTGGTGCTATACATCCTTTCTCCACCACTGGTCTTTCCATGCAGACG
The DNA here is from genome assembly GCA_029532415.1 of Marasmius tenuissimus. Lineage (NCBI taxonomy): Eukaryota > Fungi > Basidiomycota > Agaricomycetes > Agaricales > Marasmiaceae > Marasmius > Marasmius tenuissimus. Next base: position 5,733,278 of record JAQOTA010000053.1, read on the forward strand.
GTCGCAGCCCCCTCTCAGCCGAAATATGCAGCGACTTTGGTCTTCCCTTCGAACTCAAAATCTCTAATACTCACGACTTTTCCTCGTATTCCTTGCCCACCGAATACTACAAGTTGATTCATCGTTATCAAGTCTTTCGAGGGGTTGACCCAACTACCACCGATTTTGCTTGTCCTCTCGGATACGGCTTTAAGGTCCAGCCGGTCAGCGACTCGGATCGGTTTGCAGAAGTATATGAAAGTGCGACCAATCTTTCAACCGCTCCGTTCACACTCTTATCTCTGCGCAGAGCAAGATTTCTATAATCCCAAGCACGCAGATGACTCTGCCAGTTCCTCGAACTCAGAAAACTCATCAGACACGCACGGCCATGGACCGGCTTCAATCGTCAAAGGGCAAATCATTGGAGAGATGGAGAGTTGTCATCATTTGGACCAGGTACGCTGGTGGTTTTTTCTTATATCAAGCTCTTCACAAACAAAGTCTCTGGATCTCTCTCCTAAGGATGGTACCGCCAGCAACGACCAGACCATGGAAGAAGAGGGTTTACAACCACTCCCTGCGACAACTTTGCCGTGTATGAGCACACCTAATCTGCATTCTCTTAAGCACGCCTATTCACAGCAACAGTGCCAGTCACAAGTCTATCCACGTAGCTATAATGGCAACGAGGAAAACTTTCCCTATCCCCACCTCTCCGAAACCACACAATCAGTGGATGCGCCCCTCGGCGCAGCGCCAACGGATCACAACTCTTTGCCTAGGGGCCGTACCCCGGATGGATGGCCTGAAACACCGCAGTACATCTCCAACAAATCCGACGAGTTCTCCCAGATCGGGGTGCCGCAGGTTGCGGTCACATCCCGACCATGTGGAACTGGTACTGCTGAACCTCCTAACTTGGGTTACACCAACCCGTTAGTCGATACTACTACAGTCGCCCCTGAATCCAGTGATTATACGGCTCAAAGCATCGGATGGTCGGGGCCCTCGGAGTCCGCCACCACCAATGATGACTTTGAAGGCTACCCTATGGAAGTTGACACTGATACAGTCCTTCCGTGTCCGATGGATATTGAGTAGGACAGCCGCATGTGTCCTCCATCACTATTACTGTACACAACCCGAGTCCAGAGTTCGTATGTACCGTTATTCAACCTGGTGGAACATAGGCCGGATTGCATACGGATTGCAAGTGTAGTAACCCAAGCTAAACTATACACCATCCAGGAATATATCGTAATGGAACTGCAGCCTGTAAGCAACCAACTCGAAACGAGCATAGATACTAGTATTCGATGAACGAGCTGCGCAAATTGGAAAGAATCTACATCATTGGACCCTTCGCCGTGAACACTGCCAACCGGAGAGTGTACTAACAGGACTCGCCCGGCTCATTATTGGGATAGAACGGCTGCCGCTGCTGGGGACCGAGAGAGCCTTCACCGTGGAACGAAAGGTTCGAAGTTCGCTCGCATGAAGCGGAAGTACACCACAATGGGCGATATATGGTGTAGGCAGATTCATTGGGTAGGTAGTATCTGAGATGGAAGCGCAAATTATCCGACACGACGGACGGTGGAACATAATGATGGCCCGATATGCGAGACTGCAATTCTCCTGACTACCAAACGCCTAACGCCCCGGACAGTGGTGACTTCGTATCTGGTGGTGGTGGTATTGACAGAGGTCGGTTTGAGCTGAGTGTATCATGTTTGTAGCGAGATCGGGGTTTTCAACACTGCTGCTGTAGAGGCTGACAGTGATGCAGCGCCGTATGCAGAGTGCTGAGAAGCGTTTGTACCGTCGAGGTGACAGTAGACGGCTCAGACGACCCGTTGGCAGGAATCGTGTCCATACTGCACGGAAATGAGACATCTCTCAACGAGAGACTGGTGGCGAGGGGAGTAGAGATGGGACGCCTGACTCTGAGAGGCGATGTAGTCCAATGGATGAGGCCAAGGAGTCTTGTTGTACAAATGTACGCCCGAGCGTGTGTGGTTTCATTTCTATGGAAGGCAAGATTTTAGCTGGAAGGTAGTGTTCGGTGCCCAAAAACCGCACCTTGTCCACCAAATGAACCATTGGCTTTCTCTCAGTGCGCAGAGAGTCTGTTGAACATGTGATTACCATGTGATACACTTTATTGACGTGTTGTTTACGCGTCTATTATTTATAGACTCTTTCACTATGACACTTGCACTCGTATGAAAGATCCTGTACTTACTCAGACGGACTCTGTAGTTAGTCAGTACTCACACCTTATCTCTATGGTTTATAACAAGGTTCAGCTTTGCACCCAATAGCGTTCAAAGCTGACTGAGCTTTCTCTCTAGATTACTTAGATAGAAAGCTAGTATGACTATGCCTACTTACTCACTCTGCTCTTCGAGCACTTATGCTTACTGATATGCAATATGTACCATATGCTATATTCTCACTTACCTATGTTCTATGACTTGTAGATAGACAAGGACTCTTGTATAAAAGCTGGAGACTTTGCGTCTCAAAGCTTTAGGACAATCTACTCGATTATCACCTCTAGCAAGCATCTACAAGAACACAAGAATTCTCTTATAGTCAATATGTGAGGTTTTAGTTTCATCTCACTGTGCATTTAACTATGCTGGCTCAATAGAGTCCACCAAGACGACGACGACACTGGTTCTCCCATCCTGCGGGGGTGTGAAACCTTCGCAAAGTGACGATTAAGAGGATGGTTATCTCGCCGTGCCGCCCGAATTCTCATTGCAGAAAACTTCTTGGAGGGCATGCAAGGTAGCTCGCGAAGCCACACAGCGCGAGGATGAAGGTATTGATGCCGTACTAGGAGGTGCATTGGAGACAGACAGTCCACCAAAGGCAAAGGAGGTCTCGTCGAACCCGACAAGAGTACAAGGTGAAATCCGAGTTCATTGTCTTCTTCATCTGCTACACGGACGTGAGTTCCTTCGTTAGTGTCGGCCTGTTTTTGCAACCACCCACTCGTGCTATTGGTCTCCTTCTGATAAAATAACGGAAACGGAGAATTGAGCATCGTCTGAGCACAAAAACGGTGATTATGGAAGGCACCTAGTACTATTCAACATTGAAGGACACAGTCCTCGACATGTTGGCGTTCTTGAATCTCTCTATTCCGTTCTCCCTCTTTCCTTGTCCAATCCCTCGGGCTTTGGCTTCCAACCATGTCGAATGGCGGGCCAGAAAACGGCGGTGGCGCTATCCCATTGAGCAGATTCCCCGTTCTCTCTGAGAGAGATCCGTATCCATCTACAAGACCGACAATGCAGGTAACGGCGATTGATCAATAGCGGCCTAAGCCGGCCTTTGATCTCCTCGTTGTTATTAGGCACAGCGTCTGGGTGGATTTCTGGGTGGATTTCCGCTGGAGTCTTAGCAGGAAAGCCGTCGCAGAGAGGATACGGCGGTCATTCGACTTTTGAGATTCTGGTACACCAATACAGTATCATCCTAGATAATCAGTCACCACGAAACCAATAACTTCAAGAGAAAAATCTTTCAACTACTCACTGAATTGGGACTACGCTTATGATTGTCTGTTCCCTTTCGTGGTCTGGAGTACCCAGGGTTTCGAGGTTATCTGAAAAGACAAGAAATCATTCTGCGCGTATGCCATTTGCTTCTTGACTGAATTGAACGCAACTCGGACTGCCGGCGCTCGTCGGAGAGGATACGGCGGTCATTCGACTTTTGAGGTTCTGGTACACCAATACAGTATCATCTCAGATAAGCAATCACCACGAAACTAACAACTTCAAGTGAAAATTCTTTCAACTACTCACTGAATTGGGACTAGGTTTATGATTTTCCTTCCCTTTCGTGGTCTGGAGTACCCAGGGTTTTGAGATTATCTGAAAAGACAAGAAATCATTCTGCGCGTATGCCATTTGCTTCTTGACTGAATTGAACGCGACTCGGACTGCCGGCGCTCGTCGTTATTATTATAATATTATTATTAACCGTTATTGACGATGAGGAGGTGTTTATTGGTGTTTGGTCACAACCTCGAAATTACGTCGGGCTGCCAACCCCGTCCTTTACCCTAAACGACGATCTCAGAAACTCGAGAGCTCTCTTTCTCCCACTGATCAATGCAGCTCTGCAGGTCTCTCCATACGGGAAATACACGGTCTCAACGTCGAAGCTCAGAAATCACATCGTTCCTGAGGCTACTCGAATGTATCCCGCTTGACGACTCAACCAAGACGCTACGAGTGCAACAGTCAACTATATTGTAGCCCATAACTCGGGGAACTGTAGTTGGCTACCAGCTTCATAAGCTTCACAATGTGTATTCGGGCTCTCTCGTGCTTTTCCAAGGGTATTACCACGGCATTTTGCCGTTCGACGTCCTCCAGGCTCTGGCTCTAAAGGCGCTCCAACTGCCAGTCTCATCCCCGAGCGGCGACCGCCACACTTGGTATAAGTATCTATCGATGACACTTGTGAGGTCGGCGTTGAAATACGGACCTAGTCCTGCGGGATAACATAGAGAAGTTGGGGCTTCAAATATTGACTTACAGTGCAGGTTTCGGGATATTACGTCCGCGTTTTACTTCGAGATCATGGCCGCCAATCGTTAAACTCGATATCACCAAGCGGCGACTGAGATACGAGTTGAGACTAAAGCCGAAGAAGCCTATGATTTGGGGAGACCCGACAATGTGAGCCCATCTTGGTTTAATCTCGCGTTAGTTTTGTTCCGACGTGATCTGAGGGCAGACATCCTTCTTTAGACGGCTTACTTGGGTTATGGGACGAAAATGAGATGATTCATGAAAAGGCCTCGTTCTCGAGTCGTGGCCGCAACTACGTCGTTCTGTCCTTTGGATGGGCGATGCGCAGTGTGTAACTCATCGTGACCTAGGATCTTTGCCTGTGCTATGATCAGAGCTTTGCACGGCAATACCAAAGTGGCCATGCCTCCGGAGTCTGGCTGACCGTTCGAATCCCCCAAACCGCTTTGTCGGCCTCATCGGATCGATTCACAAGTTGCCGCGGCTGTCCAGGTTCCCTACAAAGTCCAGGTGCCGTTTATTTTTTGTTTAAGCTCCAGATGTACTGATAATCTCCCCCAAGTGAAGCCCACGAGGACTCGGAGTGTGTGAACGGTATAACCCCCTTACAACAGCTATTATTCGGATGCCAAAGGACCGGAAAGGCGTGTTGTTGGTTTTAGTACTCATCACTGCACCCTGGATGAGTGCTTCCTCCTCGTTCCTTCCTTATTGTAGATCATTGAGCGCCGGTTCCTGACAACATGTGGCCTGGTTTGGAGTTTTTGATATCCGTAAGCCTGGGTGGTAGATGCACTATTCTGGGAGCACGCACTGACATTGTTTAACGAGATCGAGAGACAAACTGAGAGTTAACTGGTCTTTGCGAGGGTTGCTCGTATTCATGATCACTGCGGCGAGTATAGGTCTACTAACCATGAGATCTCAAACGCTCGCTAGCACTGGTCGTTCCGCAGTTAAGGTTGGAGAGGCACAGCACGAGTTGGATTTAATTTCCGACATCGATGAAGGGCACTCGTGTTCACTCCGCCGTAGGCTGAGTAGTTTTCATTTCCAACGTCGAACCTGTCATCCCGGTTTTTTGGGTCTTGACGCAGGACCCACTCATGCTCACCAACATGCCGCTTACACGTTTCGATGGTATGGTGTGAGGATGTATAAGGGCTGCCGCCTTTGAAACTTCTTCCATCCTTTCAACTCTCATCACCACTCGACACGACAACATGTCTTATTCTTCCTCCTCCCGCTCTGAGGTCTACATTGGGAGGGATAGCAATGCCAACTACGGTCCCGGGGCCTACACTGTCAACTACGACAACAGGATAGTCCAGCAGAGGCGACCGATAGATTGGGACATCCGCGGGACAGAGGAAGAGGAGAGGCAGTATGGACAGGTGAGTGTCAAAGTTTTCTCTTTGGTTGTGCTGCACGCTCAATCCAGCTGAATTTCGCAGTACGGTGAGTACAAGCACGGCGACATCGAAATCATTGGAACAATAGATAGGAAAAGAATTCATCGGACGTATTATGATCGGACAATAAAGCGGTTCGTTCCATTTAATTGTCAACAAAGCATTGTGCTCGCGAGAATTGTTTCGGGAGAGAGGGTGGGAACAATAGTCACTGTCGAGGCTTACGAAGGCAGTGACGCTCCAAAGGTAGTATGCATTGCTTCTTTCTAAGCGTTTTTCAAACTTCCGACCTTCAAGACAGGAGTGGAAACGACACTTTTTGTGCCATGCCGGGCAAAGCATGTAGGACTAGGTTTCACAGTTTGTCCTATCGAGGAAAATTGACGTTGCCACGTCGTAGTGTAGGACGCGTGAATAACGTGCATCTTTTTGCGCTTAACCGGTCCAAAGTTCCTCTACTGATTTTCTTGGGTGGCAAGTAACTTTTTATGCACCCAAACATTGGTACTGATAGCTGTTTCATTCTAGGGTTCGTACCATACAAGCAGTATCGAAAAAGTTTGGGCTCGCTTGGAAGTTTGTATCTAAATGGCTTGGCTGTAAGTGGTCAAAGTAGAAAAGTTGACTATTTTAATCACGCAAGTTACAGAGGCAATGGAAATGCAAGCAAGAAGAGCTGTGGATGGACCCTGCACGTGGAGTGATCTGTCAGTATCGAGGTGCAAAAGACCCAACAACAGCAATCCAAAAATTGTTGGCAGCACAAATCAGGCGAATCTTCGGGAGTCTCCCAGTGAATTGGTGGTCCAATTTCTATTGGGACAATACCTCTGATCTACCTGCCACGATCGACCTTCTCCAAGAGGACGTCATTTTGCGTTTCTTCGCGGGTCAAAAGTCGACAAGAGCTGATGACGTATTTTTGAGAACGATTGATTCGGCTTCGCGTCTGACGACGGAATGTAAAGGATTTGTATCAACCAGTCGGCCGGGTATTTTTTCCACTTTGACCCGAATCTCCATCCCCATCCCCATCGTAAATATTGTCTGGAGTGTAGATGGTGAGAGGGCTGGAGCAAATATCCTTGTAGAGTGCAAAGTGTTGGAGAATGAACTGACAAGGTGAGATTCTCGCGAACCAAGGAAGGCTTTGTCTGAAAATCCACGGGTAGATTTCGACTTGATGAAGATGGGCGGTGGTTTTCGTTCGGCTTGAAGACAAATGAGGACGTGAAGGACTTGACCAAGGCCTGGCTTTCACAGGCACTAAGTATATTCCACGAGAGTGGAATATCGTTGAAGGAGGATCTCAGTGTTTACAGTTCGTTGTCATCTCATGTTTTCTTTTCCACAACCTAACATTCCTCAGAGCTCACCTACCCTAAGGCGGCTACACGTGGCTCTCTTGGTGAATCCAAATGGCAACAACGATGCCAGCAACCAATCTACCTGTTTGTCCGTCCGCCTCTTCTCGACCTCCCCAACAGTGAAACATCCTCCTCCCTGCACTTCTGGTCTTTCCATGAAGACGGTCACAGCCCCCTCTCAGCTGATACATGCACCGACTTCGGTCTTCCCTTTGAACTCCAATTCTTCGATCATGGCTTTCGCTCGCATTCCTAGTCCACTGAGAACTACCAGTTGATACATCGATATCAACTCCTTCGAGCGGTTGACCCGACCACCACCAATTTTGCTCGCCCTCTCGGATATGATTTCACCTTCCAGCCTGTCAGCGACAAGAACCGATTTGCAGAAGCTTATGAAGGTGTGACTAATCTGTTTACCTATCTGTTCACGCTCTAACCTCTGAGCAGAGCAAGGTTCCTGCCATCCCAATGCCCCTGATGGCCCTTTCAGATCTTCGGGCTCAGGAAGCTCATTGGACGCGCACGGCCATGAACCGGTTTCGATTGTGAAAGGGCGAATTGTTGGAGGGAAAGAGGCTTGCCATCATTTGGATCAGGTACGCTGGTGGTTTTTCCTCTTATTTTGAAGCTCTTGCACAAACAAAGTTCTAGAATCTCCGTCACATCAACGATACCTCCACCATTGACCAGACCATGGAAGAACAGGGCTTGCAATACTTACGGCCACCCCCTACAACAAGTCTACTGTGTGCAGGCGCATTGAATCTGCATTCCCTCGAGTACACTCATTTGCGCCAAATGCACCAATCACAGGTTCATCTACACGGCTATGACGACAACCAAAGACGCTTTCCCTATCCCTACCTCTCCCAAAATTCCTCGTCGGGATACCCATCGCTGAGCACACTAAACACGCCAGCGCCAATGAACTTCAACTCGCCGTCTATGGGCCGTACTCTAGCTGGGTGGCCCGGAATCCCACAGTACATCCCAACCAACCCTCCATTTGATACCGCCAGACACGGCGAGGATATTGCCCAAAGGCTTGCATGGCCGCCAGGGACGTCCTACGTCGCATCACCCGCCGTTGCCAATACGTTCTACAATCATTTTCCGGGCACAGTCACGCCCACCCAACTGGGACGGCCGCAGTTTGGCATGACGATAGGAGACCCTCTCGTTGCTTCGAGCTCGTGCATATCTGGTTCTCCCAACCTCGACAACAGGTCTAGTGCGATTATGCCTAACCCAGTTTACACCAACCCAATGGGCGTCTGCTCGCCCACCAATGCGGCTCAGAGCGTCGGACAGTCAGGACTGGCTCGGGTTGATCTGGCGGGATCCAATATCGTCGACGATGCCAACATAGGCCCTCCCGGAGACTCTCGAGGTGTGAGCCGCCATGAGGAGAGAACAAAACCTCCATGCAGTCTTTTGACATCGGCAAACAGGACGGGTGGGATAGTCGATGGGGCCGTTAGATGGACCAATCCGGCCTGTGTACATCCCAATTTCTTTCCTTCGTTCGTCACGTTTCTTCAAACCTGTATGTATATCAATGCTCTGTAAGTCCTCGGACTATGTGGTTACTTTTAGTAGCTTCGCGTTCGGTCTTTCTCATTAGCTGAACCTTTAGGTTCTAGCCCTCAGAGAGAAAACGGTTTTTGTGCATCAAAACAATATGTACAAACAATGCAACCGGTCCGCTGCACTCCGCGGCAGCTCGTGATAAGATTGCTAAACCTTGATTAGATCCCTGAGCTCTCCCGGGCCCTCAACGTCAACTCTGAGTAACACTCTCATGTCTACATATCTATCCGATGCCTTAGGTTCATCAGCTCGCAAATTTCGAACATCTCCCTTGAGTTTTTCAAGGAACGTACATACTTACTATTGTATGAGAATGCCGGGACAGACTTCACCCTCTACAGCAATCACAGCCTAGCAAAATGCAGCGCGGCAGCAGCCAAACCGAAATAATTGGCACAATTTATACTCGTTGAGCTGGTGATCGATCTCCCAGGCCTCTATTGCCTCAAAGAACTGCATCGAAAAGCTGGAGACAGGTCAGCACACAATTTCCATTCGTCCGGACTCCGGATCACTACAGCATCCGAAATCATAAATGAAGAATCCCCCTGCTGGCAAATCTCTTGCAATCCAACAGCGTCGCCGTTACAGCCTCCGGGCATTGGCACACGTCGGATCTCGACAGGACTTCCAAGAAGCAAAATGGCTCAGGTTTGCCGTTTCTTGAGTTTAGCGTCCCTTCGCAGTAGTAACTGTGGCATGGAAATTAGGAGGGAAATTGCTCTCACTTCTTGCTCACTTCATACCTTTTCTGTGTTCCTTCAGTGCTTGCATGTACATACCATTTTAGCCGCCTTGTAGCTGCCGGTACTCGTCGCATTTCTGAGATTTTAGTTAGGTAAAGTTGCAGTCATACACATCAAAAGATCCCAACTTTTCCTGCTCTACGTAAGTAGTTTGTACAGGCAAAGAGTTCGTGAAGGTTCAGCTCGCGCCTCGCAGAGGCCTAATCCTTTGTCATTAGTTGTTACTACTAAACCCTCGACGATATTGTTATGGTTTGTATTCGTTACTTCTATCATATATGCCCTTATTTGCACGGAGGCTCATATCTGAAAAATCTTTCGGTCCATCGCGAAACCAAGTTGCACCGAAGAATGGTGAGTCACGATGTCTCTGTAGCACAGCAGTCTTGTGGGCTTTTGTAGGTCCACGATCGCGATAACTGATGCCGTGGCACTCATGAATCTTCTCACCTTCTCGCTGCCTACGTTTACCCGTGTCCTCTTCTCTCTCTCATTTCTGTCCCTTGATGTTCGATAATACCGAGGGGAGAAGCATTGGAGAAAATACCATGTTCACCAGGGTAATGAAGTTAACGCGTCTCGTAGATCCTGGCGGGTTGATGTCAGTATGAAATACTCAACTCACCGAGGCATCTAACTCTCGTTATGCTTGTTGACTTTCAGATATCAGCGAGGGCTTACTCTCGTATGGACGCTCTGAGTGAAAAGTACGATGGCGGAACGATGGCTATTTTGCTCGGGCTAGCCTCTGGCCACAACCAATGTAGAGAGGTCCGTGTGAAGAGCTCGATCTGGGGGGGTAATAGCCTCAGGGAGTTCTTTGAGTCTTCTCAGACTTGCGAGTTGACACCATGTAACGTTTTGATGTGCTGAAAACTTGATATTGCTATGATCTTGAGTGGGTACAATTACAAAGGGGATCGTGATTCGGACCCAGCGGATTGAGCTTGAGATCTCAAGAGTTCAAAGAGGAAAAGATTGAGTGTTTGAATAGGTGCGGAACATGGATAAGGGCTGGTAAAGGAGGGGGCTCCGGTTATTAGCCAATTGATATCATCGTGATATATGGCGAGAGTACCACCATGCGGGCAGGATTCGATTCGGGTGTTTGGCAACGATTCTACTTGATTCAAGATAGGAATCAGCGTGAGTTAAAACAGATTTTGGACCAAATACTCACCTAGGTATCCTCCCCAAACCGAACCCTGATTTCCTCGCAACGGTTATGTCCTGATCGATTTGAGGTGAGACAGTGCTTGGTGAGTACGGTGTTGATAGTCTATACAGCCAGCATCAAAAAATAATACCGAAACCCAGGAATAATTGAGAGTAGGTAGCAGGATCTCCCAGTCCTGCTGTCGATTCGTGAGGTTACGCTGAAGGATGGGCGATTCTGAGGCCCCTAAGCCTCGCTCAGATCTGACGCTGACTCCCACGGCCGTCTTTCCAAAAGATGACCACCTTCTAGCCTGACTTTGTTAGTTCGTCACATTAACCATCGAAGGTGACACCAACGATATTTTTCAAGGCATTAAAAATGGCTGCAACATCGCAGAATTACGAAGAGATAAGTTCAAGTCTAATACCGCCTTCATCTACATTGACAATGTTCGTTATGCAGTACCGCACCATCATACAGTGCGATATCTACACCGTCTTTTAGCTCACGAGCGGCTCTTCTACGTTTGAGTCGAAGTCAACGATGCCAACAGCAGCGAAATTCCCGAGTCAACCATGTTTAAGTTGGCTATGAGAAGTTGAGAACCAATGGTGATTTCCAGGTACGTGGGTTCGCCCGGAATGTCAATTTTCCTTTCTATAACTGAGCTCAATTGACATAGACAGGTTCTTCCAACAACTCGATTCAGCATGTATGGGGTGTTCCCGTCTACAAAAAAAGTGAAAATTTGATGACATTGGAATGAGGCGCACCGGCCGACACACCCCGTCGCCTCGTCGACCCCAGATAATAGCTCTAGATGGTGCAAATGAAGACAACGATCCGTCTCAGAACGAGATAGATAGGAGTCAACGTAGAATATGGATGTGTTGAAGAATTGGGGGTTGGGGTGTACGCGCTCGTCAGGGCTGTTCCACAAAGTGCGTGTCGTTCCCTTTTTTTGTTTTCCAGTCACTGACTTGACCCCGTTCTCAGAACCTCCCACAGATCTTGATAAGGTCACAGCTAAGGAGTTCATGGAACTGGAAGAAACTCGAAGGTCGAGCTGCAAGGCTGTATCGGAGAGATGGCGCGTCTGGCTTTTGCTCCCGACTCAAAACCTCTCTTCCGACGAATTGAGGCAGTTGATTGAGATCTCTGTCTCCTCTGTCAACTACGAGGGGGTGAGATTGTCACCAGCGAGGACCATCGAGCGAGCACCGAGTATCAGAGAAGTTTGAGATCCTAGATGGAACGTTGGAGTTTGAGGGAAGATTCTAGGGAAACGCTCCAGCCTCCAGATAATGAAGTGTTTGTTTGGATATTAGAGCTGAGCTGAATGCAAGTTTGTTCTTGAGTGCTGTAATCCTATGACGGTCCTTTGTGTTTGGCTCCATCAGTCCGCAACTTATTTTACCGTTTGGTTCGATGAACGTGTCGAGGCCATTCAACTATGCCAGATGGATATTTTTGAGATAGGAGCTTGAAGAGGAACGACTGCAGCCGGGCGCTAAGCTGTAAGATTCGAGCAGATCAATGAGGGGAAAGTCGTTAAAGCCGCTGAACGCGAATGGAGACATGGAAGGTCGCCTTTGATGGCAGTGCGAGCGAAAGCACGAGCCCCGCTCGGACCACTCACGGCAATTATCCGAGGTCATTCCGCAACTAACACCACCAGCGTCACACCAGAAAAGATGTCCATAGTTTATGACCGCTCATGAACGTCAAAATCGCTCGTGAGCCGTCACGAGCACTGTGAGGCTCGCGGCTGTTCATGAGTGTATATGGGACACCTTCTTTTTTCGTGTGCACTCATGAACACTGTGATCCTCACAATGTTCATGAACAAACCGGCGTTCCTGAGCTTCCATGAGGTTAGATTTTCTCATGTCTGTACATGAACAGGGCGTGAAAAAGGGACAAAAAAAAACAGTGCTAATTCATTACCACAGTATACTTAGTATGCAGGCCACCATTAGTGGCTACTACATGATTTATAGCTACGATATACATAGATACATACGGCACTCAACATTTGACCCTCGTGCCCATCACCTTGCTCAGGATTTACCGCATTCCTGCCTCAGTTGGCCTTATACCGGCGTCATCAGCGTCGTTGTCCTGCTAGAGAGGCGAGCGCCGCTATTGTCAGTAACATTGCCGAAAACAATCAGACGGCCAAAACATACCTCTGACACGGCTGTCTCCTTCTGCGGACCACAACGAACACAGTCGATCATAGGGAGGAGAATGGGAGGGAACAGGGGAGGGGTCGGGATGGGGAGTGTGTCGAGGGAGCAGCTGAGTATTTATACGTCTTGAGATGGCGCACGGATCACCGCTCTCTTGCCCATAATGGGTAATCGCCGCCAGTTCAACATGACGTCGTTTGTGCACGGACCTTGAGCTTGGTCACGTTCTACCGACGTGCACGTCCTGGGAGAGTAGAAGGATAGGTCCGTGTGCCTTCTCCCCTCAATATTGCCAGCCCCGGCTTGAGCCGTCTGAGATCCAAAACCGCTTATCCTCGCCTCTATTCCAATTTATCTCGTTATGTTGTGAGTTCATGTTCGTGATAGAAGAGTTGGCACAACTTAATCATGATTAAGTCCCCAGCTAATGGTCAACAACATGTTGACCAATGTCCGGTATGTTCATGAAATCATCCTCAATCCAATTATGAGAGGAAAGAGTGTCAAGCTGGCTATTGATAAATTGTTGATAATGGTAGGGCGACGAAAAAAATTCGTGATGTGAAAATGGCAGTGTAGTAGCCGGGAGCCCACGCAGCCATGATATGGGATATCCATTCTGTCTAGCGCCCGGGGTATATTAAGCGCTGAATGCTAGACTCGGTCCTCGGAGTCATTTTCAAAGGGTATCTACTGAAGTTTAGTACTTATCGTGGGTTATGAACGACCTTCACGAAGCAACCACAAAGCTCACAGTTCCTGAGGAGTCATGATGTGGCTGTGAGACTCGGAGGCGCTCATGAGCGCTCATGTACCAGGCTGAGCCTCAGAGCTACTCATGAGCGTTCATGAACAGCCCGGATGTTTATGAACACTCATATCCATTCCACTTGCTCATATATCTTCATAAGCACTGTAAACACTCACAAGCGATCATAAACTATGGACATTTTTTCTGGTGCATCCGTCAGCGTCATTTGCAGCTTTACTTTTCAGCTCAGACCTCCAGATCGCTCTCCTACGACGCAAAAGTAGCATGGAAAATTCATTTCGATTTATCTATGCTCAAGTTCAGAACGCCAGCTTCCTTCTTTCCCTCTCTCTCGGTTACCCAAGACATCAAACGTTACGAATATCGACTGCCGGCTGAACACACTCATTTTTACCAATGATTGTCCTCAGACAGTCCAAACCTTTTCGCCTTGGAGACGACAATTAGCACAACCTCCGTGCCCCTTCGAGTCAATGTTGGTTCAAAGCTGGTATGATTTTATGCCGTCTGGATGTTGCCGAGCTCGACAGGTGTGTTTCCTATTAGTACTTGCATTCACCTTTGCTCTAACACTCGTTTCTCATAGGCAGTCGCATTCGACGCCGTACAGATTACCGAAACCATACAAAAAGCCTTCTGCTATCAACCATTGCATGAAACACTCCGACTCTCAAAGGATAACCACTGTCATCAACCTTCGACTTGACTTGACTTGCTAATGCCGTTGTTGTTGTATGAAGACCGCGTTCAGCAATCACTGAACCTGCCCGATGACCTCCCTGCCGTCATCTCAGGCTTTGGCCATTTGTCAAACACTGGGTTTCCCGCACTCTGACGCTGCCCGACTCGAGCAGGATCCATCCCTGTACCCTTCATTTCACCATTCATCGGTTTTTGACCCTCCAAAAACATCTCTGCCACCCCTTCCCCATGACCTTCAACGTTGCTCTCCCCCTCCTCGCCATTTTCATCGACGACGATCTCGTTATATCCCTTCGCCGACATCGCTGTCTGCTACGCCTCTCACCAAACCCGAGCTAACCTCATTATTCATGGTCTTCAACCATGGCCGGGTATTCCTCCACTACCATCCTTTCCACCTGCTCTACCACCGCCAGCACCGAACAAGGGCAATCCATCCTGATTGCCAGCAGCAGGCGAGCTTCTCTCATCACTCCCTACAAGCACTCATCATCGCCGCTCAGCTAAAACGGTGTCGACCGGTTTCGGAGAAAATGCTATGCGGACACCCTCGGAGCATAAGGTACACTTCGCACCTCGACACGACTGGGAGGAAAAGACAGCAAGCTCCAGGATGATGCACGGAAAGCAATTTGAGGCTAATTAGGTGCGTTCCCCAGCTTGATACCTTGTTCAACGCATTCAACTGATGGTTTTCTCGTTCTCTCTTCCAATTCTGTCGTTAGACTCAATAATAAAATCCACGAAGATACCATGGCCGTTGGCCACTTTCCCCAAGCACGTTGTAACACCGCACCAAAACTTGGCCAAGCTCAATCGTGAGTGGAAGAAGATCCCAGAAAGAGAGGGTAAATGCGCTAATCGGTGGGTCACTACTCGCCTTTACGTCTCTTCAAAGCCGTCCGTGCCCTTTTCCCTAACGGTGGTGGTGTTCAGGGTACGACGGTAGTCCTGCGCTCTCTCGGACATGACATGTTCTTCGTTCAGTCACAAGCCCAAATCGATCTGGTCGGGCAGTAGCCTGGCTAACTTGCCAGGCGGACTCTACGAGGGGATTGTGTCGCGTCCTTGGCCGACAATGTCACTTACTGAAACTGTTCAGGATATTGTTCTTTGTAGTCATGGAAACTTCAGGATGACTATGACAGCCTTGGCTCGCGCATTCAAGGGAAGGGTACACACAGAGAAGCCTGAATTTCGGTGTGTACACTCAACGTTGTCTCTTCACCTTCTACCTCCTCTCGTTCTGGCTGTAACTCTTTTTCTTACTTCAAATCGGGGTGTTCCCGTATGAGTTCCCGTGCTGTTTGATTTGCTCATTTCGAGATTTCATCATCATTTTCTCTCCGTCTTCAATCCTCTTTCTCGACTCTTACTCATCAGTTACCACAATAGCCCACAGTC
This sequence comes from Marasmius tenuissimus, assembly GCA_029532415.1. Taxonomy (NCBI): domain Eukaryota; kingdom Fungi; phylum Basidiomycota; class Agaricomycetes; order Agaricales; family Marasmiaceae; genus Marasmius; species Marasmius tenuissimus. The sequence goes on from JAQOTA010000053.1 coordinate 5,749,163, forward strand.
ACCCACATCAAGTTCTACGTCATCAAAAGCTTTTGGAGGCATCACGGCCTAAATGACACGGCGCCCAAGCATGAAAACAGAAAGGGAAAGGGAAAGCAAAGTCAGGGTATGGGATGCAGTACTTTATACCAACGACCTGTTTGGATGACGAAAACAAACGTCCGAAACGCTGTATGTATGGTCTGGTACGGTACAGTTGCTCGGGTCTCTCAGAGTCTGATTGGGAGACAACGAATATGCTGGGAATTGATCCCAAAGATGTACGAGGGTGTTGTATCCATACGTCCTCAGCTTTGTTGCAATCGAAGATTGTATTGGGGTGTCGATTACCGGTTTGGATGAGAGACCTACAAGCACCTACAACTCGCTTCCACGTGACTATGCCGAATTAGGAAAGACCCCTTTCGTCACAAATTGTCACTCATTCGACGCTCTTGTACCTCGACATCGACGACAGTCACCATGATTTGGCATCCGGAATGAGCTTTGAGGCTGATCCTGCGTCCAAAATCAAGCTGTGCTGTGCTCTCTACTTTGAACTCTGACTCTAAATTTGGTACAAGATATCGCTGTGTTGACTTCCTGGGGGTGAGTTTGATTTTCCTCTCTCTATTTATTTTCTTGAATCTCAATCTCTGCCTTAGGAAGGCACATCGCAATTTCGTACCATCTCTTGAATCGATACAAAGGATATGAAGCTATGGCCAAAGATCTTGAGGTGCGCCATGACTCTGTTGCGTTACACTCGCGATGTTGAGTTCAGTTCTCGCTCTCGGACCTATGGTCTCACCCAGGATACGCGCTCGTAATCAGCACTTGGTTCGGAGCTACAATTGCAAGTAATTCGGGCATGTTTCGAGGTGCAACCTGTCAGGATTTAGAAGTCGGAGGATTAACCCAACGACTTGTTTGGCGGCGGTTGAAAATGCGTCAAGCTTCTCCTATGGCTGTTTGTTCTCAATCCGGAACGATGTACCTCGCTTCTCAGAGCTTCATTTGTTGAGAGACTGCAGATATGGCCATTGTCAGTCACGGACTTACGGTCGTATTTGTTCTTCGTATCGTATGATGACTATGTGTCCCTCGCTTGAACCATACTGATTGTTTGAAGTTATACTGCATAGACCTTTCTAACTTACAACCTCGCGCGACCCCAAGTACCGATCATGCAAACCCCCTCTTTTCCGCGGTCAGAACACTTGGACTGGAATTACGACACCAGCGGCAGTAAGTCCCACCCCAAATCACTCTGTCAACCCAGATCGATTCACAATCGCCGCCAGCGCTTCCTTATGAATTGCCTTCGAAGATTGGGCAGGTTCAGTTCGGGGAATTGGAGTTCCCGTGTGATCGGTCACATAACCCCCCATAATAGTGATAAATTTGTTGAGGGAAAGGTACAGTATTGATCACCCTTGTTCTCGTGATAGATCATGAAGCACCAGCGCCCTACAGCGTTTTTCATGTCCGATACCCTGAGTGTAGATTTGGCGACAGCTGTTATCATTTGGGGATTTCAAACATTGACCATAACGACCTCAAGAGGGTTTGTGAGGCACATTGTGTGCTATGCAGACTCAGATCTTCTAGAAGCTCAACGAAGAGTGCTGGTGTAGGACATGCATAGCTGTGGTAAGTGCTCTTCAACTTTCATTAGGCTGTCATACTATTACTGGTTTTCTGATACATCATGATCAACGCTTCAACAGCATTAATGCCGGTATCAGTGATCACGTTCCGGCACAGGTATTGGACTATAACAGGACTGATACTTGTGAGGGGGAATCTTCCCATCTTCTTACCTCCACTACCACTGACACAAGGTCATGTCTCAACCTTTAGATTCCTGCTCCGGAGTCCACATTGGGAGAGATCAGAATGCCAATTACGGCCCCGGGCCTTATACCGTCAACTATGATAACAGAATAATTCAGCATCGAACACGATCGACATACCGGCACGTTCGGGGTACAGACGAAGAGGAGGCACAGTATGAAGAGGTGAGTTGTAAGATGATTTGTCTCCGGGTATGCTGTGCACTGACACTCGTTTTATCCCGCAGTACAGTGAATACAGGCACAGTGATATCCAAATCATTGGAAAGATACACAGCGAACGACTCACGAAATCCGATTCAAAAACCGGACGGGATGTTCCATTGGACTGTGAAAAAAGTATCGTGCTCGGGAGAATTGTTTCGGGCGAGGGCATGGGAACAATAGTTACTGTTGAGGCCTATGAAGGCAGTGATGCTCCAAAGGTACGCCTGCGTGCTTTCTAAGTATTTTTTGAGTTTCTGACTTTCAAGACAGGAGTGGAAACGACGATTTTTGTGCCATACCGGACAAAGCTTGTAGGTCTCACATCCATCTGTCTTATCGAGGGGAGATTGAAGCTATTACGTCGTAGTTCTGGGCGCGTGAATAACGTGCATCTTTTTGCGCTCAACCGGTCCAAAGTTCCGCTGCTGATTTTCTTGGGCAGCAAGTGACCTTATATGCACCCAAACATTGGCACTAATGGTTATTACAATCCAGGGCTCGTACCGTATGCGCAATTTCGAAAAAGTTTGGGGTGGCTTGGTGTTTTCTATCTATATGGCTTGTCTGTAAGTGGTCAAAGTAGTGAAGTTGACTATTTTAATCACGAAAGATATAGCAGCAATGGAATTGCAAGGAAGAAGAGCTGTGGATGGACCCCGCGCGTGGAGCGATCTGTCAGCATCGAGATCGAACTAAGCTGGGTCTTCGTTTACAGTCGATAAACTCGTGGTCCGATTTTTATTGGAACGAGACCTCTGATCTACCTGCTACGATCAATCTTTTCCAAGAGGATGTTGTTTTGCGTTTCTTTGCGGGTCAAAAGTCGACAGGAGCTGATGATGTATTTTTGAGAACAATGTCTTCAGCTGCGCATCGGAAGGAGAGGAAAGGATCTGTTGGTCGGCCAACTATCTTTTCCACTTTGACCCGAACCCCCATCGCCTTTGCAGACAATGTCTGGAGTGTAGCTGGTCAGTGGACTGGAGAGAACAACCTTGTAGAGCGGAAGGTATTGGATAATGGACTGACAAGGTGAGAATCTCCCAAATCATGGAACACTCTGTCTGAAGATACACGAGTAGATTTCAACTTGGAAGTCAAGATGAAGAGTCATTTTTGATCAATTTGAAGATGAATGGGGATAGCCGGGAGGATGTGGAGAAGGCCTGGCTTTCGCAGGCACTAAGTATATTCTACGCTCGTGGAATACCGTTCAAGGAGGATCTTAGTGTTTACGGTTTGTCATCATCTTATGTTCTTTTTTTCACAACCTAACATTCCCCAGAGCTTGTCTACCCTTGTGTGGCTATGAACGAGCACTTTAATAGGGCCAGCCACCTTGATACATCCAAATCCCAACAACGCCGGCAGCAACCAATCTACCTGTTTGTTCGTCCTCCTCCTTTCAACCTCCCCGGGGGCGAAACATGCAACCTCCTCAGCTGTCACTGGACATCCTCCCTGCACTTCTGGTCTTTTGACAAAGATGGTTGCAGTCCCCTCTCAGCCAATATATGCAGCAACTTTGGTCTTCCCTTTAAGCTCCGATTCTTTGATTGTGACTTTCTCTCGCATTCCTGGTCCACTGAAAACTACCATTTGATACACCAGTATCAACTCCTTCGAGGGGCTGACCCGACCACCACCAATTTTGCTCGCCCTCTTGGATATGGTTTCACCTTCCAGTCTGTTAGTGACTCGGACCGATTCACAGAAGCCCATGGAGGTGCGACCAATTTGATTTCCTATTTGTTCACACGAGTCTTACCTCCGTGCAGAGGAAGATGCCAATCATCCCAAGTTTGCTGATGTACCTGCCAGTTCCTTGGACTCTGAAAGTTCATTGGGCACACAAGACCATAGACCAGTTTCTGGCGCAATTTTCAAAGGCAATCAGGATCAGGGTGCAGCAGAAGATCCAGCCATTGTCAGAAGGCCAAAGACCAATGCAGGGTTCAGAGGGATAGAAACTTACCATTATCCAGTGGTTGAGGTACGCTATTGGTTTTCTTCTGCTGTCAAGCTCTTGCACAAACATAGTCATAGGATCTTTGTCACGAGAACAATACCGCCACCAGTCGATCTTTACAACCACCCCTTGCAATAAGTCTATTGTGTGCGGGTGCATCTAATATGCATTCCCTCGAGCACGTCCATTCGCGCCAAATGCACCAATCAGAAGCTCATCCACACAGCTATGCCGACAACCAAAAACACTTTCCCTATCCCTATCTCTCCCAAAATTTCTCGCCGGGATACCCATTACTGAGCACCCCGAACATGCCAGCGCCGATGGACTTCAACTCGCTGTCTATGGGCTGTACTCCAGCTGGGTGGCCTGGAATCCCACAGTACATTTTCAACCAATCGCCAATACCCTCATCTAATATCGCCGCCACCAGACACAGCGCGGATATTGCCCAAATAGTCGGGTGGCCCCTGGGAATGTCCCACGTCGCATCCCCCACCGTTGCCAATACGTTCTACAATCGTTCTCTGGACACAGTTGCACCCACCCGACCAGGAATGCCACAGTTCATGACAATGGTAGACCCTTCCGTCGCTTCGAGCTCGTTCAAAGCCGGTTCTGCCAATCTCGACAACATGACTAGCGCGAATATGTCGAATCCAGTTTACACTGACCCAACGAGCAATTGCTTGCCCACCAATGCGGCTCAGACAGTCAGACAGTCAGGACTGGCTCTAGATGCTCTGGCGGGAAACAATATCGTCGACGATGCAGATACGGGCCCTCCCGGAGACTCTCGAGGTAGTACGAGCCACCGCGAGGAAAGATCACAACCTCTGTGCAGTCTTACGACATCGGCAACCAAGACGAGTGGGGTGGCCGACGTCATTGGATGGACCAGTCCGGTCTCTGGATATCCCAATTTCTTTCCCTTGTTCATCACGTTTCTTCAAACTTGTACGTACATCAATGCTCTGTAAATCCTCGGAATATGTGATTGTTTTCCATAGCTTTGCGTTTGGTCCTTGTTATTAGTTGTTACCACTAAACCCTCGACGATATTGTTCTGGTCTACATTCGTTGATTCTATCATATATACCCTTATTTGCACGGAGGCCCAATATCTAAGAAATCGTTTGATCCATCGCAGACCAGGTTGCACCAAAGAACAATGAGTTACAAAACCTCGGTAACTGCACAGTGTTGTGGGCTCTTGTAGGCCCATGATCGCGATCACTGATGCCTTATTGATGTGACATTGAATCTTCTCACCTTCTCCTGGCCTCCGTTTACCCCGTCCTTTCCCTCTCTCATTCCTGTTGCCCGTAGACGGTCAACAATACCTAGGTAGTAAGCGTTGGAGAAAGAGGACTATGGTCATTGGTCACCGGGATAACGCAGTTAACGCGATGAGTTGTAGATCCTGACAGGCCCCTCACAATCGTGGGTTGCCCGTAGACGGTCGACAATACCTAGGTAGTAAGCATTGGAGAGGGAGGACCATGGTCACTGGGATAACAAAGTCAACATGTTGAGTTGTAGATTCTGATGGGTCCATTGCAGTTGTGATCACGATTTTGAAACAAATCCGGCGTAGATGTAGAAAAAAGACTCACCAAGGCGTGCTACTCTCAGTAAGCTTGCAGAGGCCCCTCGAGTAGTACCGAGGGCTTGCTCTTGTTTTGAGGGCTCTGAGTGAAGAGTAGGATAGCAGAAGGATGACTATTTTCGTCGAGCCAGCCTTTGGCTTCTTTGGCCTCGACCATTGCAGAGAGCTCCGTGTGGAATCTGGAGCGCTCGAAGTGGGATGATAAGAGTCTCAGGGAGTTCTCCGAGCCTTATCAGACTTGCGGTCTGAACCGCCTATATTATCAAATTCAATGTTTCGACGTGCCGCAAACTTGAAGTTGCTATGAATCTGAGTGAGGACGCGGATAGTGATTCGGACCCAGCGGATTGAGCTTGAGAGCTCGGAGAGGGAGCATAACAGCTGCGGAACACGACTAAGGGTTGGTAAAGAAGGGGTCTCTGGAGGCCAGTTTCGAGATCGTGATGTATAGCGTCCACGAGAGTATTATCAGGCGGGTAGAATCCGATTTGGGTGTCTCGCAACGCCCACACTTGATTCGAGATAGGAATCAGCGGAAACCAGAAAACATTTTTTTTCAACTAATTACCCACCTCGGAGTCCTCTCTAGACTGAGTCATTCACCGCATATCTTGACCTCCTCGCAGCAATATCTTGACTCATGGTTTGAGGTGAGACAATGTGGTGCTTGCTAACTTCTAAGTGGGTTGTTGATGAGTGTTGAGTTGGAATCCTCTACAGAAGTACCAAAATCGGGCCTTTGCACCAATCCTTCAGCTGAGCGCCTTGCAAGTACCGAAAAATTGAGAGTAGGCATATAGCAGGATCTCCTAGTCCCACCGTCGATTCGTGAGGTTATGGTGAAGGATAACTTACGATGGGCGTCTCCAGGCGCCTAAGCCTCACTCAGGTACGACGTATTGACGTCTTGACTCCCACGACCGTCTTTCCGCAGGACCACCATCGTTCAGCCTGGCTATCGTCAGTTCATCACAATTCACCATCAAGAGTGACACCAACATCATCTCTCGAGGCATCAAAATAGTTGCAACATCGCAGAAGTACGCAAAGGTGAGTTCGAGGTCAATCTCATCTTCCGTCACGTTGATATTGACCAATGCTCGTTGCGCAGTGCCGCACCATGATACAACGCGATATCTGCCATCTTTTCGCTGTCGACGGGCTCGTCTACGTGTCCGATATCAACGATGCCAATGCGACCTAAATCTTTGCATCAGCCATGTTGAAATTGACTATGCTAATCAACCGTGTGTGGAGTTCGTCCGGAATGTCTGTATTCTTCTACATAACCTACATAACCGAGCTAAAGTGACTTTTACAGGCTTTTCCGACCATTCTAGTCAAGACGGATGGGGTGTTCTTGTCCACAGAAGAGTCAACAACGCCGAAATGAGGAGCACCGGCCAGCACGCCTCATCGACCCCAAACCATAGCGGTCTATTGGAGGACGAGATGAAGAAGAGTTGACGCAGAACACGGATGTATTGACGAGTTGGGGGGCTGGATGTATGTGGGCGTCAATGCTGTTCCACACAGTGCGTGTTGTTCTCTTCTTTTCATTTTTTTCACTGACTCGATTCCGTTCTCAGAACCTCTCGCAGGACTTGACAAGGGCACAGCTCAGAGGCAGCATACCTAGGACTGGAAGAAACATGAAGGTCGAGCTATAAACATCAAGCCGTATCGGAGCAATTAGTGGGGAGATGGCGCGTCTCGATCAAACCTATCTTCCACTACCCCTCTGTTACCCTCGAGAGAGTTGCATCGTTCACCGCCGTCATGGACCCGAATACACCCCTCGCTGACCATGCAAACATGCTCCATCGGTCACGACCAGTCAACGCACTGGCCTCCAAATGACCTCGTCCAGGATATCGACAGGTACTACTTTGCCTTACCGTACGGGTGACTATGCGTCACTTGCGTAAAATACGAACGCCGCTTGCTCCCTACCCACCAACTATCGTCGTCGTCCACTCATCCATGTTAGCAAATGATACCGGATTACCTCTCCCAACAGCCGGTCGTCCCTAACAAGGTTCTCCAAATTCCTCAGCTTTACTTTCTTGCCCTATGGCCTTCTGCTTCACGTCCTCTCATCCATCGCAAGCCGCATCGAACGACAGTGGCATGGATTTACCTTCTCAATTCCCCAGCAACAGTCAGACCTTCGAGGCCTCTCCCTATTCCTCACCACCCATCTTGATCGTCGCTTAAGCAAAGCGGCGCCAGCCCGAGTCCAAAAAAACGCTGCATAGCATGTTTATACGTGGGTAACCAGCAGTATGTCGCGATCCTTGGTGTTTACTGTACCCTCCGCTGATACGTTTTTCTCTTACAGGAATAAGGCATACAAGGCTGCGACCACCGCGGCACCGAGCCCCTTCGAACTACTCCCGCTTCTTGATTCAACAGACATCTATCACTTCCAAAACCCAGCGTCCTCTGCCCGCTCTTCATCATGAACGTCAGCTTCGACCACAAGCTAGTGCTTATGCCTAGATATCTGAGAGGCGACTGACAAGACCAATTCGGTCTCCCTCTCGATGCAACTCTATCACTAGCCAACTACCTGCAAATCATGTGCTTTCCTCCAACATTCCTTGTCGGTACCACTGGTTGCGCCCGTAACTCCAACCATTGCCCGAACAGAATGAAGTTGGAACAGATAGCCGGCGAGATAAGAATCATAATGACGCCTACTATATGACAGAGAGTGAACGTGGAGCATCGCCTGAGGCCTGGTTTATACTTGGTTGTGGTGCGCTGGGGCGAGAGGGCCTGGTATCTGGAGCCGACACGAAGGAAGAGAAAGCTCTGGCCGCTTGCAATCTGCAAAGGTTGGTGGGTTCCACTGGGGATTTTGACTCGATTTTGCTGACTCGTTGGCTTCCGACAGGAAATAGGAAGGTGTACTGGATAGTGAGGGACAGAGGAACTCGCGTCGTTCATCCATGGTTGAATATATGCGGTATATTATCACCCAAACTCCACCTACGTACACACTCGTACATTGTCTCTGTGCCTGTTCTGCGATGCCCGAATGCATGTATCGGTATCGTACTTCTGAGCATAATGGACTGTAATCTGTACGGCGGCACAAGAGCTACATCGCAATGGAGGGATTGAGGTCTCGGCCCCAATAAGGACGAAGGTAAGGCATAATGAGGAAAGAAAAGGGGAGGATGGTATATGGGGCTGGGCTCAAGTTAGGTCTTACGCAACGAGCAACAAGCCAGACGCCCATAGGCACGCAGCACCAGTGCCAAATGAGGTCGCATCAACGAAAACCCAAAAGCCCAGTCCTCGAAACGGCCTTCAAGCTCCGGATTCGACGCCCACCAACACAATACAGTCAACCAATCTCGGGTGGTGATTGCTCCAGAGTCGCTCCGACGAACGAATTGTCTAGTAACAGAGGGTCGTAGGCGAGCTGGTGGGTCAGAAAGGGTTAGCCAAGTTGGAGCAGAAAGAGACTGTCAAATTTGAGGTGGGAAGGATAGGAAACGAGTAGATCGGGTATGTGGTGAAGCTACAGCGACGGTTATAGCCATGAGAATGAAGTGAAGGTGGGGGTAGAGGTGAAACAGTGCGAAGGAGCACTCACGTCGGCCAGTCTTTCGTTGAAACCCTTCTCGGAGAACGTCCCAGTTTTCTGATCAGTTCTCGTTATGTATTCGCGCTCTGAATGCCTCCTAGCCACACCACTCTGTACCCTATACCGTTGTTCGAATGGCCACGACCGGAGATGTCCATAACAAGGCTCTAGTCTTGTAAGGCATCACGGATATTGTATATGAAACGGAAAACAGGAACGGTCAGAAGACAGCTGAGATCGGGTAGACAAGGCTCGACACGCACGGGTGGATGTGTTTGTTTGGTGATTATTGTCAGGCTTTTTTTTTGGTAGCGTCGGCCTCGTCGTCGTCAAAGCCATCCTGACCGGCTCGGACATCTACTTCAACTCTGGGGCCAACCCGCCCTATTTTGTTTTTTGCTGGTTCATCTCCCTTCTCTACTTACTTCAACCGTTTCGCTCACGACGTGGATTCTTGATGCTTTCATTGACTCAACATCGTCAAGCGACGAAGAGTGCCTGTTGGGAGTAGAGAGTTTCATGAGTTGAGTAGAGGTCGGAAAGATTGAGAGATATGCGCACGAGGTGAGGCCTATTTCGAGGTTATTGACGTCAGTCGTCTATCGATATCCTTAGACAAACGGGCGTTGAAAGAATCTTTCTTGAAGGCGAGCTACCGTGGATATCAGAAATGAGATTCAGTAAATATTTGTAGAAAAACATACCAGAAAATATTAGCCCGTTGGTTTCATAACACCATGATTGCTTGCCAGACCGACGAATTGAAAAGAGTTGACATTGAGACGGTCATGGGCGAACTGGGCGTTGCGGTAGAGAGAACAACATACAACAAGCGCCCACGCAACAAACTTAGATTCAAACCATGACCGTCAACATCAACAAACTCGGGCTCTTCTCGCCATCGCCGACAGAGACACAAATGATGGCCGTTCCATCTCTTTGCTTGTCATACTAGCAGTTGGTGGCACCCGATGTCTCATTCTAGATCTCGAGCTTTCTCGAGCTCGGGCCGACAGCCCCTAGGAAATACTAACTGCTTCCCGCTCGGCGAGACCTCCCTCCAAGTATTGAGTCACTTCTTTTGTTGGAAAACGCAGCTCTGCAGGTCCACTGTCTACCTCAGACCACGGGCTCAACTTGGAAATCTATCAGGCTAACAAGGCTGCTCGAAACTTGCTATTTGTATCCGCAGCGACAATACACGTACGAACCGGCGCACCTACAGTATATTGGGGCTCGGGGGACTAATGCTAGATTCAGAGCCTCTCGATGTGTACTTGGACTCTCTTGTGCTGTTTCGAATGTTGTATATTCTGACGGCACCCTTCCTTTCACCGTCCTCTAGGTTCTGAAGGCGCTCTTTCCAGTCTTGTCTTCAACTCTACCCCGTTACCTTGCTCACGGCGCGTCTTGGTAAGTGGTCCTAATTTTATGAGATTCTTCAGAGTCGAAAAGCTCGACTCGTAGCGAATTGATGGATAGTACGTCTGTCGTTTTGCTTCGAGTTCGTGGGTGCTGAAGTCGCGATTTCATTATCAAGCAGTGAACAAAGTAGTACGAGCAACAATCGGAGTCGAAGAAGCCCAAGGTTTCACAAGAATGCAACGATATGAACTCAAATTTCGCTTTGATTCGGCGACAAATTTGATTTGTTTGCGGGAAGTCATCCTCCTTGTGTGGATTGGTCGGGTTGTGGGGGGGGAAGAAACTCGTTATCCAGCTGTCGCCTCAGGAGTGTTTTTTCATCCTTCGGAGAGGCGATATACGACGTATAACCAATCGTGATTCAAGGCTTGTAAGATCTCTCACTTTGGCTATTATCAGAGCTTGACTTCGCGCGGCACTCTTACGGTGTCTCGTTACGGTCATAATTCTGCGAGTATAATCATGATAGGTCTCGGGCATAGGACATTGGAATTTGGACGGTCAGAGCGAGTTAACCACGACTCATAACGTCAGGCCCCGGACGGCAAAAGTTGAGCAGTTGTGTCCGAATCACACTCGTACACAGAAACTACGGTGTAGCTGGTCAACCATACAAATGCTACCCTTTGGCGCAGCCTCAACACAAGTACCAAAGGCTACGACTCCGCTTTAGTCCACGACTCAGGTATTCAAGATTCTAAGGCCGAATTCTCAGCCCACACAAATGGCCTGATATCGGCGTACTGGTCATTTCCACCCAAGTTCATTCCATGGGGAATCGGCGCTCGTGTGCGATTATTGTCCTCCACAACAACAACAAACACACCGACGACGATGGCCCAAGGCGTTCTGTTGGCACGAGTACTCATCGCCGCAGTTCGGGTGAGTAACTGCTCCCTTCTTGTTCTTTTCTGGTTATGGATCATTGAATGACAGCGCTCAACAGCATGTAATTTGATTTTTCATATCCGTTGATCTGGGTGGGTGAACTATCCTGGGATATCCTGCACTAACGTCACTTGAAGGATTTGACCATGACTATCTCATCTTCACGAGGGTCACAATCGCTACGGTGAGTGTAGGCCTACTGGTTCTGGGATCTCAAACTTGGACGCTCGCTAGTGCTGATTGTTCCGCAGTTTAGTCTTGAGAGGCACAGCACGTTGGATTTCATTTCTGACATCGGCGGCGTATATGGAGTAGTTTTCATTTCCAACGTTGAACCTGTCATCCCGGTTTTTTGGGTCTTGACGCAGGGCGCAAACACGCTCGAATAACATGCCACTTACACGTTTCGATGGCATGGTGTGAAGATGTACAAGGGCTGCCGCCTTTGAAACGTCACCCATCCTTTCTTTCAGCTCTCACCCCCACCCGACACAACGACATGTCTTATCCTTCCTCTTCCCGCTCCGAGGTCTACATTGGGAGGGACAGCAATGCCAACTACGGTTCCGGAGCCTACACCATCAACTACGACAACAGGATAATTCAGCATCGACCACGGTCGACATACCGATACATTCGGGGTCGGACAGAGGAAGAGGAGGCGGAGTATGAAGAGGTGAGTTCCAAAGTTCTTTGTCTCTAGGTATACTGCGCACTCACACCCGTTGTATCTCGCAGTACGGTGAATACAGGCACAGTGATATCCAAATAATTGGAAAAATACATAGTGAACAGCTCAAGAGATATGATCCAACAACCAGACGGACTGTTCGGATTGACTGTAAGAGAAGTATTGTGCTTGGGGTGATTGTTTCGGGGGAGGGTGTAGGAGCAATGGCCACTGTCGAGGCCTATGAAGGCAGTGACGCCCCAGAGGTGTGCAACCGTGTTTTTTGAGCACTTTTCGAGATTCTGACCTTTAGAACAGGAGTGGAAACAATGCTTTTCACATCATACTGGACAAACCTTGTAGGTTCCGCCTCCATCTGTCTTGTCAAGGGGAAATTGAAGTTGTCATGTTGTAGTTTTGGACGGGTGAATAACGCACATCTTTTTGCGATCAACCGGTCCAAAGTTCCAATGCTGATTTTTTCGGGTGGCAAGTTAACTTTGTACATGCCCTCATTGCCGGTACTGATGGCTGAATAGAGCTTGTACCGTTCTTGGAGTTTTGGAGAAGTTTGGGGACGTTTAGCGAGTTGTATCTTGACGCCTTGTCTGTAAGTGGTCGAAGCAGCAAAGTTGACTATTATAACCATGCCAGTTATAGTGGCAATGGCATTGTCGGACAAGTGAGCTGTGGGTGGATCCTACGCGTGGAACTATCTGTATAGGTCCAAAAGGGCCGGCGGATGAAGCACTCTTGTGGGCATTCCCGCTCTTCTACCGTGGTTCAGGTTGGCACAAAACCTTTGATCTACCCGCAACGATCGACCTTCTCCAAGAGGATGTCGTTTTGCGTTTCTTCGCAGGTCAAAAGTCGACAATAGTTGATGACGTATTTTTGGAAATGATTTGTTCGAACTGTTGGACGGAAGGGCCTGGGAAAGAATCTGTCAGTCAGCCGACTGCCGTTTCCGCTTTGACCCAAACTCCCATCGCCTTCGCAAATAATGTCTGGAGTGAAGCGAAATGGCGGACTGAGAAATACTTCGGAGAGCCGAAGGTGTTAGATAACGGACTGACAAGGTGAGATTCTCACGAACCAAGGAAGGCTTTGTCCGAAAACAAACGAGTAGATTTCAACTCGATGGTAATGCTTGGTCGGGTGAGTTCATATTGAAGGTGAATGGGGGTGAGAGGAAGGACGTGGAAAAGGCCTGGCTTTCACGGGCACTAAGTATATTCTACTCTCGTGGAATATCGTTTGAAGAGGATCTCAGTGTTTACCGTTCGTCGTCATTTCGTGTTCTCTTTCACAACCTAACATTCCCCAGAGCTCACCTACCCTGAGGCGGGTATGTACGGCCACATTGATATATCCAAATCTCGACAACAATGCCAGCAACCGATCTACCTGTTTGTCCGTCCTCCTCCTCTCGACCTCCTTGACAGCAAAACATCCTCCGTGCACTTCTGGTCTTTCCATGAAGACGGTCGCATACCCCTCTCAGCCGATATATGCAGCGACTTCGGTCTTCCCTTCCAACTCGAATCCTATAGTCCTTGGTGTTACTTAGTTCCCTGTCCCACCAAAACCTACAAGTTGATTCATCGATATCAACTCCTTCGAGGGGTTGACCCGACTACCACCAATTTCGCCTGCCTTCTCGGATATGTCTTCACCTTCCAGCCTATCAGCGACTCGGACCGATTCACAGAAGCCTATGAAGGTGTGACCAAACTGGTAATCTATTCGTTCACAATCTGACCTCCGCGCAGAGGAAGATACCAATCATCCCAGGTCTCCTGACGTCCTCGCCAGATCTTCGGACTCAGAAAGCTCATTGGACATGCAAGACCATGGACCAGGCTCCGACGCAATTTTCAAAGGCAAACAAGGTCAGGGTGCAGCGGAAGGCGAATCCATCACCAAAAAGCAAAAGACCAATGTGGAATTTAGAGGGATGGAAACTTTCCATCATCCGGTCGAGGTATGCTATTGATTTTCTCTTTTAGCCAGCTCCATAAATATAGTTTTAGGATCCTTGTCACAAGAACGATATCACCACCATTGACCAGACCACGGAAGAACAGGGATTGCGATCTTTACAACCACTCCCAGCAATAATTCTACCATGTGCAGGCGCATCTAATCTGCATTCCCTCGAGCACGTCCATTCGCGCCAGATGCACCAATCACAAGTTCATCCACGTGGCCGTGACGACAACCAAAGACACTTTCCCTATCCCTACCTCTCCCAAAATTTCTCGCCGGGATACCCATCACTGAGCACACTGAACACGCCAGCGCCGATGGACTTCAACTCGCTGTCTATGGGCCGTACTCCAGCTTGGTGGCCCGGAATCCCACAGCACGTTTCCAACCAATCGCCAATCACCTCGTTCAATATCACCGCCAGACACGGAGAGGATATCGCCCAAACGGTCGGATGGCCGCCGGGAATGTCCTACATCGCACCACCCACCGTTGTCAATTCATCCTACAATTGTTCTCCGGGCACAGTCGCGCCCACCCGACTAGGAATGCCACAATTCATGACGATGGCAGACCCTCTCGTCGCTTCGAGCTCGTTCAAAGCCGGTTCTGCCAACCTGGACAACAGGTCTAGTGCGATTATGTCTAATCCAGTTTACACCGACCCAATGAGTGTCTGCTCGCCCACCAATGCGGCGCAGAGAGCCGGACCGTCAGGACTGACTCAGGTTGCTCTGGCGGGATCCAGTATCGTCGACGATGCCAATATAGGCCCTCCCGGAGACTATCGATGCACGAGCCACCGTGAGGAAAGAATACAACCTCCGTGCAGTCTTTCGACATCGGCAACCAGGACGGGTGGGGTGGTCGATGTCGTTGGGTGGACCAGTCCGGCCTTTACACCCTCTAATATCTTCCCTTCACTCGTTGCGTTTCTTCGAATATGTATGTGTATCAATGCTCTGTAACTTCTTGGACTATGTGGTTGTTTTCAATAGCTTCGCGTTCTTTTTCATTAGTTGTTACTACTAAACCCTTGACGACGTTGTTTTAGTTTGTATTCGTTACTTCTATCATGCATGCCCTTATTTGTACAGAGGCTCATATCTAAGAGATCTTTCGGTCCATCGCGAAACCAAATTGCACCGAAGAATGCTGAGTTACGATGTCTCGGAAGCGCTGCACAGTATTGTGGGCTCTTGTAGGTCCACGATTGCGATCCCTGATGCTGTGGTACTCTCACCCACGTTCACCCGCGTCCTCTTCTCTCTCTCGTGTCTGTTCCTTGTAAATGTTGACAATACCGAGGGGACAAGCATTGGAGAAAAGATCATGGTCACCAGGATAATGAAGTTAACGCGTCTCGTAGGTCCTGGCAGGTTGACGTCAGTATGGGATACTCAACTCACCGAGGCATCAAGCTCTCATTATGCTCGCTGAGTTCCGAATATCACCGAGGGCCTACTCTAGTTTGGACGTTCTGAGTGAAAAGTATGATGGCGGAACGATGGCTATTTTCTTCGGGCTAGTAGCCTTTGGCCTCGACCATTGTAGAGAGCGCCGTGTGAAGAGCTCGATCTGGGGCGGTGATAGCCTCAGGGTGCTCTTCGAGCCCCCTCAGACTTGCGAGCTGATGCGCCTATACAACGTTTTGACGTGCCGAAGATTTGATATTGCTATGATCATCTTGAGTGGAGAACAGGAGCAATCGCGAGTGCCATTTGGACGATACCCAGAGCGAGCATGAACCCTTGAGTAGAAGTGGTCAGATGGAAGCTACGCGTCAGTTGGATTCAACGTACCATAGAAAGTCAATCAGGTGACACGAACGCCACGAACTATCCTTGTCAATGTATAAAAGAACGCGTTGCAAATTGAAGGAAGGAGGGTGGGGAGTCATGAAGAGGGATTAGTATGCCTTGAACGAACGTGTTGGGAGGAAGAAAAGAGGGTCCTCGGACGCTCGCACTCCTGTGGGCCACCTTGCCCTCCAATTTGATGGGTGCTATCAGCGATCCAATGGTCGGGTCCCTCTATGTCAGTATTGATTCGTCTTCAGAAACTGCCAGACAAGTCGAGTGACAACCGCAATTGGGGTTCGGGAGCGTGTCAAAAACAAGGGACCGCCGATTGAGATGTGAGGCCTTCCTTGGGTTCTCCGCAACCTTCAGCGGACTATATCGGTAGGGGGCGACGACAGCTTTTGAGGGCAGCGTTGAAATTTGTTCAAAGTGACGAGACGCGACAATTTCGGGGCTGGCGATCGGAAGATAGACTTTTGAAGAGACAGGATGAACTGGCCGATAATTATGCGCAAAGACCATCTTTCTTGTGAGATGAGTGAGGAGCTCGTCGTGGTTGACGATGAAGTTTAAGCTGGCTTTGAACTTGCCGTCCAAGCACAACGTGATGCTGTTACTCAAGCACGTGCATCTAGTCATGTCACGCTTGACCCCTATTTAGGTAACCAGCTTGGCTTAGACGCGGTTAGAACCTTCTCTTTCCTCTCAACCACCACGAAACACGAAGAAAATGCCTGGATCAGACGATAAACCAAAGACTCGCAACCAGATCATCCAAGAAGGCTGGGGCAGTCGAGCCAACTTCCAGGCTTCCTATGGCTTGAAGATGAGTGAGTTCGACTTGCAGGGTCCTCAGTCTCACACCGTGACAATCTGACGCGTTATACTCTGTAGCTCCTGGGGATATTGAAGAGGGAAATCTCATTCTTGAAGCGTTTGAGGAACAGGAGAGGGAGGAATGGGAGGAAAGGCAAAGAGAGGCAGCAGCCGCTGCCCGTAGTGGTGGTCGTCGTTGAAGACGGATTGATCATCAATGAATGTGTCCTTTCGACGCGGTAGTAAGTCAGTTCGCAACTCCATAGCTCGTACAGCTCACTGACCTTCTCGATATCACACGGCATAGATCCAGATCCAGTAAGGACTGGAACGACTTATTGAGGAAACGGACGAATAATCAGCTTATGCAGGAACCAGAACGAATCGGATGGCCTATAATAACCTATAATACTTAGCACTTCTTGCCAGTTTCCGCACATTTCTTGTTGTCTTCGACACAAACGCGTAGTCAAAACATGTTGCATTTATCAAAAACCCAGTTGCCCTTCAACGTTATACAAGAGTATCCTCCCGCACAAATCAATCCCAAGAGGGAGGTAAATAAGTAAATCATCGAACAGATCCACAGTATTATCAAACAGCAACACCAGTCTGCGAGCCCGCCTCAGCACCAGGCGCAGCAACCATCTGGATCTGTTCCGTCGCTTCGACAAGATCCCCATCAAACTGTGCAACATTACTCCCACCCAACGACCCACCCCCGTTACGCGTCGTACGGAAGATGTAATACGCCACACCCACCGCTACGCGCAAAGATTCAGTTTCATACGTATTATGCCAACCAAAGAGAAAACTCACTCAGCGAGAACACCAAAAATGCAATGACGAGGTTAGCAACCGACACAGAACACCGCACGTTCTCGAACACGTTGAACCTCATGCCGGGAGGAGCCAGTCTAGCGAATTCGGCAGCTAAAGCGGTACATTGCTCATGAGTTTGTGTGCTCCAGAGGATCCCAACGCCTGCGAGTAAACCATTAGGAAACTTCGAGCGAACCTTGGAATGTCGGAACATACCGAGCCAGACGATACTGAGAACGGATATCGAGTAGAAGTGAGCAGCCGCTCGGGTTATTCCTCGTTTTGAAGAGGGGCGTCGGTTGTAGGAGAGCCTATCCGTTGTTTTGAGTCTCGGGATTCTAGGCGCATGTAGGGGGAAACACGTACAGAACAGCGGCCCATATCCACGTCAGAAGCGATACTCCAGATGTAACCCAGCTGAAGATAGCTACGGGGGAGATTCAACCCAGTGAGATTCACTTTGAGAAGGAACCTGATACTTGAAGAAGACTCACGGAAGTTCGCGCTAAAGAAACCACCTACAAAGCTAGTGATACCCGCCACAACGGTCTCACAAATCGTGATAAAGAGTACCACAGCTATTCAAGGGGACTCCGAGTCAGATACGACGCGACAGAAAAGCATCAAGCATTCTCCACGTACAGTATATCGTCGTCCGCAAAGCCGTCGGACGATGCATAGGCCCATAAACACGTTCGTCCACAGGCAGCTGTCCGTCTTGAGCATACACCTTACACCAACGGTCTCCCGACTTTCGTATGGCCCAGTAAACAGAGAACGTTGCTCCCGTGGCTAGAAAAAACGAACATCAGCTCCGAATTAACGGGGGGGAGGGACGACACTCACCGAGTGCCCAAAGAACCATCGTCAATGTCCCAGTCGTTATCGTCATCACACATATCTCCGGATACCAAGATTGTACATCTGCTGTACAGACATCTTTTGTAGTTGAAAGGATCATTATTCCGAACGCTGGTGATTCAAAATTGTTACTTTGAGTGGTGGAAGATGGAGGAATTGGTCGGGACGCACTTAGCCAAAGAATCGCCATGATACCAACCGAGAGAAGGTGCGGGAATGCGGTTGTCAAGACGTGGTTGACGCCGAATTTGTTGTTGAATGCGATTCTGTTGGAGTAAGAACGAAGTTCGAGATATGACCAGTACCGTTCAACAATCCAACGCACAGTACACTCATCCATATCCAACAGAGCAGCGTAAAAGGAGCGAGAGCAGCAGAAAACGAGGCTATAAAACCCAATTCCTTGAGTATGGGGAATGTCGCAGAAAAGGAAAATAACACACCGATGTTCCTCATATTGAAATCTTCTCCTACTGAGTCCTGCGCCTCGATTCCGGAGAATAAGGCCAGTGTAATTGCGAATCCGTTTTGGATGATCCCCAAAGCAAGCATGAACCCTTGAACGTTTTGAAAAGCGGTTAAATTCTCCGGACCAGTCATATTCTTCCGAGCTTGAACTTAACGCACCATAAAGAGTCAATCGAATGACACGAGCGCTACGAGCCATTTAAGTATATTATAAAAGAGCGAAACTTGAAGGAAGGATGGGGGGGAAGAGTCCCGAGGAGGGATTTGGTGACCGTGGTGGTGGTAAGAAGAGAAGAACTGAAACGCTGCATGTTGCCTTGCCATTGTTTTTTTGTGGGTGGGCGCTATGTCACTGTCAGGGATTGAATGTCGAGTGATAGGGGCCAGATGGCCAGGCTCCTCTCCTAATGACGGGGTTTATTTTCGGATACTGGGAGGTCTCACGCGTGTACGAGAGGAATTGAACGCTTCCACAGCAAAGAATTTGAAGGAGTCAGGAGGGAGTCAGAACCTATGGAACATGGAATATCGTGGGGGTGATGTCTGGATGGCGTGTACGAGTCATCGGATGCCATTCAATTATTAGACGCCACAAAAGCAGACTCGTCGGCAAATCGGGAGAGTGTATTCTCGGTGGTAAGAATCTCTGCATACCAAACAATTTCAATGTAGCACAATTCTACGGTACAGCACTGGAATCAGACCGACCATGAATAATTGAACGGGAGGTGTCGGCCTGCTGGTCGAGACTTGGCTACGCTTAGCCGCTCGCGACGCGTAGCCTGTAGGCAGACGCGCAACAGGTCACTCGGATCTCATAACGACGATCTGTGAGACTGACCACGCAAAGTTTAGCTTTGTAACGCAGTAAGAGTCGTGGGTGCTATTGAAGCCGGTCTTCATTTCATTCGATAGACTCCGAGGTGAAAAGGGAAGCTGACGTCTGGTCAAAGCGTGAAATATCTTCCTCCGGCCAAACCTCGGGTAGCGGCAGGTAGCGGCTAGTCTGAGGTTTTGAGGCAGGTTAAAGAAGGCAGGCGATGAGATTTGAAAAGTTCGCGTAGGTTCAGGTCGATGGCCGTTCTAGATTCGAACTTGAATCCGGAAAGAATGCAAAATGAAACGATGAACCAACTAAAAAGTGCGACCCAAATAAAGAGCGCAGGACTCACTTAGTGCCCCTCCTCGTGTGCAGTAGTGGCATATGCCACCCGATTCTCCGCACGAACTTGAAGGTCGAGAATCAAAGTGTGATAAGCGCCTTGGCGCTTCCCTCGTGGACGTGGAATCTCGTGACCGAGCGCGTCTCTCACGCTGGGGCCAACTGTCAGTGGGGGCCGGCTGGCATTGGCAGTTCGAATTGAACGTTTTGCTGGCCAGCTGCCTCCATCTACCTCTCGATTCCTCAGGTCTTACGGTCCTTCAATCTGTCGTTCCTTTTGCTCTTGGTGATAGCCAGGAAGATACAGTGAGTAGCAATAGAGCGTGCTTCAGGAATACTGGTTTTGACGTACTTATCTGGATAGTTTAGCTCGTTCTAGTGCCTACTCGGATTCACCTACTCTCTTTTTCGGTGTTGAAAATCCTCAGCTTGACATTACCGGAGACGCACCTGGCCCAGTACAAGGATATCGTCGTTGACCGAAGGATTGTTTGAGGCTGTAAATCTCGTTATCACGGTACCATATCCCAACATCTGGAACACCTGGAGGCAGAGAAAATGGCGGCGCAGATGCACAGAAGGAAATCAAGCCAGGATGATGAAAACTTGATCGTTATAACAGAACCTACAGAAGGCTACACAAATCCAAGCTCGGAAACGGACTCGAATTCACTACCCGTGCCAACACTACCGCGTCCTAGAGTTCACTCTACACCCGCACAGCCTGTCATATCCAAATCTTCTTCTTCTCCTGGACCGCCACCATCCGCTGGTCCGTACCAGACAGGCTTCAACATCCCCGCTCAGCCAGGTCACAGAACAACATCCTCTGCTTTTCGAGGTTCACTTTCGGCTGCGAACGGTCTGACTATCAATGGACACTCTCGTACCCGCACCGTATCGACACCGTACTCCCCCTCTCAGTCATCACCACTCGCCTTCTCATTCCCCCAATCCGTAAAACAAAGTCTACCACCCATGTCCACATCAATATCAGCCCCAGACGGCAACCCAGATACCGCTCCAAAACATAATCGAAGACATTCCCGGATGCACTCTCGAAACCTTTCCATCTTCTTCCCTCGCCCTGGAAGCTTGCCCCAGAGCACAATCAACGAAGATGGTTCCCAAGAGCTCCAGATTGGCGGCCCTGACGACGAAGAGTCAGCGATCCCTATCTCTTCTGCAGACTCCAACATCAGCGTACCAGGTCGCCGACGTCC
This sequence comes from Marasmius tenuissimus, assembly GCA_029532415.1. Taxonomy (NCBI): domain Eukaryota; kingdom Fungi; phylum Basidiomycota; class Agaricomycetes; order Agaricales; family Marasmiaceae; genus Marasmius; species Marasmius tenuissimus. The sequence continues at coordinate 5,770,507 of JAQOTA010000053.1, forward strand.
ATTATCTACCCACAGTCCAATCACTCCCCTCGGCGCTGGCTTCACATTCGGCGGCAGACCTCCACGACCACCAGGATCCGCAAACCCAATACCTCCACCGATGTCTGCAGGCGGCTCGTCGTCGTCATCGCAATCGCGCAGAGGACACCATCACAAACATTCCTTATCGCACAACTTCTTCTCGTTCCTTGAGCCTGGTGCCAACCAGACAGAGTCGGTGACGCCTACGGGAGAACTCCAAACTCAACCTACGCCTGTACCCATATCGCCCTGGAATCCGATCTCACCCTTCCCAATTTCACCTCCCCCTTCCCGATCCAACTCTACCCAACCCATTGGTATGTCGAATGGTCATGCTAAGCACCATGAGAAACCAACGGTCCGGGTAGAGCCTCCAGAGGTACCTGGTGCCCTCGGTTGGTCAATATGTCAGTTCGCGCTTGGAGGGTGGATGTGGGTGTCTGGGCAGCAGAACGGGTCGTTAGCCGTGACGGGGTTGGGGTATTGGGTGGTTTTCCATTCGATGGGTGTTGCAGTTGGTCATGTTTTGCCGAAGTGGTTGAATTCGGATGGGAAGAAGAATTTGCGGAGGTCGTATGGGTGCGTTTCTTTCTTGCCCTTAGTGACAATAGCTGGTGACTGAAGGCTTGTCGTTCGTTCTTAGGGATGCGCGCATTGAGACGGTGTTCATATTCTCGCAGGCGGTGTACTTGATGTTTTCAGCGGTGTACATTTGCAAAGAGACGTTCGAACACGTCTTGTTAACAGCCGGGAGCAGTGAACATTCTAGCGGGGGAGGCCATGAAGGTCACCACCATCATCATGCAGACGAGTCGGGCCAATTCGGGTACGTGACCATTTACTCTCTCCACACCAATTTTACGAACTAGACCGCTTTGCCTACAGGATCGACTTTCCATTCCTATTATTATTCTTATCTCTCGTCTCAATCGTCATATCTGCTTTCTTTTATGGAACGCATTCAAAACTAGTCGAACGTGAGTTCGTCTCCGTGCCTATCAATTTGTGGATTCCGTTGACAGTGCGCCTACATAGTCGCTGGAAACCGTACACCCTCAATCGGAAGAATAATACGCTCATTATCCGGTACCTCCCCACAACACCTTCATCACGAACCCCCACCGACAACTCCCCTCGGTATCCTACTCTCAAACCCCTACGTGACGAGTCCTCTGGGATTCTGCCTCGCCATTCTCTTCGTCTCGATCTTAGTCCCTTCGTGCGTCGAATTTCGCCTTTCTTCTGCGAACGTAGCTATAAAGTAACTCTTTCCATTGCAGCTCGAACCACATCGCATGCGACCTAACGTTAGCAGCGATAATAACCGTGATCACGTTCAACCTAGCCTACAGCGCCTGTGTCGTCCTAGGAACGGTCTTATTACAGACCGCACCTAAACGAGGACTCTCAGGTGGGAAAATGGAGGCATTTTTGAGAGTGATGCGCGAGGTTCGTCAAATCTTGGCGTTCATCTCCTTATAGTCTTATTCACGACTCCATTACTTTTTTTTCTTTTTCTAGATCGAACGCCACCCAAACGTCCTCCACCTCCCCCCACCACACATATGGCAACTCACACCGACGCCACCGAACCCGTCGAGGTTCGAGACGTCTTCGTTGGTGGCGACGTTGGAGTTGCATGTGAGGAAGGAGTTGAGCGATGATGATGTGTTGGCGTTGACCAAGTGGGCTTGGGAGAGGTGTACGGGTGCGCTTGGGGTGAGGGGGGATCATGATGAGGGGGGGAAGGCGGATGTTACGGTGGGGGTTGTGAGAGGGTGATTTCGATTTGATTGTTTTTTTTTACACCTTATTTTGATCATCATGTCGTATCTTTTTTTTACATCGTTTGTTCGTTGTTCGTTGTTGGTAATGGTAGTTGGATGGTAATGGAAGATGGGGGGGGATGTACATATGTTGTGGATGATGTTCTTCTCTTTGATGATGAACGGTGGGGCCTCAGTGTTATCCCACCGCCTGGGTGATCTTTTTGTTTCATCTGAAACAGATAGTAGTCCCCAGCTCGAAGATGCGTCCAAGCTTGCCGAAATGAGACCAAGTTCAGCTGAATGACTGGGTGTCTATTGAATTCGGGTCGTGTACCCCCTGAAATTTGCAGGTGATCTACAGGAAAGCGCGTAGTACAACAATTCGAAACGACCGTACGTCGAATAATGTCTTGGGTGAATATGCGTATGAGATAGAGGATTCAAAGTCTCGGTCAAGTGCGAAGCCAACGAGACGTATAAATAGAATAGAATAATCACCCCGGGGCTGATCACCTCTCCCTCGCGATATAAAAAGTGTGGAGGATATTAGAGAAAGAGGGCGAAGACGTGAACAGAAAATAGTAGGCGATCAAGAAACGAATGGTGGTACTGAAGGTACCGGTGGTAGTGGTCTGATTTTAGTACGTGGTGCCATGGGGAGGGGCACGTCCGGATCGGTTGAAACCGGTGTGCTTCGTCGAGACTGGTAGCCCGGAAGCGTTTCGTAGCTCTGTGTACTGGAGTGTGTATCGCACCGCACTCTGTAATAAGGGTAGGGCGGAGCTGTCGTTGTATAACTGGGGACTTCACTAGGAGGGCGTGAGATATAAGAATCGGATCGACTTGGAAACTCAAATGAAGAGGGAGGATGGCTGTCGATCGTAGTTGGTGAACTCGGTGACTCGGGGATTGGTGTACCCGTTGAGGGTGGTGTAAATGGGACATCACCCAAGGGATGGCTGGTTGGAGAGGACCAATCGTCCCGTGCGAGTCTTTCGTCTCCGGGTGGTACTGGCAGTATCACGCCCGGCGTCAGACCAAGGGGGCTATTGCCAACTAGTTCGCTCAGGGAAAAGTCCTGCCTGTTCAGCTTTTCTCTTTTTCCCCTTTTTCTTTTTTTGAGGAGTGTTCTAGATTTCGGCTGTCGTTCAACAACGATATCACTTCGAGCGTTGGTTCGAAGGATACCGATGCTTGCTTTGGCCCGCAGTCTAGCGAGGAATCTCGAGCCCGCATCCACTTGCTGCTTTCCTTCCTTTTCCTCGTGCTCCAGATATGAGCTATCGGAGGAAAACAGTGATGTGTGCTGGATCTTGGAAGGCTCGTGTTGGTAATTATATCTCGGGGGCCGCGAAGAGTCATCGATTCCGGACTCGTAAGACTTGTCCTTGCCCCTCTCCTTCGTGGCATCGCTATTCGCTGTCAAAGGTACGGCTGGATAAGCTCCAAGGATTATGGTCTGAGGGGTCCATATCCCTATTGTAGACCACTGATAATCCATACGAGATTCTGCGGGAGGTTTCTGGATGGTTTCCCCAAACCTCTTCCATCATACTGAGAAATATATCCCATGGCCTCATTCTACATGCCGTATTCAATCAGTTTGCTGTAGTGTTGCCGCGAGGCAGAGGCGCCTTGACGCCTTGCCTCGCCTCAGGCACAAACTATTAGTAGGTAGAATCAGGACAATTCTGAAACAGGAAGGGTATCAGTCAAGATTTTTGAAGTACATACTAACGAAAACCTCCAGAGACATAGCGATATTTGTCGAGTTCTGCCTTTCATGTGTCTTCTCGAGTGGTTGTGAGACGGTAGCATTGCTCACGGCCAAGGAGGGTCGAAGCATGCATAGAAAACAAGAGCCTATTTTCTTGAAACCATTGTCGGTGCGAACAGTATGGCTTACCAAAAAGGTGCAAGGCAGATTTGGAATGATGAGCCCGAGGCAAGTCACTGAGGCAAGTCAGATCAAGGTGTCCAAATTGGGTGCCTCGCCCTTGCCCTGAACTTGTCTCACGGCAACACTAGAACTTTGCTGAGCTGATTCTGCCAGTGATTCTGATCCTAGTGTGCGTGATATGATCATAACGATAGCGGCCGTGTCAAGTCCGAGTCATGAGTACGGCTCAAATCCTACGTGAGATCACGAGTCACCACCGATGAGACCTTGTAGATTGAACGTAGGGTCAGGCAGCACCTAGCGGCACACCCTTGTTAACCGTAAATCGCGGTGGGTACAGCTCAAAGAAAAAGTAACGCACACTTCAGTGTTCACCGAGCTTGCTGTGCGGTTCGAATCTCTTCCACTGCAAGGCGTGGAGTTTGGTGTTTTTTATCCGTAGCGCCGGAATCAGCATTCGATTACGGGGCCAATAGCCGTCAAAAGAAGAAGAAACACCCATTCCATGGCGGTACGAGACTAGGTACTAATTATAGACCTTGATTATCAGAAGGACAGAACAAAGACAGAGAGAATTGGATCACACACTACTGTCGCTGGTAGCCAGAACATCGAGAACGCACACTCTCATCATATAGCTCGTAGTTGCTCTCATGAAAAGCTGCAAGGTCCTAAGAACCTTTGAGAGATTGGCCAGACCATGTAAGTATCGGTCCATCGGAAGAGTTTCGATTCTCAAAGCATGACATATTGATGCGCGCGGTCCACGAAGCCAACGAAACGTATAGGTACAATAATTATTCCGGCGTTGATCACTGTGAGAGCCCTTCCCCTCGGATGAATGAAAGCATCGAGGATGAAGGAAGAAGGCGAAGACGTGAACGAAGAATAGTAGGCGATCAAGAAACGAATGGTGGTTGGGAAGGTAACGGTGGTAGCGGTCTGATTCTAGTACGTGGTGTCCTCGGGAGTGGCACTTCCAAATCGGTGAAAATCTGTGTATTTCGTCGAGAACGATAGCTTGGAAGTGTTTCGTAGGTCTGGCTTTTGGCGAGTGTATCGTAATTCACTCTATGGTAAGGTCCGGCGGAGTGGGATGCAGCTATTGTGGTGCTGGAGGCAGCGCTCGGAGGGCGTGAGATGGGAGAGTCGGATCGACTTGGAAACGTAAATGAAGAGGGATGGTGGTTTGTTATGGATAGTGGACTCGGTGAGTCGGGGACTTGTGTACCCGCTGAGCGTGGTGTTAATGGGACATCTTCGGAGGGATCACTGGTTGGAGAGTGTGCCAGTGGGTTATTGGCCGGTTCACCTAGTGAAGAGTGCTGGCCGTTCAGCTCCCAGGAAACTCTGTGTTCTCTTTGTCTTCTTTTGAAGAGCGTGCTAACCGACAGCTGCCGTTTGATAATACCAGTTCGAAAGTTGGCTCGAAGGGCACCGACGACTGCTTGGGCCCGCAGAATTATGGGGGATCTCGATCTCGCATCCTCCTCCTCAGTCTCCTCTCCTTCCTCTTCCTTGTCCTCCGAATGTAAGTTATCGGAGAATAATGGCGGTGTGTAATGGGTTTCGGAAGGCTTGCGCTGGTGATTATAGAGCCGCAATGGTCGCGAAGAGTCATTAATTCTGGACTCGGACAAATCATCCTTGTCCCTCTCCTTTGGAGGATCGCCATTCGTGTCCAAAGGTACAGGTGAGTAAAACGTATGGAGGATGGACCGAGAAGTCCATACTCTCACTCCAGACCAAGGATAATCCATACGACGAGATTTTGCGAAGGTTTCCTGATGTTTGCCCAAATCTCTCCTGCCATACGGGTTAAATATTTCATGGTCTCATTTCACGTGCCGTATTAAACCATTCTGCCATTGCTGATTCCGGGCAGGCTGGTTCTGGTTCTAGCGTGCGTGATGCTGATGAATATAGTGGCCAGTATGTTCATAGATTGAATGTAGGCGGAACTGTTGTCAGTATGCCCCAAATTCTACGTAAGATCGTAAGTCACCGCAGGTCACCGCCGATGCGAACTTGTGAATTAATCGTAGTAGGGTCAAGCAGCACCCAGCGGCACACCCTTCAAGTTGGTCACGGTGAATTGCATTAGTATGGCTCACACAAAAAGGATAACCACAACACGCCTCACCTGGCTTGCTGTGCATTTTGACTCTTACAAGGATTGTGGAGTACTCGTAGATTCTGGCGTTTTTTCTCCACAATATCGAATTTAGCGTTCGGTTGCGCGCGCGAGAAGGATCAAAAGCACGCCAGTAGCCGTCAAAAAAGGAGAAACTGCTCAAAAGGGGGGTTGTTTATGGCGGTACGAGACTAAGTGAAAGACTTTGATTATCGGAAGGATCGAACGAAGATAGAAAATTAGTTCACACACTACTTCCGCCGCTGGCACACGCAGTGGCAGGCTTGCGGCCAGAACATCGAGAACGCATACCCTCATCGTGAAGATCCTAGTTGCACTCAGCAAAAGCTGTTACGAGGACCTAAGAAAATCTGAGAGGTCGACCAACTCATGAATTTCATGGACTCAAGGTATGGAAGCATCGGTCCATCGGAAGAGTTTCGATTCTCGAAGCATGACATATTGATGCGCGCGGCCCCACGGGGCAACGAGACAAGTGGGTAAAATAATTATTCCGCGGCTGATCACCTCTCCCTCGGGGTGAAGAAAGTATTGAGGATGAAGGAAGAAGGCGAAGGCGTGAACGGAGAATAGGTGATCAAGGAACAAATTGTGTTACTGCAGGTAACGGTGGTAGTGGTAGTGGTCTGGTTTTAGTACGTGGTGTCGTGGGGAGGGGGCGCTTATCCGGATCGGTAAAAGTCTGGGTGCTCCGTCGAGAACGATAGCTTGGAGGTGTTTCGTAGGTCTGTGTACTGGCGAGTGTATCGCAACTCAACCTGTGGCAAGAGCACGGCGGAGCTGTCATTGTGCTAAAGTCTACGCCAGGAAGGCGTGAGATGAGAGGATCGGATCGATGTGGAAACACGGATGGAGAGGAAGGATGGGTTTTGATGGACGGTGGGCTCGGTGAAGTCTGGACTGGTGTACCCGTCGAACGTGATACAGATGGGACATCACCTGGGGGGTCGCTGGTCGGAGAAGGCCAATCGTCTCGTGTGAGTCTCTCGTCTCCGCGTGGCACTAGCAGTATCACGCCCACGCACATCAGACCAGGGGGGCTATTGCCAACTAGTTCGCCCAGGGAAAAGTGCTGCCTGTTCAGCTTTTCTCTTTTTCCCCTTTTTCTTTTTTTGCGGAGTGTTCTAGATTTCGGCTGTCGTTCAACGATATCACTTCGATCGGAGCTGGTTCGAAGGGCACCGATGCTTGCTTTGGCCCGCAGTCTACCAAGGAATCTCGAGCCCGCATCCACCTCTTCCTGCTGCTCTCCTTCCTTTTCCTTGTGCTCTAGATATGAGTTATCGGAGGACGACAGCGATATGCGCTGGACCTTGGAAGGCTCGTGCTCGTGATGATATCTTGAGGGTCGCGAAAAGTCATCGATTCCGGGCTCGAAAAACTTGTCCTTGCCCCCCTTCTTCGTAGCGTCTCCATTCGCTTTTGAAGGTATGGTCGAGTAAGGCACATGGAGTACGGCCTGTAACCGCGAGATATCAGACCACCAATATTCCACATCCATAGTACGACGAAATTCTGCGGCGGTTGCTGGATGGTTTCCCCAAACCTCTCCCGCCATATGTAATATATCCCATGGCCTTAGACTGCACGCCGTATTCAACCACTTTGTTGTGCTGGTCCTTGGGAGGCTAATTCAGATTCCTGTGTGATTGATGCTGTTGCTGGTGTCCGAAATGTTGTTTTTGATCGGCGTGGTGATGTTTTGGATGCAGTTGTAGCTGTTGCTATTATGTACGGTCGAGATTCTGCGCGAGACTGCGAGTTACGACCGATGAGCTGGTCAATTAAATGTGAGTAAAACCTAGTCGTAGCGGAGCACCCTTGGTCCCAATAAATCACCTTGAGTATGGCCCGAAGAAAAAGGATTACCACGACACACCTAGTCTGGCTTGTTGTGCAGTTTGACTCTCTTCCAGAACGTGGGAGCCAGTGTTTTTCTCTACAGCACCTCTCTACAGCACTAGATTCAGCATTCCATTGCGCAAGAGTGAAGAATCAAAAGCATGCTAATAGCCGTCATCGAAAAGGGAAAAGTGCTCAAAAAGGTGCTGTTCATGGCGAGTACGAGACCAAGGGGGGCACGGGGAGACCAGTGCATCCACACGACTCAATTCTCGGGGATGCCCGGCCCGGCAATCTGTGCACATGAGTTACACGTGATCAGACGCGTCGCGAGCGAAACATTGAACACAGCCTGGGACGACCTGAGCACTCAGGACAAATACAGCAAGGACCAAAAAGGCTAAGAAGACACGGAGTTTGTAATTACCGATATCAATAGATGTAAGTATGGGACAGAGCCTGGAGGGTGAGGCCGCACGTCGACGACCGTGCGGGCCAGCGTGAACTTGGACTGACGCGTTGAGCCATCGATAATCTGGGGAGACATTATGGGCTATCTCACTCGAGATATTTTTTAAAAAAAACGTAGGCTCGAGGCTGGCCTCAGATCTCGGAACGGTGTGTGGTACAATTCTTCGGAAGCGAGAGGGGTCCAACTCAGGACTACTCCGTGGCGTGGGTAGCCTTCTGTAGGGGTGATAGTCCCAGACAGAGAGATGTGTCCAAGCCTGATGAGCGAAATTCAACATACTTAGATATTTGAGTATCTTGTTTCATTCAGGCTGTGTTCTCTGGACTTTACAGGTAATTTACAGACAGCGTAGCTGCGTAAGTATCACAACTCGTGACGATCAATCGTCGAGTAAGTGTCAAAACTATGCAAATGTGCACATGAGGAAAGATGACAGTCAGCTAAGTACGAAGCCGACGAGACTATGAGTGAATTGATCATTCCAGGATTGAGTCAGATTAATGCCAGAGCAAGGGCCTCCGTTGGTCACTCCCCTCACTCCCAGGGGTACTGGGAGTGCTGGGGATGAAGGAGGAAGGCGAGAGCGTGAGTAGAGTAGGTGATCAGGAAATGAACGATGGTAGCGGAGGTATGGGTGGTAGAGGCCTAATGTTACGTGTCGTAGGGTTCGGAACCATATCCGAGTCGCTGAGAAGCCGCGTGCTTCGTCGAGAATGGTAACTCGGGAGAGTTTCGTAGGTTCGGGTACTGGCTAATGTATCGCGCCGCGACCTGGGATGATCCCCGAGGAAATAAGGCGGAACTGTTGTTGCGCTGGAGACCACGGAAAGAGGGCGCACAATGGGAGAATCAGATCGATCCAGAAACACTAATGAGGGAGGGAGATTGTGAACTGGTGTACTCGCTGAAGTGCCTGTAACATCACCGGAGCGATCACTGGTTGAAGGTGGGGTATCGGCCGGTTCACCGAGAGGGGTGTGTGGGCTGCCCGGATCCTTCTCCTTCGCCTCTTCCTCGAAACCCAAGACTGAGCTATCAGGGGATAAGGGCGATGTGTACCGAGCATCAGAAGGCTCGTCTTGGGGACTATATCTTGGGGATCGAAAAGAGTCATCAATGCCAAACAAACTATCCCTGCCCTTCTCCTTCGTAGCATTGTCATTCGCTTTCGGAGACGAGTCATCATTTTTGCCGCGACGGCTGTGAGAAAGCTGATGCCGACTGGCGTCCCGTTGTCGTTCGCGCGACGGACGGTGGCGTTTTTCGTGTTCTTGTAAAGGATCTTGGTCCTCATCTTTTCGTGGTGAATACTTTCGGCCTTTGTCTTGGTTTTTGTCCCAATTACGGCGTACAACTGTGGACCGCCGTTCACCGGTACCACTCGTGAAAACTGAGGAATTGAACATGGCATCGGCAGGGTCAAACGGCATGGCCTTTTGGCCGCCATCTTGTTCAATAAGGCTCGAAGAACAGGACGACCATGACCACACACCTCGTCTGACTTGACTTTCTTCCAAAGACCGCGGAATGCTGTGTCTTCCTCTAAAGCACCAAATTTAGCATTCCGTCGCGTATAACAAAAGAGAAGCTCGCATATAGAACCAATGAAAAAATAAAGATAGGGGCCGTCAAAGAAGTTTGAGACAGTACGAACGCCACAGGATGAACACAGGGATATCACTTACTACTTCCGCTGGAATACGCAGCAGCGGCCAAAATATTGAGCACGCACTCCTTTACCATAAGGCTCGTTTTCGAGCTTGCAAGAAGCTTTTCCAAGGTCTTCAAGAATTTGCGAGAGGTTGACTGGTTTATGAAGGTATCTGACGAGTTTGTGAGCATGAATGCCCAAAGCTAACATGTGAAAGTCGAAATTGAGAGTTTGAATATCATGATAAGAGGATTACTCACCCTAGCAGCACCGAGCTGGGCCTTCGGCTGACCGTGCTTGAACTCTCTACGTAATGCCTGCATAGCCTCTTTGGCATTGGAATCGTTGGCTGATGCACGTTCACAAACGTCAAGGACAAGAGCCGAGTCTTCAGAGGACGTTGCCGCGAGGAAGCCTGTGTACGACGCGAGCAAAGCGAAGTGGTCAAGGGATTACTGAAACGATGCAGCTGTAGCAGATGTAGAGCGCACCAATCAAATCTGTCAACTCTCCCTGTTTCTCGGGGTGCACCAGCTGCCACGACTGTCTTTCTTCTCTCTGACCACGGCCATTTTTCTCGTCCTTGACTTTGTCATGGCCACCACTGGTCCATTTGGATAACCATCCACCCTCCGTCCTGCCTTTCTCTTTCCCTCTGATCTCCGTGCTGACATGGGGGCCATTTTCAATATCGTGCAACACCGTTGGGTTCGGTATCGGCAAATCCATGGATGGGCATTGCTCCATCCCTGTACTGAACGTCGAAGGCGCAGACATCTGCATTGTCGCCGTTGTGTCAGTCGACGCCTTGTGCTGGTGATGAGCTTGATGAGGATATCCAGTGCTCGGTAGATGCTGCTGTCCGTACAGTGAAATCAGTGACCTGTCACCTCAATATTCCCATTGCTGGGGGTAGCACTATCGAATAGTTGCCTGAATTACTACAATGATGATCAAGGTCGGGACTTTTTCTTCTCCAGCGTGCTGGATCTGGACAGTTCATGATGGGAACTACTAGGTGGCCGTGCCTCGCCTGGTGGAAGGCTCCCAGATGTTGATGGTGCCAAGGGTGGCTGGAGGTGAAGATTAATCGGGAAATGGCTCTACAAGCTCGTGTGATTCGACATCGTGAAGGTCTTTTCGTCGTTGTTGAGATCGTGTTTGCTGTCGAGCCGGCTGTTGAGATTGTATTGACTGTCGAGCTGGCTGTTGAGCTTGTTATTGCTACACCTGACTCTGATTCTGACTCCGTGTGTAGACGGCATGATTTGGGTCATTGAAGTGGAGAGCTCGGTGATGTTATGGTTCGTTTCAAATGGGACCGCGGGAGCACTAGCTTCGGTTTGCCCTTCTGAACAGTTCTTGGACTTCACTTGCCAAAGTAGTGGGGGAGATCATAATGGAGGCAGGGCGGACGTCACATCGCTGATGGCCGCATACTGTTCTTCTATTGTTGTCTATTCCCCACTGGTTGTTCATGATGCATGATGATGAACGTTGTCGACCTGGTGGAAATGGGAAAGACCAACGTTACGAGACTGTGGGCTTCGCCGAAGGCGGCCCCACACCCGGGTCCAAGCACGTGCCTATCACGTGACTGAACGCGTCGCAAATAGGAGACCAAACACGGTTTGGGGCAACCTGAGCGTTCGAACTTCGGGGCACCTAAAACGAGCTCAAAACGGGCTGAGGGAAGACAAAGCCCGTGAGCACCAACGCTATGGGATGGAGGGTTGCACATCGATCATGACCCGTGCGAGACAGCGAGAACTTGGACTGACGCAGTCATCAATAATCTGGAGACAAACTAAGAGTTATCTCACTCGAGATCTTATCAAACAACTGTAGACTCGAGCTCCGCCTCTGAGCTCGTAATGGTGTGCGCCATGTGATCTAACCTTATAGGAACAAACGGGTGGTACCAAATCCTATTCAGCATAGGTAAGTAAGTTCCGTTTCGTGAGGGCGATAGTCTACGACTGAGAAATGGTTCGAGCCACAAAAGAAGGCCTTTTGACGTTGTCGGGAATCTCCAACCACCTTCGCTATAAAGATCCGAGCGTGATACGTGAGCCCTCGGTACGATTGTCCGTCAAATTTGTGACAACGGTTTCGAACATATGGAGGGTGATAATCGCGTCCCAGTCGCTGAACGAACACTCCGACGTAGCCGTGGCGAAAGGACGATGCTCGAACGAGTGACATAGAGCAAGAAGGGACATCTTCTTCCATCTGGATTCGCGAGTTAAGTGCGGGGAAAGAGAGGCTCACAGTGTTCCTGTGGCCCATTGAGAAACAGAGGACGGTACTGAGGTGAAATACATAGGAAAAAGCGGCGCAGTCAACATCGCAACCAGGTGGCGAACGCCCAGAACATGGCGTTCGTGTCGTTTGGTGGAGAGAAATGGTTCGAGCGTGATAAAACCAAGTTCAAAATAGATGGCTGAGTATCCTATCGTATTCAAGTCGTATTCTCCAGGGCACAAGTAAGTTACAGACAGCGTAAGACTAAGTACTGTACCGCAATTCGAGACTACATACTATGCAAATGTGTGCTTATGAGGAAAAATTCAAATCAGTCGAGCATAAAGCCAACGAGAGGTATAAATAGATTGATTACTCTAGGATCGATTCAATCAAGAGCCTCCGCTGTTGACTCCCTCCCTCCCAGGAGTATTGGGCGTACTGGGGATGGAGGGAAAAGGCGACGGCGTGAACAGAATAGACGATCAAGAAACGAACGGTGGTAGCGGAGGTATGGGTGGCAAAGACCTGATGTTACGTGTCGTAGGGATTGGAGCCATCTCGTTGAGAGTTCGGGTGCTTCGTCGAGAATGGTAACTTGGGAGAGTTTCGTAGGTTTGGGCGCTGGCGAATGTATTCCGCCACGATCTAGGGTGATAATCCCCGGGGGAATAGGGCGGAACTGCTGTTGTGTTGGAGATCGTGGAAAGAGGACGTGCGATGGGAGAATCAGATGGCCTTAACAACACGAATGAGGGAGGTGTGTCGCAAACTGGTGTACTCGTTGTATATGGTGTTATTGGACCATCCTCGGAGTGGCCGCTGGTTGAAGGCGGGCTATTAGGGATTTCACCGAGAGAAAGGTTCAGGTTGCTCCAACCCTCCTCCTCTTCTCTATCCTCACGCACACGCTCCGAGCGTCTATCTCGCAAGGGTCGCAAAGTGTCATCAATACCGGACCAATTGTTCTTGCTACTCTCCTTCGTAGCATCGCCATGCTCTTGCAAGGGAAGGTTGCCAGTTTTGCAGTGCTGGCTGTTCGGATGCTGGATCTGATTGTGCTGCGCGTGTTGCTGTTTACCGGCATGATGATCAAATGGGGGTAGTAGTCCCTTGGACTCGTATAACCACCGACCAGCATCCATGGCCCCGGGAGGGGGAACATCAAACATTGGATCAGCATTGTCAAATGGGATGCCCTGTTGGTCACCGTGAGTCGCATTCAGTGAGCTGATAGTCACGACCACACACCTCGTCCGGCTCGTCTTCTGGCTTGATCTTCTTCCAAAGATCGTGGAATCCGGTGTCTTTCTCTAAAGCACCAAATTTAGCATCCGTTACGTTTGATAAACAAGGGAAAAGCTCTCAATGTAGCCAATGAAAAAGGGAAGAACCCTCACAAAGATACAAGGCGATACAAACAACGCAAGATGGAGGCAGATTTTACTTACTGCTTTCGGTGGCATACGCAGCAGCGGCCAAAACGCGAAGTACGCGCTCCTTCACCACAGGGTCCGTTTTCGAGCTCAAAACAAGCTTTTCCAAAGTTCCCAAAAATTTCCGAGACGTTGACTGGCTTATAAATATATCCGACGAGTTTCGAAGCATGATTGCCCAGAGCTAAGATGTGAAGATTGAAGATGAGTGTTTGAATAATAATGGAGAGGAGGATCACTCACCCTACCAGCACTGAGCTGAGACTGGGGCTTACCGTACTTGAACACTATGCGTAACTCCCGTATCGCTTCTTTGGCACTGGAGTCGCTGGCTGATACACTTTGACAGACGTCAAGGGCAACAGCCCAATCTTCGAAGGATGGCAGCGTGTAGTAGTCTGTGGACATCGCGAGCGAAGCGAAACAGTTGAGAATATTGAAGCAGATGTAGCAGATATAGCGCGCACCAATCAACCCCGTCAAACATCCAGGCTGTTCGTCGGGGTCCACTAGCTGTCTTTCTTCTCTCTGACCATGGGGACAATCTCTGTCCTTGTCCTTATCGTGATTGCCACTAATCCATTTGAATAGCCATCCAACCTCCTTCTCTTTCTCCTCGATCTCCTTCTTGCCTTGGCCAGCTTCAATATCGCGCGATATCATTCTGCCCAGCCGTGCCAGCATATCTATGAATGGATATCGCGTCAACAACACTTTTTGACGAATCGGTTACAGAGATCGACTCTGATCCTGGCTCTGCGTGTCAACGGCGTGGTTGGGGTCGGGTATTGAAGGAGGTGACTCGATTTCGACTGTACTTGAGGTTTTAAGTATCATGATGAGGCAGGGCGGAAGTTAAATTGGGTTTTTGAGAGATACTCATCATCGAGTACTGATGTTTGGTTACACATTTTTTTTATTGTCTGTTCGTTGTTTGTGACACTGGTAGCTGACCGTCAATCGAGGATGTTGATGGTCACCGTTGGTTTGGGCTATATTTGGTGGAAAGATTTGAGAAAGTGAAGGCCCTAGGGAACACAAATCAAAATTGGCCTTGCCGACAGCTTGGGCAGCACTATCAGTATTACGGCACCGAGCAAGGCCTCAAGGGGGTTTTATGGACGTGAGAAAGGTACCTCAAAGGCCTTGCTCGTCTGTCATAATCACGTACTACAGCTTGCTCGTTGCCCACGATGTGCTCGAGCAGCCAGGGTAAGCTTGTTTTCATCTCTTCAAATGCATCTCAACAGCGCACTCCACCGTCAACGATGGAGTACCTCACTTTTTGACCCTGTTCTCGCGTCTACCACCACTCCAAGCTACTCCAAGAGATCGTCTCGTTTGCATATCCTGGCGAAAATTACATCCAAAAACATCGCGGTGCGCACAATCCCCTTCACTGAAATGATTTCTATGAGATCCTTTTGACGTATGCCTGTATTTATTTAATTCAGACAGCTATTTGGCCAGTTGCATGGTTGCACAGTGCACAAAAAGGCGCTGCGAGCAGCTGTCAACACCCTTAAGAGCGCGTCTTTCGACTCAAAATCGACGCGCTTTCAATCGAGAACGGTTTAGAAAGGGGAAGGCAGGATTGGGCTGGGCGTATCAAGCTGGAATGAGCAACAGACGAGGCCACGAGCACACAGATTGGGTGTATTTTTTCGTCCCGGCAAGGTGCGCGTTTCGCTCCCCGGACCTCAATACTCCCTTTTCTGACTTGTAAGCCTCACTCAGACTTCAAATAACTCTTAACGGCTACAAGACAACCCTATCCTATGAAAATCAGAAAATCTAGTTGACATCCTCTTCCCCGCTGGCTCCTCCCCCGGTCAAAATACTGGGGCCTTGTTACCCTGCGCGGTTGGCGGTGCACCCGACCCAGTTGAACTTCCGGATGCCCCACCAGCCCTCACCGCATCAGTTGTATCTTTAGGATTCGCTCCGGGCTACTTTCTCACATGCAAGTCCGGAACACGGCTTGGGTCAGACTGAGCGCTCGAAAAAGGACTGACATGGACGCGTCGAGCACTGGATCCTTCGGATAGGTCGTCGATCATTTGAGGATCGATTTAGACCTATCCTCCTCAAAAAACCTCATCCCACGAGTTTAGGGTTGTCCTTCGTCTCGAATGTTGGATTGTTGGTGCTATAGCTCTCTGGTGGAGGTTCGTGAACGGAGCGGTCCTCGATAATATTACCAAAGTAGCCTCGGTAGCCATCTGTATCGTGAGATCGATAGCCCCTGTCTCAAAAATGTGTCCAAGCCTGACGGAACTAAAGCTCAAGTGTCCTCTTTAATTCAAGTCTAGGGTTTACAGGTGATATACAGATAGTGTAAGTAAACTATTGATGGTCAGATGTCAAGAGTATTGCAAGCGTCGAAACTACATGCATATGTCAACACGTACATATGAGTAGAAATCCAAACTCTTGGTCCAGTATGAAGCCATCGAGACATAAATAATTCAATCACTCCGCTCAGGTTGATCACTGTCAGGACCTCCAGTCGTCGACTCCTCCTCCCTCTCAGGCAAAGCCGGGGTATTGGGGGTGTTGGGCATAGAGGAAGAAGGCGAAGCTGCGAACGACGGTGTCAACAAGATAGATGATAAAGAAATGAATGGCGGTAGCGGAGGTAACGGTGGTAGAGATCTAAAGTTATGTGTTGTCGTGGGGAGGGCCATATCGGTGAGAGTTTGGGTGCTCCGTCGGGAGTGGTAGCTTGGAAGCGTTTCGTACGTTTGGCTGCTGGCGGATGTATCGCGCCGCTGTCTGTAAGGTCCGGGGGAGTAGGGCGGAGCTGTTGTCGTGCTGGAGGCAGCGGTAGCAGGGCGGACGATTGGGGAATGGGTTCGACCCAGTGGGAATATAAATGAAGAGGGGGGATAATTCTCAGTGGAGGGGGAGGGAGACCCGTGAACCGGTGTCCCCGCCGAATGTGGTGTGAATGGAACATCATTGGCGTGATCACTTATTGAAGAAGGCGAGTCAGCGGTCGGTTGAGCTAACGTAGAGTGCGAGTTGCTCAGCTCCTCCTCCTCCTGTTCTTCCTCCTCCTCTTCCTCCTCCTCCTCTTCCCCCTCGTTGTGCTCCGAGTGTGAGTTATCTAATGATATTCGCGGTGTGTACTGAGTATTGGATGGCTCGCGTTGGTGGCTATATCGCGAGAGCGGCCGCGAAGAACCTTCCATGCCCGACAGACGTCTCACTATACTAACCTCAGCTGGTGATTTCACGGTGTCAAGCGATGCACGGGAAGGGGGCGCGGTGTGAAAACTTTCACTCCCCCGAGAATATCGACTGGAATCCCGCGTCTGTGTTGATATAGATGCCCGCTTTCGCCCTGTAGTTTCAGAGGTCGTGTCTTTGGCGGAGTAACCTGTATTCCCGATTATAGATGATGCAGGTGACTTGGACGAAATGGATGTTGGGTACGGAGTGAATGACTTTCGGATAGGTGGTGGTGGTGGTGGTGGTGATGGTTGTGGATCTGTTTGGCTGGGCACGGGAGGCATTGGTTTTGACCAACGAATGCCGATCTCGAGAGCATGAGGTGATTGCTGCGACGTGGTGCCAGTGTCTGGGGCGAGGGCAACTGGATAATCATCCCGTTTACTTTGAATATTTGACTCGTCCATTATAGAAAACAACTCACGAGGGATGCTAGCTTTGAGCATGGAGCGGCGCATGAACACCAACGAGACATAGACAATTGTAGCAAAAATAGTGAAACTTCTCCATATCCATTGGAAGGGCCTGGATGCTGCTCCCCGGGCGGCAACGTCCAACACGATCACTCCAATTATGAGGAATAAGGAAGTAACGATCCAAGGAACGTGGGGAGGTTTAGCCAAGACTGAACGGCTCCAGTAGGCCTAATGACAAAAAAATCAAGAACTAACCCTCGAATCGACCACGGATTAGGTAGCTTACCGCCTGAGATACAAAAAATCCTATAAACGCGGCAGAAATAATAAATCGTGTGGTGGCTAAACCCAGCAATACGGGGGGCACGCGTATTGGACAATCTTTTTGGGAGACTATAAAAAAATATTGGGCAAGGCCCGAAGCAAACGAAAGAACGAGTAGAATCAACAGGAAGGGGACGGATACGGTCGAGGAACGGGATGTCATATGCAAGTGCATCGTCCAAGCAAGGAGATACAACACAGCGAGAATGACCGTTTCCAACAAGATCGCTGACCTAGAGGGCTTCAGTATTTTGTCTGAAGTGGCGCATAGTCTACATACCTGAGACCTTCAGGTACCCCAAAACAACCCGATCCCTCCAATAAGTTCTCGAGCGCAACATCGCTCGAAGCGGCGTATATCGATACTTGTAGTCCCACCTGGACTAGAAAATGCGACGTGGAGACAAAGTTGATGCCTCGAGGAGAGCAGTACTGTGAAATGAATCATTAGGACGAGAGAAATATACGCTGGTAAGTAGACACTCACGGTCAACCATCTAGATCGAGCCCCCATGAGTGTCGCCGAGAGAAATGCAGTCAGTCAAGAGACTCCCGGGGTCATGGTAAGGACTGCATCCCAATCAGGAATATCGAGTATTTGTGGCCTAGTTAACGACATATTGCTGCCTTGTTTGTCAACGGCATCAGTTTGAGGACGCGACGACCATCGACTTTTTCCTCGCCTTCTGATTAAAACTGCGATGCGAACTATCAGCCGTCCCAAGCATGCGTTTCTCTATAGCTATCATTCAAACTAGCGGTGGGAACGTAAGTGGGCAGTGCCTAAATTTGAGCCAATAAATAGAACGAATGTATGAATCACCATCGTGAAACGGGACGATGAGAATGCACCGAATACAACTAGGCGGTTTTGATGTACGATGGTTTTATTGGAGATTGATTCAAGCACCCTACAAGACTCGTGTGTCAATACTCTGAAGTCGCGCCCAGAGACCCATCCGCTCTACAGCAGCACTACTACCTGAACAGAAGCATGTTTCCTTGGTATTCTGGGCTGTCCACCTTGACCCGGCATTCACAACCTCGACTACAGCACTCGTGATGATGATCCAATCAGAAGACTCGGAGACCATGAATATAACGATGAGCTTGCTTGGATAAGATGCCGTTATACAACCTCCACGAAGCATCATTAATTATTGATGACACGGATTGATCGATGATCGCTGGTCAGGACCTGACTCTGTCGATGTGATGCCTTCTCTCTCGGGGGAAGCTGGGGTATTTGAAGTGTTCGGGGTATTGGGAACAGATGAAGAAGGCGAAGATGCGAATGAAGGTGCCAATAAGATAGATGATAGAGAAACAAATGGTGGTAGCGGAGGCAATGGCGGCAGAGGAGGCAATGGCGGCAGAGATCTGACGTTACGTGCTGTGGTGGGGACGGCCATATCGGGGAGAGTTTGGGTGCTCCGTCGGGAGTGGTAGCTTGGAAGCGTTTCGTACGTTCGGCTGCTGGCGGATGTATCGCGCCGCTGTCTGTAAGGTCCGGGGGAGTAGGGCGGAGCTATTGTCGCGCTGGAGGCAGCGGTGGGAAGGGGTGCGGTCGGAGAATACGTCCGACTCGGAAATACGAATGAAGAGGGGGGATGACTTTCAACGGTTGGGGGAGGCGACTCGTGAATTGGTGTGTCCGTTGAATGTGATGTAAATGGGGCATCATCGGAGTGATCACTGGTTGAAGAAAGCGGGCTATCGGCTGGTTCGCCTAGGGAAGAAGAGTGTGGGCTGTTCGGCACCTCCTCCTCTTCGCCTTCTCCTTCCTCATGCCCTGAGTGCGAGTTATCAGAGGATAATCGTGGTGTGTGTTGAGCATCAGAAGGCTCGCGCCGGTGACTATTTCGCGAGGGCTGTACAGAACAATCGATGCCAGAGAAACGTCCCATTGCTGCTTGGGTTGGCAAGCTCACAGTGTCAACACTGGCAGATGCACGGGAGGGGGGTGCGGTGTAGAAGCTTTCACTTCCTCGAGAATATTGGCTGGAGTCCCGCGCCTTTGTCAATACAGATACTCGCTCTTTCCCTGTAGCTTCGGAGGCCGTTTCATTGGGAGAGTAACCTGTGTTCTCGATCATGGATGATGCAGGTGACTGGGTCGTGATGGATGATAGTTGTGGAGTGAATGACTTTCGAACAGGTGGTGGTGCAGCCGATTGGTGGGGGAGGAGAGGCACTGATTTTGATGAACAAACACTGATATCAGAAGATGATTGTATGTTGGTGTCGCCGTCGGACTTTGCAGCGAGGGTAACTAGATTAACCGTTCAGCTCGCCTTGAATTTGGAGACAATTTGCGTGAAAAAAAAACATACGAGGGATTCTACCTTTGAGCACAGAGCGGCGTGCGGTTACCAACATGACATAGACAAGTGTGACGACAATGGTAAAGAGTCTCCACACCCATTGCAAGGGCCACGGTGCAGCTCCCCGGGAAGATACCTCCAACGCTACGACTCCAAGCGCGAGGAAAGAGAATGTTATGATTGCTGGGATGTGAGGAGGTTCCGTTAAGACTGAATTCTTCCGGTAGGGCTAATAAAAGGGGTGTTAGGATTCAGTCTCGACCTAAGATCCAATGTCAGATGGATCGCTTACAATTTGGGACACGAAAATTCCAAGAAATAAGGCGGAAAGGGTGAGACGTGCGATAACTATCCCTGGCAGCACTAGAAACAACGCGTCTGCCGACTCGCAACTCTGAACGGAGCGTATGAAGATATACTGGGCGAGGCCTGAGCTGAACGAAAGAGCAAAGAGGATGAACAGAAAAGGTATAAAGACGGTTGAAGAGCGCGACGTCGCGTGAGCGTGCATCGTCCAAGCAAGGATATGCAGCACGACAAGAACAATGTTCTCCCACATAGATTTTGTCCTGCAGGAGCTTAACATGGCACATACGACAGTCCGCCGACTCACGTACCTGAGGCGCGAGGGAAGCCCAGAGCATTCCGGAGTTGTCTCCAGACTTTTGTATATGCTATTGCTCGATGTGAGCACCGACATTTGAAGTGCCACCTGGACAACAACATGCGAGGTGGACAAAAGAATGATGACTGGAGACGAGTAAGACTGTGGAGGCAGATGTTAGCATGAGGATGCAAGGCAGGCTAGCAGGTAAAGACCTGTAAAGACTCACGTTAAACCATCTTAGCCGCGGTGTCATGGGTGTCATGGCGAGGGATGTAAATCATCAAGAGACGCTTTAGTCATGCAAAGAACATGATCCCAATCGAGTGTCTCGAGTTTCTGTGGTGTGGTTGACGACGCACTATTGCCCTGTTCGTCAATAACATCAGTCCGAGAACACGGCGACTCCCTCGCCTCCTGATGAAAGGGGTGATGCGAACACTATCAGCCATTCTCAACATGCGTTGTCCTATGGACATCATTTAGACTGACGATGAGAACGATTGGAAGGAATGCACTGATACCGTGAAGTGGAACCATGGGAATGCATCGAATCCTATTGAATCTAATTGGGCGGTTGTGATGTACATTTGATGGTGATCGTATTATCAGAATCGAACTTTTGAGTCCGGATGATACCCCTCACACAAGGTCTACAGGTCAGCGTTTCAGCACTATTGGTCTGAAGTTGCACTTAGAGACTCCGTCCGCTCTGCAGCACGATGAATTGGATGAACTCGTTCCCGGCCCGGCATTCAGGCCGTTCACCCTTGAGCTTCACCTACGACCGCAATTACAGCGTTTGTGATGATCAAATCAGTCGAGTAGAACAGAAAAGCTGCCGGCGAAATCCTACCTTAAGCCATTATAAGATATCTTTACGGAGCAATACTGATGTCCCGATTTGATCGCTACTCAGGGCGCTCTAGTTCTCTCACAGGAGAAACCGGACGACCGGGAGAATGAGGAGTCGCGAGTGAAGGAGATATTGAAGGCGATAACGAGACAGCTGATGAAGACGCAAACGGCGGTAGCGAAGGTAATGGTGGTAGAGATCGGATGTTGGTACACGATGTCGAGGGCGGGGCCGTCATGTCGGTGAGAGTCTGTGTACTGCGCACGGAGTGATAGCTCGGGAGCGTTTCGTACGTTTGGTAACTTTGGTTGCTGGTGAACGTATCTCGCCGAGGTCTGTAAAGATGGTAAGCTCCGGGGGAGTATGGTGGAGCTGTTGTTGTGGAGGCTGCGGTAGGAGGGCGTGCAATGGGAGAATCAGGTCGACTTGGGATTGCGAATAAAGAGAGACGATAGTTTTCAGTGGATGGAGGTGTATCATGGGCTGCTATACTCGTTGATTGTGGTGCTAGTGGAACATCCTCTGAGTGACCATTGGTCAAAGGTGGGCAGATCGCTAGCTCCCCGAGAGGGAAGCCTTGACCCTCGTCCTCTTCCACCCCCTCCTCATTCTCTGACGAGTGTGAGTTATCGGAGGTTAAGGGCGATGTGCACCGAGCATGGGAAGGCTCATGTCGATGATTACATTGCGAGGGCCGTAAGGGGTCATTAGTACCAGCCCGGTATCCCACTCCAGTCCGAGATAGTGATTTTACGGTGTCGAGAGACGCTCGAGAGGGAGGCGCGGTATGGAAACTTTCACTGCCCTGAGAATGTCTACTGGAGTCTCGCGCCTCTGCTAATATAGATACTCGCTTTCCCCCGGTCGTTTGAGCGGCTGTTTCTTCGATAGAGTAACCTGTATTCCCGATCATGGACGATGCAAATGACCGAGACGATTGTTGCGGAGCGAAAGACTCTCCATTAGGTGGTGGTGTATCTGTTTGAATGGGCAGGGGAGGCACTCGCGTCGGATGGGCATTGTTCTCTAAAGATGACTGCTGTGTTGAGGTGACGGTGTTTGGAGGGAGGGTGACTACATAGACCAATCAGCTTGCCTTAACTGCTCGAAGCCACCGCTATGAAAACTCACTAGGTATCCTAGTTCTAAGCGCGGAGCGGCGTGCAAGTACCAGGATGACATAGACAATTGTGGTAAGAACAGTGAAACCTCTCCATACCCATTGGAAGGGCCACGTCGGTGCTCCCCGAGAAGAGACCTCCGAAGCCAGAACTCCGAGCATAAGGAAAGAGGACGTGATAGCCCATGGGATGTGAGGAGGCTCCGCTAAGATTGAAGACCTCCGATAGGCCTGGTAACAGGTGTGTGTCAAGAGTTTTAAAACAGGCTATATCATCAAACAGACCACTTACAATTTGGAATATAAAGACTCCAAGAACTATGGCAGAAACGATGAGTCGTGCGGTGGTTAACTGCGGTTCGGAGAATAGGTATGCCGAGCAATTTTCCAAGGATACTGGTGAAAAATATTGGGCAAGGCCCGAACCGAACGAAAGAGCAAAGACAATCAATACAAAAGGTATGAAAACGGTTGAGGGTTGTGACAACGCATAGGTGTGCATCTTCCAAGCAAGAAAATGGAGCACAGTAAGAACAATGTTCTCCCACAAAGTTCTCGACCTGGAGAAGCTCAGCATATCATTCAAGATGGAATATCTGTTCACATACCCGAAGTGTGGGGATACCCAAAAGCATCCCGACGTGATATTATACGACACGACCAACTTCGCCAGTTGGAGTGCCACCTGAACGAGAGTCTGCGTCGTGGATAAAAAATTGATGGCTGAGGACGAGCAAGACTATGAAGGTTGATATTGGTACGGGAGACAGGATGAGCTAGCCAGTAAGAACTCACAAAGCTGAACCGTCTGGATCGTGTGTTCATGAGGTTGGTCGTAGAGAGGGTGTGAGGAGTTGTCAAGAGACTTGTGAGTTTATCACAGCGACTGAATCCCAATCGGGCATCTCGAGCATTTATCGTCTGGTTAACGACATTGTACTGCCTTGTTCTGAGTTCGTCAGTGACATCAGTCTAAGAATACGACGACCGTTGACTCTTCCTTGCCTTTTGATCAGATCGAGGTTGCAAACACCATGAACCATCCATGCAACTCTCTACAGTCATTATACAGACTGGAGACGGGAACACAGGCGGATAGTGCACGTTAGAGTTGAGCCACTGAATGGGATGAATGAATGAATGACTATAAGCGGGACCACGGGAGCGCACTGAATCCAGCTGGTTGATTGCAATGTACAATGTACATTCGTGGTAGTCGTATCGTTTCGCATCGAAATTCCAACTCAAACAACGTTCTAAAGGGCCTAATTCTGAATGTGCCCCTGAGGACCACTACGAGCTCTGTTAGACGCACGGTACACTTGATAGAAATCGTGTCCTCGGTATCTTCCTTTATCCTTATAACGACCGTAGTTGCGGCTACAGCATAAGATGATGATCACGTTAGAAAAGTAGATTGATGATTATAAAGCGACGAATCCTACCTCCAATGACACGCCATATTTTCACCAGATTACGTCGATAATACGAAGTAATCACTGTTCAGGGGCCTCTAATGCCCTCAATGCGGTGCCCCCTTCTCCCTCGGGAGAGGCAGGAGGCCTGGAGTTTTGGAGCGCCACGAACGAAGTAGAAGTTGAAGGTCCCAATAGAATTGGCGAGGAGGAGGTGAACGGAGGTAACGCAGGTAACGCAGGTAAGGGTGGCAGAGATCTCACAATACGTGATATAGGAGGGACGCCCATGTCGGCGAGGTTCTGTGTGCTCCGGCGAGAGTGGTAACTAGGGAGCGTCTCGTAGGTCCCGTTGCTAGTAATCGTATCACGCCTTTCCCGATACGGACCGGCAGAATAGGGTGGGACGCTTGTTGAATTGGAGGTCGCAGTCGGACGACGCGCAATAGCAGACTGAGATCCACCTGGAAAAGGAAACGAAGAGGGAGGATGACTTTCGTTCGACGAGGGAGGTGTTTCGGATACCGGCGCATGCGTAGAAGCTGGCGTTCGCGGATCGTCGTCGGAGCGGCCGTTATTTGGAGGGGGTGTATTGACATCGTGGTCAACTCGAGGAAGGTATGGGTCGCTTGGCTGCTCCTCTTCCTCCTGCTCGAGGCGTAGATTGTTGGAGGAAGGGAAAGCTGATCCAGAATAGGAAGGCTCTGGTCGTTGGCTGTGGCGGGAAAGCCGCAGAGAGTGATTGGTGGACAGACGTGCCAGGTCAGTCCGAGGTAGTGATTTCGTTCCGTCGAACGAAGCACGGGAAGCGGAGGCGGAATGCAGGCTCTCAGTCGCAAGAGAATATCGGATCGAGCGAGCCTTTGTCGCCCCAGAGTCACGCTTCGCTCCTGTTGTTGTGATATCGGGAGTCACTTCCTCGGCATCCGTAGAGTAACCCGTATTTCCAATGATGGACGATGATAGAGATCTCATGGACCCTCGCGGTGTCAAGACAGATTCTCTCGAAAGCGGTCGTGGACCTGGCTGGTTCGGCAGGGGAGGCATTGGTTTCGATAACCGAAAGCTGATGGCCACGGGTTTTCGTCTCTCTGAAGCTCCATCGCTTCGGGTCGGTGTAGCTGCTTTCGTCAGAAAACTTGTGAGAAACGGCTGATTTAATCGAACTGGGACACTCACGATGTGGCCCATGTTTGAGCAAGCTCCAATAGCGCGCAAGAAGTAAAATCGAGTAAAGTAGAGTGGTGATGGCGGCAAAGACTATCCAAAGCCACAGAAAAGGCCACGAGGTTGTTTCGACTCGGGTAGCAGAAATACCCAATGCAACGGTTCCGAGCATGATAAACGAGAATGTGATGATTGCTGGAACATGGGGAGGTCCTGGATGGACAGAGAGCTCCTTCCGGTAGGCCTGGCCACAGACATGTCAAAATGAATAAGACGACCAGTCGTGTGCCATCCTCGAATGAGTAACTTACCACCCGAAACACGTAAAATGTAAACCACATCGCAGAGAAAACAAGTCGTGTAGTGGCTATCCTCGACAACACAGGGAGCGTGTTTGACGAGCAATCCAAGAGCGACCTTATAAGGATATCTTGTGCAAGGCCTGAGCCGAGGGAAAGACCAAGTAAGACCGCCAGGAAGGGAGCAGTTGAGGTTGAGGAGTGTGATATTGAATGAGTATGCATCAACCAGGACAGGAAATGCAGTGCAATGAGAAGTATGTTTTCCCATAAAGTCCGTATCCTGAATGGATTCAGCGTTGCATTGAGACGTCAAGGTTAGCCCCCGTACCTGAGCCTCGGAGGTATCCCAAGACATCTCGACGTTGTCCCTAGTCCTTCATACGCCCTATTGCCCAAAGGAATTGCTACGGCTTGGAGTCCCACTTGTGCAATCGCGAGCGAACTGGAAACAGCGATAATGAACCCAGGAGAATATGGCTGGATACAGGGGTAAGCGGGGACAAACGCCATTGGGTGGAAACTCACGTTGAGCCATCTGAGTCGCGCCTTCAAGGGCATATCAAGGTTACTGCGAGAGATGAAGGGGATGAACAGAGTGCGAGGGACATGGCAAGGTTTGATCAAAATCAGGATCCTAGATATTTGTGTCGCGAGCCACGACGTGACCACATCATCAATATCAACACAACAGACAGTGACTCTCCCGTGCCTTTCAATTCAGGGAGATGCGAACACCATCAGTCATTTGGCGAGCTCACTTTGGCACCAATGGCCCTCACAAAGCGGTGCCTATAACTGAGCAAGTGATTTGAAGTGTTTGGAGGTATCGCCCTTGAAATACGGCACGACGGGAAGATCGTAATCACTCAGAGCGTCTTGTTATAGAGTAGTATTGCTATATTATGGTATTTGGAAGCTCAACAGCAACCTGTATACACTCTTCACGTCAGCGCTTACAAGCTCCTGCACAGTAACACGGGTGAACGCACCGGTTGTGTATTCTGTCTTCCCAGAGAACTCTTCTTCCAAACCTTTCGCCCCTCATACTACTCACGTCCTCGTCCATGACAGATCGTTGCATATCACGGTAATCTGTATCCAATAAGTTCTTGTGGAATGAATGACAAACGATGCAATCCTACCTTGAGTCTATGTCGCTGTAGGAACTCTGCCAGATCGTCGCCAAAGAAAGTCATCATGAGAATTGGAAGCAATCAAGTAGCACCATCACCGAAGTAAGCTGGTATGTGAGGGAAGGCTGGATCAATCAATCATTGTTCGGATGGCTCTGGGAATCCGGACGTGATTCCTCCTTCTCTTGGAGTTTGGATATCGAGCCCTGGGGGCGAAGCAGGGAATGAAGGTGATGATGAAATGACTGATGATAAGGAAGGCGGTAGTGGTGGTATAGGGGGTAGAGATCGAACGCCGCGTGATGTCGATAGCCCCGACGTCGTCGCGAAGGTCTGGGTACTCCGCCTAGAATGGTAGCTCGGGAGTGTTTCATAGGTATGGTCACTTAAAAGTGTATCGCGCCATTCGCCAAAAGAATAGGGTCCTGCTGAATAAGGCGGAACACTGGAGACCGCAGTAGATGGGCGCGAGATTGGAGAGCGTGATCGATCTGAAAGTGTGTATGAAGAGGGAGGAGATCTTTCGCTGGATGGTGAAGGTCGACGGTCTGAGGGCGAGTTCAAGGTAGCGGGTGCAGATCGGGGTACTGAGGAGTTGTCCCTGCTACCAACGGAACGCAGCTGAGTGTCATTATCATCGCGCGAACTGGGCATATCCTCCTCCACCGGTGGAAATGAGTTGCCGGGGGTGGAATGTGGGATAACCTCGGCGCAAGCCATCTGCCGTTGAACCTCTCGTGGCGACGTTGGGGGGCCATGAGCACTTGAGGATATCTCCTCGTCTGTTGGCTCTCTCATAGCATCATGGGTAACATGGAACACTGAGAGGCGGCTCGAGGTGCCCGTTGATCCTGAGTCTCGTTTCTCTCCAGAACGGTCGGACACACTTCTGGCCGAGGACGTATGATTCTCAAGCACATACGATGAACGAAACGCCCTGAGCACCTTGCCCACGGCGACGGGCCGAGTTGGTGGTAATGTTGGAGTAGATGGATTTGGCAAAGAAGGCCTCGCCGTCAGAGGTTGAGCACCAACGGAAACGGATGATGTTGAGCGTCCTAACAAGAAGTCGATACTTGGATCCGCAGCGCCTGGATGTGGCATCGATTCATTTCATGAAAGTAAGCATGACGGCTAGAGAACGTACCATGATCCGAGTGCTTTAGCGTGCAGCGGCGTGCAAATAATGAGATGATGCACAAAAGAACGCAAACGGCGGCAAAGCCTAGCCACACCCAGAGAACGAGCCCTGGGGTTCCACTCCTTGGCGCAACAGCCATGAGCACCATCCCAAAGAGGAGAAATGCTGTTGTCGAAAGTGAGGTGACAGGCGTTACTTGTGCTAGAAGGGATGTATTCCAGTATACCTGATGACAGACACATCAGTTCAACTCATCAATATATTCCAACCAACTTACACTCCAAAAAACGAGATAGGACGTGGCGAACGCGAGTAGAATGTGCCTTGCACTCTGCAGTCGCAGCATCATTGCCAACTCCTGGTTGGAACAAGACAGAGCGCCCGCAGATATGTACTGGGCCAGACTTGATCCGAAAGAAGTAGCGGATAAGATCGCTACGAATGGCACGTGTAGTGAGGAATGCAGAGTCGTATAGACGTACAATATCCAAGCGAAGATTTGCAGCAAAAACAATGCGATGTTCTCCGACATTGCCCTTAGCCTGTGGACTAAGAGTGACATTGGCCAAGATGGCTGAGATCACTCACCTCAAATTGGAGAATGCCTCAGAGCTCGTATCAGAACCGCAATTCGTTTCGCTGAGTTGATGGTATGCTTTATTTCCCACCAGAATCAGCGTCGTTTGTAGCACAACCTGTGTAATTGCATGCAGAGTGAAAACAGCGATTTTGCACCAATAGAAGGGCAGCTGGAATACAGTGAGCAAACAGAAACAGGGCCCAGGAAACGATTGAGAACTGACCCCCCCAGACCACGTTGACCACGTATTCCTCCTGAGCGACTCAGCGCCACCTTGCGTATCGGAGGGGCGTGAAGCCATCAGAGTCATGGAAGTAGGGGAGAGAGTCGCGTCAGACGATGGGGGAAAATTGCCTCCTCAGCCGTCGACGACATCAGATGGGGTCGGAACGATTGCCGTTTTGCCCTTGCCGGCTGACAGTGTTACCACAACGGAAACAATCAATGTCAGTGCTCCCCAACAACCTTCCGTGATATACATCACAAAGGTCCGCGCTGCAAACAAAAGCGGGCAGTGTCAAAGATCTGAGCCAATTCGCCGGATGAGCGCATATCA
Organism: Marasmius tenuissimus; assembly: GCA_029532415.1. Taxonomy (NCBI): domain Eukaryota; kingdom Fungi; phylum Basidiomycota; class Agaricomycetes; order Agaricales; family Marasmiaceae; genus Marasmius; species Marasmius tenuissimus. The sequence continues at coordinate 5,799,169 of JAQOTA010000053.1, forward strand.
CATTGTACAGCAGGCCATGGAAGGTGTAAAATCCAATTAATCTCCCCAACCTTTCGCTACTCAAAGTACTCACGTCCTCCTCGGTCTATGACAAATCGTTGCAGGCTACGGTAATCTGTATTCAATCAGTTCTTGTAACATGGGCAATGAACACGGCAATCCTACCTTGATTCTATGTCATTAAAGAAAGTCCCTATGAGAGCCTGAAGCCACCAAGTAGCACCATCACGGCCACTGACCTGAGCCGACATGCGAGGGAGGCCGGACAGATCAATCATTGTTCGGATGGCTCGGGAGTCCCAACTGTAATTCCTCCTTCTCTTCCAGAAGAAACTAAGGTATCGAGGTGCGAGGGCGAAGCAGGAAATGAAGGTGATGAAGTGACTGACGATAGGGAAGCGGATGAGGGTAGTGGGGGTATCGTGGGAAGAGACCGAACGTTACGTGCTGTTGATGGCCCCGCCATCATCGCGAGCGTCGGTGTGCTCCGCCTAGAATGGTAACTTGGGAGCGTCTCGTAGGTTTGGTCGCTCGAGAGTGTACCGCGCCGCTCGTGGAAAGAATAAGACCCTGCTGAATAAGGTGGCGCAGTTGGTGTACTGGAGGCCGCGGTGGGTGGGCGTGAAATTGGAGAGCGTGATCGGTCTGAGAATGTATAGGATGAGGGAGGGTATCTTTCGCTAGATGGCGAAGATTGATGGTCGGCGGGGGAGTTTAAGGCAGCGGGTGCGGGTCGGGATAGTGGAAAATTATCTGAGCGAATAACGGAGCGCAGTGGAGTTTCATCATTATCGCGCGGATTGGGCAAGTCCTCCCCCACCGCTGAACGTGGGTTATCGAAGGGGAGATATGAATCAACCCCGTTGCGAGCGTCGTTTTGTGGTTGAACCTCTCGCGATGGCGATGCAGAGGAATCAATACTCGAAAGGTCATCTCCCCCGGTTGGCTCCCTCACGGTATCGGGGATAAAATGAAACGGATCCACTCCTTTTGAGAGTCGACTCGAGGTATATGTCGACCCTGAGTCTCGTTTCTGTCTTGGATGGTCAGACATACTTCCCGTCGGGAACGTATGAATCTTGATCACAGACGATGAACGAGACACCCTGGGTGCCTTGGGAAAAATGGTGGGCCACCTGATGATCGATCTTGGAGACTGTTTTGGCAAGGAATACGCTGACGCTAAAAGCTGAGAACCAACGGACGATGCTGAGCGTCCCAACAGGAAGTCGATATCTGGATCCGTAGCACCTGGATGCGACCTTAGTTTATTGAGTAGTCATGGCGGTCAAAAGACATACCGTGATTGGAGGGCTTGAGCATGGAGCGACGTGCGAGCGATGTGACGGTGCAAAGAAGAGCACAAACAACAGCGAAGGCTACCCAGACCCAGAGGACCGGTCCTGGCGTCGCATTCCTTGGGGCAGAAGCCATGAGAACGATGCCCAAGATGAGGAATCCACATGTCGAAAGCGAAGTAACGGGGGTGACTTGTGTCAGAAGTGATGCATTCCAGTAGATCTGGAGACAGATTATTGAGTTCAATTCATCAACATATTCTGGCCAACTTACGCTCCAGAACACGAGACAGCACGCGGCTACGGCAGAGACAACATATCTTGCGATCTCGACTTTCAGCATCACTGCCAAAGCGGTATTGGTACAAGGCAGATTGTCCGTGAGTATGCACTGGGCCAAACTTGATCCAAATGAAGTAGCAAATAAGATCGCTACAAATGGCACGTGTGGTGAGGAGGAACGTAGAGTCGTATAGACGTATAGAAACCAAGCGAAAATGTGCAGCAGCATCAGTGCGATGTTCTCCCAGATTCCCTTTGACCTATGGATAGTCAGAGATGCTGGCTGGATTGAAAAGGCGACCCACTGTATATCGGAGAGTGCCTCAGAGCTTGGATCCAAGCCACATTGCGCTTCGGTGAGTTCCTGGTATGCTTTTCTACCCACCGCGATCAGCATCGCTTGTAGCGTAACCTGCGCGATGGCATGCGAAGTGATAACAGTGATTGTACCCCGATGCAAGGCCAGCTAATGCGCAGTAAGCAAACAGTATTGGAGTCCTGAAACGGTCGAGAACTCACTTGACTAAACCACGGCTTCGCAATGCTAGACACCTCAGCGTTCCGTGGGGTAGTGGAATGGTTGGGGAGCATAAGGGTCCTGGTAGCAGAAGAAAGAGTCATTTCAGATTGTCCGATTGCCCCCTCGACTATTAACACCATCAGATGTGGAGGAAGCGACCGCCCTCGCCGTGTGACTCGGCCTGCGATGTTAACTTCCCTCCAACAACATTTTGAGATGTGCATCACAAGAAGTCCGCGCTAGGGGCAGTGACCATGATCTGAGCCAGTAGACCGGATGGTGTGCCACGCTGTAAATGGGACCAGATAGGAAGGTGCAGAAACCAATTAAACCGATTGGATATACAGTATCGTTAATGTATCAATGGCATCGGGACGCCTTTCGACCTAGTAGTGATAGCCTGTACCAGTCACGTTGTTATTTCAAGTTCTCTCTTCACGAACACTTATGTACGCACCCATTCTATGACGCCCATGAACCACTCAAAACTCGTCTCTCCCTGACGATTTTTTCACTCTTTGTTTAGCTCGCTTTCCCTTCTTTGCACCTGTGCTCCTTTTTTTCTTTTTAACAACGGGTGTCGGTTTGGGTGCTGTGCTGGTCGTGGGTTCAGCTCCGCGAACTCGTAGTCGGCCATCCTTCATAGTTTCAGTGATTATAGGGCTCGCCGCCGGCCTATACTTGAACTCTTTCGAGTATCTAGAACCAGCCAAATCGTTAGTCAAGGAGCAAGAGAAAACAGAGCGCATGCGCACCTTTTGGCATGCACAACCTGAGGTTCTTTCTTGCCGAACCAGGCATCTTTAGAGAAAAAGGCCCGCCATACTAGAGCACCAATCAAAAGCAAGAGAAAAACACGTTTGAGTCGAGATGATTGGGGTGGGGGTGGAACTTGATCCTCTGATTCCTGCGGTTGTTCATTTTCGTTGGTTTGTTCATCGTGTTCCTCACTGTGAGCCTGTTCGCTGGGTTCATGTGACGACGAGGAACCGCTCTTGCTTTCTTGAAGTTGAACCATTCGGGCACGCAGTGGTCAATGGAAGAGGTGTGGGGGCGTAGTAGAGGTCGTTGCACAACGCACACAGGATTCTTCCCACCGTCACCGATTCGACTGCGGCCCGGGCCGGCAATGCCGCCTTCAAGTGAGCAGATGAGATTTCGAAAATGCCCATAAATTCTAGCCCAGCAAGCCAGTTGCAACGATATGAGATACAGTAGACATACAATACGTAACTATAGGGTACCATTAGCAAAAATAGAGGAAATTTCAGCCTCGTACAATAAATACATCGCGTATCACACGGTAGACGCCCAGATGTGCGGACAGACAACGTCAGGACCCAGTTTACAGGGTGCCTCGAGGTTACGAGGCATGCTTTTGGGGGGAGACATGTTGGATGTGGTGTCGGATCCGGATTCCTGCTCAAAGTTACTTGTGAGAAACCTGCATGACCGTATCCAGAGCAAGAAAAAACACGACCTACCCGTTTGCCGTATCCGAATTGGTCACGGTGAGACGAAGTGTCCGAAACTTCCTCCACATCGACTCTGATCTGAGCTCCTGGTTCTGCGTCTTCAGGACGTCGGAAGACTATTTCGTGGTTCGTTGTCACCATTACTCTTTGGTTGTGCCGAGGGGTGTCACGACTTCCACGCGAATTGGGAATCTGAATCCGACTGTTGTATAGGGCCAGGAGAGAGTTTGAGTATAGTTTAGCCAACACCAGAGCGCAGACAACGTGGTAAACCCTATTCGGATACACCAGGAAGAGAATGAGATCCAGGAAAGCGATCACAGCTACAGTCCATAGGAGTCGTTCAGCGAACAGAAGCAAGAAATATGTCGATGGACTTACCAGTGAGAGCTCCTGTCTCAATGGTCAGTCTCATAATACGTTTGATGATGTCCTGGGTATCTTTGAATCCGTGGTCGTTCTTCGATAACTGCGGTAATGAGTATGAAACTAGATTACAGCTACAAGAACCCACGGAAACTTACCACATAGGTCATAGCACATGCAGTGATGATGTCGCCAAAAGCACTACCACCGAGCCAAAACTAGATGATGCATCAGTGACACCGGGAGGGACTGCAAAGAACCTCTTGCGACTGCTTACTATGGCCGCAACGTCTGTTGGGTCTCGCACAAGGGACCATCTACCCACGATTTTGGCCTCTATCCCGGTCGCAAGGGCGCCTCCCAATTGCGTTAACGCGACCTGGAGCCAGTCAGCACGGGGTAGAGGATCGTGATTCCAATCGAAGAGCGTACCGCAAAAGCCAAACATGGAATGATCTTCGAGCGTGATAAGAGATAAATTCGATACGCGAAATACGTTTGGACTGCAAATGCCACTATTCAGGGAAAGGGCTCAGGACAAATGGCATAGATATAGCCTCGGCCACTCACCAATCCCGTCGACGATAGCAGTATCGAACCATAGCACCTGGAGCTCATCCAAAGCAGTCATCCTCCCAAAACCATAAACGAAATTTTGGAAGGCGTCATGTGTGATCATCACTGTTTGAGCGACCTCTAATGCATATACACTGTACACCAGCGTTTGGCATACTTTGTTATCATCCGGAAACGCTGTGTAGTAGAGGTCTAGAGAGATTACAGTTAGCGGTCGCTCCGAGCGAGATAGAACGAGCACGCACAGACTTGAACTGTCAAGATACCGAACAGTCCAAAGTTCAATAGGTATCCAAGAAGCTACCCGTCCCATTTAGCACAAGAAAAACTGAAGCCAAAGTCATCAAGACGAACCAGAGGTCCTGCGCTAAGTTTCAAAAGTCAGCTCTAGTTCCGTGGAATAGACAGACAAAATCGTACACATTCGCGACATCATCTGGAATTTCAACGACTGTGGCCATTCGCCTACTGTAGTTAGGCACCACCGAGAAGGAGTCGTTCGCAAAACGCAATGATCTTCAGGTCGCATAGCTTTTAAAGGCCTCTGGTAGTGCGGGGCCAGATTGCTAGGTAAAACGGACCTTGATGGTGATTCAGGATATTGTATCGCATCCGTCGGGGCTCCCTCCCGCCAATGAATCGTTTTTGCATGTGGATGACAGGGTGTCCAGGCACAGTCCCTTTTGGCCCCCGGACGCTATTGAATGAACCAGCCATAGCGGAAAGCAATCGTTCGAATGGATGTCTTCGATCGTCTCAAGGTCTGCATGCTCCCCCAAAGCTTCATGTTCATGATGGATAGTGAGCACCTGCAAAAGCAATTGGAGAGATGTCGTTCAGTATTTACACGTTGATGAGGGTTACACTCTGGCGTGCCATCGTTTGTGCTTGTGGACCGCGGAACTGTTGGTGGTGTTGGTGCAAAATTGGCAACTCCGTTCGCACTGCGGATGCCGCCGCCGGAATGCGTTCTGTCATGACTCCCACGGTCTAGGCCGGCTCAGAACTCTGAACTCCACAACGACATTGCGTTGACAGAACTCTTGTCTCTCAATCAACCTGCTTTCTCTTCTTCTCTTTTCGAGTGCTTGGGTATTTTCTGTGTTCTCTCGATGGCTAGCGATACCAAACTCGAACTGCACTTCGGGCAGCCCGGACACTTTCAAGTCACCGCACGGGTGGGGTTGAGGCTCGATCTCCACCCTCCAATCGACGTACAGAAGGAACTGTAGAAAAGCGGGGAGGAGAGTACAATTGCAGATCAACATTGGGAATGTAGACCCACTCGGTTCGTCTCGACAAATCACAGATAATTGAGTGACTACTAAGCATCCGAATTCTCTGAGTCTATATCGCCATTCTTAACACAAATGCGTAAGTCGTCCCTTGATATCTTTCAATACGATGATAAAAATCGAACTTCTCCTCTCTCCAACTTCAGCCTTCATCCGATCAAATTCGCACTGTCGAGATGGAACAACCTCACCAAAGCCTAACGTGGGCCGGTCTTCAGGGCGACGCAGAGTCGTTGAGAGAGTATGCATATACCTAACTGAGACTCTGGTCTTCCTTCCTCTTTGATGACGTATCCTATCCTCTTCGCACATTCTCGAAAACCATCGTGTGGCCTCTCGTCAAGAGTCTCCCAGTTTCATCTGAGCCCTATATGCACGTTTCGAAACCAAAGGTACCGTCCCCATAAGCTCAGCTGATGTTCGAATTCTACCTTCACTCGTCCACTCCCGACCACAGATCCCCTCGAGGACCGCTTCAGTACTCTCGGAACTCCGCAAGTTCCAAAATCTCTGCGGAGTGTCGGTGCTACCAACATCTCATCTCAGCAAAGGACGTGCCCGAAGATCTTGAAGTACGTATACGCCCTTGAACAGAAAGGCTGGGATTTACTTCTGGAGCGGTCCTCGCAACCACATCGTCAAACACGGAACTGTTTAGTAAAGTCTGGGACGCTCAGCACATTCGTTTCGCTCAGCATTTTCCTAGCGATAGGGATCACTCTCCAACATTGTTGTTCTTGTTGCCGAGGTAAACGTACCGGACACAGCTACAGGAAATGTTGATGTGGTAGGATGCGACATGGGAAGTGTATGCGAAGCCTCGGGACACAAGGTAAGTATCAAGAATTTTTATGACTTCTGGTTCGCTCCAGTCGAGTCTGTATAGGAGCTCATGATTGGCGACAGAGTACATTAAATCCCGGCATTGGCAAAACCTGAGGTTCCCCTCAGGCGCAACTTGCTTTGTTCTGAGCCGTGGAATCGGTGGGCTCACCGAAAGGAACCTCTAACACTCTTGGGAGATGCCGCCCGCATATTGTATAGGGAGTCAAAATCTAGCCCCAATGCGGACTGGGAGCTAATCTACCGGTGAGTAGCTCTGTGATCGTTGTGATAGCGATTACTGTGATAGTTGACAGCGTCTTGGCTTGAGGATGTGGAAATCCGCTCTCCAGAATCACCGACCAACAAAAACTCAGGGCCCCGCTGAGTGCCTAGCAAATCCGTCGGTTGCGCAGAGCTGTGACGTGAGAGAATATTCCGGAGGGAACTCCTCGCACTCAGCATCCTGACTCCTGGTGGCGAGGAACGGCGAGCTAGACATACTAACGAGCCCCGGCCCTCTCAAATGATTGCAAGGCGCACGGACTGACCATCCCGATTCGTTGTGTGCATGGTTTCGGACACGACGCGGATGGTGGAGTCAGAATGGTAAGAACGTTTTCGGTAGATGAACATGATGCAGCCAATAGATCTATGGCCCACGGGTGAAAGTATTACAATGGCGGGGGGATACACCAGTGGTATTCAGGATGACACGATCTCTTTTTGTACGAAATTGCCGGACATCCTGGCCACCGGATTGGGAGGCTTCACCCAACTGGATACCTCTCGTTATCGGCAGGAGACTGGCGATGCCAACTGACGGTTTGATAAAGTACAAGGAAAGGGACTCCGAAGGGAGTCTTGACAAGATTTACGTGCCGGGCAAGGAGATTGACAATGACAATTTGTTTATTGTCCCGCGTTCCTCTCAAGTCAGGTTCATGACGGTCGGTTAACACTCAAGCTTGATCCTCAGTCATGCGTAGGGCGGCAGAAGAATTAGAGTAAATTGCTCGCTTGGAAGAAATTCTTCGCGCCATTGAACAGGTTCTGGCCCGTCTTGGAAGGCATGTGAGTGGTCCAATTTGAGGATTAATTAACGTGAACTCTTGACTTCTCGTAGTATTCATGGCAAAGCAGAGCCGGAGCGGCGCTTTGACATACTCTGGTGATTGCCCAGAAGTTGGAACGAAACATTCAAGTTGGCGACTTGAAGGCAATTTATCAGGAGAAGTCAGCCCGGGTTGGCGTGAAAACCGATAAATTCCGGGCAACGTTGCCTAATGGGGACCATATGTCCGGAATAACACCCCCAATTGAATGAAGTCGGACAGTTCTACTCTCACTTGCTGACGCCATAAGTAGGTCTCCACAGGCCTCCACTGCATAAGCTGTCGGTGAGTTTTGACCGCTCTTCTTAAACAGAACACGACTCTAAACCTACTTTCAGGCTCTCTATTCCGCTGCCGGCTTTTGCCAACAAGAGCCAAGAACATATAACATGTGGACTGTCTACAAGCGATAGCGACGAGTAGAAGATGGTCAAGGCTTTCTGGATACGGCCCTCAGCGTCACCATCGCTCTTCAGGATGTTCAGAATGCTCCAGATACACCTCTGGCAGTAGAAAACGTGGACAAGAGGGTGGGCAGCGGTGTATAAATAATAATAGGGTGAATAGAGGGGTTATTTGTTTGACTGGAAAAAGCTTGGCTCAGGTACGGCGTATGTTTCATTCTTCGATAGCTGTTGAACCTCAATGAACATTCTACCTCTCAGGTTACGGGCAAGACGTTCAGGTTCGGAGACACAAATCGAACCCCGCGAGAGGTAAACGAGCTCGTCAATCGAGGAGTCAGCCTGGTTTCGCTCGGGACGAGCTCAGAAGGCTCGGTGAGCTTGGAGGTATTGCTCGTGTTCTCTGAAATAGTGAATGCTATCTCCTGGGCTCTGGGCTTTGCTCAGTTTTCTGTGCTTGGCCATGGGCACGAGTGACTTGGCTTGGACCGATGTTGAATTTTCCCTGATCTGTGTCCCATCCCTGCCTATCCTTTCTTGTTCGAAAGAGGTTGGCATGGACTTGGCCCTCCGGAGATCTGACAATCCCTGATCCGGATCTTGATCGGAAACCACACAGACTCGCATTAATATGATACTCGCCCGGGTTGTTGTAGTTCAACTTTTTTCTCCCCCCTTCCCCTTTTCGCCACCATCACACTCCTTCCACCCCACGCAGGGTTTATTCCCGTCCTTCAGAACATCGAATACCCTCTTCTAGAATCTACCATTTTCCCTGCCTTACCCACACCTTGATACTAGGAGAAAAAAGGACTATGTTCTTCAACAAACCTTTAGCAGCAGCAGCGCTTGCGTCCCTACTACACTACGCGTCTTCTCAACGTACTGTGGCCGAGCAAGCCGCTCTCACTGGTGCGTAAACATATCATCTATGTTGTACCCAACTGCTTGACTCATGGTTCGCGCAACAGACCCCCAGCAACAGTGCACATACTACAACTACCCTGATGTCGCGAACCAAATCGCCAACTTCCCAAAAACTTGGGAAACTGCGAGGATAGTCGCTACAGACTCCACCGCCCGTTCATTGTACGACAGCATGTCCGCCGGCATCCCAAACCTTCCTCTCAAGGCGCGTCTTCACGGGTACACGGTCGTCCCACGTGCTGATAGTTATTCGATGTCTAGGGATTGCAAGCAAAAGCAACGTATGATACCAAAAACGACCCCGACTGCTGGTGGACCGCAACGGAGTGCACCAAGGCCAAGCACGAAGGTGTACCTGACGATCTTAGCTTGGTCCCAGAGGTGAGGGCCCCTATTCCCCCGTCACCGCGTACACCTGTTTTTAACTATCTGCGGCAGCCCCAAACTCTCGGGTACGGATTCGATGACGGCCCCAACTGCTCGCACAATGCCTTCTACCAATACCTCACCGATCAGAAGCAGAAAGCCAGTATGTTGTTTTCTAAATACGGATATGTTTACCCTGAATTAATCTCGCTTTCGTAGCGATGTTTTTCATCGGTAGCAACGTGATTGGTTGGCCTCTGCAGGCAAAGCGCGCCCTCGAAGACGGCCATGAACTTTGCGTCCGTGAGTTACGGATTAGTTCGTCAGTCGCTCGTTTTCTGATGTCTTGCTTCCAGATACCTGGTCGCACAAAGAGTGTAGGACCCATACTTGAACTTACACGAACGCTTCTGACATTTTTCATTTAGTGACCGGTCTCAGTAACGAAGAGGTGTTCGCAGAAATATATTACAGTGAGTGCTAACCATTTACTGCGGCGCAAGTACGGTTAACTTATTCAATTCCCCCCCTCGTAGCTGTAAGTCGAGTGCGGTAATGTGGGTTATTCCCCGGTACTTACAAATCCCCAGATGCAAGCTATTAAGGTCGTTACCGGCGCTACCCCTACATGTTTCCGTGTCAGTAACTCTGCTCCCTGACACTGTGCCATCCCTTGACACTATTTGTCGTTCAGCCTCCCTTTGGAGATATTGATGACAGGGTTCGTTACATTGCCCACCACGCCGGTGTTAGAACGATCCTCTGGAAGTACGACACTTTCGACACCATTCCCGACCCTCAGACCAGGCAAGTCGAAGTCAGCGCTGTTCGTGGACACTACGAGAAGTTCTTGGAGACCGCTAAATCCGGCGCTTTCGAACGGGTATGTCCATGAATGATTCCAACCAAGAACGCGATTAAATCTGTCTTCTCGGGGTAAACAGGAAGGTGCCATCCTCCTTGCACATGAGACCAACAACATGACTATGCAGGAAGCTATCAACTATTACCCGCAATTGAAGGCTGCTTTCAAGGTAACATCCCTCTTATCTTCGAATGTATTCGTACGGTGACTGACAGACGACATCGATCGGGAATAGCACATAGTACCTGTCGCCGTCGGTCTGAACATCACTCAACCTTATGTGGAGACTCAATTCTCGATGCCTACCTTCCAAGAATGTATGTCATCGTGCTTCCGAGGTTGCTTCTTCGCACTCATCCACCTTCCCTCGTCAGACATTGGTGGAACAGTTGACCTGGCCGGACCCCACTCCTCTCCCAATCCCGGCAAACCGACCTCCGTCAAGAACACCGGGACCGGCACTTCTAGGCCAGATTCAACAGCCTCAGCAAACTCGAACCTCGGAAATGGCGCTTCGCCGTTGCTATCCTCTTCCAATGCTGTCATCGGATTCGTCTCAATATTTCTATTCGCATCTTTGCTATGATTTTCTTGATCTATCGTTTATGAATCTCAAACTTCGCGGTTTTTGTGTAGCTATGCATTAACGACGGACTGTATAAGGTACTTATCGACATCCTTGGGGGTTCTAGATAAAATCCCCGTCCTCTCGTTTCAACTGCCATTCCTTAATATTATAGTGCGCTCTTTCACGAACATGGTGTAGATACCCGTCTGGACTATGTAGAGCTAGATTCACTGCAACCCGGCACAGATGTCAATGTCGCGAATACTTGAAGTGGTTTCTGTAAGCAAGTACACATCCAAAGGGTGAAGAACAACTGCATTCCTCACGCTGTAGTGCATCGGGCTGTTGGATTGGTGGAGTACCATGACCAGAGAGGATGCATGCCTTGTCCGCGAGTGGGAGGTGAAAAAGAATGGACACTGTGGGAATTGAACCCACGACCTCACGCAGTCAAGACGATGCGAAGCGTGCGCGCTACCAACTGTGCCAAGTGCCCTTGTAGAGACGAGATCAAATCATTTACAGGAATAGGACGACTGTCACTGAAGTCGTATTGGTAGGCACCTTCCATCCTAATGTAAAACAAAACGGTCCCAATAGCCTAAATATCTACGTCAAGGACACCCCGCCGTGGTGTCGGTGGTGGTTTAGCATGTGTATAACCCTGATAGCGCCCCCACTGCCCGTGAGTACGGCGTTGAACTCCCTCAAAACTCTGGAGATGACTCGGTTCGACCAGCTTTCTTCCTGAAGGGAAGATCGATGTGGCCCCGAAGTAAGTAGCTTTCTCAAGTCTGATAACCTAAATTTGGAGGACGTAGCAATTTCCTTAGCGACTTCCGATGATCGAACGATTGTTGTTGAGTCGCTCGCGCTCAGCCTATCGATACATGAGGATTGACTGTTACACACCTGCGGGGGCCGAGTATGCGATGAAGTCTGAAGCTTAGGACGGTCGCTGGGACATTTTCACTACATTTTCGACGTGGGAGCTTTCAACGATTTGGAGAACCCAGATTGTCATCAATCATTCCTACCAGTAATGATGAAGATAGCCCACTATCGTTGAAGACAATTACTTCCTTGTCTATTCTGAGCACTCGCCAACACTAAGTATAGTTCAACCAGGTATCCGGAATGATGGATCTTCGCGAATCTCCGAGTCAACACGATTGATTGGTTTCATAGGTGAGAGATGTAGGTTACGTGGCATATTTGAGTCAAGGGAACCAGAGCTGCGGACCACTCGCCTCTCTAAGATGGCAAGGGTCAGGCTATGGTCAGAACGGGGATCGCACTGGAAGTGGCACAACAGCTATGACAGACTGCGCAAACACAGCCTCACGACGAGATAATAGCCCAAGTCGGTCAGCCAAATAGACCATAACAACCTCCTTCATCGCAACCCCCCACCTTTGTCCCCGAGAGCTGAGCTCCACCTCCCATTGTACAACAAACTACACAGTAACGCCTCTTAACGCCCTCAGTAACTTCAAAGAGAAAAACCAATTCGTCAATAATGAATACAGGAACGAGACCAGCGCCTCCAGGTATGTCATATTGTCTACCACTACCTATTCAAACTCAACTGATGCATTGTGTCTAGGCAAGTCAACGCTACTTCCACTCGAATTTCGTCCGCTCAAAGCTAACTATGCGAATTGTCAGGCGGGCCTCCTCCACGATATGAACTTATCACAAGAGTTTACAAGAGGAGTCTGCGACCTGTAGTGATATTTTGTGAGTGCAACGTTTTTACACTGTCCGACCACCTCTAATATCTCTTCGTTCGTGATATTCAGGTGCTGGTCTTGCTGCACTCTATGCTCTCTTCGCGTAAGTACTTTTCAGGCTTACTTTGGCAAATTGTCCCTGACTTCTTATCTAGCGCGGTTGGTCTTTCGAGTGATTCGTATACTGGTGGATCTTATACGAGTTTGGGTTCAACAGATAGGGAATTTCAGAAACGCAGACGGGAACGACGGTCGTACGTACACCAACCAGTGTCATCGCGGGCATTACTGACCAGTCTTCAGAGCGCACGAAGACGTTGGCTACTATTTCACTGGTACTGGGCATATTATACATCACCATCTGTGCCATCGAGGTGTGTGTGCTCCATTGCTCTTCGATACAACTACTTACTTCTGTTGCCAGGCTTTCGGAGTGGCAGCTGCTTCAATGGTACGGTCTTCATGAACCATCCACCTTTCATCCACATCATGACTCTCCCTTCGAATAGCAACGCCTGCCGCTCATTAGAATCTACGCCATGCTTTCCGCTGTGGTGACGGTCCTTGTAGCTGCCAGTGGGCTTATCCGAGTCGTTATCCATTTTACCGGCAAGGTTAGTTCCTGAAAATGAACTGCACCTTTCCGTTTACTGACTGCCTTAAATTATAGGACGATATAATAGCTGAATGCACAAATGTCACCAAGAACCGCGATTTTGCCTATTATCCGTTTGGGTTCTGGGGTCCCTCAAGATACCAGTTTGTTGACGAGAACGATGCCAGGAGATGTGCGTCAATATCACCTGGCTCCTTCTTTTACCGTTTGTCGCTCAACTACTTCCAGGGTGTAACGATGCATGGAGTCACGATTCTTGGGCTGAAATCGTTCAGTTGATCATTCTGCTAAGTACGTGAACTCCTCCCTCACTCCATACATGAACGCTCATAGACAACCATGAAATAGTCATTGCTGCTCTATGGACCTCCATCGCATTCAGCTATTACCGTCAGATACTTGACCCCACGAGCCCAGCAAATGTATCTCGCGTCCCCGCACCTCAGCAATGGTCTGCGCATTACCAACCCCCTTACAATGGTGGCAATGGCTACGGTCAACCTTACTATGGTCAACCAGGATATGGTCAGCCAGGCTGGGGCCAGCAAGGATACGGAGCTCCTCCAGGACCCCCTCCCCAACAGCACTTCGCACCTCCCACAGGCCCGCCTCCCGACGCTGGAGGAGTGAAGGGACCCGACTACATTGGCGCTGATGGTCATGCAGGAGGAATGTACGACCAAGATGACAAGAAGCCGGAAAATCCATTCGCGGACTTTGACCAGCCTTCGAACTCAAACGCTCGCCGTTGAGGTGCGATACTGAATGCGTGCTGGGACTCGGACGTTACCGTCGGCCGGAGAGGCGACGCTGTATAAAGGACTGTTTCCGTTTGTATCCCAGATTTATTTGTGAACGTTTTACTGTAGTAGTACCTAACAGTAATGAACATCGTGGCTATCATACCCTCTATCCATCGCACGGTCTTGTACCCTATCAGCGAGCGACAGTCAAAGGGCGCACAGGTTCAACGTTGTCCGGCTGTATTCATACTGTGTCGACATGAATGTGATCGGACGGAAGTGAACATGTAAGAACCACACTAGATTCCATCGCAGTCAAAGGAACTCCGAGGTCGCCAGCTTCTGTACGACGACCTTGAGCCCTTCTTCCTGCAACACCTCTAGTATGGGAGGCAGCATGTCGGGAAGCTGCTCGTCCTCCTTCGGATCATCGTATTCTCTCCTCCCAACAAATACGTGAAGCTTTCGAATGAAGAAGCCAGGTTCGGGTGGAAATGCCCACCGAGAACGTATCCCGGCAGACAAGCAAGGTAAATCAAAGTCGACCATGGCGAGGCGTGTGGGGATCACGAGCTGTAGGGACTGTAGGAACGGAATCAATGTGTCGTCTGAAGGCGTATTCACGACGAGGCCGGGGAGGATGGTATCTTGTATCACTCGAGAGCCCTGCGAAGTATCTACTGACATGCAGAGTCGTTGGAGGGAAGGTGAGGTTTTGAGCAGCTCGACGATATCGTCGGGTTGTGCCACTACGAGGCTGGAGAGTTCCAGTTCCAGTAGTTCGCACTGGGACGAGCGCAGGACTGCAGCAAATTCGGCAAAAGGTGCGGATATGGTTTCGATGGATGATTTTAGGGAAAGTGTTGTGAGAGATGGGAGCACCAGTTGTGTCATCAAATTAGAGATTTTTGTCTCGATCGAGTCGGACTCTGAAATCATGGAATTCGTGAAGTGTATTCGGAGAGTCGTCAAGTAATTCAGTGTTATGGAGGGTGAGGGGGCTTCCTTGGATGGTCCTAAGCGGTCAAATCCATGTATCGCGATTTCGAGTCGACATATTTTTAGGTTTGGCGTGCGATGCAGTATTCGGACATGGTCGCTGAAATTTATTTGCTCGGATCCGTCAAACTCTGTGATCTGCGACCACGGCAGCTCAAATTGGGAGAGGGGGAAGTAGTCGTGATTGATCAGGGCGTGGAGTCGGGGAGCATTGGCGAAAACATGATAGCAAGACGGGTTGAAGGGTTCCTTGACTGTCGCGTCGGAGACGTATCCTCGATTTGATCCTTCTGAAAGAAAGGTAACACGCTTGAGCGAGCGCAATCGCTCCCTAATATTGTTCCTGTCCAACATCAACCAGAACCCGAAGGTTGAGTTTATGACTTCGATATTTCCCCAACGGTCCGAGTGCTTCATGAGGACGCGGAATAACTCCGAGCGATCCGGGTGGTTGCAAATTCCATCGGTCTTGATCAAGAAAGACAAAGCTGTTGTTCTAGAGAACGAGAGCCATGTCGTTAACTTGGATATAGCCGCCACATTTCTCCCAGGCGGTAAATTGTCTGCGCTGAGGATGAAGCTACTCCATAGCTCGGGAGCAGAGGTGCAGATTATCTTCCATTCTCTACACACCCTGCTTATGACCCAAGGTCCTCTATCCAAGTCGAAAAGACCCGGCCACTGTCTTCCTTCGGAAATTTCGGCGCTAGTGCGAACGCTCCCGTTGCATGTGTCCTGCAGCGATGCCAGCTGGAATATGGCACGTATTATTTCGATTGGAATTCGATCCATAAGTGGTCGTGAAGCTCTGGATCTGACAAGATGATAGAACGGTGGGAGGAGCTGAAGTCGAGAAGGGAAGGGAATGACGGAGCTGGTGGTTGTAATTCCTACACGTATCGTAGCCGCGTGGTTCACGGGCCCTATGATGATACACACTTGAGTACCATACAAGGCGTGGGATCCCTGATGCAGAGAAGCAGAAGTCAACCGATGTCAAGTGATGCCACTCACGCCCCTGATTGGGAGCTGTTTGTTTTGTCAAGGTGCCTGTTCATCATGGTGGCTGATGTGGCGGACGCTACTCCACGGCGGGATGGCTAGCGAACGGTTATGAATAACTCTATCGTTTTCATTCTTCCAAGGCAGAATGAAGGAGCGCAAGTGGAACAAAGCGGTCTCCGAGCGTTCGTTGGTCAAGGGCATTCAATACTACAAGTTTCGGTCACTGAAAGAAGGTGCCACTTCCCACCAATCAAAGCATCTGGTGGTGGCACATGAATGAGTAAATTCCTTTCGAACAGACGGAGAACTTGAAAGACCTCTTACCCTTTTTCGTCGGCGATACGACGCTATCCGTTTTCGGTTCCCTGCACCCTATCAAAGACCAGGCCACTAGCCTCCGAGGACAAAAAGGATACGAGTTGCACCGTGCAGCATCGACCCCGTGCTTAACTCAAGTTTAGGACCAAGGGGTTTTCCTAATCCGGTAGATTCAAAGCGAGTAACTTCAAGCGCGTCCAGTGCGGAGGGTGTAGATCTGCAGTTCGGTGGAGAGGCCTCGCAGGGATAGCGACTTGGATTAATCGTCTTCACTTTGCTCAAGTTTCAACCGCGTGCGTTTGAATCTCCTAAACATCACCTGTCATTCGAGCAATTCACAGAAGATGAGAAGGATGACTCACAAAATGCCCGTGGATTTACTTCTTCCTTCCCCAAAGCGGTGGGTTAGCCTCCTGAGTGATGAATATTGGATATCGAACAGTGGCGCTTTTCGCATGTTGCTCTGTAACCAGTCTCTGGCTAGCCAATGTCTAGCAAGGCTATGCAGGAAACGTCTAAGGGCCCCATTCAAAAGGCAAGCCCGGTGAGGATGGTTAGAACTGCATGCCTGCGAGGGATCCCGGGGGAAACCAGACCTTGTTCAACTTCATGGTAGTCATCTCAGATCGAAGCCTTGATGTTCGAATTGGCGCGTCCAATGTACTCGCCAGGCATCTTGATCAGTTTTGGCTAAGATCAGCTGCGACGCCTGGTCTCTCTGAGAAGGCTCTGATGAGGAAACCAACCATGAAATGTCAAAAAATTCCGTGGCATGGGGGAACGCACTGTAAAGGGGACCAAAGAGAGTCGCCTATTGGAGAGGTGTTGCCGAGCCACGGCGACTGACTCTAATAAGCTGTAGAGAAGACAAGACCAGTCAAATCTGTAGCGTCTCCGCGATGGGAGTCGCAAATTTGGTGCCTATCTCAGCCTGAGAAAAAATCTGAACACCGTCCCACGTGGGTAAGTTGCTTCTTTCGGCGATTGCCGATGCATTCAACTTTCCACCACACTGGCCCATCCGAATCGAAAGTAGCAAGCTTCATCCTCAAGCAAGACGAGTAGAACGTGAGTGTTGACATACGTCGTGAGTGCCAGCAGAGGCTCAGGTATACGGCTTACCTTCGCTACAATTTTCACTGTCAGGACTCCGGGTTTCTGCGATACTTCCCTGCCCCTCCCCTCCTAATTCGACTGTCTATGTGCTAAAACTACGCCTTCGGATCTGCAAGCAAAAAAGAAACGCCGTCCTTTGGCTGGTGGCCCCGCGAAAAAAGGGAAAATAAGATGAAGAAAGAAAGAAATCAGCTGTCTGAGGCTGCTGGCGTCGTATGCGATATGGAGGTCCCGAAACCATGTGCACATATCCATAGGTCCCCTATAGCAGTACAGTTCACGAGTCCACACCGAGCTTTTGGCAATTCATTATCTTTGCAGCCTCCTTGATATTTTCTGTCAAGTTCAAGCCCCGAAGAAAAAGTTGCACTCGAAAGTTGTACTCCTCTCTAACGAAGAAACATCATTTTCATTACCTCTCTGCGAGCAACACCGTGGTTACCCGTTATCGGACATTGCCAAGGTCCTGACTTAGCATCACGAATTCAACATCAGAAACGGCTTCCACGGGATCCAACATTTTGGAGATCCCCTCAAGTTTCAACTTCTCGCGGCAAAGAAGATTTTGGCGGCCACCCCTTTGCTCCTCTTTGACATGTACAATCTATGTACATCGGGGCATGTTCATTCGCCACGAGTTCATGCGAAAATATCCATTGCCAAGTTGTCTGCAGGGGACCTCATGGTGATCGGGTAATCGTTGGTTATGCCTAGCACAAGGTTGAGATGGTAGATATTCGTGGTCACCACCCTGCGGCCGAGTCAGTCCTTGAACTAACCATTTCAACTCTGCGAGACGTCGCATTCGAGTTTCACCGGCTGGCTTCTAAGACTGGCCGCTCCATTTGCCGTCATCAACAATGATCCAAACCCCATTCTACCAATACATGCAGAGAGCGTCTCAGAGGCTCTGAGATTTCCACACCTGCCACCTATGCGTCTGGCTCAGCGCCAGAAGCCATATTTGCTATTACTCACTCGCGACTTCGATTATGTACGGAACTACGCGTCGCGGAAGCTTAATGACCCGTGATATGGTATAAACGACGATCGTCGCCTGCAAAGCTCAGGGAAATTCTGTGTGCTTCGATGCCTCCAAACCCTGTCTTCTTGTCAAAGGGTCCCTGATTTGAGAAGTGCCCATCATGGACCCTCGGAGACCTGGGACTCAGTGGTTCGCACCATAACACGGCCACCAGGCCGACACCATTTCAGCCTTCTGAAAATGTCTTCATTAGAAAAGAACAAGTAGGTTCGATCAGATTCTGACGCCGAATCTCCAATGAATCAGAGCCCAGCAATATCCGACTATCCGAAGGCCAATCGTCGAGGACCACCTTGCTTCACTGGGAATCGGTCATTTTTCGTCCGAATCCGTCCGCTGTTGAAAGTCGTTTCTTATGTACTAGCGTCGGCTTTGACCGTCATAGTATGTATTGCGCTTATCTGTAGTTTGTGCGGCCGGACATGTGGGTGTCCGGGAATAGGCGGGCATGCCCTGTTTGAAGTCTTTTCCCAGGTCTCTCAGCGCTATTCAGATATAAGGAGGAAGGAACAGCGCGTTAGGAGCGGGAGTATCGAATGATTCATCGATGACCTCGAATCATCATTCACCGTGGTCCATCCCTGTCAAACATCGGAAAACCCCGAAGCCACATACTTATGGGGTAGTGCCCGGCAAATCATTGTGAAGTTCAACATTAGAAGGGCGGAAAGGTGTGAGTTGACCTCCGGAAGCATCGAGATTTCGCTGAGAAGCTGAACGTGGTTCCTGGAAACACAGAATATGCCCATGATGTATATTACCGTATCCACTGGGCCTGGGTTAAAGATACAATGGCCGTGTGGTATATCTGGTTCCTCACTTCGGTGGCCACAAGCTCAAGGCATATTCTCGCACAGACCAATAAAAGATTTGCGGGGGGAAAGGTTGCCCAGATGCAGTCGAAATTCATGCAACTTCTGGTATAGCACGTATAGTCGAGTCTCGGTGATACCACGGTGATGTTTACACGATTTTCTCTTGAGCCTTCGTTGCATTTCTGCCCACGATTTCTTGGCTACGGACGACACTGAGAGCCATGATGTGTTCGGTATAGTCAGCGTCCAAAGGATTCTAAAGCCGAGGCGGTATTTTGACGGGACACGCAAGTTCGCCGTAGCCTGTGGCAGGGACCATACCGTGGTTTCGCCGAATCGTCGAAGCCGTTTAGGTTTTCGCTTCATCAATACTCTGAACCCCATTTCTAGCTCTGGGATAAGTCGTAGGAAAGTGTGGTCAGCCAGAAGAATTATCTCCAGACTTGAAGGGTTGAAAGCCTGTTGGAGGAAAACTGAAAAGGGCCGTGGACCGGTACCGGACCGGCAGTACATCTTCCCACGCTGGCGGCACAATTCGCGACCGTCGTCGCCAGCTGTGAGTAGCTCAATGTCGACGACCTCGAAAAAAAAGGCTACTCAGAAAACCTCAAAGGCTGACAAGCTTGCACCAAAGTCGACTGCGGCGCTCACAGAGGCACCCAGCTCGTTCGGAGATCCTGCTTTCTTCCCATTTGGTCGCTACACTGGCGTTGTAGGCGTTCATACAACCCTACTTGCCTTTACCGCTCTATTCCTTCCACGTTCAACATTTCTCTTTGAAATTACGAGAACGGATATTGATGAGTCGAAACTCACTTCAAGAGACCGCCCACAGCACCCATTTCTCGAAGATCTTACATTGAACCCTGCACTTACCACTGCTACAATTTGCGGTGGGGTTATTCTTTTGCAATGTTGGTGGGCGGGATTTGTAAGGGGGTGGTGGGTGGAATACTCTCTAAGAGGGACCGAAGATGAAAAGAGGTTAGAGAGAACCAAATTGGAAAAGGACAAACTAAGGGTGAGTCTATTGTATTCGTCAGGCCGCAGTTACATTCTCAGATGCTGTCTAGCAACTCACGAAGGCCTTTCTATTCACTCTCGCTGGATCTGTACCCACGCATACCCTCATAGTACTTCTTGGGGCCCCCTTACTGAGGTACGTTGACCACGATTACAACGTTGAAACCTGAAACCTGAACTTCCTTGAAAGCCATATACCCCAAACATATTTCCTGGCACTGACACTTTCTACCCTCATGTTCTTCACCCCCGCTTTTGTGTTTGGATTACCCTCGCTCTCCTCGAAAACGGAGTCACTGTTGATCAGGCTGACGTGGGTCAGGCTATTCTCAGAGTTCTCGTACGTTTCCCTACCCCGGTAGCGTTAACCTTGGTTCCGACGTGTTCCGACGTGTTTCACAGTATAAGGACACCCGTAGAACGAGCTATGGCATATCCGGCTTTTGGAACAGCTTTAGGTTGCTGGCTCGGGGCTATTCCGACCGCTTTGGACTGGGATCGACCTTGGCAGGTTTGTGCTCACAAGTGTTCACCGACCGGGAGTTTCGTGCTGATATTTCATCCCGTGTGGTAGGCGTGGCCACTTACGTCCTTGTTCGGTGCAATACTGGGCTACATCCTGTCCTCCATGGCGGCACTCACTATCAGCGCAACCAAGTCATTGGCGGATGATCATCTTCGGACCCAAAAGGCAGAGTAACTCAAAGGCGAGTAGGCTAACTGTATCCATCGTATTGTATCTATCTCTAGTACGCCTTACAAGCCGTTCTAATAGTTGTAGAAGCTTCTGTTCTGCGTCGGAACTATCACTCAGTATGGATCCTATTTGTCAACGATCGCGAGGTCCCCGATGGAGGTGGTAATGTAGTCGGGCACGATGGGGGAAGGGTTAGATCCCGAGATCTCGCTTTCTAGGGTAATACCTATGAGACCGGTGTGAGACTGGAATCTTCGCCAACAGAAATGTCCGAAGGTACCGTACCTGTAAGCACGAGTAAAGTGGAGACACCACCGGCTTGTCCGAACAGAATATCGGTATTAAGCCTGTCCCCGACCATGATAGTTCGCCTGGGATCAAAGTGAACTCTAGGCACGAGGTCGCTCAGAGGTCGAAAACATCGAAAGAAGACAACAACTTACTTGGCCTTGATACAATCCAACATGGTCTTTGCGGGCTTCCCGATGGCAATGGGATCTTTTCCAAGTGCATAGCGAAGTGGAGCACTGATTGAGCCTGCGCCCGGTAACAGCCCGTGTGCGGCGGGATAGGTACTGTCTTCATTGGTAACGATAAATTGACATCCGGGGTTGCGGGTGAGATACTGAAAGGCCTTTGAAAGCTTGGTATAGTTGATAGCGGTGTCCAGCCCGCACACTACTGCAGCAACATCCGGGTCTAAAGTGAAGTTCTCGAGAGAGAATGGGGTAATCGTGCAGTCAGCTGGATCCTGTGTAATGTCTCAAGCAATTGAAAAGTGGAAACCGGGAAGATATGTACCGTCCCCCCGATGTAGGTGATCCCTTCCTCCCGTAGTTCCTCTTCCAATCCAGACTGACCGATCACATAAACTTTCTTGTTCTTCGGTAGCTGCAGCACCGAGGAGAGATATACAGCCGTCGCGTAGGCCGATCCGTAAATTTCTTCCTGGTTGATTGAGGACCATCAAGTGAGCAAGATCACTCAGCCGATTGACTCAGAAGACGCACCACTTTTGCTTCGACCCCCAACTGATCAAATTTTCCCTTGTAACTCTTCCTCGATTTGGTAGCGTTGTTGGTCACAAAAATTACATTCTTCTCTTGTTTGATTTCATTGAGCATCAACCAGAACTGAAAATCGAGCTACTCACTTCTATCGCGGAGCAGAGATAACACTTCAGTAGCCCCAGGAATGAGTCTGTCTCCATGCCACAGGACGCCATCGCAATCGAACATCCATGTATCATACTGATCAATCAGTTTGGCATATTCCTCTTGGGACGAGAGACGAACAGCGCCCATCAGGAGTGAGTGATGGTCAAGGATGAGGAAGACGGACCTGTTTTGAATTTTCTGAATCCTGAGATTCGTCATCATCCGGACCGGAGTTGACGCCGGGCCAACATCCCGGACATACTCAGCAGCCACCGCGGTCTGTCCAGGTGCCAGGCGAAACTTCCTTAAGTTGGCTAGTAGATGCCAATGAGAATGGAAGAATAAAGAGAGATGGTGGGTCCGAGAGCTCACGAGAATCGAAACTGCTCGTTCAGCCTCCTGGGTAGTTTGAAATTTAGGGCTGAGTCTCCCCCCTCTGAAGTTCATCATCATGGATTAGGGTTCTGGAGTTACGTCCAGCCCACCTCAGCTCGCTTCCCTCCTACAAGATATTAACTATCACTGAGTCGAGGACTGAGCTACCTCGTCCCAGCATTCTGTTCTTCGATGCCAGTGGGCACTCTCAAACTCCGAGACGGAGATATCACGTTTCGAACAGATGGACCAGTCCCGAATCGCGTGCCGTGCTGCAGCAACAGTGTCGTCGAGAATTCAGTCGGAATTGGGGTATACCGGGAGATATTAATGAGGATTACCCCAAGGAGAAATTACGCCCCTTTGCTGACTGAGTAGTGAATTCCTCCATATGTCAGTGGTAGATGGCTTTTTATGCGCAACAGAAGAGGTTTCCATCTTCTGAATCGGATTCGAGGGTTTCCGAAGTTCAAGTTATTCAAAATCTAGCGCCCGCTGAATTATTACCGCTTGGAGTAAGTTATCGGGCTAGAATCTAGATTCTCAGAGTACTCTTGTTAACGCCCAAGGGAGATGTTAGCAAGGGTATACGGTGTTAGCAAGGGGTGCTATATTTCAATGGAGGAGTAGATCGCGACAGAATAAGGGCCTACACTTAGCAACCGCTCCATACGGAAACAGGGCAGCGAGTCGTGTGGGCAGGACGACCATCGACCGTATTCCCAGTGCTTAATCTCCATAATCAAGGCGCATGTCATGAATCGGTCCGTGTTACTACGCGCAGGGGTTATATGGTTCTACCTCTGGATGGGTTGTCCGAAGCGAATAAGAAGTTACATATATCCACGTTTAAAGTTCTGTCGGCGTCGCGCTCCGAGGCTACTAGTATCCTGAGCGTTCAATCACGGTGGCCACTGACGGTAATTAAATCCACGGGACCATGAGAGTACTGCTCATTGCCTTGGAAGCTTAAGAAAAACCAACTGTGGAATAATTATTAGGCGCATGAACGACGATTAAAGTGAAGTACGAGCGGTTGGGTGTAACATTGTTTGGGGGTGGCGTGGATAAATCACAAACGTGTGGCTGGCTTGTACAGCCACACAGGTCCATCATCTGAACCATCACCATCGAAGCAGCCCGCAGTCTGTGGTCTCTCGTAATTCCCAAATGTCACTTCCGCAAGAGACTTACTGCTTGAGGCTTCTCAGACTTCACCTTATTATCTCGAATGGATACAAAACAACTCGGGCGGGAAATTTTTGAGGCCCAGTCATACGAAGGCTCCTACACTCAGGTAGCCCCGGTACTTCCATCTACTCTATGGCGATCTCGATTAGCTCTCACAATCGAAATCTAGTCAAATTGGACGAGTCACTGGTACTACTGCTCAGTGCTTTGGCCGACGCGCCAAGCTTCCAGGGTTCGAAGGGCGTGTGCAAGCGTGTGTATCATATAGCCTCAATTATAACATAACTACCCACGATACACGGAACCGCATGCTTCGAGGTGTCCTCCAGATTTGGGCGGCCTTGCCTTCCCGCTGTAAGGACGATTCAAGGTCTTGGAATGCAATTCTACAGTCGAAGAGGTAACATATGTATGCAGTTTGACGCTATCATGAGTGAGTTTGTCCTTTTTCTGCTGCTCACATGTTTTCCTCAGGTTCAGAATGATGAAGCCCTGCACATTCAGTGGCTAATACTTCAAGCACCCCGCCAGCGGCCTGGACCTCCTGCTGTCGGTGATATTTGATTGCTCTCAGCGTCAGTGACAGAATGTCCATCAATCTGTCTGTTATACAAGTACGTCGGTGGCGTTGATGATCATATTCGAGCGACGGCAGAACGGGATGCTTAGCACAGAGTAAGTACTCTATATTTGCTACGTCCAAAAGGCACCTTCAGAAAACCTCTTCCTCAAGGATACTTCGTATGATACCGTCGATGATTGTGGTCTCTCTCTCCTCCTTTGTTGCGCAAGATTCTGATTCAGCCATCTCGGCCAAAGAAGGGCCAGAACCGTGGTCGTTATCTTGAAGAAAGCTCCCTTCTCCCTGGTCTAGTGTGGCGCGTGGCGAGGCTGCGAACCCATGCACCGCAAAACCGTGGTCTGTCAGGTTTTCATTCCATTCCTTGCCGTCTCTAACACGGGACACCTTCTTCGAGGCATACATTTTCTGGTGAGTATAGAACACCTTTAGCTCGACAATTTTGGCCCTAGCCTGGATGTGCAGCTCCTGCTGTATGATCCGTTGGATCGTGTTCATGCCCACTTTCCAATTCCCAAGGGTGGAGAATACAGTTCCCATAAATATGCTTCGTGATTCCGCGGACATGGCTTGCATCAGGTTCAGAGCCTGACGAGTCTCCTCTTGCCGAGTTTCAGGGTCCTCCTGCCGGGCCTCTCTATCAGCCTCGTTTTTATTCGTAGTGCTCGATACCATTGGCGATGCGGCGGTGGCGATAGCCACCTGGTGAGCTCCCGTGTTTCCGGGTAACACCAAATCACGGGTTAGCGCTGGAACAGCGATAATATGGACGCCTGCAGTGGCGTTCCCGTTGAGGACAATGCCATCCAGCTCTCTGGTCAATAGTCGTAGCTCTTCGGCCTAATTTGGTGGAACAGCAGATCCGCGTCAACACCGAACGCGAAATCAGCAGGGAGATGGGTAAGCAAGAGTGTTTTCCTTTCCGAAAGAGGGCTTACCGTCTGGAAGTTCTCCGCCAGGATCCTCGTTCTTGATATGTTCTCGTGGTCATGAGGGCTTCTGTTGCCTTTGAAATGTTGCGTGATTGATCGTATTGTTTCGATTCCGGGGTGCTGTGCCAGAACTCTTGGACTCGCTCTGCGTCTGTCCCGCTGGTCGTACCATTTCAAGATCTGAGTTGGGGAATCGTGAGTAAATCGCGCTATGTCTGCTTTACTTGGGTGCGAACTCACCCTCCCGACATTGATAGTGACACAGCTAGACCCCGCCCAAGCAAAACACGCCAGCGCATGCTCCAAGTTTGATATCTGTGTTAAATTGGTCTTGATTCCTGTCTCCTCCAGTTCTCGAGATGCGATGATACCCTGTTCTGTTGCCACAATCTACGTGTTTTCGGTAAGCACGTCCCACTCAATCGGGCATGTGACTGTACTCACATTAATGTAGATCTCTAGTTCGCGGTCGTCATGAGCGTGCTCGCCAGCGTTTCGATGGTAGAACAAGGCCACCATCCTCCTTGCACTCCTGACAATTGCCTTCGCGTCCTCGGACTTGCGCGGGTCTATGAGTAAGTAGATCTCTTTCCGACAGGGTGGCGCGCTGGATATGCGGTCGGCGTTTGCGTTTGCTAGCTCCACCATCTAGGATTGCGCGCACCGTCGGCATTTCCCGGGGAATGAGATCAAGTAATTACAGGGAAGGTAGATCGGGGAAAAGTACAAAGGGGTATCCGAGCGGGGGGAAGGGAGAAGCAGGGATTGAACAGGTAAAGATTAGCTGCTTGCTAAGATTAAAGATTAGATGAAAACTGACAAGTTGTTCAAAGACACAGTCCGAAAGAAGGTCCCACTTTATGTTGTCGTTTTCGTGACGAACACCCCGAAATGAATCCATTAAACTGGCAAGCAATCGGTGCGAGAGGATCGTGGATAGGTTAACTCTGAAGAGCAAAAGATCACGACGTGGGCACTCACATAGGATTATCCAACGCCTTGTGCACAGAAACCCAGTTGTGATAGGCCAAATGTGAGTCTGGAATCATGATTTCCTCCTTACCGTCCCCTAGCAGTCGGCTGACTCGCTCAAGAATCGTGGCAGGGGAGAATATCCCGCTCGATGACAAGTCACATTGCGTCAAGGCTGCGTTATCCTTTTTCAGAACTCCGTTCAAAGACGCCTCGCGAAAGCACTGAGCTACTCACATTCCAGTTGAAGCCCATCGTAAATCACCATTTCATTTCGGATGCGGGGCTTGCGATGCGGAAGCCTCTTCTGTGGCCTGACAAGATGAGGCTCCCTTCCATTATCATTCTCCTTGCCACTCGCCCTTGTAGATGTCCGAGCAGCCAACCACATCGTTACGTCCTCCTCCTGTCTTCTCCTACGCTCAGCTTGGGCTTCTTCTAACTTTTCCAGTTGTTCCCTCCGCTCTGGTTGATCCTGTCCCACAGCATCATGAACATCTTCTCTCCAACCCCATATCCTCAAGGCCCCCGACCCCGACGATCCTCCGACCTGAACGCCACTTATCCGGCTCTCTTTCATCGTTTCGTCTGACTCAGTCTCCACGCCGTTCGTTGAGTCGTTGTCAACATCCATGCCATCATGAAGCTCCTGCCACCGCATCCCGAGATTATGTGTGGTTCAAGGAGTCTATCGCGGCGGTGATTGTTGGTGAAAGAGGGACAACGCTCGCAGTTGCCTTGAAATACTACCAGCCCACCACGCTTGGACTCTCATCGTGTCTCGAATCTGTGCTGGCCCTGCCACTGAAGCATTCTTTGTTCAACGTCTTTGGGTCTTTGAACAATGGTTGATGGCAGTCAACCGCGTGCCACTTTTGGCTAAACCAGCGACCCCGGGTTCTCGTTGCTGTTAACCCGCCAATGGCTTGGGGTTGAAGTTTGGAATCTGCGCTGGAACCTTAGAACTCCAACCTTGAAGGTTTCGGTACCTACTGGTAGTGGGGATCCCTATTTTATTCTCTCTCGTAACTTAACACTCCTACTTGTAGATCATAACGAGAGAAATGCGGGGTAACAACACATGATAGTCAGAAGTCTAAGTTATAGTAAAAACCTATGTAGTATGAGTGAATCACGCTATTACGAAGGTTTCGTTATACGCTAAATCTTCTATCACGCAGGGACAACACGATTAAAGCAGTGCATTATATGTTGGACAGGATTCGGCCATCGGCTTCGAGATCATCGAATGAGTCCCACCGTTTACGTGGGTAGCGAAGAACGCTTCGAATCCGATCAAACTTCGGTGTATCGGAGAGTTATGTTTCTGCGATCGGTATCCCAACGCTCACTTGTATGTGTGCTTTGGATCCATGCCCACCGGAACAACAGATTGACTTCGCCGTTGAAAGTTGAGCAATCTACATGCTAAGCACTCGAGTCCTTCTGGAAAATACTCCGCGACCAAGCCGCCTGGATTGCCGAAGGGGGGCAAATCTGCTTAACCGTCAACGGACACTAGAGGTAACACCGTTGGGATATCTCTCCTCTATCATAGATTACCCCCGGGAAAGAGGAAGCAATCTGGGAATCGCGGCCCCCGTTGCTTCGGATGACTTTCCGGGCCTTTAGTCTTAGTCTGAACTCGCTTCAGGTTCAAACTTCACGACCACTCCAATTGCTGCTACATAGTCACTAGAAATTGGAGACCGGACCCTTCAACTGGGGATACTGCTCGCCCTGCCAGCGACTGGAGTATTGAAGACTTGTAGCCTGGCAGCTTGACAATCCGATGTTTGATATTTGTTTCAAATACTTTTGAATGCTTGGACATTGAGCGCTCCGATTTGGAATCGGGGATAAGTACCTCAGGACGCTGCGATGTCGCGGCGGTTTGGCATGAGCTTGTGCATGGTCGCCAGTAGGCTTAGCCTGACGAGACTCGCTTCTTGCCCTTTTCAGCAAGAAGGATTTTAAGTAGGGCTCCGAACCGCTTCGAGAGATGGGCCAGGCAACTGGGAATATTGATCACCTAATTTGTTAAATTTTGTCGAGTTGGCAGTGTGGCACTAGCTGCATTGGCGCCGGGAGAAACGCGTCGTATCCCTCAAGAATTCCTCGCTCAAATGGCTTGTTTGGGTTTCCATTGCTAACACGACACGGATCCTTACCAGCGTATTCCACAGAATAAAACCCAGGAGTTCGGCAGCTGCGTGATGATCGAATGGAGTTTTCCTTATCCCTTCCCACAACCGGCCCTTGTCACTGGGAAAACTGGACTTTCAAACTCTCAAGGTTCTGAATCAGCTTCCGGGTTCGATCATCGCCAGCAGTGATATTGAGCACCCGAAATCGAAGAGCAACCCAGACCCTGGCAAAGGATAGATTTCTTCGTCTGAACCTTACTGCCCGCTGCATATGATTTCTGTGAGTGGCACGAGATCACCGCAATTCCTTCTTCCATTGATTTCCAGGTTTGGTCAATACTTCCAAACCTCTCCAGTACACCGTCACGCACGCGCCTCCTTCTGACCCCGCAAGCCCTTCAAGTCCACCAATGGTCATTTAGTGTTACGTCAAAAATGACAGTGGGCACACTCCGGTTCACCGTTCTAGTACTGTCCAAGCAGGATGTACGGATCACTCCTGTCCGAGACATATTTATAAACCTTATGTATGTATCTTTCCATATTCTCATGTGTTTGAAATCACGAAATCGCGATCGCGACGTTGGGCCATGTTAAATCCAGCTTGGACCGAACGGCATCCCCATCATGAAGCTCTGATGTCGTTATTCGAGGAAGTTCTGTTGAATACCCACTTACCAGAAGTGGACCAAGTGCATTGTCAAGCTCTTATGAGCTTCAAGAGGTTGTCCCCTGTGCTCTTGGTGGTAGTCCCATGGGGACGTTCGGATACTTTATTGGTTGACAGGGAAATAAAGAGGCTGAGTCAGTCCGGAACGCTGTGGCTGAGAACTCCCAGATTTTCTTGGGGTTCGAGGTGTTGAGCGCAGACCCGAGGTCCCCGCTCCAATGCACCCTGTCCAATCTGATTCTGAGGTTGTGGGGGTGAAATGGAGGGACTGAGGTCGATTCACCACCTCGTCGCTTGACAACACGGCTCGGACACCCAAAGGGACCGGCAGAACATTGATAGATCATAGATAACTACCAACATAGACACGGATTTTAGCATGGCGCAGACTCAGAGACCGCCGACGGGCCCAAGATCAAGTATCTGGAGATGAGCGGCCAAAGAGGACTCAATTAACCCATGCGCAGCATCCAATTTTTTTGGGAATGTGTATAAGTAGGCGATTATAACGGACTAGACTGTATCAGTGGCGGGAGATGGTGAATGGGAGACTATATACACGGACAACGACTTGCGGGATTGGTACTGGTGCTGTGGAAAAGAATCTTTGAAAGGAAAATGTATCATGGAGAAAGGGACCAAAGAAAGAAGAATATTATTATTAATTATTCTTGACTTGAGTGTTCACTTGCTAAGAGGGTATGTTCTATGAGGGAGGAGAGAACGAGAGCCGAGAAAGATACGACAATGATAGCACAGATACGAGCGAGGCGAGGCGAGCGACGACGAGCACAGGGGAAGGAAAAGAGGGAAAGGAACATGCTAGCAGTAACGACTGAACGGGGAACAGCAGGACGAGATTGGTAGAGTAGAAACAAAAACGGAGTCCGTCTCAAAGAAGACACTAACACCCTACACCACCGAGGGGCTACCGATGAACAATCACTCTCTCTGAGGCGTGATACCACGAATCAGTAGATGATGGGGGCGGTAGATGTTCTACGGTGTTGAAAGGCGGCAGAGTGTATCCCCCCGACGGCGGTGGGTTCTGAGGATCAACGAAGGGTTAGAAATTGAAACAGGATTGCAAAACGTAGGCCTACATGGTAATCTTCTTCAACCTTGACGGTCCCGTAGCTCCCGCCGCCGTAATGTCCGTGGTTTGATAGCGGTCTAGCGCTATTGGGAGAATTTCCTGCGGTCGCGGTTTGGGCAGGCTATAGGCGAGAATGCGAGCGAGACGACAAGTCGGTATATTGAGAAAGGAAGTGTATATTTGGTGTGCGTGCGACAGAGCAAGGAAGTCGGAACCGAAAAAACAAAAGAAAAACAAGTCATCACTACTAGGATCCATAGTTCTTTTCGCGCAAAAGGGCACAAAGCAAAACCACCGTCGTGTAGGTAGTTTGTTTTCCCCCCTTTACTCTAGAAAGATGAAGGAATAACACTCGCCGAAAACGGTGGACTCGATGTTGAACTTGACGGCGTGCTTGGGGGCATGGTGAAGGCACCGGTGTGTAGATGGAACATGGAGCCTGTCCCGCTTGTTGGGGGCGAAGTGTGAGGGTGATTTGAATGGTTCGAAGGGTGAGGAGATGGATGTGATGAGTGTGATGAATGATGTGAGAGCGAGGAGGGGTGGGGCATAGCGGAAGGGTGAGCGCTGTGTGGTGTATGCGAGCCGTGGTTGGTGTAATGATGCTGTTGTGGCTGTTGCGGGATTGTCAACGGTGGCGGCGGAGCGCGTGAGAGAAGGTCATTGGGCGTCGTTGGATCTGACGACTGTAAAAGGTAACGATTAGTCATGCGTACTGGTCGCGTGAGACGATGAGGAAGAGTGATTGTTCGTCGTCGGTGGCGACGACAAAATCAGGATTGAAATGTATGGGGAAAAAACTAACCAAGCCATAGACTGGCCCATTGTCCAGCTCTGCGCTCAACTTTCTTCTCTTGGTGTAATCCCCATTCCGATCGACACAACGCCCGTCATAGCCTGCAGCACCCAGTCCTCTGGCGCGCGTCCCAAAATCCAACGAGGACGCGGACACCGACCGTCCATCCTGCAATAACCTTCTCAATTTTTCGTTCTCTTCGAGCAATCGAGCATTTTCTTGCTCTAATTCGCGGATCTTCGCGAGTGGTGGCGGCAGGGCAGCAACCTGTTCCGGAGTAAAACCCATGGCTGTTTGAAGCTTTGTTACGGTTTGTTCAAGCTGTAAAGCGCGTCAATAGAGAGTTCAATGTCGTCCTGATCATCATAAACGGCTTCGACGAACCTGCTCAATGTACGCCTTCCGTTTTGCTCGATGTCGAGCTTGAGCCTTCGCATTACGGCTACGTTCAGGGCGTTCATTGGGTTGAGTTCCCGTAACACCGGGAGCAGACGACATCACGAGTCACGTAAAAAGGAAGAGGGAGGATTTGAGTGGTGGGTGAAAGAGGGCGGGGTTGGAAAAGTTCGAGCAGCGCAATTTATAACCACAAGGGAACTTTTCGGTGAGGAAGTGACCAGTTGGGAGGAGAAGTGAAGGAGGAGAGCAGGGGGGAATATGTATTGTACCCTCTTTTTTTTTCCGCCCGAAAAAAATTATTTTCGTAATTCCGAATTCGGTTTCGCCATCTGGCTGTAACCGAGATCTTGATGCTTGCTTGGAAAGACCCTAAACAGGAAGGTCATTCTCAGGAAACTGCCGGGCTGCCGCTGCTGTACAGTTTCCAAAGTCAGCATCCAAGGTTCAGCATCAAGGTCGGAAACTTGGGCCAAAAAAACGGGAGTTTTGAAGGCGTTTTCATCCAATTTTCCTCCAAGGAAAGCCCGGTATCCGGCTTTCGGACGGAATTCGTCAAAGAAAAATATTCCCTCCCCTCCGTGACGCAGTTCTTGCAGGGTACCTTCCCCGTCTAAAAGGAGAATTCCAACCAAAATTGATCGGGGATCAACAAAAATGCTTCCGCTTTTACCTAATACGGTAACAAGGGACCTATCGGCAATCGCCGCAGGATCGTGCAAGCTTTAGATCTCCGTTCTCGTCGACCCCGCCTTCCTTCCTCATCTGCAAAATTATACATCTCCAATACATCTCATGAAAATAATCGTTCAAAAATACAAGTCCTCGTGCGAACTAAGAGCATAGTGGCGCACACTTTCTATACCTCTTGGACAGGCTACAGTCCATCTTCCTAAGTTCCTTCCTATCGGTCACTCGTCCCCCGCAGGCTGCCGCTCCGAGGACCTCCACGGCACACATCTTGCGCTTTACGACTTGGAGATAATTCGTTTGAATACACGACCAACATTTGAAATCACTTCGTTCCAGGTTTCCTCCAAACCGATCCTGGCCATCATCTGATATGCCTTAGCCTGTCATTTTGAAGAAAAAGAAAAAGGAGAACAACGAGACGGACGCGATGGAAGAGCCCCCTGAACAGTATCCAAGCCGGACGAACATTTCCGAAGTATTCCTCCAGGCGAGCATGGGGATTTCCTTTCTAAACTTTTCGATTCACCTGTGCGGGAACTCAAGCGAAGCGAGTCCGATACTTCCCTTTGTTGCCTCGTGTAGTAGCGAGGTTCGAGTAGTACTGCCTTCGGGTCTGTGCCAATGGCCTTATCGATTCAATATCTCGTGGTTCGTGAGAGCCCCTTGGTGCAAAGGGTCGTGTAGACGAGGACAAAGCTGCATTGTGCTACCCTTTCCTACTTACCTTTCACAACTTCAATGGTCAGAATCAATCGCCTCTTGCCATTTGTCGACTCTCACCAGCTTTTCACAGATCAGACTCACTCGCGGGATCCTCAAACATGTCGGGATCTAGAGTCCGAAATGTCCCCATCCTTTTTTTTATGCTCCTAATTGACACCGGGAATGACCGTGGACTAGACCCTTGTTCGTCGTACGGTCCAAGCACGTAGCCTCGTGTTTCAATATTATCGTTTCTGCTCAGGACTTCTGGCCGCTTCAGCGACGCACCAGGGCACCACCAGTGACACCGGGAAGGGCCTGGTGGATATCAAGTGCTCGCCCCGCCCGCTCCTCTTTCTGCGCCACCGGAAAGTTTCCGCTGTAACACTTTCCGCGGTTCTCAGCCTCCCCAGCATTCGGAATCCCGAGAGAATCACGCCAATGTTTGACAAGGGCGCTTTCCGACGTCTTAAAACATTCAAACTCTCAGTCGTCGAGGACTCCAAATGCGACTCGAGCTGAAGGAGCTGTTGGGTCGACAACCATATTACCTGCTGGTCTCGCCGCAAGGACCAGCCCAGTAAACTCCCATGGCGACGACGACACTTGAAGATCCCCACTGTGTCCAAGATATATTAATTTTCTGGCGCATTATTGACCCCCAGCCCCTCGAGTCCCCCCACGCTCCTCTCTCTTTCTGATCTTAATTTACGTTCGGATAGGCTTATTTTCCCCTGTACATATGTCGTTCATCTCGCGTGGATCATCCGAAGCGTCGGTTTATAGCTTTGTTGTGCTGCCAAGGTCCTCATATATCAATTTTGTCCTCTAAAGTGGTTTAATCTTCTAAAGAGTTAAACCACTTTCAACAATCCAACAGAATATTCTGTTCAAGCATGTCAGGAGCTAGTACGACGTGGGTGCATCGTTGGAAGTTGTAGCTTGCTCCCGTTCCCAACGCGGCTTGACCTTTGTCCAAAAGGGCCTCGACGCTCCGATCTTCAAACCGCATATGTGGCGTGGATATGTCGAAACTTCAAGGACTCCTGATTGTCCTGCCTTGCTTACGAAGATGCTGATACTAGCACTACCGCTTATCACCGAGTGAACGACCCCATAAAGGTCGTGTTTCTATCCACATCGTGCAGGGGGAAGGTACACCAAGACGTGTCGACGGAGCTTTGATAGTCGAGGGAATCAAGACGGACTCCTTTGACCACGATCCTCATATGTGTAGTATAAACCCCGTTCATAAACCCTGGAACAATCGTAAATTTCTTGCCCTCGGGTTTGGAGGAAATCAACATTATGGCAGTTGAAATGAAGAGGGGTCCATGGCCACCAGCTCACGTCATGCTCAGCCACTTTCGGTTTCGTTCTAATACACGATTGGGCTTCGTCTTTAGTACTACCTACGCGAGGTGCGGCAAAGCGACCTTGAGCCCAAAGAGGTCCTTACTCTGAACGATGACTAAAATCTCTGTAATTCCCCCCCGAAACACTGGAGGACTAGTCCTACCTGTGAAGTTCCGGACATTGTCTTTCTCCTTCTACCAACCCAACAGAGTCAACAAATATTCTATTTCACACACTACTCCCATTCAACAAAACCCTTCCCCGATCTCCCCCCTCCATTCACCCTTGAAGATTCACGTCTCCCCCCACGCCCACCGGCCCGCCATGCGGTATACAGCGAACACTGCGCCAACCCGCTAGTAGAATAGCAAAAACCGAGCGTTAGGAATCCATCTGATATTCTTCCGCTCCCGTCTGAGTTTTCCATATTGTCGAACTGCCTGCCGCCTAGATGTCGAATTAGGCACTTTTGTCAGACACTACTCCAGTTTCCCCAATATACTCAGCACTCTACACATGTTCAGTTTGTCGAACCATTCAAACCAATTTATCCACAAAAGTAATTTTAGGAACGGGACTTGATATCAAACTTCCCGTCCTGAATCTAGTCGAGTATGTATTTACTGCCTCGGTTTATCTGTAGACCAGGAAGATTAGGACGGTCGCCGGGTATCCCACAACTTACTTGGAGCTCGGCATTACCCGTACAGTGGTGTACCAGGATTGGGGACTCGAGAGCGGAACACGTTTCATTGACAGGAGGGTGTTATGAATCATGATTGCAGTTGACCATTTGGCATCAAGTCCATACAGCAGGGCGAGTCTGATCTTAGAATTAGGATGACGAGGATGACCAATGACCATGACCAGAGATGACCTTGCGATGACCAATGAACCTGATGAACAGAGCTAACCCAAAAACAGGTTGCGAGTTCACTTCCATTGTGGGGGGACAGAGGATTGATGCTCAGCTGGGATCATCGCCGAAAGCACCGAAGATCACAGTCTAGATGCTAACCACTCAATTGTTGCGTGTCACGGTGTCTCTGGGCAAACGGCCGATGCTAAGTAGTATTCTTGAGGAGGACTGAGGATAGGAATACTACATACCGACGGGGAACCGTGAAGCAAATTTACTTTCCTCCCTTTCCACGTTGCCTCATTGAAGAGATTCCAATGTTAGATGCCGTCGGTCGGAGGTGCGACGAAGCCGTTGGTTATCAAGCAACCAAGAAGCAAAACTGACACGGTCCTTGGTGTATGGCGGGTTT
The DNA here is from genome assembly GCA_029532415.1 of Marasmius tenuissimus. Lineage (NCBI taxonomy): Eukaryota > Fungi > Basidiomycota > Agaricomycetes > Agaricales > Marasmiaceae > Marasmius > Marasmius tenuissimus. Next base: position 5,834,492 of record JAQOTA010000053.1, read on the forward strand.
CAACTATACAGTGACGATCAACAGTGATCTCCCGAGATACGAGGGGGTTACTTATCCGTCACCTATTGTCCGCGACAGACAAAACAGCGAGACGCGCAATTCGGCGACGGGCGTCGTCGTTGACTTCGACTGATTGATGGATTTTGCGGCACGGCGGGCTCAGAGGTCTTGTTTGTTTTTCCTTTTGCTGTTTTGGAACGTGCATTGAGTGTGTAGGCTTTGTGAGTGGGACACTGAATCGACAGATTCCAGCGCGGATGGGCGTATCAAGTCGAAGTACTTCTGGCACGAGCGTTGGGCGTTGAGCGCGAGTCACGCCAGATCATTTCCCTGGGCGTTATTGTCGTATCTTGCCGCGTCATACCCTGTCGCAGCACACGAGGAACGGGATGGCAGACGGTCTTTGGCATTCGGCCGGCTACCGCGAAGTATTATATCGACGGAAGTGGTGCCACCGTTGTAGTAGAAATGGCGGAAAGTCTTGAGGAAAGTCCCTGCGGCGTTCAGATCTAAGCGTCGCCACGGATCCAGGTGAGAAGAACTACAGAGAACTAGGGACATACCGAACAAGTCCAGCTCTGTGCATCGCCAAGATCTGGCTTCATTCTCTCAATTTTTCTTTCAGCTCCAGATTCCACGGGAATAAGCATACCCCTCCATATCCACATGCTATCGTGATACTCTCGGTGTTTGTTAACCTGCCATTCACGCCCCGCAGACGCCCTCATTGATGTAGCCTGTCTTTTCTGGGAACAAAGCAAATGGAAGGGGGTATCGAAGAGTGCTTCCTGCCGATGCCGTTGGAGATGCCCAAAAGCTAGGACTATAAGGGTCGCGGGACAATCGAGAGTGTCAGTTTCCTGCATCCACATGGACACATATTCTCCAGAATCACTATCACTATCACTGTCACTATCACACGTTAACTGCGGAATACGCACCTCAAGGCCGAATGGCGAGGAAAGCCCGTCGGTAGGTAGACGAGAAACAAAATTGATTTGGCTTGCCATGAGTTGGAAGTTTATATATGAACGCGGTAGGTGTCGATCTGAGCTTTGGAAAGTGTAAGAGACGTCCAACTTGGGGTCTAATGCGGCCCCACTTATTCTTCAGTCGTCCAAAGATAGACCGCTCAGACGCGAACGCGTCGTTCGCGTCTGGACCACAAGTACTACCGAGCGATGCCAATAACAACGATCCACATGTTTAATATGCGAACGCCGGAGTCTTGGAGTCCGAGACGCAAGCTCGGGGCTCATGGGGCTCGGGGGAAATATTCGGTAAAGCGACGAGCTGAAAACGCAAGGTGAGGGGCATATGCACTAGAGGGTGACCCGCTGGAAGATATGATAGTATAAAAAGATCTCGCCTGAGGTTTCGCGTCTAGCCGTCCATTTTGATATGTTCAAATGAGTTGGGTCCAGGGTATCGGTCGTTGTCTCGAAGAATGGGGCGACATCCAAGCAGCCCAAGGCCTCGAGGTGAAAGACATAGCGAGCTATCAGACTGGTCGAGTACTTTCACCTTCTTTCACCCTATCGTGACTCCCAACAATTACAACAACTACACGGAGAAGGAAGCGCGAGTCTTCCGGCGTTACGGATATCCAGAGCCCAGCCCAGTCCTCATCTAGTGTAGAGCATCGAGATTCGGAGTTAGGAGACCGCGTGTGAGGTCCATAGTTGCCCTGGGTCGGGAAGGAAGATTTGTGCCCCAACATTTGAGATCTTAAACCGAAATGAGCAAGTCAAACATTTGTTTGGCGCAGAGCGATCGTCAATTGCGAGACTTAGAAAGCCACTCAAAATCGAGGGGTGGACCTGTGAACATTCAGAGCAGAAGATGGTATGAAACAACTATAACGAAGTGTGTTAATGGCCGGACGAACGACATTCGCGACACTCAATCACTGACCAATTGTTCGTAGTCGATTATTTCCAGTAGCGTCCAACCAGGATCGTAGACCAGACCTCAAGCTTCAGCTTCTTCCCTCACCAGCCACCCCTCACAGCTGGAAGAATGGATCTCCCAGCGACCGCGACGCTCGTGTTCTAGGCAACACATGAGTCGGAGTGTTCTTCGAACGGGGGTATAAAGATTTCTCGCGGAGATCTGCTGCCGCCTGGGTGACAAGGGATGCCTGTAATTGAACATGAACGTGCAATGCTCCCTCCCAGTGACAGGAAGCCTTAGAAGTTAGATCTCAACTCCAAAAGCCTGCGCAGTCCAATTGTGATTGCTGAGAGCCTAGATTGAACTGTTGACATGACACGCTGATTGTTAAGCGTGGCGGGCCGCCGGGGAGCTTTGAATGGCCCATTACAGGACCGTGTTAGCCTGCAAGGACAGAGTTTTTCTCATAAGTCCTTATTGTCAAAGCAGAGTTTCGTTCGGGGCTGGGTTTGGAGGTGCCTACATGTAGAAGACACTGGAGCCCGGTCAGACGGTCAGAACATTCTGAGAGGAATTCAAACGAAGGCTGGTTGAATGAGGTCTCCGCCGTGACCCGTCTTGCGCTTGGTCCATGACCCAAGTCTCCGTTGAGGCATAACGCCAGTCTCCTGCCCTGCGTCTATAGACTTTCCGCGTCATTCAGACGGCGTGACTGGCCGGCAAAAACTTTAAGTACTCACGGACTCACACTGACAGTCGCCATCGAGCTCCGGCCTTGGCAAGGCGCCCTTCTCGACCCTGATTGTTTTGCACCCTCGTAACGACGGTCCGAGCGCATCTGTCTGACAACTCAGAATCCAGACTCTATTTCTTCACTTCCCCGATCTCTCCCAATCCAGCTTCATGCTAAAGAGGCTTTGGGAGGCTCCTTTCTCAACTTGGTCCAACTTCGACGCCACGGATGAGGTTATTCGACGCTTAGTATCCTCCCCGTTTCGCTAAATTGTATCGCATTGTTTCCCCGTCATGAATGACGAAGACACATTAGCGTATGGCCGGAGAGGCTGAGCAACAAGGCCTGGTGCAATCACGAAAGGAGTTAGAAAGGCTCGATACTTCAGGGTCTGTGCTGGTCTGTGATTGTTCGAAGTGTATGTAGTGCTGTGCATCTTGTATGTATAGTGTTGCAAAGGGACAGTTGGTGTCAAGATGCGTAGGGAGGATTCGAGGATCGATGACTTGTAGTTGTGGTGTGAAGGCAACCGAGAAGCTCATTACGGCAGCTCGCAACTGGTAAGCGTGATTTGTGTTGCATTTTATGTGTATAAGTACCTCTGCATCACCTGTATAATCAACCGACTTTAGCTCAGTTGGAAGAGCATCAGACTGTAATGGATAAACCACCACGATCTGGGTGTCGCCTGTTCGAACCAGGCAAGTCGGATATAATTTTGAGCATTTTTCTATATATTTGAAGGATGTTCCTGCCATTGAGCTGTATTGCAGGTTAGTCGGTGCGATGACAATAAAGGCTCCTAATGCGACAATACTCCCAAGCTTCGAGGTTTCCAGCGCTCTCCTAGGTCTGGTTTCATTTCCGGAAATCTTCCGACTCCTCTGGGGGTGCGTTCCCACTGATAACCGGAAATAGACCCGGCTATCCTATATCGAATGGCTACCTGCCCATGCTAGCTGCTTTGACTGACAATGACACCGTCCATCTTTTTGAGCCTGATTCCACTACTTGATATTGCAAGTCAATTTCCGGAGTGGGGAGATAGAAGCGTACCTTGACCTTCCACTCCGTTTCGGGAAACAAGTTCTATGGCTGCTGACAGTAATTGAGAGAGACCAGAAAAGCAAGAACGACGTCTCGAACGTTTGTTGCATTTCCGGTCGACCGGAATAACACCCGTGGACCTGGATATTGGCATGCCCGACTCGTCGGAAGCATGGTACGTGGGTTGAGGAGTACTGCCATCGGAACGCTGAACGCCCGTTGGTCATACAGGGGATGCAAGGGGATGAATCGGGCAGCCAGCCTGGAGAGTGATGCGACTCCGAGACTGTGATATGCACCCTAAACCCTGGAGCGCTTGAGTTTCTCGCCGTTCTGATTAGGTTTCCATTGGGGCTCTCCACGTCTACGAGCGCGTGTGCTAGCATGAAATTCTCCCGAAATTGACAGCAAACACAACAAAAGGCTCGGACTGTTGAGATTCTATTTCCCCTGTAAGTACAATCGCATGCAACTAAAAGAGCAGAGTTTGTGGCGCAACTAAGGTCCAAATCCGGCACAGGAGGCAGAGGTTGGGAAACTCACACACGTCGGCGTCCACCGTGTTCTCCCGCCGTCAAGTTGCGAGCCTCGTGGACGAGGGATGACAGGGATAGAATGAGGGGGTCGACGGTGACTCACACGCCAGGAAGATCCGGAAAATGGAACTTGACTGACTTGTTAACTTGTAAGACGTGCACGGGAGGAATACTGGAAGTCCCCCAATCTATGACCGTTGCCCACGGTTTTCTGAGTTCAACGAGCGACGTGCGACATCGGAGGTGGAGCCAGATGCACGATAAAGGTCATTTCCATCCACACAACTGCGAGAGGAAGCTCGCGGTGCGGAGCTGTTGGGACATGGAGACAGTTAGTCCGAGGCCAACCTAATGTTACTCACGAGATGTACAACAAGCAACGACAAACTGGATCCACACTATGGTATACATGTTGCGGCCGCCCTTGTTAGGGGTGCAATGTCCGAGAATAAATGCGTACAGAGTAAGTAATATTCCTCTAGGTACCGTTCACAAGAGACCCAGCTCCCAATCACTGTGAGTCTGTGACCTACTCTCGGAGCCCAGACAACATGGATAGGAAATTCAGACACTCGTGGAAGAATGTCTCAACAAGTAAAGAAGGGTCCCAGACGCAAAGTAGTGCGGTGAATAGCTATTTTGAACACGATGATTTTGCTTCCCTCGCGTACCCAAGAGTTCGCTCAAGCACCGTGTTTACTGATTATGATAGGTCTGAGTGTACTTGGTAATGAGATAACAGTCAAATCTTGATGAAGCGGTTTACGAATATCGGGGGCCGCTGACCCGAGAGTCCGTATCGATGTTCAGAAGAAAGGAGGGGAGGACAGAGGGGACCAAACAGAGCCAGTGGTGCAAGAGGAAACTTCCCATGATGATCGACAACAAGCATCTTCACTCGAGGGAGATGCAGGCGTCCTCGTAAAGAAGGGAGGTTGCTCAATACAGGCACAAGTTGATGCGAGGCTTGAAGAGCCTAAGTTTGAAAACATAGGGCCAACCTTACGAAACGGCCCGACAGAAAGGGTGATCGCTCACCTGAGCTGATGACGGTCATCCATGTGTGGCAAAGCAGCGCCGGAACGCGAAGATGTGGGTCATGAATGTAGCCGACGTGACCCATGGTCGCTTTGGCTCAATTCATGTAGAACCATCTGATGTCTAAGGGTTCGGAAGCTAAGACGGGATGACGGAATGGGTGGTGGGAGAGAATAGCCACCTTCACTATCTAGTAAAAGAGGGAGATACAGTGAAGGGTCCATCACCCGTGCTATCGGACACAGTACTCAACCTACCACAGAGTTCAGTTTCTATACGAGGTCAGATTGAACTCTAAGCGTGAACGAAAGAAGTTGAATATGTACTCAGCATCCAGGATTTTGTCTCTCCGCGGCTCCTCTGTGTGCAGTAGCGTGACTGAAGGCCTAAGGAGAAGGAAGGTCTTATTTTAGAGTTGCGAATGGTGCCCTTTATCACGACTGAATGAATGAATGGCCCGTAGCTTGTTGGTCGTCCGATGTTGCGCATCGGAATTCCTGATCCTCCTCCTGGAGTCTGGATCCCGTTCCCGAGTATTTGAAGTATATCGATACTCACGCCCACGCATTCTCAACAATATTTAGGGTAGTAACGGCGCCACAACCGCACGACCTTTGGTCAGGTATAAGTACTACCGTATGGATCGTGGGTCTTTGGAGGAGCTTGGGTCCGGGCTCTGATTTGGTTCGGGTGAACCGATATCCCATTGCTTTCCTGATTTGTCGTACATACCTCAAGGTCATGGAGGCAGGGAACGTTGGAGTAAGAGGTCGAGACTGAGGCCTCTAGATCTGGGTCATGGTTGTGAGTCAAAGGCACGACCCACGCACGGACCATATAAACAATCTGGTTTGCGTGATCCGTTAGGCATCACTTCATGTGCGCATGTAGGTGCATCGTCCACACCCCCAAGTTTAACCACGGTACTCACAAGGTGATGCTATTGTAGCGTAGACCATAGATCCCGGAGAGCTGAGCTGTACTAGTAAGGATGATGAGAACTTCGATAGCCTTGCAATGTCAGAGTCGTTGGGTATCGAGGGACTTTGGTCAGATCTAGTGCGACCATAGAACCAATGTTACTCCGAGCTCTTGCTTCATGCCTGAAGTGCGTGCACATGGTTTGTGGGACTCTAGATCGAGTCCACGTCCCCAACAATGGAGGCACTGTAAATGTCAGATGTGAATCTCCCAGACGCAATCTTCGGGAAAGAGCTCTCCTGCTCCTGTCATACGATCAAGACCCTGACGCCGTCCTGTCTGAGACTAGGGACTCTGTCTAGAGTCCCAGATGACGGTGGCGACGCCTTCCAATGACCAAAAACGTCCAATCCGCAAATCAGCCTCACATCAACTAATGGCCGAACACTGGAACTGGCGCCGGGATGAACCAATTTCGACAAACTCAATCTCGACTCTATAGCGTCAATGACGAGATCAAGAAAGTCGTTGGTCAATGCCATGTAGTCCATCATAGAGATGGAGATATTTGTGAATGGCATCGATCCCAGCTCGCTGAACAAGTCGCCCAGGAGTCGTGAGAGGGAATCGTGAAATTTTGGTCATTTTCCATAGGCCCAGCCCGGACTGACCCTCGACGCTGAGACGAAATTGAATTCGACGAGATTGGGTACCAGTTCCAGTAGGCGCGAAAGTGGTCGTGTGTGAAGAACGGTCAAATGGACGATTGACAACGACAATGAAAGGAAATTCAGGCATGCTGAGGCCCGGGCAAGAAAGTTAACGAAGTGTGGTGCCTGGCACCCCTCAGCCTCTTTTCCAATGTACATCGTCAATCGCAATGTGGTTGAAGCGGGAGCGTTGATTGAGAGGGTCGACTCGTAGACAGAGGAGGTTAGACTTATTGCACTCCGTGGCCCTGAAGGTGAGACAGAAAGCGTTCGAAGGTTTGGAATTTCCGTCAATTCGGAGTGAGGAGATGTCTAACCGCCCATACCGTCAATTTCCATGAGAGTGATGAACTCCAGCGAAGCGCACAAGAGGGAAGTACTTGCCGTACCAGCCGCCCAACATCATCGTATCTGAGACGATGGCATTTCAGCAATGTTAACTGGTGATACGGTAATATCGTGGAGGGGATACACCAATCCCACTAATGTGACGCTCGTCAATTTAGGTGTGTCCTTTGTCGCAGCCTCCCACGCCAGCTACCGTATATTGAGCCGTCTTTAAGTGTTGTGAGGTTCGAGAGGGAGCCTCTCAGCTGGGGATTTCGAACGATCCCCCATTGTTATTGCAAGAGTGTTTTGCATCGGTAAAATTGTGACATGAGACTATCCCAGAGTGCCTGGTTGCCTTCCGCGATGCTGGAACAGGTATCGCTTCCCCAGAGCTCGATACAGAGAGGATGTTGTTTAGAGTTGCGTAGATGTAATTCGAGAAGACACCGAGAGGAGGCTGGGGGTCGAGATATCGGTGCTGACCGAAGTTCAGAGAGCGGGCGCGTTCAACAGAATATCTCTACATCGTGAACACTTGAAAGATGGTGATAGCGGGTGTCATCAGCACCCTTCGGGAGAGGCCCAGTGCTGGTGAATAGCCACTTCCCAACGTCGAGCATACCAGGACAAAAACCTCCTCCCACACCTCGACCGGAACTCTTCGCTTGACGAAAACAGCGCCGCGACGTTGCTTGACCCTCTCTTTTAGGATCGCCTTTCTCTTTATCAAATCGTTCGATGGCCAATGGATGTTGGCGAGTCCTCGCTCTTCTTCTTCAATCAACATGTTCGTTCGGTACATCAAGTTGTCGGTGGGCACATTGTTCGAGTACAAGAAATGACATTCGATAGGATGTTGGTTCAATCTGATGCTCATTGCCTCGCAATGACAATGTGTTATGAGGTCCAGCTATCGATCCATTTCTGGCGAGTACGAAAGAATGTAGCGATTGCGTTCGGTTGAGGAGCACGATTATGACAAGAGAAGCTATTTGAGGCCCGTATGTGTGAGATGTAGTAAACGAGAAGGCATACCGAAGACCACTGACTGCCAAAACCTATAATCCTCGAGCTGCCTCAAAAAGTAAAAAAAGAGTGAGATGTTGAGTGAGAACAAGCTCCTGTTTTTGCTGGGTGTAGTCCTTTCAACACGCTCGCTAGAAACGATCAGAGGAGTAAGAAGATTCACGTCCAAACTCCCCCAAGGTTTGGAACGAGTGGATAGACAGCTCTAATAGCAGAGGCGATGTAGACGGGTCTGGCAGACGAAGCCAGATCAATCCGCCATGGCTAGTGCCCGGAGCTAGCAAGCGCCCACAATCTCAGACTCTTTCCACGACCACCATGCTCGAGCTCGGAGCCATTCCATTGATCTCCTCACAAGAGAACGATTTCTTCACGCGCTGTCATATCTTTCAGACATGCTACTGTCTTCCAACCAAAGTCAAGTCAATATCCATATAACCTGAAGTCCGACATTCAACAAGGTCTACCTAAAAACCTTCAAACTTCATTTCATTCTCCAGCTGCGTGGAGCCTTCTTCAAAACCCTACAAGTGGGCCAAAATTGAATGGCTTCCTGTTATTCCTGTAGTGGGTCCGTCTCGTAAAGCAATCCGATATGCTTAGTTCGTATACTGATCTCTGCTCTTTCTCAGAAAGTTCTCTTAGTCGACCTGCGATAAAATGGCATCGGACACGTCACAATTCGCTGCTCGTCGTGATTCGAGAATGCTCGGGTGGAGGAAACTATTGGGTCACAGGCACGGTAGAGAGGTCTGATGCTGAAATATGAAGACACTAGCTGGTTGAGGTGTCATTGGGACAAGTTTGGGCTCTTGAGTTGAGTTCGTACGATTTGCCAAGTTTCATATCCTTTGCTCTTATACCACTCCTTCATCTACAGGTTGAGGACGCCTCTCGAACCCATATCACATTGTCTTCTTTGAGGTCTCCCGACGCTCTCGGCACTGGAGCGCCGACAGCAAGTCAGGCTTTCTTTATGGATATGGTCAGGGGAGGGTTGTGGATGGGGTTGAAACCAACGTGCGTCCTATTCATCTCATTTCGCAAAACTTTTTTCTGATAATTGCGTCGAATAGCCTCGACTGCCATGGTCTTCAAAAAAAGTTGTCTTATTCATGTCCAATATCTCAAGAGCAAGTGAAGAACTCGAACTGTTAGCCCCGCTTGCGCTTCAAATAAAACTCCAGACCGAATCCAAGAGGAACAAGATGTCACCCAAATTATGGCCTGGACAGGCACGCGATGAGCATGCCTGAACTCGGCAGCGGGGACGACTCGTAGCCCTCCGGGAACAACAGTGTTACACCTACCATCTACAAATCTGTTTGTGCAGCCTTTTCAAGTCTATCGAAGGAGGACTAGAACGTTTAACCAAATGGCGATATAGGGAACCACAAGAGCACGCCGTATGTCTTTCGTCTATATCTCTGTTCAGGCTAAGAGCCGCGCTAACGCTCACGCTCGCTCCTCAGACTCTCGAAGACACCTCCCGGTCCCAAGGACATCACTAATTGCCTATAATAGGCTCCTCCGCCCTCATTATCGACTCTCGAGGGAAATAATCCTCAAAATCGTTACGCTCGACGTTCTGGTGTCTTGGAAGCCACCGTCACACTCGAAGGCCGGTGTCATGTCCTCAAGGTACGTTGGGCTCTTAGTTCCACCACTCAAGTGTTTTTGCTTATACTATTTTACGTCTTCAGCAAATAAAGTATCTCTCCACATTGAAGTCTTCATAGTCGTCAGACATCCTACGAGCATCAGCGATTCGCTCCCACCTCAAGCCTCCGAGCGAGCAAGGGCGGAGACATTGCGCGAAAGATGCCCCCTGATAGATCAAATTTGGGCTGATAATATCAAACGTGAGTGAAATCCTCGTTCTCGAAGCGAATCTTCTGCTTATCAGTCGGCGCTTCGTAGGGCCCCGGTCGGTTGGAATTATCGTATTTCAAGCGATGAATGCATACAGACAGACTGCGTGAAGTCATACTTATCGCAAACGTAGGTAGATTCCGCATTCTGTGCCGGCTCTTTTCGTCACTGATGTGCATCCTTCATCATGAAGGTCGGTCGTCCCGGCACACTCGATATCCGACGAATACACTATATATATATTCGATTCTCTTCTTTCCATTCCGCCCAATACACAAATTTTCCCCACTACCACTCTCCGAGCATATTTGATCAACAATGTCCAGCGACCGTAACGACGAAATTGCCAGACAGGCTGAGGCCGACCTCAACTCTTACCAGGCCAAAACCGGTACTGGTCAGAAAGGCCTGAAAACCGCGAGTGACGCTCCGGGCGTTGACTCTAATGTCGAGAAGAAGTTTTCTGGGGCGCAGGTGGTCACCGGTGACGACTCCAGCACGGTTATAACAAGCGGATTCCGCCGAATGAAGGAGGTGAACTAGACGATCGTGGTCGGTGAGTCCAAATATTTTCCCCGATCATTTTTGCAAGACCTCGCCAACAACATACCACGTTTAGTCAAACGCGCGGCTCGCACTATGAAGGTGAAGGGGGACCAGTCGACAAGGTCAAGCAGTCGTATGGAAGTCAACCTGGACAGAACGACAAAGATATCGTGGCCGATTCTGTTCCAGTCAAGGATCGCTCAGGTCTTCCCGGGATCGCTGCAGAGGGCAACGAAGCCTCGATACACAACGTCGGGCGGAATCCTCCTGGTCCTGGTGGTTCTCAATATAAGGGCGCCGATTATTGCAGATCTGAGGTTGTGCCCGATAGCATAGCGGCTGAGGGGAATATTCCGCCTAGTAGCATTACTCAGGCGAGTCGTGAAACGGAGGGATATGATGCTGAGGGGAGGTCTTGAAATTTATAGGTTCGGGAGGTCGTAACACCAAGTACCTACCAGCGAAAACTAGTCGGCTTATGTATTAGTATGGTTAAAGTCAGTGTATTATGCCGCTATGTTTGAGGGAATTTATCATGGCGTGAAGGAGACGATGTCTTGCACGTGGTCTGATCTCGTTGTGGGCGACTAGGGATCCCACCTTCCGCGTCCACTATGACCAGTCAACAACAACCTACCTTATTCTTTCGTCCTCTTGTCTTCATCGTAGCCTTCCTACATAGGCTCTAGTGCTGTCTCTCCCACCGGGTGTCGAAGTACCATCTCACTCGAGGAAGAACATCCGTTCTTATATTCAAGCTTTCCTGTCCAACTCCAAGTTTCGCTGATCTAGAGGCTTTTTTAGACGCTTTGAGGACCAGATTGCGGATAGAAATCGCTACGATTCGAAGACTGACTATGATTCTCCAGTCCACCCAGTGCTAAAATTGCTGTGGGCCAGGAAACCGACCCACATTCGCCTTTTTCGATATACAAATCAGATTAGGGACTGATCAAGTGCAATCACGGAGCTGCAATACTCTCGGACCGTACCAGCCGTTCTGGGCTACCCCCTCCCGCATCCTGCCTGTCTTTGAAGGTATATGGGGTTGGCACCTGCATTCAAGATAGATATTGCTGATCTTCTTTTCTTTAGGCAGGTTGGATCAAACAACATCCCTCCAATGACATTCTGCTGCACTACTCGAGCCGGACGCTTGCCTTTGGAGGGAATAGCTCTTTATGGACGTCACCCGGTTAATTGATGTATCACTGCAAGGCATCCAAAGAAAGAAGGTATCTGTCTTGCCTTTGATGCCATGTGTATGCCCTACACATCTGTGTATCGTGGTGCACTTGTCCATCACCGTATCGTGCTTTTTAGGTTCTATACGAAACTCAGCGGTTAGATCTGCACGGGCGAGAGTGGATTTCTGCTGTGCACTGCTATCACGACATGATGCTTCGTTGAGCATTGGCGAACGCGGTGCATGCTTTCGAGTGCTTATGAGCATCATGTCCTTTGACATCATCTCCATATTGAAGCTTCCATAATACTGCACAAAGGCCGGTATGTCGTAGTATTCAACACCATCCCGAGCCACGACCTACCAACGTCGGGACACACTGGCAGTGTGCCAGCTAGGATTCCTGTGAAACGAGTCAGAGATTGGTCGAACTCCGCCACCCTGATGTCAATGATCCCGGCACCCCGCGGTACTAGCAGCGTGCCAACAGGATGTATAAAGGTCGAACAGTCTCAAGATTTCCTGTACCTCTTGCGGTTTGAACCCCATCGTGTGAATCAACCTCAACCCGCAGAAGATAAATTCTCCCATCTACGCTCTGAAAGACCCGCATCCCTCCTATCAACAGCTTCACAGCGTACGCCACATCGTCCGAGTTCTCCGCCATTACACGTGCAACCCACTCCCGTCGTGTGCCTGAGACAGAATACGCACACCTAGTTCCCTAGAGCGACACAATATTATGTGTATACAACAAATCAAAGTCTACAAGTGTGGAAAGGTGGATACCCACATGCTTCTCTGTGCCGATGCCCAGGCCAGGGAGATTCAGAACCAGCATCGACGTCGAAGGAGACAAACTCCCATCCAAGTCGAGTGCTTCCCCGTCAATCCAATCCCATGTTATGAAGGACGGTGGTGTCCATACCGCTGTACGGAGATCGCAGGGACGACGAGGTGGCCATCTCACTGATTGAGTCGACCCCTAACGAGGCAGTCATCATTGAAGACAGCCCATCCCATTGTTCAACCCTCACGCCTTCATTCATACATGTATTCTACCTTATATCGCTTGCTTCCCTCTACTCAGATACGATATGTTGGTTCATACCTATGATACTACATAATTTACTCCAGGTCCCCAGATTTTTACACGATTCTATGATATGCAGCCCTGTAATAATGTCTCGTAGCTCCACAATAAATTCTAGATAATCACGAATACGGGTGTACACACTCCCTTGTAATCTCTCAAAACCAGAACAACCAAACTCAGAATCAAATCCCCAAAGGTTTTGAGCCATCGACGACGCCACATCCTCCTCGCCGGAATTTGCTGAAAGGTTTGCATACTTGGTGGTGACTGCTATTGCCCGCCTCTTCAACAGCAATTTCCCGTCCATTTCAGCCCAAAAAAGTAAGTCTGAAGACAATACAAAACTGAGTGATCCCACCACATGAACGGAAGACGCCGATCAACTTTGATCCAGCACTTTCCGTATCCGCCATCCTGTGTGGAATCCGCGTTGAGGGAAATAAACGATGGAAAGCGGTGCCAGAGCGAAGGGGTCTCGGACCGTGACTCTAAACAAAATCTCAGAGGTATCACGGGATGCCTGAGCTTCGCCACACTGTCCAATGTCCATCCAGAGTGCAGAACTAAGTAGAATCGCCATTGTTCTCAGGTTCGGTATGAAAGTGTCCGTTTCGGAGAGGTCGACTCCAACACATCAGTCCTCTTACTTCTTCGAAACGCGGCCTTTCCGAGGTAGCAGCCCAGTCCTGCATTATACAATCCAACTCCCTGCTGAACTCGCGCGTTGCCCCCCTCAACTGACGCCCAGAAATACCATCTCTCTGAATGGTCCGAAATTAATCTCCAGGAGGCAAGTGCCACTAAGCCGCCGACGCCCTCGTTGCGGTAGACTTCATATATATGCTGAATTTACGCCATGCCTCGAGGTGGATCTACGGCAGCACGAAGCTTTGTGCACACCTCATGAAATGTCAATGTATCTGTGGCACCCCGGTACGGTCCCAATCGAAGGATATCTATGTGAACGCCTCCAACGGCAGTCGATCACTTCTAAGGAATCGTACAAACTAAACATGGAACTCATTGAGCGGGCACATACGCCTACTTGAGAGGATTTAGAGCCCTCGGGTGACCGGGGACACGGATAGCGACGAGCGCATCATTATTTTCGATCTATATCGCGACGTATGATGGCCTCCCGCTGATATTGAATGCCTCTTAATGAACCTTTTTCTATTCTGAGAAAACCGTGTCCTCGGCATCCCCCTTTGCCCTTTATCATCTATGACTACAGTATACGATAAACAAGTTAGAGAAGTAGACTAACATGAGACATGAGTATAGCGATGAGAGTCCAACTTCGATGAGATGTCGTTATACAAATTCTCCACCAAGTAACATCGATGACACGGAAATTATTGTTCAGGTTCCTTTGATTCTCTTGATGTGCTGTGTTTTCTTTCAGGAGTGGCCAGAGGACGAACTAGGGAGTCACGGGTGGAGCAGCTATTGAAAGAGTTCATAGGAGTGACGAGGGAGCCGGGAGCAAACAGGGGCAACGCAGGCAATGATGGTAGAGATCTCATGTTATGTGGTGTCGAGGAAATGGTCATATCAGCGAGAGCTTGTGTGCTCCGGCGAGAGTGATAACTTGGGAGGGTTTCGTAGGTTTGATTGCTGGCAAGCGTATCGCGCCTTTCCCGGTAAGGGCTAGCGGAGTAAGCCGGAGTAGCCGTTGAACTCGAGGTTGCAATCGGAGAGCGTGAAATTGATTGAGGTCCGACTGGAAAGGTGAACGAGGAGGGGGGATGAGTCCTGTCTAAAGAGAGAAGTGTTTGGGTTGCCGGCTTATACGGAGGAGCCAGCGCTCGTGGAACGTTATCAGTACGGTTATTGTTTGAACAGGGCGGATGAGCGACATGCTCGGCTCGAGGAGAGCGTTGGTTGCTCGGATCTTTCCCCACTCCCTCTTGCTCAACGAATGAATCATCTGAGGAAGGGGACGGTAGTGGATGAGCGTATCCAGGGCCCAGCAGTTGGCTGCGGCGGGACGGCCGCAGGGAGCGAGTGGTAGACAGACATGCTGGGCCAATCGGAGGTGGTAATTTCACCGTGTCGAGAGATGCACGGGAAGCTGATGCGGTTCGAAAGCTCTCCGATGCAAGAGAACATCGGCTCTGGCGGGTTTCTATTAACGCAGAGTCAAGCTTTGTTCCTGTACTTGAAACATCAGGAGCTGCTTCCTCGATATCGACAGACCAGTCTGTGTCTGTGAATATAGATGCGGACTGAGAAAGGGCCCGCGAACATGGCTGTTTCGGAAGGGCCTGAGGAGCTGAGTACGGGCCGGCGGGCAAGGACGTCTGTCGCTCCATGGTGCCATCTATCCGAGTTGTAGGTTCTGCTTCAATTGTGAGAGATGCGACAAAAATCGAGTTGATCCGCCCAGAAAAAACTCACGAGGTGCTCCACGTTTGAGCTGGAAGTAGTACACGAGAAGTAAAGCGACATAAAACAGAGTGGTGATGGCAGCAAAAACTATCCATAGCCACAGAAAGGGCGATGAGGCGGTTTCGACTCGGTCGCCAGTGACACCCATCGTAGTGACAATCCCAAACCCGATAAAGATGATTGTGGCGATTGCTGGAATGTGAGGAGATTCATCCTGAAGAAAAGGGAACTCCTTCCGATAGACCTAGCAGCGATTATGTTTGAAAACCCTGGTCTAAAATCCATCCTGGAAAGAACAACATACCACCGATGATACATAACATCCAAGCCACGTTGCGGAAAAGAAAATTCGCGCGGTGACTATATTTAAAAGCAAGGGGAGCGTCCCTCGCGAGCATACTAAGAGGGACTTCATGAGAGCATACTGCGCGAGACCTGAACCAAACGAAAGAGCGAGTAAGACTACTAGGAAAGGGACAATCGAGTATGAAGAGTGGAATATCCCGTTGACATGCATGCACCAAGCAAGAAAATGTAGCATGATCAGAAGTGTATTCTCCCATAAAGTCCTTGTCCTGTGTAGATTTAGTGCTGTTCGAAATCGCGAGGTTAGCTGACCTACCCGAGACACGAAGGTATCCCAGAACAACTGGAAGTAGCCTCTAATTCCGCGTATGCCCTAGTCCCCAAATAAATCGATACCGCTTCGAGTGCCACCTGGGCGAGAGCATGTAAAGTAGAAGCAGTGACGATGAAACTAGGGGAATACGGCTGCGTGCAGGCGTAAGCAAGAGAAGACCTCGCATGGGGAAGCAGACTCACGTTCAACCACCCAAACCGCGCCTTCAAGGGCATGTCAAAGTTGCTGAGGGAGATGTGGGGGGCGTACCGAGTTTGAGGGACGTTAGCAGGTTTGATTGAGTCAAAAGTCCGAGATATTTATGTTGTGAGCGGCCGTCTTGCTGTAACACCGTTAGAAACTACTGAAAAAAAGCAACAAAACAGCACCTTTTGGTTCAAGGGAGATGCGACACTACTTTTCGAACGTTCCTCATCGCTATTGTTCCAGAGATAGCGTTATCTGGGACCCGAACAGGCGCCCCCATTGCAAAGCGGGACCATGGGAAGTTGCTGCATCCAATTAAAGGGATTTGATGCACAACAGTTCGCTGCTGAATGATAACAACAACCTATATACAGCCCTCAGGTCAGCGCTCACTAGCTCTTTCTACATAACAAGGAGAGCATACCCATCCTCAGTCTTGTAGTAAGAAAAATTCGTCTCCATCACCCTTTCGCTCTATGTCCTTCCGGTCCACCTCAGGATTTGGTAGAGTACAATAATCTGCATCTGTTCAGTTCTTGTAATTTGAGCTATGAGCATTCGTCCCTTGTAGATTGATTGTATCGATGTCATTAGAAAGTCGTCATGAGAACTCGAAACCACCAAGTAGAAGCATCGCTGAAATGAGCTGGGTACTGTTCTGGGGCTTCGGTTGTGGTTCCTCTTCCAGTAGAGGCTGGGGTACCGACGTCTGAGACCTGAGGGTGTTGAAGCAGCAGACAAAGGCGATGGAATGGTTGATGATAAGCTGTGGTATAGGGCGCAGAAATCGAACGTTACTCGCTGTTGAGCGCCCAGCATCGTCGTGAAGGTTCGTGTCTCTCGCTTAAAATAATAGCGCGGGAGTGCTTCAAGGAGTGCTTCAAGGGTAGTATTGCGCCGTTCGTTGGGTGACTAGAACAAGGCCCCGCTGAGTAAGGCGAGACACTATATAGACCGCGGTAGTTGGGCGTGAGATTGGAGAGCGTGATCAATCTGAACACAGACATGAGGAGGGGACATTTGGCTGGACAGTGAAGCTTGAAGCTCGAAGGTCGATGGTTCGTGGCGAGTAGCGGATGTTGAACGTGAACGTTGAGCGGGTGCAGGTACCGGGAAGTTGTTTAACGGTGGTCAGCATCAATGACTAAGACCACAATCAAAAGCAAACAGTTTCAAATACGGACCCCTAAGCAAAGACGATTCTCCGACGATCATGGACCCACCATCCCATCTACCATCACTCCCCCGCCATTGAAGGAGCTCTGTTATTCGTCTTTCATTTCTCTAGTTATCACAATCTCTCTCACGCAAGTTGCGCGGTACATAACGAGTAATTGAAAATCGAGATTCGGGGGAAGTTGGAAACTAGACCATCAGCAGAGGATATCAGGAGGAGCGTGAACAAGCTGAAGAGGTCAATACCTGGCACAAGTCGCAGCAGATTTTCGAACGAGATGGACAACGGTGGGCGTAAGCTTCTCTGGTGGTGAAGGCATGTTCGCACTCCGTGACTTTGAACTCCAACCTGAAGCTGATAGTTGGGTTCTTACATACTGCGATCATACGGGACGCCGAACTGCAGCTTCTTCCTCGGTAAGAAGCGGGAGAAAATGGGGGAACAAATCGAACCTGCTTACATGAAGGCACTGGAGCATACGCGGTGGCCAGGGAGGACCCGTAAGAAGGTTATGTCTGTAGAGTTTCCTCTGCCGACTTTGAAGTCATCTTCGACTCATCTCTATCCTCGCTGCGCAGATATTCTGGTCTTTCAATCCGTCCGCCAGATTCATGTCGAGGATCAAGTTCGAGTTATACTGTCGACCATTGCGGACTAGAACGGAGGAGCTTCATTTCGAATGCCTGTGCGCGCACCAGCTACTGGTAGTTGCCAAGTCGGTGGGGTGTTCAGAAAGCACGGAGCCCACTTTGGGGACGAAGGTATGTACACAGCCCTCTTAAGTTTCCACTGTCATTGAATGCTCACTATTCGGTCGGTCAGTTGACTTCCAATTGAACACAGATTGCCTCCTTCTCTGATTATGGCGTGACGCACTAAAATTGTATAAAAGGGACTGAATGGGAGTCGCTTCTCAACATTATCGCCCTTCGCCTTACATTTCCCTGCAACTGAAGGCGACTTGAGCACCATGAAGTGAGCTTTTCGTTGTATGCCCCGCCACATCACTCGAGATTCTAATCTCTTATCCCCTCGTTTCCCGATATCAGAGTCGCAGCTATCCAAGCCGAACCTGTTTGGCTCGACCTTGACGGGACTATCGAGAAAGTCATATCTCTGTGCAAGGAGGCAGCTTCGAACGGCGCTGAACTCATCGGGTTCCCAGAAGCATTCATCCCTGGCTACCCATGGCGCACCTGGTCAGGTGCCTATGATCCCGTGTTCTTTACCAAGTATCTGAAGAATTGTTTGAGCCTACAATCGCCGCAGTATCAGAGACTAATGAAGGGGGTCAAGGAAGCTGGCATCTGGCGAGTACCCATTTGCCGTTCATGTCTCGACTTTCTACTCATCCCGTTTCTTGACTTCTATTCCTCTTTCACAGGGCCGTCGTAGGATTCGTCGAACGTGACGGGGACAGTATGTACTGTGCTCAAAGTATCATCAACCCATCCGGGCGAGTTGTCCTACACCGCCGGAAGCTCAAGGCTACAGGCCATGAACGCACGTTTTGGGGGGATGGCCCTGGTTAGTAAAGCAATCAGTCTTTTTTGTGAAGAGGCAGCTCACGGATCGCTCTCTCACCCAAATAGCTGACTCTCTGCAAACGTCCGTTAAAGGCCCGGAGGGGGTTATCATCGGATGTCTCGCCTGCGGGTACGTTTCTTCATTATCCTCTCCACCCCGTCCATGACTCAACTGGGAGCCGACAGGGAGCACTACTTACCCCTCCTCCGCTTCCACCATTACACACAAGGTGTTCAAGTTCACGTCGCGAGCTGGCCGCTCTTTGATTCGATCAAAGCCGGATACGCTCGTCAGTTCGCTTCGGACACTCATGCCACGGCGACGAGGTATATGGCTACGGAAGGGCCGTTGTTTGTTATATGTAGTACACAAGTGATCAAACCAGAGAATCGGGGCTTGTGTGGGTAAGTTAGTCTCGATTACTCGTTCTCAGACCTATCGACTGACCCGGTTACTCTGAAAGAATCGAAGGTACTGCGTTCGACATCAAGGTGAACTCTGGCTCCAACCTTCCTCTGCGGCCCGATATTTGATGTTTATTCGCAACGCAACAGGAAGGAGGGGGTTTTGCTGCGATCTATGCCCCTGATGGACGAGATCTCGTTAAACCATTGGCTTCTACGGAGGAAGGAATTCTGTACGCTGACATCGACTTGGACGAGATCAGTACATCCAAGCTGGTCATCGATCCGGCGGGCCATTAGTGAGTATATGCACATTGTGGTTTCTCGTTTCGGAGGTTGACGTTTGACAACATCTTGTAGCTCTCGCCCAGATTTGCTTTCGCTCAATGTCAATACCACGGTTAATCCCTTGGTACGCCAGCACGGGAAGAAAGAACAAGAGTATGAGCTTCTGGCCAGGATACCGCAGCTGACAGAGGATTGAGGATGGCCAGGACGTGTTGCAATCCTCGTGAGAATTCTGAAAACGCACAGCCGTACGAGGGAATGTAAAAAGGAAAGCAGAAAATCATGTAAGATTACTCCCGTACGTCGAACGACATGCGAACGAAAAAATCGATCTTCTATACTGTCCCTTTTCGGGGGCTCGAATCAAAACGTATTCAATCTCATTTGCCACAGTGTGCTACCGGCCCTCCGGTCCTTGAATTAGCCAACGGGATAACCTTGGTAAAGTGATAAAGGGGAAGTGTGTCGAATTCCTGTTGGATCCATGATTCAGGATAGTTACAGAATCGTCGATTAGGCACCCTGAGAGCATTGAGGGAGTCGTTGGTCTTAATGCTATCGAGATGTTGATTGGGTACAAAGTAACATTTCCGTGAGTGCGGTCCACGCACGGTGACGCCCTGCAGGGCGTGTCCCCTCTCGACATGGCGCAAATTACAAGTACTAAGACTACCTCTCCATCCCCATACCCGAGCATTGAAATCTCTCACTAGGTTTCTGACTCCACACATAGATTAGCGGTGGAGACATTACAGTGGTCGAAAGCTGGTGGTAGACCAATCCCGAGACACGCCCGCGTGTACAGAATGTGTCGGGTGGACGTCGAGGATGAGATGCATGTGTTCTGGGGTTGCTCGTCGTCGCCATTCATTTGTTTAGAGCGACATATCTTCATTTCCAATACTGTCAAGTAGGTACCGACATTCTCTAAGGTTGTCGAATCAGGGAATGCGCTGGCAATCATCAATGCAGCACTCGATGGCAATTCACGAACAAATTCTGGCAGCATTCATTCATATATTGCTGCGTATCTTCGCAAAAACTCCGGTATATGTCTCCACCGGATGTGATATAGTATATTCGGTACAGGAGCCAGACCAGGACGATGATATCCAGGATGATTTTGTGATCCCGGAGGAAGACGATTATGATATCCTAGATAATTTTTCTCCGTATCAAATACATATGAGGTACAACGAGACAAGTAGTACTACGGTTGTACTGTACAATGATCACATCTGATTATCTATGGGAATGCGAGGTTATCGTTCGAAACACATACAATAATACCGTGGCTAGCTACCATCTCCCGGAGAGCGTTCCCGACTGGAGCGTATCGTAACGGTACAGTTCTAGCTGCCCGTGGGATATAGTATTCTGGCCAGCTATATCGGCCACGGACCCTACCGTTCCAAAATGGGACCAAGCGCAGGTTTTTTATTTCTTATTTCCACCTACAGGGGAATAGAATGTCCCGAGTGGGAGCTAAATTTCGTTGTTTTGAGGGATGGAGAGGGATGTACAGAAAGCCTTCATGTCGCCAATTTCGGTCAACAGGTTACGCTACTAAATCGTGTGATAGCAGTGTATTTACTTGCGTTCTTAAGGCCTTGGCTTGAGTAGAATAGCAATCTGGGAAAGTCTACTCGAAATTGGGAGTCAGCAACCGGGGTGAGCAAAGAATCCATTGAACTAACTCGCCTTGATCCAATCCAACAATCGCAACCTGTACTTGTTATGAGCGAGGTATCCGTCGGAGTCGCAGCATAACGCCAACGTGAATAGACAACTCATCGCGGATGAGAAGAAGTCTTCACACAGGGGGAACAAGGCATCCGCGTCGTCAAACCTGCAATTTTGGAAGAGAGACGATCCGACAATGTTTTCGAATAGGTAGACCACCTGCCAACGGCATTCCGAGCTCCAGTACCAGCGGTAAGCTGCCAGAGCAGAACGGAAATGAGACACCGTGGATTTGGTAGTCCTGAGACAGGCTTCTTGATATGTGCGATGGAGCTGCCGGTCATGAACAAAGGGATCTGCCGCAGCGCTCCCAGAGTCGGGCGGGTAAGCAGATTCTATGATGGGATGGTTTTCACAGCGGCATTCGGTGAGGTGGAATGGGAAAGTTGTTTCTCCCAGCCTGGCTCGAAGCCCTCGTAACATATAAGATGGGCGTTTCGCGCAACCAGAGCTGGCGAGAAGAGCATAGTGCAACGCGTCTTCCGAAGGAGAGTCATCATTGTTGCTGGGTAGTAACTCAAGGTGGAAGCGATGGTCAGATGGGGCCTTGAATCGTTCAACCAAATCGGCAGTGTTCTATTTCACGCAAGGAGGACATGTCAGATTTCCACATATGTCAGATGGACGATAACATAAAGGCAGAGAGCGTACGTTTGATGCTGACAACTATAGTGCCAGATCCTCAAGTTCGCTTACAATTTCAAAAGATGCCGCGGAATCTCCGACCATATTGTAGAACCAGAGGGCGGCAATGTCAAGATTCCGAAGACCCTTCAACAACCCCCTCTGGGGTTTCCCAGAAAGCGCAATACAAAGAGGAGCTCAATATCTGAAGAATTCGGGCGGGTATTGCACAAGCTGTTGAGTGCTAGCAGTCGAGTGACATATGAGAAACGTTCGTCCTGAACTCGGAAAGTAATCAACACTGGGTGCAAGGACCCGTAAGTTCCGGGAGAAATGTAGGATTGACATGAAAACTTATGTGGGGAGAATTTACTGTGATTCTCGTGGCCCATGCAAGAGATATCTGAGCCAAATTTGGCCCATATGCGAGAGAGATTTGATAGAAAATCCAAACCTGGCCTTTCTACCCCATTTCTGTCCATTTTTGGTATCAAATAACTCTTCCCTTTGTTCCACCACTTATGCTAACATCTCCCCGCATAAAGTTCAGCATCAGTCTCGCATATCTCTCAAAACTTATGTGATCTTGCACCCAGTGCAATGGACTCTCACCTTTGATGATTGATTTTGGATTGAGAAAGAGCCTTTAGCCAGCTCTGCGCTAGAGCGTAGTGTTCCTTGGATTTGTCAATATAGAACCTCCCTGAACGGGACTTGTCGAGAAGGAAATCGACGAAGGAAGTATGATATACGCGGATGCGATCATCTTTACCACGAATGCAAAGAATTGCGTGCATTTCCCGTAGCGTTATGAGCACTGCTCCGGGTAGGAGTCCCAGTAGCAGCTCGATAAAGACGGGGCTCAACGCACCTAAGTGTCCCACCACTGTACCACAAACAAGTGGACTGAACCGGACCGGAAACGGCTGCCAGTTTGTGGTAACCTGAGGTGGCCTCCACCATATCCCATTATCTCCTTAACATAACCTCAATATCTCATTATCTCTCCCCTCATACACACCAAGGCTCTCTCACCGCGTCTGCCCCTCGCCCTCCCGCCCTCGCCCCGACACCTCTCGTGACCTCTTTCCATTTCAAGCAGCACCTCATGACTCAGTTCAAAACATTTACCGACATCTCTCGCCAACCAACGTCCACCCGCCCATGCTATTGCCTGTACTTACAAAATTTATTCTCCAACGTTCCCTCCACCGCAACATTCCTCTAGATGTATTACTTGCTCTCTAAAATAAACCTGAGGCTCTCACTCCCTCCACCACGTCGCTCCCCAGTTTCTAGCTTACTTTTTACCACAATGACTTCCTACCATGTTTTTTACTCACCTCGTCGCCACCTCACTGAGCTCATCCGCAAATATCCCGAGTGCTCAGGTGTATAGGTATTCAAGTTCATATAGCTACTAGTCCTTCGCATGTTGTATCAATCGTTGTTCAGCATATAATGAATTGATTCTATAGAATATCATACAAACGTTGTTCGGAATACTATACGGATACAAAAAAGTCGGGTTAGTCCTCCCCGTCAGAGCGCTCTGCGTGCGAGGCTGGGTGTGTACTTGCTCCCAAGTGAGGTCTTTTGGGCGGTGCGCGGTTCCGTTTGGGTCGAGAATGTTCTGGATCCTCGGGACCCGGAGTCAGAGAGTTCCTGGAACCCGGGTCTTGAGAAATCTCTCTATGCTTCCATTTTTGAATGTTCTGTTGTGCTGCGGGTGGAGGCTTCGACGTAGAGGGCCCAGCGGAGGGCTCCCTAGAAACCACAGTTGCGTCGATGTGAGGTGCTTTAGGATCACTTATTGGATCAGGAGTGGGAGAGTGAACTGGCGAGGGTGGAGGGAGAAGTTGAGGATCGATTACTTCATCGTCGATCTGGACGCTGGAGGGTGATTGCGTAGTTACCGCATGTTCAGATGGCTCGTTGGAGGATGAATCCAGACCAGGAGTGATAGGGGATATTGAACTGTCAATCATATTATTAAGAGCATCTCGTTCCGTCTTGTTTGGCCAACGTTGAGGTCGCGGTCGAGGGGGTTTGACGGGAAGAGTCGGTGGAGAAGAGTTGTCGGGAGGAATAATGGGTGCAAAGTCAGACGTCGGGGAGTTGGCGGAACTGGTGGATGCGGTTGCCTTCTTTCCGACAGCTGGAACGTCAACTGCCTTGGCGTTCTGCGAAGACTTGACCGGCTTTTTCACCTTCGAACCAGAGGCTTTTGCCGATTTTCCCTGTGAAAATATTGTGAACAATGGGGCATGATGCATCCTCAGAGCAAGCAAATTCATACCTTGGTGGCCGCTGTCGGGGGTGAGATGTTCTCTGCTTCTTTCCCTCCGTCATCTCCCTCGTCATCAGAGCTCTCGCTCTTGCTTTCTTCTTCAGCCTCCGCTACCTTGGGTTTACCCCTTTTCCCCCTCTTCGTTCCGGCATCGCGACGCTTCTTCCGGGCCTTAGGGATGATTGTACTGTTGTGAAGACCCTGTTCACGTGCCTTCCTCCACGCCTCAAACTCGTCGTTGTCAAGCTTGCGGAATGTGGCGGTCCCATCGCGCCATGCGTCACGTAGTTCGTAGAGCTCGTCACTCGTCCCAAACGAGCTTGGCTTTTGGAATGGTAGTCCCTCAGGCCAGCCTTCGCAGACGACTCCGTAAACCAGAGTGATAAGCTTGTCGAAGCGTTCATATTGCATGGTGAGGTTTTTGGTTGAGCACGCCTCGTCTGCAACGCTCCGAATCAGAGGTAAAAACTGACATGAGCCTGAGAAGCACGTACTGAGGGAGTCCTGTATGAGCGCGGCAGATTCCTTTTTCAACATATCAATTTGGTCCTTCGTATTCTTCACCAGTTCTAAGAAATAAGTGGTCAGTGGCTTTGAGCTGCGAGTCATACTAGTAGCTGTACTCACTGGTAGGGTTGCAGCCCGCAACAGCCAAAGCTTCAATCTTCTTACCAACCATCGCCGTATTCCACCCTTTTAGGATCGTCGGTAAGTAGACTGGAATGCGAGAGTCTGTGAAAATCCACTGGGGTTTCATTATCTTCTCTGGCCGATTTTTCACGATGACAGCAGCCGCTTCAATTCCCACCCACTGCTTAAGACTGGAAAACTGAATAAAAAAATATCAGAACGGGTGTCAATAGAGTCAAATGTTAATTTACAATGCCAGTTATTTGTTTGATACCCCCCGCAGCATCAGCACACTTCTCCCTAACAGTCGGACGCTTCACCCGCTCCCTAGCATCCTGATCCCGACCTGCCAAGTACTGATCCATTGTTTTCTGCCGTTCCTCAGGCGTCTGACGGTTGTATTCGTCCTTGAACTGGTCTTGAATTTGCTGGACAGTCAAAACGGGTCCACCGGCTGGTTGTGAGTCGTATGAGACTAGCGGTGATGCTGAGAGTGCCAGAGAACTTACTGGCTCGAATCTCATGCAACTTAACCCACTTGAACACATTGAAAGGATTAGGTTTATTGACGGGCTTAGTGAGGCGAATGCCGCCTTGGAAGAACATGTCGAGGAAGTAGCGTGCCTTCATATCGTACTCGCCTGCTAATGTGTTGCATTCGTCGCGGACATGCCATCGAAGGGCAGCTATCCTCTTCTTGATAGTAATATCACGGCTCTTCCGATTTTGTCGACGTCGCTCGCGTTCTGCTCGAGTCACAGGTGCGCGTTTTTGGCCCTTGTTCCTTGTCTTCTTCATGCATGCTGCAGGCGCAACGACTGAGCTGTATTTGGCAGCAAGCAGGTTGAGGTGGCGTTTGTGGCGTATGCCAATGGTTCTGCCCATTGTCAGAGGGAGAGGTGAGAAAAAGTAGGAAGAGTGTTGGGGGAATCGAGGAGGCGTGAGAGGGAGCAAACCGGGATCAAAAGGACAAAAAATCGGGCCACAGACCAGGCATTTTTGATAGGAAAATTTGAGGTCAAACCAATGTCTATCTCGTGCGTCTGGGATGTTGAGATTTGAAAATGGTCCACGCACCACTGCACCTGTTGCTCATCGAGATTCGAGCCCGATAACTCCGATCCTGAGGAAAGACCATTCATATTAGTCTCATCTGAGACAATAACGTTCAGTACCTTGATATATAGCTAGATGGACTGTCCTGCATGTTTATTGCGCTACTATCTGAGTGATGACAAGCGTTGAGTTCAACTCGCATTTAATTGAGCCCAATTGAGTTCCGCCCAATTGAGTTCTTCGGCGAATACCGACGCTCACATCACGTGTACTGTTGGCAAATCTCGTCGATAGCCGGCCAGACTTCATTCCACTTTCCCCCATTGTCTCTAGCTCGACAGGGCCACGCAGCAAAATGACCAGTGCCAGCTCATCTCACAGCAGTAATATTTTGCTATATTTTTTATCTATCCGTCTTTCAGTTTACTGAACCCTGTGTCCACTGGATAGGTTCTTCCCCAAAGAGCCGAACACGGATGAGGACACATACGCGGACGGTCACAGAACAAAGCCCCGGAAAAGGTAAAAATTCGATGTTGTTTCACTGTCTCCATACACATTTCTTACCTTCTATCTATAGTCATAACGCGTACCACCACCCGTACAACGGTGGTCACGGAAAGTCCGTCTCGTTCGAGTCGTGCGTCTTCTTCCTATAAACCCACCTCTTCCCGTCAATCCACCCGTCACGACGACTCCGACAACCCAAATGAGGATGCAACGATTTTGTTCACTACCGATTTGGAGCCAGAAACTGCCTCATCTTCCGCCACAGTCTCCAACACCTATGGCACCCCTCGATCAACCACTCGATCTCAGCCTAGCCCTCCTCCATCTCAAGCCTCCTCTCCTACATCTTCGCCGCCAACTGCTGAGTCTGGAGACACGGAGGAGTCCCTTGCGAGGTTCTATGAGGTTAGATACCCAGGCAAAGTTCCGGACCCCCAAACCCTCAGGGCTCCAGCTACAACGACTCGTATGTTTTACGTTGTTACCGCTGGCGTTGAGGTCAGGATTTTCACTGACTGGTGTGCTGTCTCTACTGCTTCTCACATTCCTTCTCGCTCACCCTCCATTACAGGAATAAGGCATCTAGCCTTGTTACTGGTATCAGTGGTGCCTGGCACGAAAGCCAGCGCCGATTTTACCAAGCTTGGCTCGTGTACTACAAATGTTACATGTCTAGATCCATCGAGACTCTGGACGAATACCAGAATACCGCACCACTGGACATGCAGTTGGCTGATCATGGTTTGGATGATCTTGTAAATAGCCTGTCGATCTAAGTTGGTACTAGCGTGTTGTATCTTATTCTATAGGCTTTTTTCGTACTCAAACTTGATTGAACCTTGGAAGAATGAATCCTCACCTGACTGGGCCATTGCAATGGCAACGATGTGATGCACATCACGCAGCAGCTCGGGGTAATTGATTATCCTCTATCAATGATAGGCAGACAGTAGACTGCCCGGTGCACTGAATTGGGGTGGTGAAGGCAATCGTCACAATTCATTCAGTAGGTAATACAGTGAGCTGAAGTAATTGTAGATATGGGTTTAGTGGGGGATTGTGTTTTGGACCGTCGTGAATCCCAAATCCTTGAAGCGGTAGCAAGGACGATTAATGAAATGGAAGTTTGGCCATGTTCCCTTGTCACTTTGTCTACTTATAGGTAACTGACGCCGGAAGAAAAAAATCGGGTCCCTCATAAAATCATACCACTGTGACTCTTGTCCTCTTATCTCATTACCACCATCATCGAATGACAGCCATGTCTAACCCTACTGCTACCTCCTCCCCATCAATTGTTGCTTCAATGTCACCAGATTCACAAGCAGTCATGGTCAGCCTTCCGAATGACGAAGCCACGCCTCACCCCTTGGATGTTGACAACCCTCAGACCCATCTACCTGTGCTCTCAGAGCATGACAATGCCAATCTGGACGCCCAGCATAGTGCTGTATTGACGCAGCACCGTATCTCAAATACTTGGGGCAGGGCAACTGGCTGTGGAAAGGACTTTGAGGAGACCGAGCGTGTCTGGGTTGATCGTGACAACCTCCAGAGCCCCAAGATTGTCTCACTCCATCCAGGCCGATCCGGCTGGGGCACCTCATCCGAGCCCTCTGTATTTCGTTGGCGGACTTCTGGAGAATCTGGACGACCCTCCCACCACCATGTCATCTTCTATGTGCGTCGTGATCTCTTCAGGATCATCGCGCCTCTCGGAGAGCCCAGAGTAACCCCTTTGACGGGAGCAGACAGTAAGAAATGGGCACGGACCCAACGTGAGTTTTTCTCTGTCTTGTCATTTGATCAGGTTGCTCATTATTACCTAGTTATTCAGTGTCTCCCTGAAGCCCAACATGCCAGGATTCCGGGCCCCGACTTCACTCTCGCTGAAGTTCGAGACCGAAAGTCCGTTGTTAAAGCGAACGTATCTGCCGCTCAGCAGGACATCGCACTGAACCTCTCACTGATGGACGAAGTTCGGGTCAAACAGGAGCCTCTTCGTGCCACCTTGCGTGCCCTGGATAATGAGCGCTCAGCGCTCATCAAGAGTAACAAGAGGCTTGAGGTGGATTTGAAAGAGTACGCCGAGGTTGTCGACGACCTGGAGGATTTGGAGACTTTGGGGCTGGCATACACTCCTAGTGAGTGAGGGCCTGCGTGGTTTGCTCGTCCTTACCACGTAACTATACATACTCCTACATACTCCTTTGCGTCAGTGTTTGTATGTGTCCCACGTAAAATTCATATTTCGTTTTTCGTGCTCAGTTCAACTCAGTCCAATAAGGTGATATGGATCCATTTGCTGTGACAGCAGCTTGCAGTCTGAGTACCAGTACCCGTAGAATCTCTTACTATAACTCAATAGACCTCGAGTAGCGAAGATCTCTATTGAATTGGATTCAATAGGATCGACGCTTCAAGTAATACTTAATACTTAATAGAGTTTCTACTATGGTCCGATTACTAGTGTGGGGTGTTGGCAAAATATTGAGGTGCTCATCGGAGGACACTGGTTGAAGTTTTCAATTAGAAATCGTAATATTAGCATCTTTCTATGTATATCTACTATCTGTAGAAAAATTGAGGTGAATGGCCATCGGATGAAAAAGTCAGGAAATGGAGGTTATGTTCGTTTGTGCATATGCATCTGCCATTGCAACTCTATCTCCACCATATTGTATGCCTTGACCCAAACTATATCATACCAAAGCCGAGCGCCGAGCGGCAAACAGGATCAAGAACCGACGCTTTTACAACAAGTAAGCTCATATATTTCTTCTTGAAAAGGTTCTAATGCGCTGTTTAAGGCACCGTACCGACATTCTAGAGTCCAAGCAAGTCAAACGCCATAATGATAATCTCGCGGCAGAAAAGGAAGAGTGTGTATTATTCCACGGTTCTATATCTACTCTATAACACTCTCTGCAGGATACGTTTTCGCAAGAAACGTCGAGAATACCGGGAGAAGCAGCAACCAAGGGAAAAACCTGTGGAGATTCCTGGAGTGAAGGAGCCTGTTCCAGTTCAGTCTGACAGTCTGAATTCGTGTCTCAGGTGCGTTCCTAGGTCTCATTATCGCCGAACTCAACTGAAAATGTACTTACAGGGATCTGGAGGGTAAATTGGACATACTCAGGAAGGGTTATAGGCAGCTGGTTGAACTGAAGGAGACCACCATACTCAAAAAGCTCTGTTTGCAAGCTATTGATTGGAAACGAGCTGGTCGCCTACCTTTCATGGAGCGGCCAACCTGTCAAAGCCCACTCGTCGATGCTAAAGGCCCGTTCGAATCCAAAATTTGTGAGTGCGAAGCTCTCGAGGATGAGTATTGCTATGCAACTCGGGAAAAGGTCGGGGTCGAGTGGGACGATAAAAGGGGAGACTTCACGATATACAAGGGGGTCGTGTCAGAGTTTATTGGGTGCCTAGAGGTACTTCAGGAGGAGCTAGACTGCCATGGACCCAAGGTGGAACTGGAGGATCTATTGCCGATTTACGATAGTATTTACTGGTACCAGAAATGTTAGCGCCCGCGAGCGCCCAATAGGACTACTTAAAGAGCACTGATTCGCATCGGAAACTTGCCTCCAACCATCACCGTACACCGCGTCTTGTCAATGAAACGCCAGCAGAAACAGCGGTAAGAAGTCAATAACTCCACACATCACCTCTCTCCTCACCTACTTAACTCTAGCAACCCCCCATTGACTTGGGATGCTCGTTGAATGTGACAGGCAAAGAACCGTAAGAAGGCGCTGATGGAGGCAGAGTAAGTGATACCACACTCTGTGTCACTCATCCAATCCGCTGACACGTCTTCATCCTAGAAAAAGTCGAGCCCAGAGCCGATGCGACATAAACACTCCTTCGGCAGATAAAGGTGACCCGGACAAAAGAGATCTACAACGCTGCGACCGAGATTCCAAGTGTGTTATACATCTTACCCTACTTTGTTCTGTTTACTGAAACTCTCGTTAGATATCTCAAGCAGCACCTGCATACAATCAAGACCTCTTTGCAGCGGGAGCTCAACAATAACCCGCTGCAATACCTCGAACGACTTTTTCAAGAGCTCGTCTTGTGGAAGAATGCGAATCACCCAGCTGTATCACCTCTCGACCATCCCACAGCTATTCTCCAGTCACTCGACCATACCATCAAGAAGATTCTTCAAGAACTTCGGTGCAGTGTGCTTGATTTCCTTCTTATAGAGAAGTTTCATGCACTCTGCATTTTTGTGGTCCATCTGCTGATGTGTGTGAACGATTTAAATGCCGCCTTGCTGGAGGAGGACTTGGTGGACCAAGTGGACGAGGTGACGGCTTCTTCTCACTACCAGACCTTGGAAGAGCGACATGACATGAGAAGTCTCAAGATGTTCGAGGGGGGGCTTCGGTACAAGTACGAGGTAGCCAGTTTGTAGACTGTTCCGTTACAACAAGTTATTTTTTCTGTTCTTCATACCCGTGCCATCGTACTATCACTGTACTCAGTATTGATGAGTTTCTGCGAGACATACAAACACAAGCGTGTATTCCAGCTAACTAAACACAGCCCTTAGCTACAGCATCAACCATAAATAACACCAGCGCCTCCACCTCTGGTGTCGCATGAACCTTTTTCTTTCGAGTGATGATGAGAGTAGGGGCTTTGAGGCGATCAATGGCTCCGAACAGGAAGATGATATTTGCCTGGGCCTCGTCGTGTTGCTCTTCGAAGTGTTCCTTCAATTGGGTCAGTTGCGGGATATCTTTCCGCTTTACTGTGACCTCGGACAGCTTCTGTGCGCAAGACCGTGCACAGCGGCTATCGTGTAGAAATGAGTAGACTGTTGACCATCCGATGAACAAACTTGGCAATACTTACCACATTTTGTCGCGAAATTCAACTCTAGTGTCGATCCTAGTCTTAGTTAGCATTGAACCCGCATTACAAGCTTAGAAACTCACATACTACCATATCTCTTGATTGTGTATTGCCGAAAGACACAGCGCTCTTCCACCAGGGCAGGAATATCCTCTGCTGGGTACCCGCATAGCCTCAACCACTGTGCTTCCGCTTTCCCTTGAAGCCTTAGGCATTCATACCACTGGTTCTGAGCGTTCATAGTGAGCTGGAAAGGTGAGTCTACAACAAAAACCAGAAGTCGGGCAAACAACATACTGAATTGGTCACAGAGGAGTCAACAGCAGGACCCGCTGACGATGGTCACAAAACTTAAAGGCACGAATCCTTCCGCTGCATGTGGTTCAACAGGTATAGATTTTAAATATTATACATCAGTATGGGATTTAGATTTGTCAATGGAGATACCCTCAAAATAATCTAAGAGGCCCTCTGTGTCGGCGTCTTCCATGTTGCCTTCCAGCGCCAGTTCCAATAAGTTGACAGTTGGGGCGCTGGTACTGTACTGTCCTTGTTGCTGTGGCGGATAGGTACGAGTCAACCCAAGGACCATGGTAGCCCAGCCAGGGAGACATGCAGAATCGGTTATAGAAGGGTCGCAATCCTTTTTCCGGCCGGGGACAAGGGTACCTAGGATCTGAATTAGTAATATAGCAACACAGAATAATGGATGTTGGACATACCTGAGAAGCCTTTGAGTTCGCTCGTTTGCACTAGTCGTATCGCAATATGTCCGTCTATCTCGTTCATGACCGTCATGCGCTCGGAGAGTTCCATTGCTAGTTGGTCGTTCCCCTGCTCAATGGCTTGCTCGAAGGCGTGAACGTGGTCAGCATAATTATCGATCATGAAGGATATCAAACGGCGTATCTCGACATTCAGCCGTGTGATTTCCTCACGAGCGCGTTTAAGCCTGAAGTATAGCCGAATAGATTCACGGTTGAGGGGCTGGGCCCATGCAACGTTGGTGAGATCCAGATGTGTGTCCTTCAGCAGATCGAAATCCACCAAGGTCACCATCTCCAAGATATCCTTCCAGTCAAGCCTGGGTCGTGGGGGATTCATAGCTGATGCGGTCTCGTTGTACTCGTCGAGTGCCTTCTGGATAGCCTTGGCTCGTGCACGTAGAGCCTGTGTGATCTTTCCGCGCTGCTTATAACCTGGCTTCAGTCAGCAAAGAGATTTGCGATCACATTGCCAGGGTACCGTACCGGTGCCGCTCATGTTCAGCTTTGTCAGCTCGAGTAACCGTTGCACCACAAGCCGCTCCAATCGTTCGAGTGCTCGGCGATAGTTGCGAGCTCGCATGGCCGAGAGGGTCTCGATGTATTCCTGATCAGTCGGCTTCCATCGTCGGTAGAAGTCGTGTTCGTTCTCAAAGTCCAGTACCTCTTCGAGGGTCGAGCGATAGCGGTCGAGCGTAGTTTGTGATCGAGTGTGGAGTGATTGGAGCTGCTTGGCGGTAACCTGCTTGCTGCACTGGGCACTCTGATAACCACCATACGAATCGTCGGAGGCCGCTCTGGGAAATATCTTAGCCCGTTGTACTACCCTGAGTATGATTACTCACTTCTGTTTGGTCAACTTTTGGAGCAACTCGACATAATCAAGCCTCATAGCAACGTCCAGTGGCTCTTTGTGCTCCTTCGAAAAGTGCTCGATCTCCTCCTGCAGAAAGTGTTCGCAGTCCTCCTGTGAGATCCCTTGACGCTCGCACAAGTCTTGAAACAACGGCTTGTCCGCTTCTATCCTGAG
Organism: Marasmius tenuissimus; assembly: GCA_029532415.1. Taxonomy (NCBI): domain Eukaryota; kingdom Fungi; phylum Basidiomycota; class Agaricomycetes; order Agaricales; family Marasmiaceae; genus Marasmius; species Marasmius tenuissimus. Next base: position 5,867,555 of record JAQOTA010000053.1, read on the forward strand.
GAGAGCCTGGCGGTAGTTTTGAAATATGAAATTACCTGTCAATGAGGATCAGACCAAACTGAGGACCAGAGTCAAAACGGTTGCGTACCTGAAGCAATGTGTTTGTCCACGTCGTGAAAATCGAAGTGTTCCATCAATGACTGATGGTGGTGGAACTCGCTTGCAAGGCGTGTAGTGGATGCGAGATGGTTGGACTCTGAGAATGTACGCTCACATTCTTCAAAATCTTCAAGTCCTACACCCTGAGTGTACATCGGATGCCAGCTGACCTGGCACCAACAGTTATGAGCGTGCCCATGGAAAGCGGGAACGACTCCCTTGAGGCGAAACGCGACGACTTGATTTCCCAGTTTCTCGCTCCGGAGTAACGTCCGGTAGAACGCACACATGATGTCATATCCGAGCCCCAGGTCCTTCCCATACCGGTCCAGAAGGGCCTTGACGATGGCTAGGGGATACTTCATGCTAAACCAGGATTGAGTATTGGGTGAAGTCAAGGTGAAGATAGAATATACGCACAGCTCACCGCTCCTTCACATATCGCAGATCACCAGTACATGTCCGTGCCGGTAGACAGAGAGAAATATTCCGGATATCGCAAAGAAGGAAAACATTTTCTTGTTTGCCTCCGGTCCAGCAGCCTTCCATTGTTCCACACATGGATTGATGATGCCGGCCAAGTCATCCAGCTCATCATCGGTGAGCCATGTATCGCAGCGGTCGTCCGGCTCTGGGCTGCCATCGGTGGAACCAGATCCCGTGTTGATTGGTTTTGACGTGGGGTTCTACGTGAAATCTTCAATGAGTTGACCAAGAATGAAAACCGGACACTGAACACTGAACGTCAGCCGTATGGAAACATACCGGTCCCTTTCTCCGGGCATTCGCAACCTCATCCTGGAACTCATCAACAAACTCGGCATCCAACCAACGGGGATGCCGGAGACAACGTGTATCAAGCTGTGCTCGCCCATACCGTTTGCTGGCGTCAACGAGCTTCAAGGAGTTATTACCGTCCATTGCCATCAAGATCGTTGGTGTTAATGCAACTTCATTCTCCAACTGATACGTACAAGGAGGGCAAACGTTGCGTACAAAGTGACTGTGGGAGTCGCGACCGAGGGCATTGTCAACACGTAACTGAACTTTGCGTTTGATAGAGAGATATGTGTCATATGCAACCTGTAGTTGCTGCTCAAGATGAGGCATGGGGAAGCGCTGTTCAAAAGCTCAGTATATTAGAATATAGAGCGGCAAATTGAGAAAACATACACCGTGAGTGTTGGTGAGTGTGCAGGACAGCCCTGAGATACTGAATCGAGGACAAACGCGATGTATCTGACGGAAGGTTTCAAGGAATTTGAACGGGAAAGCAATGGTGGGGTCATCAGGACTACCGCCGAGGTATCCGTAGAAGACCAGGGTTTCATTAGCAGTCTGCGAGCCGTGAACATGTCGAATATCCTCCAAATAGCAATATTCTGTCAAATCAAATCAGATGATGGAGCACAGGTAAATGACTCTCAGCGAACGCACCATACAAATCCATACGTGCGATAGTCCATGGCTGGCCTTCACATAAGTCATCATCGCCAGGATCTGGGGCTCCGTGGGACTGGTGTAAGAGATATGCGTCTACTAGTCGAGGTAGTTGACGCTCCCAACTTTGATTCTGATGTTCGGTTCGGTGGTGTCATTCCCTCATGTCGATGCGGCTGGATGTCAAACTTAGATTGAACCTAGGGTCATAAAGCCTGAGGACGTACCTCGGTGCCTCAGATAAAAGGGTGTCAAGGAAGTTGTGATAATCAAAACTCCCCGCCGGCATTGCTATGCATGGCGCCTTCTTCACTGACTGGGATTTGAAAGTCATCATCGTTCCAGTCGTCGTCGTCAGGAGCATCGGGGTTGTATATGGGAATGTCAGAAAAAGAGGTGCCATGACCAGCAGAATTGAAGAGTTCCTTTCTCTGGTAGCTGAGGACTGTCGTCGACTGAAATATAAGTCACCGAACGGAATGTCAAAAGAAAGCCACGTACGCTCCCACATAGAACTCAGTTGAGCCTTCGCCAAACTCCAATAATTTTCCCCAGCTCCTGAATGTTCCTCCTCCACCACATCGTCGTCGTCGTCGATCATGATAATGTTGACCGTATCTGCAAGGGCATCATGTCCACGTCGGCGTTTGTAGGCCATAGGAAAGGAATGTCGTTAAAAATGAATGTAAAATTGTTGAATATATGCGGGACTAGCGATGTGGTGAAGTGGAGGTGAGACGGTGAGACAGTTGGAAGAGACGGTGGTGATGGCAAGCTGAGTCAGAGTCATGAGGTGCTGCTTGAAATGGAAAGAGGTCACGAGAGGTGTCAGGGCGAGGGCGGGAGGGCGAGGGGCAGACGCAGTGAGAGAGCCTTGGTGTGTATGAGGGGAGAGATAATGAGATATTGAGGTTATGTTAAGGAGATAATGGGATATGGTGGAGGCCACCTCAGGTTACCACAAACTGGCAGCCGTTTCCGGCCCGGTTCAGTCCACTTGTTTGTGGTACAGGGTGGGACACTTAGGTGCTCAACGGACTGGCCGGAATGTAATCAGGGAGCAGGATGGTTGCACTGAGTATGAGCCGTATTTGGTCGTAATCAGGGTGTGCAAGGGTGATGAGCCAGCATAGTTAAAGTGCACAGTGGGTATAACGAAGTAAACCTCACATGGGTAATACACAGAGTGTTCTTGTAGTCTTGAGATGCTTGAGAAGAGGTGATAATCGAATAGATTGTCCTAAGGCTTAAGGCCTTTCGTCCAGTCTTTTATACATAAGTTTCTGGTACATGTAATGAGTATTACACTAACTGAAACTACTACTAGAAGTAGGTATTCGGCCCTAAAGGCGTAAAAGACATTAGTACTGTGTAAGTACTTCTGCCTTGAATGGTAGTATGCTTGGTGAGCATAGTCGTGTTTGCCTCATGTATTAGAGGCTCTACTTATGCTATTGGATAGCGACTGTCTATAGTGTCATATATGATGAAACTAGATGTACGTAGTAAGATACGTAGACAGAGACGTAGTACTTGCATGAGGACGCAAGTGTTCTAGAGGCGTAGCTCTATAAATAGTGTGGCGCGTAAACAACACGTCAACAGTGTATCACATGATTTCCATCATGTTCAACACTCCCCCTCACTAAGTTCTTCATGCGATCATGGAACTAGTGAAATGTTAATCCTAAAGATTGCCTGAACAATTCGAACTTTGTTCTGCCAAGATTCTTCGTAAGAATATCAGCAGGTTGTTTAGCAGTTTCAACGAAATAGATTTGAGTCTTTCCGTGTTCCACTGCTTCCCTGATGAAGTGGTATCGATTATCAATGTGTTTTGTTCTTTTATCAGTAGCTTCATTGCTGCTGAGAAAGATAGCGCCTTGGTTGTTGCTAACACATGGAACTGATCGAATAGGGAAGTTCAATTCGTTCAATAACGACTTCATCCAGCAAGCCTGACGTGTACAGTCAGATAGAGCCATATACTCTGCTTCCGTGGATGATAATGCAACCGTTTTCTGTTTCTGAGAGATCCAGCAAACTGGTGCATTGGCAAGCTTTATGATATATCCAGTCTGTGATCGACAATCATCTTTATCAGTTGCCCAATCAGAGTCAGCAAAGGCAAGTAGTCCTTGATTGGATCTACCATCGTAAATAAGTTCGTACTTTGCAGTGTGAACAAGGTATTTCACGATGTAAAGTGCCTTCTGGAGGTGTTTCTGATTAGGATTAGCTCCATACTGTGACATCTTGATTACAGCAAAGGATATGTCTGGTCTTGTTCCGAGAGCCAAGTAAAGTAATGATCCGATAACTGATTGGAATCTATGCCTAATCTCGGGATTAACCTCCCCCTGGTTTTGGGTTGGGTTATAGCCTTCTGGCAAAGGCGTATATGCCGTTTTGGCGTTCAGAACTCCGAATTTATGAATTATCTTTTCAAGATAGTCTCGCCGATCAAGGATCAGTCTGCGATTCTTCCGATCTCGAGTAATTCGCATTCGCAGAAATTCTGTTGGCTCGCCTAGATCTCGGCATTCCCAGATTTTCATGAATTCGCTTTTTAGTCTGTTGACAAGGTTGTGATCAGGACCCATAAATAAAGCATCGTCAACATAGACAACGGCAATGACCATATTGCCATTTTTGTTGAAGACATATACGCCAGCATTGGATAAGCATCGTTTGAATCCCAGACGTTTCATGGATTCAGTACATTGACGCCACCAGGCACGAGAAGCCTGTTTCAATCCGTACAATGCTTTGCGTAACCTCCAAACCTTGCTGGAGTCCGTAACGAAGCCTTCAGGTTGTTCCATGTAAATCTCCTCATCTAAGGCACCATATAGAAATGCTGTTTTAACGTCTAGCGCAGAGATCTCCCAATCTTCAAGCGCTGCTAGTGCCAATAGAAGTCGTACGGTTTCGAATCGTACTACAGGAGAGAACAACTCGTTATAATCTATCCCTTGTTTCTGCGAAAATCCTTTCGCAACAAGTCTTGCCTTCTTACGGCCATCAGACTTGATGTCAAATACCCAGCGGGATTTCACCGCTTTTCGGCCTTTGGGTAGTGTAACCACATCAAAGACGTTTCTATCTTTGAGTGATTGTAATTCCAGTCTGCATGCTGCTTCCCAAGATGGTCGTTCATCTTTAGGACGCTTCTGGACTTGTTTGTATGTCCATTCACGAATGTTATCATAACTACTGGCTTGAAGACCATATAGTTGATGACCGTTATTCAGCAAGTAAACCAAGTAATTTTCTCCCCCTTGCTGAGCAAGATCGCTCATATCGTCATCCGTGTCCATAGGAGTGGCTGGATTAGGAACCCTATTTGGTATTGTTTCAGGTTCATTTGTCGGATTAATTTGACTTTGCCAGCGTGCCTGAGAATCGATATTGCGTTCAATTTCAACAGGATGTCGATTTCCGTAAACATTAAACGGACGGTTGGGAGATACTCTATTTCTTGGAGGGTTTCTTCTGGCAGCTGCTGGTGGAGGAGCTCGTAAGTTCTCCCACTCATTGTAGTCAGCTTGTCAAAAATCAAATGGATTTGTCGATCCAGAAGAACCAGCAGACCGTGGATCCGGACCATACTGATTAGGATTGTGATCGGAGCCTTTCGGTGATCCGAATCCATCAGTATCTGGATGATTGCCGTTGTGCACATCATCGCTTTTATCATCCGGGATAGGATCCAAGGGAGGATCTCCCCCAGGCTGATGATCGTCATCATCTGATCCTGGTGGAGGTGGAGGATTGAAGAAATCATCATCATTGTGATGATCTTCGTGGCCATCATATGGGTACGTTGGAAAGGGTATAGACCGGACAGGTTTGTCGGTTTTATCAAACTCTATGGATCCGGGCACTTCTTTTTGACATTTAGGAAACCAGTTCTCATCAAAAACTGCTTGTGGAGTAATGTATACAGAATTGTTGGTTGTTCGAAAGAATCGATAAGCTTTTGATCCACTCTCGTAACCAATGAAGATCATTGCTTCAGAGTGTGGAGCAAGCTTATTTTTACGTTTCGGTATGTATGCATATGCGCCACATCCGAACGTCCTGAAGTATGAAACATCAGGCTTCTTATTCTCAAACAACTCAACTGGAGTTCTGTATTTCCTCGAACGAATAGGAGTTCTATTGTAGATATGGACAGCTGTGAGAATTGCAAATTCCCACCAATTTTCAGGCGCACAAGCCTGAAAGCGCATAGCTTCAGATTTCTCTCGTAGTGTACAATTAAATCTTTCTGCTCGTCCATTCTGTTCATGCACGTTGGGAGAACCTCTTTGTGGAAATATTCCTAGAGAGTTATACCAATCCCATTGTTCATTTGAAAAGAATTCTCCCCCTCGATCGAAATGCACACTTTTGACCTTTTTATTAGTCTGGCGCTCTACAAGAGCTAGCCAATTGTGCAATTTCTGATCTGTATCGTTCTTTTTACGAATTGGATATACCCATCCGAATGATGTTGCATCATCGAATAAAGTTAATACATATTCGTTTTGATAGTAAGAGCGAGTTGGATATTCTATCAAATCTCCGTGCACAAGCTCAAGAGGCTCCTTAGCTCGTTTAGAGGATAAAGGGTACGATTTGGCAACCATTTTGCCTTTGGCGCAGCCTCGGCATGGTTTCGTTTCTTCCTTCGAAGTAACCAACTTCGTTGGAAGCCCTTTAACATTATCCATTAATTTTCCTAAGACTCTGGGATCACAGTGTCCCATACGTCTGTGCCATAATTCAGAAGTATTGAAAGATACAACAGATGTGAAGGAAGTTTCTCCCACAAGAACCTTCGCGTTCATCCATCGTAAAGGATCATCTTTATGGCTTGGGTAAAAGCTCATTAAAAGAGAATCATCTTTCTTGCTCCGGATCGAAGTCTCTGGAGAGTCCAGTAAGGTATAGTAACCTATACTCCGGAACTTCCCACTAGAGATTAAACGATGTGGGCTGTCGGGATTATACATCACTGGATATAACTTTGTGACTTGCGTCACTCCTGCGCTATTGGTATGTCGGATGAGGACAGTACCATAGCCTACTATTTGCACATTTGCTTTATCACCCGCTGATGTAGTAAGACCTATTGGCATTTCTAAAGTCTGATAGTCTGAGAAATCCGTTTTATACGGAGTCATATGCACTGATGCCCCACTATCAAGTAGCCAGGCATTTTGCGTATTTCTCACTTCACAATCACTCGAAAATACAGCAGAAAACAACTTATATTTCGTTGTTGCATATACAGAAGAAATACTACATTTCCTTGGTACTGAGTTCCTTAGGATATGATAGTTCTGCATTGAGGATTTAGTGAAAGTTTGACTATTAGAACTTTGAAAAACTTGCCAGTCTCCACGATTGTTGCTTTCAGCCCAATCGTTATCAACTCCTTCAAGGCCATCTCCATAGTCACTATCATCAAAGTACCGTTCATGCCATTGAAGCGGTTCTTGATTCTGGCTTTGGAATCCTTGACGAACAAGATGTTCTCGTCTTGTTCTAAGTTCTTCTTGATAACGTTGATTAGCGGCGTCTTCAACTTCTATCCAAGCTTCCAATTGACGTTTATAGTTCTGCCATTGAACGAATCTCGTGGCTTGATATGGCTGGTTGTCATTAACAACCATAGTGATATTGCCAATACTTGTGCCATCAGCAACATGTAAGGGCATTCCATTGGTCCTTAGTCCAATTACTGCAGGTCTGTAATTCTCGAATTGAGAGTTTCGGGGATCACTTGGAGATGTAACCCAGGGATCAACCTCAGGTTGTTCATCTACCGGACTAAGTCTTTCCGGTTGATCCGGTGGAGCAGTGGTTGGACGAGAAGGTACTTCAATGTAATCATCCTCTAAGGATTGTATGCCATAAAAAGATTCGGGAGAGCTTGGAGGTGTGTGGACGATTTGGTCCTGCCATTGTCGTACTCTAGGTGGTGTAGTTGCGGGGCGATTTATGTATTCATGGGTAGTAGGGACTGGAGATTTGGAACGATTAAGTGACTCGGCTAATTCCATGAAATCCCCAGGGTATGCTCTTGGTCGTTCATTGAAGCGACCACCCTCGAGTTCTCTTCTGGGAATTTCAGCCTGAGTCATGGGAACAGACATTCTAATGTTGTTCATCCATTTGTACAAGTGCGTGTGCCAGTTGCGAACATCTGGAAGACTAAGGTGAGGGATAAAGCGAACCCAGCGCCTATTAAACCCTGGTTGTCTCCATTGGGATGTTCTAAATTGACTTGCTCTTATATCTGTCGTTCCGAATAACCATTTCCCTTCAAGACCAAGCTTGACTAACGAATGCCAGAAGATAGGATTCAACACTTGTATAGGAAGTGTGAAGTTCTTCTTATTGACTCGGAAGGCTTCATCCACCGAAGTTGAACAAGGATTTTTCACTCATTGAACAAAATCTTCAACAGTGCTGATCCAATTTTTATTATTGATTTCAGCTATAACCATCGATAGGTGTTGAAGGTTCCAGGTTTGGTATCCGTAATGAAGCGTGAACTTGATATCTTCTACTGTTTCCACATGTAATATCCTTTGTTGTATGCGCAATTCATGAAGAGCTTGACGAGGTGTCATGTTATGCACTGCATCTCTTCTGATAGCATACATAACAACATAATATTTGGTTCTGATCAGAACCCAGATCCAAAATTTATGGTCTGGTGAGTTGCGTATTAATTTGTAACGCATTCTGGTCATGGATTCCTTTAATGCTATGTTGTTAGTCGTCTGATCTCCGAAGTCTCGGAATGTTTCAACGACAGGAAGTGGGAGTTTAATCCCATTTATTACATTTGGTCTATTATTCCTAAGGTTAACTCGTCGCATCATGTTGTCATGTTGTTCTTTATATTCTTGTAAGAATCGCCATTCAACTTTTCTATTGATGAGAGGTGGCTTTGTGATGTCATCTCCATCTTGAGAATAGTTTTCTGGTCTGAACAAATGAACAAGATCGGTGTGGTTCCTAGGAAACATAGAATCTGCCCATGGTCCATAATCGTCAGGAGGTGATGAAACTGTTACACGTATGTCTTGTTGTGTAGGTGATGCTACTTCGAGATTCTCACCTTGGTCAACTTCGTCCGCAGGCGGAGTATGATTAGGTGTCGCCTCTCGTCGTGGCATTGTGAAGATAATTTCTTCATTACTATGCGCGCCATAAGAATATGCAGAACACGTATGACTATCATTTGATGAATTATCAGATGAAGAGTCACTATCAGGTTCCGTCGGAGTATCAGAGATGTACACCAAAGATGGTATCTCGTCTCCATCACTGTCTATGTTTGAATTGGAAATTGTAGCTGAAGCGATAGCTTCTTCTACTTGTCGAACCTGTTCATCTAGTTGAACAGTTCGTCTATTATTCCATTCTTGAACAGAAATGTGTCGTTCTGGACGACCTTCTCTGTCAGCAGCGATTCTCTCCTCTAGGTGTGCTTGTTGAAGATCATACGTGTTTTGGAACGGGTTTGGTGCAGATGTGCTACCAGTGGGGTAGTGGTAGGACATATGAATGTTTACTGGTCCAGCCATTTCGCGTTCAAAAACTGAGCTGATTTGCTCGTTTACTGCATTAATTCGATTCTGGTATTCAGAAGGTTTCTCAGAAGGTTCAAGTACCGCAGTGTGCGATTGTTGCCCCCCTTTTTGAGTATCCTTCTTCTTTCCTTTGCCTTTTCCTTTGCCCTTTCCTCCTTTCTTCTTCCCTTTCTTGGGAGAAGATCCACCTTGGTTCTGATTGTTCTGGTTCTGGTTGTTGTTTTTATTATTGTTCTTCTTTTGATTCGCAGAAGAGCCAGAACGAGACTGATCAGACCATTTGGGAGGAGAGTTAAATCTATTAACACCAGAAATTTTGGCATTATGGGCGGTGTAGGCAGCAGGACCAGAATGAATCCCATTCCTTCTATTCCATTCATTCGTAATTGCAGCAATCAAATCGGTAGGTTTAAGTTCTTCCTTCTTCATATGGGATACTTGCTGCTTGAAAAGCTGCCAACGCTTTTCATTAAGCTTGGCTGTGATCATTAGGCACAGCACATCGTCCTCAATATTTACTCCATGATCCTTAAGTTGGTCCTGAACAGTCAACATGTAACTGATTCCAGGGACTGGATTAAGGTGTTCAGGAAGTTGGACGTTATGCAAGTCCGTATATAGATTCATCATCTTTGAAGAAGATTGAACCCCAAACGTAGATTTGAGGTTAGATATGGTCGTAATTACCAAAGTTTTTTCAACATGCGCGTCGTGAGCACGACGAGTTCGCATTTTGATAATACCAATTACTTTGTTACGCCTAGAAGTCTACTCAGTTAGAGCGGTAGCTTCTCCTGAAGTAGCAGGAGAAGATACTTCAGGCATTACTTCATCCAAGACTTGGGGTATGCCTTGGGTATAGAGGTAACCCTCAAGTAATCGATACCAATCTTCGAAATTTGAACCATCATCTAGCAAAACTGGAATGATACTAATTCCTCCTGACCCAGCAGGAAAGTTGCTGTCCGCAACCTGAGAGTACAACGGTTCCGTATTGTAGTTAAAAACTTCTACAGAATTTTCTACTTCCGTTCCTAAAGTGTATCCCAGCGTATTGCGAACAAACGTCGTTGGAGGATTACCACTTGGGGAATGAGAAGCAGACCTTGATCCTGATTGAGACATATTGAGGTCTGCCAAAAGTCCTGTGAGCATACTCTTCAAATATAGAAGGGTGGAGCCAAGAGAGTGTCAATCGACAAAGGCTTCTAAGAAGCACCCATAAATAAATAGGGTTCGATGCACACCGAGAAATGCTCCAAAGGTCTAGGACTTTTAACAGGCTGTATGCGTCAAGCAGATCATGGGGTGTACCGCATGCAGGTAGTGCAGGGGAGTTAATCTGGTTACGAAGCCCTGCCCAATTGCTAGGGTCTTACAACGTTCCCAGTGTGTATCGGTGTCTGGTGTCCCATCGTGCTATCTGGTCTCAACCCCAGACTAGCAAAAGTATGAGTGATCAGCTCATACTGTCCGAATGACCCATAGAAAGTTATTATTAAACCTAGTCATCCATATGAATTGAGTTCATGCACCCTCTGCCTTAGGCATGTCGGTGTCCAGAAAGCAATCATAGGTGAGCTAGAGTTTAACAATAGCGTAGAAGAGAGGGGTCATCGGGAGGGGAGTCCCTGTACATACTAAAATGGCCATGTGATACCGTAAAATTGTATAGTATCAAAACCTAGTTGTAAGGAGATCAAATCTCCCAGCATGTATGTCATGCCCGGTCTTTCGACTGTCAGGAATCATGGCGAGTTGGTTTATAAGCACAACCCCATAGACCCCTAAACGATGCCTCATGGTGAGGATCATCGCCAACCATTGGTTTTCATTGGCATTAGGCAGTGATAATATAAGATCAAAGCCCAATCCGGGTTATCAGCAGGGAGACAGAGCCGCATACGCGGATAGGTCTATGCTGAAGAAGATGAAGCCAAAACAGTATGTACATGCGTTCGTGCAACATGCAACAGTACAGGGACATAGTGGATAGGTGTAAAGGGAACTAACAACCCTTGACCTTGACACCAGACGATGACAAGCCCGACATCGCTAGAGACTTCCATAACCCATGTAGGTTACAGGTCGTCCGCTAGGATGGTGGCGACACACGGGAGCTAGGCTACTCCGATCATAACATCGACCTGACCACCACTTGCGGGGCCCATAACCTGATGAGCCAGCATAGTTAAAGTGCACAGTGGGTATAACGAAGTAAACCTCACATGGGTAATACACAGAGTGTTCTTGTAGTCTTGAGATGCTTGAGAAGAGGTGATAATCGAATAGATTGTCCTAAGGCTTAAGGCCTTTCGTCCAGTCTTTTATACATAAGTTTCTGGTACATGTAATGAGTATTACACTAACTGAAACTACTACTAGAAGTAGGTATTCGGCCCTAAAGGCGTAAAAGACATTAGTACTGTGTAAGTACTTCTGCCTTGAATGGTAGTATGCTTGGTGAGCATAGTCGTGTTTGCCTCATGTATTAGAGGCTCTACTTATGCTATTGGATAGCGACTGTCTATAGTGTCATATATGATGAAACTAGATGTACGTAGTAAGATACGTAGACAGAGACGTAGTACTTGCATGAGGACACAAGTGTTCTAGAGGCGTAGCTCTATAAATAGTGTGACGCATAAACAACACGTCAACAGTGTATCACATGATTTCCATCATGTTCAACAGAGGGTAAGTATAGTGCGGTAAGGTCTGTCAAGCTCGTGGAACGGGGAAAGAGATAGTGATGGTGATGAGATTGAAGGCTGACGAGAGACAGAGCGGTGTAGTAGGGTAGCGCCCAGGCACAGCCACCAGTTGGCCCTGTTTGGTCTTAGAGATACACGCTTGTAGCACATGTAGATACTGACCTATTTCATTCAATTCGTATATCACACGTCACAGCCCTCTCTGCATACGAAAATTTTTCGTATGGTCACGTAGTCACAGGGGGGTCATACGAAATGTCCCGGTATGTGACAAAACTTGCAGTAAGCCTAAAAAGCCAAGAAATGACCCCTTTTGGGATTTTTTTGCCCAAGTCGGGCGTTTTCTGTGAATTACCGCGGACGGCAGCCTCGCCTGCCGCCATTCTCCCCACTAGCGTTGCCAACGGTCCGGCTCAAGCCGTGGCTGAGCCGTCTCCGAGCTGAGCCGAGCCGGACCGTACCCAAAAGCGGCTCCACGTAAGCCGTGTTGACGGCTCGGCTTGGCTCAGCTCAGGAACCGGCTCAGCTGGCTTTGAGCTGTTCCATTTTTCTCAATTTTTTTCTTGTCCCCAGTGCTTTCAATCCACTGTATCTGAGTAGATTATCAATCTGGCATCATAGTTATGTTGGTATAGAGTGTCAAACATGAGTGGCTTAGGTCAAATGTCAATTGCCTGCAGAAAGTGCCTGCCTAACTTCTAACCCTAACCCAAAAGTATCTGGCCAGATATGACAGTGACAGTGTATATGACAGCAACAACAATGACCAACTGTTCAAATTTTCATTTTTCTACAATCTGTGGCTCATCGTCACCCTTCCTTCGATTTTTGACAGTACATTGAGCATATAAAATTTTTACAATATTTTTGTGGCTCAAGCCGCGGCTGAGCCGGCTCCAAGCTGAGCTGAGCTGAGCTGCAGGCGATTCACGGCTCGGGAAGCCATTCCAAAGCCGGACCGTTGGAGCCGAGCTGGAGCCGAGCCGGACCAGCCGTTGGCAACGCTACTCCCCACTCATCCACTCCAAGCCCCCGTCGACACGAAAGTGGTGTACGAACTTTCGTTTTTGTCACTGGTCACTCGGAGGAATTTGCCTGCCATACGAATGTTCCCCAGCAAAGTTTTTTGTCACACACAAAACCCCATACGAATTGATTAAAATAGGTCAGTAGGTTCTCACTACGATACCACATCATCATATTCTACTTTTGGCTTCATCGCTCAGTTGCACTACTCCAGTGGTTGTCAAGGACTCTGAAAAGCTGCTCAAGAGGATGGAAGTAATCCAGTTCTATGTATTTGACGACAGTCCTCGCGCAGCTGAATTGACCACACGACCTCCGAGCCAGACACTCGAGGACCTGGTCTGTCGGCCAGGGATCTGGAAATTGAACTTGTGAGAATCGGGGATCCAAGACAATCCTTTTGAATTCATGCTCGAGATACCGCTTGACGTCAACAATGAAGCCAAGTGTGACGTCTAACAGAATACGTTTGGTGAGCCGAAGGAGGGGAAGAGCATCAAACTCTTCACAGATCCACGATTCCGGTCAACTACAAATCACACTGGGGGCATTTTTCTGTCAAGTAGGGCATGATGTGTTGGTGTCAAGTGTGTCTGAACCTGAAATGGACCATTAAACAAAGATTCTCCAAGTCCCCCCAAGGTGCAACAACCATTGTTTGGACTTGGCTTGGACCTGGCCCACTTGACACCACCACGACATGTCCTACTTGACAGAAAAATGCCCCCAGTGATAAGGGCAGAAGGGTTATTTTGCCTGGCGTCCATTCGGAAGAAGAAGAACGAAGAAACGAGGTCCTCCTCGCAGGACTGGGCGATGGTCATTGCGACCGCCGACTTGCCCACACCGGCTGTGCCAGACAACCAGCACATTGGCAGGGAACCCTGCACTTTGGCTGTTCTCCATTCGTGTACTTCTTTGAGAGCCTCGGTACGGGTTCCTTCAAGACAATGACCTCGTGAGAACTGCTGCTCGGCTTTGTGGGAGGCCCCTACACCAGCAATCGTATTCCACAGCTTTTCGTGCCCTACAGCATGAGAGACTACGTCGTCTGCGCATTGAGCTATGTTTCGGCTCACAATTCGAGTATATGACTCACCATGAGATTTCGATATGTCCAATGTTTGGGTGTAACTAGCAATGACCACATTTCCGGTAAATAGCTGTCCAATGCCGTTCAGGATGTTCTGGTCCCTGCCGTGGTTAAGTAAGGTTCTGACTGCCTAATCCGTAGTTGTTGTTCTGTGTAATGGGATTGGATTGGCCGGCCTGCATTCTCCTGCCCGGATTTGCCTACTCTGCGCGCGTGAAAGGAGTGCGAAGGGACCCCAGATCGTGGAAAGCAGAGAGCTAGATGGAGTGAGAGAGGAACTCTATGTATGGCGGCCAAGTGAACGTGGGCATCACTGGGGCGAACAGTCTGTTCTTCTTCATCTTCTCACTACCCATGTAACTTTAGAAAGCTTGAGCGCTCTACCGCACCGTCGAGCAAAAAGGGAAAGCTCACACAGTCATTGTCGTGGCCAGTGCCACAATCAAGAATCAGTTTGATTGCTTGTCAGAAATAGCGCCTCGCGTGATTAGAAAGCACTCATAGGATAGAAAAATCCAGAAGCCAGTATGCTAGAAGAAATGAGGATGAGCATAGAGCAGAGCGCTGTCAAGCAATCGGGATTGAGATTGAAGATGAGGGTACCAGAAAGAGGTGTCGCTACAGGGACTTCCAAGGACTCGGAGTTTCTCCGGGCCGGGCCGCGCCCCTGAGCTGGCAAAATGCACCGTGCGGTCGGCGGTCGCCATTCGACTCACCAAGGTCTTTACACGTTGCATCTTCCACGCTTTACATCCACGTACACGTCGATCCTTTTCTTCAACTCTCTTTCTCTTTGAACTCCTGTACAGGGCAAAGACTCTCAGAACCTCGACCTAAAAATCTCAACCATACCTGCAGAAAACACCAACTCAGGAGAAATGGCAGGCCGATTTGACCCAAACAAGGCTCAGAATGCTGTCGAGGTACGTCTTGACGCTCTTGAGCATGACCAGTTAGCTGATCTTATACATCTTTCTTTGCTTCTGTCAGATCGAGAAACAGTGCGTGCATTGAGGACCTCGTTTTTACTTTGAAGTTGAGCGAAATATGCGCGTGCTTGCAGGTTCGCGGTCAGAGCAGTCGAACAGGCCCAGACGTATTGGAACCTCCTGGAGAAGGTTGCTCCTAAGGATTTGAAGTTGACAAAGTGCGTTCACGGGATTGATGACTCGTTGACTGTGTTATACTGACAATTTTCTCGTCGTCTGTTGCTGTCACTCCGATCGCGTCGTCTAATCAAATGTGTAATCAACGATCTCAAAACTATAGACTCGACGACGAAATCTACGAAGACACCATGTCGACTTTCCCTGAGCTCGCTGAACCGCCGCACGAAAAGTTGACCAAGCTCGATGAGGACTGGATGAAGAGCCCGGACGGCAAGGAGAAATGGAGAGAGTTCATCAATCGGTGAGTCTCTACTCGCAATTACGTCCATTTAGAGGCGCTAGTCGATGACCGTGAACTTCCTCTTCATCCATCGACGGTGGCGGTAAAGCTTGTTCAGATAATGACGGTAGCCCCGCGTTCTCTCAAACCTGTCGTGTTCTATCCCTTCATATGATCACAAGCCTGCTTGGCATCGTTCTCACCTTCGTTGGTCTGACCGAGTTGTCAGAACTCGAGAGTCCGGTAGTTGCCCATCTATTAGCATGTGGCCTACGTGGCAAGGCTACCGGATCGACACTGAGAGGGGATTGTGCCGCATTGTCGTCTTTTACTGCATCGTTCTTCTATGCCTTCAATGTTAGTCGATGAACTAACCCCTGCCATTCTTTCCAGATACGAGAAGAAAGTCCAGGACTACAACTTTGGCTCGCTCATCCGGACGGATGCAAGGGAAGAGTACGGCGAGAGAAACACAATTTTCGGTATGTACATCCAGTCTCTTCACCTGCTACCCTCTTTTGTTCTGGTCGAGACCACCATAATCACTTCATCCTCCGACTGAGATGTGTTACCGTGTATGGGTCCCCACGTTGTTCTCGGCGTATTCTCGCGTTTATGTTTTTGCCCATTTCGAGAGTTCACCGTCACCTCGTTCTTCGCATCCAACGTTTGAGTTACTTTTCACTCACCTCAACGATACACAGTCACCCGCATCCAATTCTACGCCATCGAAATTTCCCGGAACCGTCTCGGCCTGAACGACAAGGCACATGAGATCGCGAAAGCCGAGGCTGAGAAGGAGAAGGCGGAAAAGGAGAAGGAAGCCAAGGGTAAGGGCAAGGGCAAGAAGTAATGCTTATACCTGCGACCGAGACCCAATAATCTGGCCGGAAGAAAGCGACAGCGGTGTATGTACGGTATGGCTGGGAGAAATATATATTCATCTGTCATTCGAATCGCAAATTAGCCTCAATGCGAGGACTACGGGCTCACAGGGATTGCGCATGAAGGCTCATGTGGGGACAACTGGAACAGGCCCACCGGGAACATTCGTGGGGTCTGCTCGCCCGGCGCTTGTTGGGCGCTGGTCTCCATCCAGATTGTGTTCAAACCTACTGAACTTTGTACGGCTTGAATCTTACAGTAGATAAGCTTTTATAGCTCTGAGGTCTCATTTGCTGCGACTGGATAAAGTACTGGTAGGTGCTTCAAACGCCAGAATCGGGTCAGATGAGAGATCCACAAGCACCCACAAATCACCCTCACGTGACTCCCCGAATGACCTTTTGTCACATATAGAGATGTCACTCTTCCAGCGCTCTTACACATCTTACACCTCCACATCAATGACAGTCATCGTGATTGAAATTCTCACCGGGAACGATCCTCTGCCTTTGAGATTCAACTTTGTCGTGTTCCCATCTCTCATTTTTGACTCTGACTCTATGTCTAGCCTGAGACATCGCTGCGTTCAACCTTGATGGTTTGATGTTCCTTTTATGTTCGGTTTTTTATTTGTCTTGGGTCTCAATATCCACTTCAGACATATGGCAATCGTTCACGACGCGGAGTATTGAAGTCAAGGCGAAGGACAAATTGCTCTGGGCACAATTTCTCAGGACTCAGGTGCGCCGTGTCACTGTTACGCATTGCAATTCGCGATATTGAGCTCAGTTATTATTATCAGGCGTATATTGTTGCTCGAAATACGCACTCAACTTCATCGCACGCGCTGGAACTGCGAGCAAATCGCGTCGCCTGACATGGAACCCGTTGGGGTCGTGGAAGCGGGGGGTCTGTTCAACTCATATTTCACTTGCCAGTCAACAAGTAAGACGCTTGTCTTTTTTTACAGCTAGTTCGGACTCAAGTGTCTTCCAAAGGAATTAGGGAAGCAGTCGAAGGTTTAATCCTCCAAGCTACCGACTGCTGACACCTGATGTGCTCAGAACCGATATGAAGCATCTTCGATATCGATCCTAGTGGTTCTTCCTCTTTGAATGGTCCTGTTTGCATCGATACCGGCCTCAAGCCTTGCTATCTTCAAGTTTGACAAACTCGCTTCTCGGGACTGCAGAGGAAAAATGGCGCGGATCTAAATGGTGATTCCGACCAGACCATATTTTGGCGAGCGAGTAATCCCTCGAGAAAGAACGCTTGCTCACCGCCTACAAGATCCAAACGATTTTGGTGATGGGTTGCAGAATCTTTCAATCGCGGGGTGACCCACAATGATGACTCGGAGGTTTACCGTACGTGCTTCTTGTGTTAGGACTCCTTGTTGATGGGCCGCGACAGAGTTCATCACCGTTAGGTCATCTGGGTCTTCCTTTGCCCCTCCTCTCAAGGCATCCAATCACGGCTTTCCTTTCTTTTACTACGGGACCTCAGAAGACCGTCCACTCTTACTTTGTTTTTGGGCACGGAACGACCTACTCATCACGTTTGTTAGACCTAATCAAGAACTATTGACGCTCCGACATACATAGACGACACTACGAAGCGCCCCTGCTTCAATGCGCCATCAACTATAAACACATAGCCTGGAACGACTTTCTTCCTGGCATCGTCAGTATGGCGCGCGAGGCCACCTCAACTGTACCCTACAAGCCCACATCGTCTGAAGGTGACCGTTCAAACTACTACTGCCCTTCCATCTGTGATCGACTCCATTTATCAGAATCCGAATAACGCTCGGAATCTCCAACAGTTCGTTGTCCGCTGTCCTCAAATTCCACAAGTTCGAGTTGGGGACTAAACGCACTCGTCAGGCGTCACCTTGACGAATCGGCTCGCAGAACCCTCAACCGTCCAGGTAGAGATCTCTTCTCACCGATCGGCCCTCAGAGAACCTCGACGTCCCCGTTCATAGATAGATGGGTGTTCAGTCTCCCAATCATCCGTTGGAGCACGGAGCACGGAACCAAAATCTCGCTTGCTTGTACCCCAGCAACCTGTCTTTGGGACCACCGAATAACTTATTCCTACTGTTATCCAAGGGGCGAGTGCTTTACATACGTCCTTGCTTTATGCTCCCCGTCCGTTTGACCCGTTCGCTGCTTCCGCATCTCCTTTCTCTTGTCTTGCCTGGGCTCTCTCAGGTTCTTCAACTGAATACGTAATTATGGGTGCCTGTGTGATCCATCATTTTTTGTTTGTACACCGGCCAACCCAAACTCGGTGTACAAATATAAATCCATGCGTTCTTTTTGTTCCTAATCCGGGTGTTCGCTTTTCACCTCCCAATATGGCAACGATACCAAGCTTCGGATTCCCTTTGTTTTCAAACTGGTCGCTCCCTTTATCTTTTTATGCCTTGGTAATCTCCGGCCTTCGTTCGCTGTCTTCATCGTGAGTGATTTTACTCTTTATTCTGATTCATGGCGTCTCTTGTACTCATGACTTTCAGGCCCATAATTTAAACCGTTCATACGCGTTCGACCGTCTGATTTCGTGAAATCAGGGACAAGGGAAGGGAGGGCATGCATGAGAAAAATGGACAGGAACGCACGAGGGTCAAACTTCGGGTATTTCCCAAACACGCTATGCCTATAAAGGAGGCCCATTTTTTCTTTTTAATCCAAGCATCCAAGCGGCCCATTGTTCTCTCCCCGTTCGAGCTTTGACTCCCATCCCAGTCTTTACTGCCCTTTCATCCCCTTCAACCTTCGACGCCGTCAAAGATGCAATACGCTCTTATTGCTACCGTTTTCGCAGCTGTTGCTGGTTTGGCCACTGCCCAATTCCCTGGTGCGTATCGTTTTACGATGCTGCTGTCTGAATACATGCCAACTTGACTGCCGCTCTCCTTTCGATAATCCATCGCAATCATCACCATCATGGATAATTTAATTCGATAGGCTGCGCTGCCGAATGCATAACCAACGCCGACACTGGCTCCTGCGGCTCTGACAACAAGTGTCTATGCGCGAGCGAAGCCTTCATCAAATCGACTGGAGATTGTTTCATTGCAAAGTGTCAAGGAGACGACCAACAGAACGCGTTCAAGTTTTCGCAGGAGCTGTGCCGTCAAGCTGTGAGTGAAGCCCCTCGACCTTTGTCCTCTTCCTTGGCTTGCTCGATCAGTTTGCTGACCGCCCCGTGTTGGTTCATACATAGGGTATCACCTCCTCGTCCGACTTTGGCACCGCTACCCAACAACAGTCGCAGACGCAGACGCACTCCCACGATCAGTCGCCCACCACTTCGGCAGAAGGAGTTCAGTCGTACGTCCCTCTATACCATTCCACTGGCTGTCATATTTCTGATGTCGCTTTTACCTTCCCCCTCAGAACCGGCAACGAAAACAATGGCGCTTTCTCGCTCTCCTCTAGTACTGGCCTCGTACTTCTAAGTACTGGATTGCTTGCCCTCTCACTCTGAGCGGCTTAAAAACTTTACCTTACTTATACCCGATATCTATACCACACGCCCTTTCGCACTTTCAGGGCTGTTCAGTGTTTCTTGTTGACCTTCGCGTTTCGTATTCCCTCGTCTCTTGGGGTTTGGTGTTCCGTTACTGTATCGATATCCCGGCTTGTCAATACTATCACCCCTACCACTCAATGCATTCCTTGCGTCTCGAAGACGCCCTCACATATTCTCATGTGTCTAACTTGTAGCGGGTTGGCGAAAGAAAGCCCCCGGGAAGGAGTAGCTTGTAAATAGCTCTTCCCGTACCCCATAGATGCCTTTGAGAGACGAGTGTCGAACGTTGAACGTTAAATAGAGGACATCCGGTCCCGACTCTTACCCTTATTTGCTGACATTCATCACACTCCTGAGGTGCTTACTTTCGGCGTGAAATTCGGTCCCGCTTCGACTTTCGATATTCTCCCCCCCATGCAAGTTCGTCAAGACGCCGGCTACTTATGTATGTTCTCTATTGAATACAGGGACATTGAGTAGTTCAAATTAGAACTGAATGAGACGCCTCCGAGTTATGCGCGACAGTTCTGACTAGGAAGTTCAAGTCGAGGGCGAAGGGCTGGCTGAGGTTGGATGTTATTTCATATGTTCAGATCTCCATTTTTGTCGGAGACGATAGCGGCTCCCAGGGTAGTACTTTCGCAAGAACAAATTTAGAAGAGACCCGGATCCAAGCAGGTAGGCAGGGAGAGTTGGGAGATAGAGTTCAGGAATGTTATGTCCCGGATATTCATCGATATCCATTCTTCAGACATGCATAACGAGAGCCGAGCGTATGTGTCATGGTATGTTATGCATGCGATCTGTGCAAGAGTTGCATAGGCCGGGCGTTTTCTGCACAATTTACGCAACTCGTACACTGGAACAACCTGAATGAGCTCTGGTATTGGTCGCACGGGCCGACGCATACTGTCGGAAGGAATGGTACTCGAAAGCTTGCAAAGGCTTGGTAGAGACCGAGGTGAATGTATCCCAAATCCCAAATCATCGAGTGAGATCTAGGGCCTTCCTCTTGTTCTTCACGGTCGATTGCCTAACAAAGGCGGACACGCCCAACACGAGAGCATGGTACGAGAGAAACCTGAGCCCAAAGTGCGCTGACATTCACAGCAAGTCAACGAAAGAGAACTGTTTACCAAGCGTTCCCGAATGACTTGCAATCTGAGGACCCACTATCAGAGATAAACTTGGGAAAGTGAGAGTAGATAGTACCAGTCTACCGGAAGAGCGTTGGGAACGTCTCCTATGCGGGTCTATCTGTCATGAAACGAATCCCT
Organism: Marasmius tenuissimus; assembly: GCA_029532415.1. Classification (NCBI taxonomy): domain Eukaryota; kingdom Fungi; phylum Basidiomycota; class Agaricomycetes; order Agaricales; family Marasmiaceae; genus Marasmius; species Marasmius tenuissimus. Next base: position 5,888,616 of record JAQOTA010000053.1, read on the forward strand.
GTCGTTCTAGATTGTGGAAAAACTCCTACTGCCTGGATTATGATTTCCGGTATCTTGAATGGACTTTGGTTGAACTCAGCACTCCAGATGGGGCTGAAGTCGCGGCGTCCTAGTTCTTCTACACATGTTTGGGGGTTGTGGTATCGTTAATGGTCCGTGGCCACTTAGTTACAGGGCTAGACTGCTACGAAGGCGGCCCGCAGCCAGGCAACGGCAAGGAAGATTGGATTCCAATTGGGTCGACTGGGCTGAAGCCAAGTTCTTGAGACCCGATTTGATGAATATGAGCCCAATTTGGTGCCTTCGAAGGACGAAGGTAAGACTGAGTGCCTTTGACTATGTTGTGGTGAGTACCTAGGAGCGGTTTGGGATAAAAAGTTGTGTGCCTCCCTTTTTTGGCAAGGTAGGACCCAAATTCGGTGACGCGGCTTTTCATCCGAAAACAGTGCGCACAAGCGCTCGTCCTTCTCCTGACACCCACCCACCCACTCTCAGTCACCCTGTACCCCGGGCGCTCTATCTATTGTGCTTCAGCAACCTGGAAGTGCTGCAATTTCTACCAAAACCGATCTTGACACCCGACTTCACGGCCTTTTTTTTCACCTGCGCCGTTCCTGGCTATAATCTTCCGACTCGCAACATGTTAAATCTGAACTTGCAGGGCAGGGCTCTGGACGGCCTCGAGTTTCGCCCAACTAGAAGACTGTTTGGTAAGCTCACCGAGGTTGAATGAATTACATTCTTCATCCTTACTGAAATTAGATCATAGTTGCTGGATCTTTGGGAAACCGGCCGCAAGACATTACATTTGAGGACTTGAACAAGCAAATGGTAGAATCTCCACACCGTCTTCTCCTTGCACCTTGTATTACTATGGCGTCCGTTTACGGATATATGAAAAAGTACAGTCGTCAAGGCGAAGTCGGCCTGCAAGAGGGAAGACTACGTATGAAGATGGTGTTATCCACCCGTCCCAATTCTCAATCGTGCTGAAAGATTTATCCACCATACAACTTCTGATCAGCCGGAGTACGGAGGGTACTTGTGTGTCCCAGGAATGTCGCGGGATATCGTAACTGGCCAGACATTGGTGCGGTATGATCAAATGTCGCTCCCGCCATTTTCCAGATCTTGGTGACTGCGCCTGAGAAGGGACGAGAGTCGCGCTCTTGGGTATGCGTTTAGGATACAATGTAAGTGTATTTGACGCTATGGTTTTGCCTCAGGCATGACTCGTGCATATTGCCTCGAGTAGTGTGTGTTGGCCGGACAGGATGGTCGACTGTTGTTCAAGTCGAGTTCTCCTGGAAATCGCCTTATCTCATGCCTTCGAAGATACTACTGGCGCTGGAAGAGAAAGTAGGCGGATCATTGGTGTTCGTACTCTTCGGTCGGCGTTAGTCTCCCGGCAACAGACTCCACGCAAGTACACTCTAGTTCTCCCACGCCACCAAATATTCAGTCTGACGTTCCACTCGCCAATGTATCGAGAAATACCACGCCCTTAGTCAGGAAGAGGTGGTTGACACTGCGCACCGTCACAGCTTCAGTACCCACAACTCTGTAGTCCGAGAGACGTATAACGAGCACATGATGCTAATGGCCTTGCATTGTGATTTTTTATATCAGTGCCGTACTGCAACCAAATTGTTCGAGATTCGACCCCAGATGAACAACGTATACACGTATATTTGACAATTATGGAGAGTATTAGCGAAGGATGAGGATTGAAAAGTACTATGGAGTTGAGTATCAAATAAATAGAACTAAAGGCGCAAAAAGAGAGAGAGAGATTCAAGGAATAACTAAAGGATAAGGATCGTGTGGTTGATTAGTGTCCGATGAGTGGATGAACCGATTACTTGGGTATCTCAAAGGAGACGACATCGACAGGGATAACCTGGAATCCTGCAGCCGTATTGACAAAGTTGGGAGCATCTTGCTGCATGAGGCTGACAAATTGGGAGTTCTTGGAGGTCTGAATAGATGAGTTGATGAGCATGCCAGTTCGGATTCCGTGCGAAAGCAATGACTTACATCGAGGAGGTATTGGAAGTTGGGACCGGCGACTTGAGCAACTGCGTCCCATCCGCTGAAAGGAGTGAAGGGATTGGAAACCGTCGATTCAGTAGAGCTGATGGTGAGCTGCGCGCGAGGCAAACAGATTTAGTTCTAGAGAAACTCAGAAAATAGCCCGATCCACCAAGATATCCTACCTGTTCGTACTTAGTAAGATCCTTTCCGACACCGGAGCTGATCAGAGTGTTGATCTTAGCCGGGTTCATGTTGCGGAAGTAGGTGGTGAAGTCGGCGTAGCTCATGCCGTTCTTGTGGGTGAAGTCAACGAGTGCTCGCTTAGTGTCGGTACGAATGACTTTGTATGCCGGGGGGTTGGGCTCCTTGTCGATGGAATTAGCGATATCGAAAGCGCCATAGACAGCAGAAGTCATGTCGGAGAAAATAAAGCTATCGGGGAGGACGATGTCGTTGTACTCGTCATTGGAGAAGCACTATCGAGGTGATCGGTCAGTAGAGTTCATCAAAAAGCGTCAGTTCCGACTGACTTCCAAAACCTTGTCCATAGTGGCTGCTTCGGCGATCATGATACCGTCGAAGTCGGGTACGTTGTAACCCTCGCTGGCGAACTTTTGCTTCCACTCCTGGTTCACGTGGAGCTGCAGGGGAGAGCTGCGTGAGAAGCCCGTGTCGAAGGAGAGGGAGAGTTACCGACCTGTTCGTACTTTAGCATGTTGCGCTTAACGGCAGCAGTGTTCAGGAAGAGATCGGTGTGAGGAAGACGCCAGTGGTCAGAGAACTCCTGAAAGGTCATGTTAGAGTTCTTTCTGAACCACATCATCATCCTAACACGGCCAGACACAACATCGCGTTCTACGACAGCGGGAATGACACTCGCAGCGGCGACTGCAATGAGAGTGAGAAAGAAAATGATAGTAGAGCGCATTGTGAAGGAAAGTCGAAGGTCTGAAACAGAAAGTGAGAAAGACCGAAGGAACAGAAGCCTGTTTGACGAGGGAGATGGTGTATCTCTCTTTATATGCCCTCGCAGGGGGACCCACGGACGTCCCCAGAGTGATCCTCGCCCTCGGATGATACGGGTAATTCAAGACGAACACTCTGGCTCTGGTTGCGATGCTGCAATCATTCGACGTTGAACTCTGACATGGTTTCCTATTTCTCGCCTTTTCCATTATTCTAAAACGGAGCCGTCGCGAAAGATCGATATCATGCCCAGTCCGGGCTGCATCACTCACAAAAGCGGTAAGTAGGACCATTCGAGAAAGTCATCAGCAAAGCTTGAATAGGCTTATGAAACCGGAAGGATGAAAGCGTTGAACTCTCGTCATAAAGGCACAGGATATGTGCCTCACCTCCATTCCAAAATTGTGTAAGCTGATGGTAGTAAGACCGCCATCAGCCTAGTTTGAAAATCTGTGCTTGATCCATACAAGCATGATCCCCAAATGGCGAGAAGTAACAGACCCAGGATAGCCCAGGACCCCCTATCCATTTAAAGCTGTAAGGCACCATGACGTCGGAGGTCGGTCAAAGCAAACGATAGGTCCGTGATCGCTGATGTGCAGCGTGAACGCCACGAAATACGCAGTGGCCTCTTTGGCTCCCGGAGGGCCAGCAAAATGTCCGACGAGCAGCGTTCAAGTCCACTGAGTTGAGTCCGAAATCTTCTGGCATGTCCTTCTGTCCATTTGCTGCTTACAGATTGCCCGAGAGCTCCACAGCAATGTCCGTCGCTGGGGTCTGCCGAGTGCATAAGTGTATCAAATATTGAAATACCCCTATACATACTCGGAAGTTTTGAGTTGAGATTGAATGTAGACATTGCAAATCCGCTTCGCGCAGAGTTGATGGTATTGCAGATAAGGTACCTGGGGCCTCCAGAGAGCGCGATATCGAGTCAAAAACACGTCACACCCGGGGACTAGGAAGCGCTGTGGGCTCATGGAGGTGACAGCCTTCAGAGAGCTTAGGACTTTTCTTTGACGATCCCCAGGGCACCGTTCGAGGTGCTTGAGACCCAGAATTATTGCTAGTTCGCGTACCGGCTGCAAAGATCTTCCTTTACAACGGGTGATCTTGCTACAAGGTAAGCTCCCGCTGCCCGATAAAGCCCTGCGTTCCGCTATGCCAAAAGCGCAATCCTCAAGTGCCAGAGTGAAGAGAAGTAGACACGACGGGAACGACAATTCGCCAGACCAGTATGATACCCGACCATTGTCCACCAACGCGGTGCATGACCAGATTCGTACCTAGAAGATACAAGTACCTCTATCCGTGCAGTCGGACTGATGCTTGGATTAGCCTTGAGTCAGAATTTCGGGAGAATAGATGCCCCATAGCTGTGATGAGTCCTGGGACCGAGTTGGTGATACATATCGATAACTGGTCCACCTTGGACTGAACTCTTCCTGACGACCGGTACGATCGACATATTAGCTTTTCGGAAGCAAAGAAACGAATGTTTGAGGTCCACACGACTCCGGTGAGTGATCATGACAGAGTCCCGAGTTCGAACTACTAGTTTCACCTATGCCTTTCTCCATACCTCCTAGTTATTTGAGACATAATTTGTAGGTATCCTGTAGTCCAGCATATCTCGTATGCCGATGTGAATGAGAAAACAGCCTCTGTGGAATGGCCTCAAACAAGAATATTAGACCGAGGCGGAATGACCACAGGCTGGTCACAATATGGACGCTCTCCCGATGCGCTACCACGGTAATACTTTATACCTCGAGAATCGTTAACCGTATGAATACCCATGAATACCCATAGAGTTGGCAATGTGGCATGGGAGTATCAATAGGCCTCGAAGGACTTACCGGTAAATCGAGAAGTTCCGGTGGTTAAGAACGAATACTTTGAAACCCTGTTAAAACTCAACCCTTAGAACTGCAGTAGTACGTTAAGCAGAAACATGGAAGGCCTCACCTGCCAGCGCGACCGTTGGTCCCGACTCTCAAGTCAATATCCACCATGGCATCGGTAGATTGCCATCACCAGCATCAGTAAGATCCATAAACGCCACGATTTGAGTCTGCCTAGAATCGAAATACGCCGGACATCAGGATTTTCTACACATGAGGAAGATTTTTCGACTCATTACACGATGGTCACAACCAAGGACGAGCATATCTAGCCCAAAAATGTCAGAAATTCAGCCTGAGGCGACGTACCTTGAGATGCTCCACATTCACTGACAGCCCTCAGCAATCCATGTTGAAGTCCCTTAAAAGAGCCTTGATGTGTCGAAAACAACCTTATTTGGGTCGTTCGTTGTATTGACGCGTCAACGTTCAACAAGCACAAGCGCTCGGACGATGCCGAGGGCCACGTGAGGGATCGCGGTCTAATTTGAACATTCGGACCTCCATCATCACCAAACTATCGCCAACTAGGCCACCGTTCTGACCGACACCTCGCAGCTAGGAAAGCAAGAATTGGGCTGAATCTCAATCGTCTGAGTATAGACCAGTGAGATTCACCGATCTCTCAGATGACATCGCACAAGTTGAGCTGGTATCATATCTCAACGTCTTTATGGCCTACTCGCTGTCTCTCGTGAGTCCTACGAATAAAGGCGACTCAAATCATCATTTCTCATAGACTCGCAGACAATTGTGGACATGCTGGTCGACTGTTCTGGCTAACTATCAGAATTGAAATTCGATTCTTCTCGACTCCTTCCTCTACCACCGCATGAATTCATCGTGGGCTTAGAAAGGCTTAGAATCTGCCCACCTTTGCATTGTCGTGTTACGCATGGTCCAATTGGAGAGAAACCTTTCTGCAGAACGCCCCGCCTTACGGGAGCCCCTCACCCACCCAATTCGAAATGCCAGATATGGCTCTTGGTTTTATTCTCGAACCTTCACCGGAAGATATATCATTTTGGCGCCGCACTGTAGCTTGGTTAAGTACGCCAAGAGGGTGGAGCTAACAAATGGAATTAGACCTTTCACGTTGAGATGTATGGACGCCGTCGCTCTCATCACAAGTCTGCATAAACGGCTAAATCTTCCTTACTTAAAGCCACTGCTCTCGAGAAACCAATTGACCAATCAACCCTAGGTTCAACCCATGAATAGCCGCCTATGCCACCGATATACCCGTTTTGATGCCCTAATCAACACCTAGAATTCATCGCTACGGGTCAGAAGTTGGAGTATATAAAGCCCTCGGTCAACCACAACAAGGCCTTTCCATACCAAACAATGAGACCGACAAAAATAATCTATCTCCTCCTCTTCCACTCCCTCCTCACCCTCGTCCTGGCCCAAACTCCCTTCAACATCTCCATCCCAGACTCCTCAATCGCCTTCCTCAAACAAAAACTCGAATTGACGCCTCTCCCCGACGAACTCGACGGAGCCGGATGGGACTATGGTGCTCCGCTCGGCGATATCAAACGTCTTGTCGCGCGTTGGAAGGATGGGTACGATTGGAGGCGTTATGAGAAGGAGCTGAACGACGAGTTGCCTCAGTTTACGAGGGATATTGAGGTTGATGGGTTTGGGGTGTTGAACGTTCATTACGTTCATAAGAAGAGCGAGGCGAAGGGAGCTATTCCGCTGTTGTTCGTTCATGGATGTGAGTACCGACGGTGATTGACGGGGGGACTTGATTCTGATTTCTACTACCCCGCCCCCCCCCGATTTACTTCCCAGGGCCTGGCAGTTTCATCGAAGTGCGCAAGATATTACCTCTTCTGACGGCTGGTAAACCCGGACCGAGCTTTGACGTCGTCGCTCTGAGCCTACCGGGATATGGGTTCTCAGAGGGGCCGAAGAAGAAGGGGTTCGATCTGACCAAGTATGCTCAAACGGGACATAAACTCATGCTTGCTTTGGGATATGACGAATACGGTAGGCTGATTTCTCTCTTTCTTCTTTGCCGCCCTTTTCTCATCTCGGGTACTTGTAGTAACGCAAGGAGGTGATTGGGGATACCCAGTGAGTTTGATCCCCGAGTCTTAGCTTCAATGTTCAATCCACTCACTTTACCCCCTCTAGATCACCCGTAAAATGGCTACCCTCTACGGCCACGACCACATCAAAGCATGGCACACCAACATGCCCGTCGTCTCCCCCCCATCCGACCTGGACCCGTCCCAATACACCGACGAAGAGAAAGCCGCAGTCGAACATAACGAGTGGTATTACACAAAAGGAAACGGGTATTTTATCGAGCAGTCGACTCAACCACAGACTATCGGATACAGCTTGAGCGATTCGCCCGTTGGGTTGTTGTCATGGGTATATGAGAAGCTTGGGACTTGGACGGATGGGTATGGTTGGGAGGATGATGAAGGTAATGTATTTCTTTCCCAGCCGAGTACAAGTACAATTTTTGACGAATTCCCCCCCCTCTAGTTTTGACATGGATTTCGATATACTGGTTTTCTCGCTCCGGTCCCGCAGCTACAGTTCGTACATACTACGAAGTCGCCCAAATGGAGGACGGTGGTGTGGACCAACGGTCGTTGAATGGAACGATCCCAACCGGCGCTTCGTTCTTCCCTAAAGATATCACAACTGGTGCTTTATCGTGAGCATTTCAAAAAATCGTCTTTCCGACCTTTCGGTAACTGACGCTTATTCGGCGTAGCTGGTTCTCTGCTGAATTCAACGTGGTATTCCATTCGAGACACGATAGGGGTGGTCATTTTGCTGCGTACGAGGTTCCGGAGCTGCTCGTTGACGATTTGAGGAGGATGTATAGGAAGGGCGGACCTGCGTATGGGGTCGTACCTGGGAAGGATGGATATTAGCAGGAAAAGGACGGTAGAATAAGCAAGGGGGTGTTTTCAATTGCTACGAGTAAAGATGTAAGTATTGTTGACACCCGTGGGCCGTGGCAATGGTTTTTGATTTCTTGCTCAACTTTGAAATCTCGATTTCCATGGGTCAGTCGGCAAATCATCGAAGCACTAGCGGTAGCTCCCTGAAGCCAGGATGAGCGGACGGGGTGGTCATTTCGCCGCGCAATGAACTTCCAGAGCTGCTTTGAGGAGGGTGGACCTATGGGGTCGTATTCAAAAATCAAACAAAAAAAAAAGATAAAAAGATAAAAAGAATCTCTCTTCGTGCACAGTCGTGCACCCCCCAGCCCCAAAACGCCGCTCCTCTCCACGATTGCGAGCCCATTGATTACCTTGCTATCAATGACCTGGCCCCCCGCCACCATGCGGGCGTGCATGCCCCGTATGATCGTCATTATCATTAAAGAACGGACCGAAACCAAAAAATGCTGCATGACGGGAAGCTGATTCAACACCTCTGCGCGATATGCATTCTTGTTGTAGTAACGTGCGGCCTGTCTACATGCCACCATTTCCTCTTGATTCCGAAAACAACCTTATTTGGGTCGTCGACGTTGAATCCTGCCTCACAAGTCACTAGTGCGACATTTGCACCTCCCGAGCCATCATTGTTCAAGTTTCCATCCTCATTCTTGTTGTAGTACGGCCTGTCTACCTGCCATCGTTGGTACATTTCCTCTTGATTCGATCGATCAGTTCCCTTCTACTGATCATTTTCCCCCAGCAAGACTCTCTTCTCTTCCCATAGTTTCGGATGTCATGAATATAGAACATATCATTGGCCTACAAACTCGTACAACCTTGGGAAAGTGGCGCCCCGAGTCGCAGTAGTCCAAAGATATTCAGTCCTGGTGGAATAGAATATAATTAGCCAGCCTCTACCCTCATCTTCATCCCAAGGAGCTCTCCCGAACAGACCAACTCCCCACATAACACGACATCAACGGCTAACGATGTTCGCGACAAAGCTCTTTGCTGCCTTCACCTTCGTGTCTTTCGGGCTTGTTGCTTCCAACCCGGTAGCTGCACCCGACGCCGTCCCAGTCGTTGATCTCATCAAACGAGCTGACAACGCCGATGTTATGCAAGTCTTCCAGACGTTGAAGGCCTCCACGGATACTATTTTGTCTCAGATCGGTGCGTCGTCTGCCGTCTTCTCGTGCATACAGTGGATTCTGATAACACCGGGTCTTTCCCACAGACAAGCTCACTTACAGCGGAACGGCCGACGACTTTAACTTTCCCCCTCTTATCAACAAGCTCTTGGCTGATATCGACCGAGCCGCGAGGGCGCTTAGCACGCTCAAAGTTTCCGAGACTAGGAAGAGGCAGACTGACGACGAGGTTGCCAACTTGGTTGCTGGTATCGTCAAGGTTCGGAGTTGTCACTTTTCTTCTCCGAGAAGCTCCTCATACTGACCCCCCACCCAATTTGTGAATCAATCAAGAGCATCGCCACCACTATGCAACCTCTCGCCCAGCTCGCCACTTCCGACCGCATCGGCATCGGCATCGGCATCTCGAACTCTGTTCTTCGACGTCTCCTCAATGACATCGACGATTCTTTGGCTCAGGCTCTTCAACGTCTCAACGGGGTTCTCGTTGGAGTTTTGGGACGAGTTGCCAATTTGTACGTGTTGAGGTTGTCGCGTCACACCGTTTACTCACAGCGTCGTCTATCTAGGTTGACCGACCTCGCTACCATTTTGAGAAACTTGGGTTTGGGTCTTACCATCGGTGCGCTTGGACTCTAGGAAGATCGAACGGACGATAGATTAAATCAACTTTGTTTACTACCCCCCCCCCGATAATATGGGTTGTATAGTACATACTACTCTCTTTGCGACATGTATATATAATATGCGAACTTTTTGTTTGATTCGGAACAATCGTGAACTCGAAACATGGTGTAGGCCGTGGAACCGGAGACATTGATATTTTTTATTACTTTTGCTCAATGCTTATTGATGGTGATAGCCTTGGCAATCGGATTTGGAACGTTTATCCTGAATTTGGGTGATACATATACCACTTTCTACTTCAACTCAATCGAAAGGAACAGGACGTATCCCAGGCCCCGCCAACCTCGTCCCAGGTTGTTTCTCCCCAGCTGCGGCGGCGGTGGCACCAAACGCGGAAAGCACAGGACACCCACAGCAATCTCCCCACCCGACTTCTCTCTGTCCTGCACCTCCCAAATCCCCTGCCCCTTCACTCCCATTAATCACTTTGACCCCCACCCCCTCCACCGCCATGAGGATTCGAATGCCCTTCGTCCGTCGATGGGGGGCGGCCCAGAATACTCAAGAACAGACCCAAAGTCAAACAAAAAAATGCTGCACGACAGGGAGCTTATTTCCACACTTCTGCGAGGTACATTTTTGATAATTCCTTGGTTGACTTTGTGTCCCATGTTTTGACGGGCAGAGATGTCGTCGAGCATGGGGGGGGGGAGTGCCATCGGAGGGAGGGTGTTTTGGGGTGGGGGTGGGGGTGGGGGTGGGGTTGGGTAGGGGTATCTCCTGAGAAGCGGAGTCTGTTTGCTCAATTCGAGGAGGTCGAAAGGCTCAGTTACGTTGGGATTCGGATAGCCCTGGCGATGGTTTAAATATAAACTCCGTCGTGATTGTTTTTTTCCCCCCCTTTCTTTCAGGGCGAAGGACTGAGCAAGTGAGTTTGAGTGATTTCCCTCGGCTCTACTAGTACTTCTACCGCTGCAACAGGAAGGTTCGAAATGCACCCCCTCAAAAAGACTAAAGTTCGTCGACGTCAGGGTGAGAAAGTGAGAGCCGGGCCCCGGTCCCATTTGCCGATTATGGAAACACGGGTGTCGGCGCCCGATGACACCCCCCTCCCCTCTCTCATCCACACCACCACGACCTTAACTGGAATATGGTTCACTCTCTCTCTCTCTCTCAGCGTCCGCAGCTACTCAGACTCCAACATCCAATCGCTTCAGCGTTGACCCCCCTCTCCAATATGAATATCAAAGAACGGATGGTGGGCAAATTGGGGTCAGCAGATACAACGTCGGGTGACGATGGCATTGGGAGCCAAGACGTCTGGAAAAATCACACGAAACTTGAGCTTGAACCGTTACCACCACCATGTCTCAGGGTCAACTACCTACAACCCACAAAGCCGTTCGGTGGTACCCGCCTTCGTTCGATATCCGTGTTGTCGAGGAGGATGTTCCAAAGTGAGTTTTTCGATTCTTGGAGTAGAATTCGAAGGGCTGAGTGTTGACTGCTGAAATGGAGGATTGAGCATCCGGACGATGCTATTGTGAAAGTGAAGGTACGTTAGCAATAGCTTACCTGGCGATGATAATAAGGGGCTACTGGTTAATATCTGATTCTGTTGGTAAAGTTGGCTGGGTTGTGTGGTCAGTTTTTTTCTTCTGGTGGGTTTTTTCGAAGCTGAAGCTCGTTCGTTCTATAGGAAGCGACTTGCACATTTACAGAGGACACGGGGGTATCGAGAAAGAGTACGTCTTGCTTTTCTTACTAGTCCCTCCCCTCTCCCCCTTACACAAATAAACCCTTAGACACTCCTGCGGTCACGAATTCGTCGGATCCGTCGTCAAACTCGGTGACAACTTCCGCGCGAACGCCGCCGCCGCCGCCGCTGAAGAAGAAGACGACCGGCCTTCCCTATACGGGACACTCAAAGTCGGAGACAGAGTCGTTGCGCCGTTTACAGTTAGTTGCGGGGAATGCCAGTAAGTCTTTCGTTCCTCCTTTCCCTTTACTATCACTATCACTATCACTAACACTAACACCCCCCCCCCCTCCCCCAGCGTCTGCCGCGTCGGCTACACCTGCCGCTGCCCCTCCGGTCTCCTCTTCGGCAGTCCCTCCCTCGGAGGTGGCCAAGCCCAATACGTCCGAGTCCCCCTCGCAGGCGCCACCCTCTTCAGTCTCGAATCCCCCAAACCATATCCAAAACGCTCTCACCCGAAAACATCAAAAACATCAACGACGCATCGCTGTTGTTGCTTTCGGATATCCTCCCGACAGGTCTATTCGGTGCGATCCAGGTGTTGAACCATCCGAAAGTGAAGAGTGTGTGGGGTGGGAAAGGGTGGCCTGGGGTGTTTCTCCCTTCTTCTCCTTCTTCCCCTTCTTCCCCGTCTTCTTCTTCCTCGGCGACAGGGATGGGGTGGGAAGACACGACGTTGACGATCGCCCTAATCGGTCTAGGCCCCGTGGGGATCTGCGCCCTCGTGTCTCTGTTAGAGTTAATCTGGAGCGTCGAGAACACGTCGAACCTCTACCGAGAATTCAAATACAAAATCATCGCGATCGATTTGTTAGACAGTCGGAGACGGAAAGCTGAAGCTGTATACGAGAGGATCCAACATCCAGCTAAAGGCCGGAACGGGGATGTCGTCGTTTTGGGCGGAGGGGGGGATGTAGAGGAATTGAAGGGGAAGGTGAGGGAGTGGACTGGGGGTGTTGGGTGTACGGCTGTGTTGGAGGCGGTGGGGCATGCGGATGCGTTGGAGTTGGGGGTTGAGTTGGTTAGGGTTTTTGGGGCTGTTACGTCGATTGGGGTGCATGGGGCTGGGCAGATTCCGTTTACAGGTGAGTGTTTCTTTTTAGTCGCTCTCTCCCCTCGTACTTACGCTCTTTTTCTTTTCGTAGGGAGACAACTGTACAACAAGAACATCTCGTTTGACTTTGGTCGATGCCCGGTCAGGTCCATGTTCCCCGCCGCGTTTGAGATTCTGGTGAAACGACAGGACGTGTTTGGGGAAATCGGGACGGAGAGTAGCTTGATCGATAGGATCACTGGGTTGGACGAAGCACCGGAGATGTATCGACAGTTTGAACGGGGGGATGTTGGAAAGGTGCTTTTCGATCCTTGGAAGTAAAGAAGCGAAACGATTCTGTACTTGTACTTGTATTTGTATCAGAGAAATCGAAATGTATGCATCATGCCGTTGAACCAAGAAAACGCCAATCGATTGAGAGAGGGTAACGCTACGCTAGGCTATTTCCCTTTCTTCCCCTTGCTCTTCCCAAACGATTTACCCTCAAACCCAGGCCTAGCCTTATTCTTCAACTTGACTCCCTTCCGCTTATCGTTCTTCCGCTCGTTGCGGGCAGCGATATTATCCGTCCTCTTCTTCTGCTTCGCAGCCATCGAAGCAGACAGTTGTTCTTTCCGTTCGTCCCTACACGCATCGTACGGCGTCAGCCCCTCGTCACTCCGAAAAAAGAAAAGAAAAAAGGAGACTGACCAAGCCTTCTTACTCTTCACCTTCTCCCTCTCCTTCCTCTTCACCGCCTTCTTCAACCTCCCCTCATCATCCCTCACTTTCACCCCATCCAACCTAGCCTGAGCTTTCTCGAACCTGTCACGTTCTTCGGCCTGTTTGCGTTGGGCGTCTGGTAGGAGGGCGAGTTTTTCTTTGCGGGTGGTGAGTTGGGAGAGGGCTTGGGTTGGGTCGGATGTTGTTTTGTGACGCGAGGAGGAAGAGGAGGAAGAGGGGTTGGGGAGGGAGGAGAATGCGATAGTGGTTAGTTTAGATGATTTTGGGATGGTGGAGAGGGGGTGGGGGGAGGGGACGAGGAGTTGGGGCTGGTGCGGGTGGTGTCGTTAGCGTCAGTATCTCGAGGGGAGGGGATAACGATACCTTTGTAGGTTTAGCCTGAACAGCTTGGACTTTATCACTCTGCTGTTTCGATTTCGATTTCGTATTCTTCATCTCCTCTTCACGGCGTTTCTTCTCTCGGGTTTCTTTACGTCTGCGTTCGCGCATGGCTGCTCGTTGGTGACGGCGTTCTTCGAGGAGAGTGTCTTTGTCGGTAGCGCTGGCGGGTGTGTCTCGGTTTCCTCCCCCGCGACGGAGGGAGTGGATTTTAGCGTGTAGTTTGGCTCGGAGGTCTTGGATACCGCCGGAGGGTGTCATTGGGACGAGAGGTGTAGAGGAGGAGGAGTCGACGGCCATAGCTTCGTCTCGTCTGCTCATCGTCGTCAGAGTCCATGTCGACAGCCATCGAGATATCCTCCTCGGCGTCGTCATCGTCGGCGTCAGAGTCAGAGTCATCCGCCTTCCGTTTCCCCTTGGCTTTCGTCTGAGCTGCTTCGTTCTGGAGATCCACTACCGTCTTTTGGTTCGCTGGATCGAGCTAGAAAAAAATACATACAACACAGTAGTCAATTTTTTTTCAGGAGGGAACGGCACATGGAGAAAACGCACTTTATCCTTCCTAGCCTTCTTCGACGCTTCTTTTATAGCCTGCTTGGGTGCTTTCTGTTTCTTACTGTTCTTTTGGAATTTCGACGCGATCTAAAAAAACGACAGTCAACATTCTGAGGGAGAGAGAGAGAGAGAAACCTGAAAACTAAAAACACACACCTGTTCGTCCGTAAGCTCCTGCACCAAATAATGTTTCGCCGGTATGAGCTTCAAAAGACCTTCAAACGTATCATTGTGTCTCTCCAACGAGGCTCTCAAAGTCGTCGTCGCGAGGTCATCGTCGTGGTCGTAAAATTTGGAAAGGAGACGCGATTATGTAATACCCATAAACACGCCGATGACCTCCACCTTCCACCCCCCACGCAAAGCCCTCCTATCTCAATCCCAACTCGAATGGTTTCAAACGTCCGAAACGCATAAAAGGATTATAACTTTTGTCGAAACGTTGAACCAAGCCGTTGTAGGCGCTAAATTGGGTGATCCGTGTGAAGAGTCTGATGTTGAGCCCCCTCCCCCTTCGTCTTCGTTGTAGTCCGCTCCCCTAACCCCGATTTGCTGCTGTAGGGCGTAAAAGCGATATTGGGGATCTTGGCTCGAGTAGAGGAGATCGTGAAGGATACACCTGCTGTTGAAAACTCTGCGTCGAGGTTTGGGAATCCGGCGTTTAGGACGTTTTATGATCGGGTTCAAGAGGTGCGTTTCCATGTTCTCCTGTCCGTTTCGTGTTTCGTGTCTAAAACTAAACGAATGGAAAGGTATCCTCGAATCTGCACGAAACGATCCCAGGCTTGCCTTTAGATTCTATCCAAGAACTATCCATCTATTTCAACGAATCGTGGGGGAACAGATCGAGGATCGATTATGGGAGTGGGATGGAGCTTAATTTTTTATGTTGGATGTGCGTTTCCTTTTACCTTTCTACCGGGTTCTGAATGAATGGACGAACGGTATAGGATATGTCTCGAACATCTCGGTGTACTTAAAGAGAGTGATCATAAAGCGTTGGTTATGCGGGTTTTTTGGAGGTTCGCCTCTCCTTCTCGTGGACGTACGCACTGACACCTACCACCCCGCCGCGTAGATACATAAAAGTCATGCGCACCCTCCAATCAACCTACTGGCTCGAACCAGCCGGATCGCACGGTGTATGGGGTCTCGACGATTACCATTTCTTACCCTTTCTATGGGGTGCCGCACAGCTCAAAGGTACGTAGGGCAACAAAACCTGACACTACCCACTGACACTGACACTTCGAAAAGGCCACAAATACATCCGACCCAAATCAATCCACGACGCAGAAATCGTAGACGAATACGCGAAACAGTATATCTACTTTGCTTGTATACAGTTCATCAATTCGGTGAGTTATACCCCCTCTCTTCCCCTCTTCCCTTCCCTTCCCTCTTCCTCCTTCCTCTTCTTTTCACCCTACTAACCACCCTCCCCCCCCCCCCCCCACACACAGATCAAAACCGCCTCCCTCCGCTGGCACTCCCCCATGCTCGACGACATCTCCGCCGTCAAAACATGGGACAAAGTCAACCAAGGAATGGTCAAAATGTACCTCGCAGAAGTGTTGAACAAGCTCCCCGTCATGCAGCATTTTTTGTTTGGGTCTGTTCTTCCGTATGATGGGCCGCTTCCTACCTCCTCTAGTGGGAGTGATGATTGTGGGCACGGACATTCGCATTCGCATGGGGGTGGGGGGGAGGGTTGTCAATGGAAAGTGATTAATGGGAACGAGGGGTCTGGGAGCGATGGGGGGTTGGGGTTGGGGGGTGCAGGACAGAGAGAAGTCGGGTGGGGAGATTGTTGTGGGATTCCTGTGCCTTCGGCGTTTGGTGCCGCCAGCTGGGGAGAAACAACCTGGGACGAGGTTGGCGGGACCTGGGATACGTCCTGTTCCGTTTGATTGATAGAGGGAAAATGCGATATGTATGTTTATTCCTTGACACGAAGAGAGAGATGATTATTATTGTTATTTTGGAATACGACCCTAGCCTATGATAGGTCCACCCTCTTCAAAGCAACTCTGGGACTTCATTCGCCGCGCCCCCTTGTCGTCCAGTCTCGAATGGAAGACTTTGGCGGCGTGCTCGCCTTCATCCACCATGATTGATGATCACCGGCTTCTTCAAAGCACGGCGTGGGATCCGCTCCCCACATCGGAAATATCACTCGTAATGCCGGAGAGGGGTTTCCTGACCAGTGCAAACACGATATCAATTTGGAATCAACGTGTTCGACGTGACGATTGATCACTGTTACTGTCGCATGAGTCCTGTTTCGTCAAATCAGAAATACGCCCAAAAGGTTTCCCGCTCGTCGCGATAGCATCCCACCATCCCCGAGCACCATCATGAACCTTGTCAGTAGCAGTGATGTTACCACCCCACACCGTTCACGCGGACTACTTATGCTAACTCTTCCTCTGTTCCTTCCATCAAGACACGGATTCATTGACCATACCGCTTTGAGGCGATGCTACAGGTTCGGGATCTTCCGGAGTATTCGTACTACCGGCAGTGATAAGCTATTCTTCAAAGCCCTGAGCAGTCAGTCTCTGTCCTCTGCCATTCATTTTCCGCCTTTTCAAACTTCACATTCGGACGGGTAATCGTGCCACAGCTCTACTTGGATTGTGTCTGGCTTGGGACCAAAAAGAGCTCGTCAAACGCGTTTGTTCTGCAAGAGACTAGTTCGAGATCATGAATGATGTACTGGCTAGTCTACATCAGAGTTTCTCAAATGTGGGGTGGACCAAGATAGGACTAGTACCTCAAACTGAAGAGATTGTGGCTTTGCACTGCGACCATGACTCAGTGTTTCTCTGCCTTATGTTTGGTTGGTATTCTTGGTGAGTGCCCCGCAGTGGAGCCAACAATGATGATGAAGAGACTCGCAGAGTTCAAACCAAGCAAATATGAATTATCGATATCTCAGTATGGTAGGAGCTCACACATATGCTGAAACATTCTCGCGCTGGATGGCTATAAAGCAAGAGCAATTCGTGGTGTGTACTTCCAGTTGCCAAATTCGCCGTGTTGAATCATGAGCAACAGCTTCAGTTATTCGGACTTTTTCTCATTGTCTCATATTGCGATATATCCCATTACTACCTTCTCGGTGAGTAGTCTGTCCCGCCTTGTCACGTGGAAAGGAAAGTAATCATACAACTGGTGTCTTAGGTCATGTTCCTCGTCTACGGTGAATTGGTTTGATATTCAAACCCATGGAATAACCCTTGAGACTGACTGCTCATGCAAGGGTTTTACCTTCTCCTTTTCATATTGTGCATAGATTTCCTGATAAAATCTCGTGATTCCTTGGGGAGGACGACATCGCACCGCCTGTATCTGTGGTCGACTGTGTCATTGTTCGTGGTCGGGACAGCCAACATAATCTTCTTCATGCACGATGCGATCCGCCATATGGTCTTTCTTGTTACTGCTTTGCAGACAGGGGATGATAGTGGTTTTCGAAAATACGTGTCTAGTATGGATCGGCTCGCACTCGCTTCCCAGTAAGTCTATTCTGCCTCAACTCACCTAGTACGTTTGACTCTGATCAGGTCCAAGGGCAATATTGATCATCCTCGGTATTATAGCCAAGTCAGTATACTTATCCTACACACACTTAGAAGAGGCTCATCTCAAACCCGTATCTTCAGCTTCCTTGCGGATTTGATGCTGGTAATGATCGCCTCCCTCAGTCCCACTTGTTATTCGGCTTCATACTAATGAAAATCCTTGTTGGCGCGCCAAAGGCGCATAGATGCTATATCGTATGGAACTGCAAAAAACGTGTCGGAATACTGCTTGTGCTCGCGTCATGTATCAATGGTAGGTTTTTGTTACTTCATTGTGCGTTCAATACAGCTCAGAGAGCGTTCAGTGCTGGGCCTTATTTCGGTTATCATCGAGCTTATTGGTTCGAGCGATACTAGCAACGACGACCTTTGGGAACTTTTTTCCTTGGGGTCCCTCCTTAGACAAGTATACAACGGTGCTTATGCGGCTGCTAACCTCTTGATCACGATGCTTACTGGTAAGCGGCGTCATGAGGGTTCTACGATGACCATCTGATATTTCCCTTCTGAAGCATCTAGAATATGGTGGCTTTCTAGGGAAGCACGGGGGTCCCTCGGCAGTGGTACTCGGAGATTTTATGAGCGGACTGTGGCTATCATGTGGGTTTCTGTGTTCGCAATCGATATTTTAGTCACAACTAACCGAATCGGTGCTAAAGCCTCGAGTCTGGGGCGCTGTACCCCATATTCAGCTTTGTAAACATCGCTCTGAAGGAGAACACGAGCGAGATAGGCCACCCGATCGACATTAGCCCGACTGTAACTTTAATCGCGGTGAGCGCCATTGGACATCCATGTCACTTGAATTGGGTCATTTTTCATAATTTACAGGGAATCGCCCCCGCTCTCATGATCGTTCGCTGTCGGGTTTTCAACGCTCTGCCAGTACACAGTACCCGGGGAGCAGAGCCCCTGTCTACAATACGATTCAACTCGAGTGCCGGAACGGGAGCAACACCCGTTACAACTGATTCTCAATCGCGGGACGTCGAGAAACAATCCGAATTTTCCGGAGCGGCTGAAGATTCAAAGGGCGAGGAGAAGGGGGCGAATACACGTCTCAGCAGCTCGGCGAGAGCTCTTTAGGCAGTATCGAGTTGATTGAGACGTCGGAGTATCCCCAAGCTGACGCGACCCACGAATCTATTTTCATGTTGTACCTCATCGACCCGGTTTCACGAAAGTTCCTATTTATTTCCTTAGCTCTCCTGATGATGTACTGCCTGTATGACCTATCTACTTATCTGTTCACATTCCTTAAATCTCTTTTGTCTCCAGTGCTGTAAGACTATCAACCTTGCTATGACCTATCAGAAAGTGTACTATGGAAAGGTATGCGGATTGTGATGAGAGTGGCGAGGTTCGAACCCCGGGCCGCCCTCGTATATTATTAAGAGATACTCCCACGTTTGGGCCCCGAAAAGATCCTGTCCGATCGCTAATTCCCATCTTTATTATTATCATTATCAGGAAACACGTCCCCTTGGTTCCAACTGCCGTGTAATGAGTCAAGAAATGTTTTCCCTTATGTGCAGAAAATCTTTATGTCCGGCGTATTGTTACCTACCTCTAGGCAAGCTCAAACTATGGCATTGATAGGTCACGCCAGCCACGAGAGCTCTCACGATGTCCAAACGGGGTGATCTCTTCCACAAGCTAACGGAAGTAGAGCGAGGGAATACCCTTGCCCAATCAACATTCGACACCAAGAGGGACTTGTTCATTCGTCGCTACCACTACTGCCTTCCCTTACATGGGTACCCAACTCCCAACCTCAAAGCAAACTCCGCTGCGAGTCAGGAACATCATCCCACGATACTGCGGGAGGATATTTCTGTGACCGTTCGAGCGATTTGCGGAACGCGTCCAAGTCCTCGATGTATACAGGCCCCTGCACCGGCTCCTCTGAGTTGGATTCCTTTCCATTCGCGGCGTGAATATGAACCGACAACTTCGATCGAGTCTTGGACGATGGATGGACAGTCTGCATAAAACACTCCATCACCTCTTCCTTTGTCACATCCACAAGTTCCTTTGCATCGTTCTCGTCTAATCGATAGTTCGGTCGTCCGCGTCAGCGTCCGAAAAACCGCAAAAGAACAAAAAGAAGGCACTCACGTTGATAAAAATCCAACGTCCCATTATCAATAAACCCCCAATACGCCGGAGCCTCCTCATAAAGATTTTTATGCTTCTCAGTCCACTTCTTCACAAGCCCCGCCTTCTGCTCCGTAAACACCTCCATCGTTAACTCTTCTTCAATATACCCCTTCATCCACTCCAAAAACGCTTCGATCCTCCCTTCCACAAACTCTGGACTCTTCTCGCTCTCCACGATGATACGGGTCCCATACGTCGTTTCTCCGGGGAGGGAGATACCATGAGAGACTACGACGTAACCTAGTTGTTCTTTTGTGCGGAGGACGTTGAATGCGGGTTCGGACATGATTTGGGATAGGAGGGCTGAGACGACTCGGAGTCGGGGGCCTGTTGGTTCGTGACTGTGGATGGTGCCGATGTGGAGGTAATACGTGAGGGCGTTGTTAATTTGATTGGGGTTGCGGACTTGGGTTGAGTAGATGAAGTTGCTGCCTGTGAATCGTATTGAGATGCGTGAAGGAGGGGGCGGGGAAGGGAGGGGGGGAAAGAAAAGACGTACTTGGAGGCAAGACGAGTGCGTATTCGTATAGGTCGTATGGGTCTATATCAGGCTGAAGAGTACCGCCAACGACTTCTTCGGCGGTGTTCGCGAGATCGATGGCCTCCTGTATGCAGTAACGATCGATCTGAGCAATGGCACGGAGACAATGATATACGGCCATACCTTTCGTGTGACATTACCCAACACCAAGATGTCCATATGAACTCGTGAAAGAATCTTGGGACCATGTTCTTGCACCTCTCCAGCGGTCACAGCTGAAGAAAGGGGGCGTGGGGATTGGGGGGTAATCGAGAGTAAGCCGCCGCACTCAAACAAACCAGCCAGGCTCTTCACTTACATTTCAACTCCTCCAAAAGCTCTTCCTTCAACCAACTCACCGCCGATAAACAATGAGATGAATAAGACCTCGCCAAATTGTACGACTCGCCAAGGAAGAAGTTCTCCCATTGTTTTTTCCTCTACAAAAACGAGACCGTTAACCAAGTCGACCTCCCCAGAGACAACATAATCAGCACACTTACCCTCTCTATCATAATCCTCAGCCTCTCCGGATCAACCACGAGATCCTTCAACCGCCCTAAAACTTGCTTCAACAGGAGGGGGAATTTATCGTTGTATCCGCTAAAGGAGACGTAGAGGCCGTTGGTTGTATCGAGGCAGCGGTACGATAGACCCGCCACTTGAGCGTCATACGTTATTTCTTCGAGCGAGTCTTCTACCAAGTCGGTGAACAAACTGAGGAAAGGATGAGCTTTCATCCCACGTCCGAGAGGCTATAACGTCGTTCGACTGACCTACTGAGGACAGCAGTTCGAGCGGATTGCTCGACGTACGGGCTGATAGGTTATCGGGGGGTCAATGTCGAAAATGATCTGTCAAGTTTGTACGACCGACCTTTTCATGAAGATTTTCATATTCGCGTGAGGAGCCCAAAACTGGTCGTCTTTCTTATGCCAGAGCTTTGTCGTTGGCGTATCCAAGGTGAGATAGGGGCGTTTCAAAGGCTACGAAAGAACGTCAAGCAAGGGGGGGTTGATGGTACAAACCCCATACGCACCTCTTTGACGTCCTTCTTGTCCACATGTAAATTCTCTGGAATGAACTTGTTCTTCCCTGGCAGGAAAAGCTCGGGTATTGTTCCACTTAAACACTTTGAGTGGTCCGTGAGTAACATATTCCTCGCTCGATAAACGATCAGCACGTACCGATGCAATAAAGTCGTTCGAGAGCCGTTCCACCTTGTATTTAGTACTATACCACCGCTCCTCCGACCACTCAATGGGACCATTTTCAAACCGTTCGAGGTTGTTCAGTTCTTCCTCTTTACCCAGAACGTAAATCCTGGCGTTCTCGGGAACGAGTTCCTTTAGATACTCGTGCACCTTGTCTTCTCCACCCCCGCCCGTAGCGTTTTTATCGTCGTAAACGTCACCCCAATCCCAAGTCTTCCACTGCGCCGCCAATAACAGCTCTCGTGGGTATGGCTCCGACATCGCGACTGCGATCTCTTTAGCATAATCGACAGGATCCCGTTTCTGCAGAAACTTGAACCGAGTGGAAGTCAGCGAGGCGACCTCTTGCTGATAATACGGTTCAAATGCTGTTTGCGATCTGAGGAGGTTGAGGTACTTGAATGTCGCAATGATTACTTCTCGATAATGCTCTGAACAAGATACGAGAAAGTCAGACAAGGCCTCTTATTTCACTACGATGAGCGACGCACCAAATCCCTCTTTCGTGAGTGAGATTATGGTGAAGAATTGTTGGAAACCTCTTCCAAGCTGTTCGGAACCAGCGCTGATCGCCGAGACCCACCCTTTGGCTTTGAGATAAGAGAATAAAGATCCTGGACCTTCGTGTCCGACCAGACGAACGATGAACCGTCCTGGTTTATGTCGCCAATAGGGTGCTTGGAACTCGAGGTTGAACTGTATCTCAAGCTTGTGAACGGTCATGACACTTTGCGTAAAGACGACTGTCTGAAGGCGTTTTAGATCACGTTGCACAGGTTTAGAGGCTGTTAACCTGGACGTACCCCTTTCTCATTCGAGCCGAGAGTGCCCTCGGATATGCTGGGGAGAGGATCGCGTTGCCGGTTCTCAACTGGTGAAAATAAAGTTGAAACGATCTCCGAGAGCTCGTCCAAGGATTCTGAGAGGATGATAATACATTCAGTAAAGCTACGTCGCCAACACCATATCGTTTTCTTACCTTTCCCAAGCACACAAAGGCGCATCCTTCCAGCACAGTACTCACTCTTCCACCACTCAACCAGCCGCCTTCTCACTTCTCTGCCTATAGCTCCCCCGTCGGGAGAGTCATCGCTATCGCCTTCTTTTTCCGGCAACTCTCCCTTCTCCTTCAACTCTTTCGCTTTCTCCCTCAATGCTTCCCAATTTCCAGTCCCAAATTTCCGATACGGATGCCCCGCTTTACTCAAAGTCTTGTCCAACATGTATAAACGACGGTTGTCGAGCTGATGCTTCAGCTTGTACTCCGAATCCACAGCCTTCAGTTCCCGAGTGGTACTCGACGGACTGAACAAAGGACAGTGAAAGAACGCGGAGAATCGAGCGAGTGCCCCAGAGAAATGGGGAGCCGCAACATCGAAATAATAGTTGGTGTTGGAAACGGATGTGTAAGCGTTGCTCCGGCCGTTGTTCTTCGCTAAGTATTGCTTATACTCATTCTCTTTAGGGAATGTCTCTGTTCCCTAGGAGCTCCGGTAGTCAGTATGTGGTATATCACGAGTATTGTCTTCCTCACCATGAACAGCAAATGTTCACAGAAATGCGCAAGTCCGGGCATATCATCCTTGCCAAGTGATCGACTAAAGTTAGGACTCTCGCTTGGAGGTAAGATTGAGTCACAAGTACTCACAGGATCCAGTACATGTCCTACTGAGACATCCAAACTAGCAGATGCCTTATCTGTCTTCGCATCAGATACCAGCGTAGCCTCTAAGCCGTTGTCCAGTCGAATGATTCTGTACTCCCGATCATCTTGTAAAGGCTTTTCTATCGCTTTTGTGAACACTGAGAATGGTGGTATTGATTCACTAGATGGGACGACGCGTCGCCATAATGAAGCCATGAGTTCGAGTTTGTATTCCTACTATGGGCGTTTATGTCGTTCGGTGATTGTGATGGGAGGAGACAGAGATAGTTCGGCATCTGCCGACGCGACTTTGAGCGCGTTTCTGAACAGGCGCCCACGGGTTACGCGGAAAAACAACGCGTCTGTGCAGTTCGTATACATTTTTTGCGGAAATACAAAGAGCTAATACTACAGTAAAATTACACCTTCGTTTTGATGTTGTTGCTCTAGTCGACGTAAACCGTGAAGATCTCCAACTCCTCCTTTGCAGAGAACTCAATGCTCGTTCCTTGCCCCACAAAGTAGATGTAGCCCTCCTTAAGCTCGTGTATCTTCCCCTCGGCTCGTAGTTCCCCCAAGCCCGACGTACAGATCAAGACACTCGGCCCTTCAATTGCATTGATCCCCTCGGCGTTGTCGCGAGGAACTTTCGACCAGAGCATATTGAATTCACTCATGGGCGGGGCATAGACCCGAGTGAACCCATTCTTGCTCGCTTTATACATCGTCGGCGGGAGCATGGCTGCTTTCGCGTCATGAGGGGTGAACGTAAGGCATGAAATGAACAGGTCGATGCTGTTGCGATCGGCTCGTGGACAGAAGCCAGTGTTCAGGACGTTGTTCGATCGCGCCATACATTCGACGATGTCGCCTGAGAGGTACGCGTGAATTCCGTCTGCGGGAATGTAGAGAGCCTCGCCAGGCTTCAGGGTGAGATAGTTCATCGTTATCAGCGCGACGAGAGAACCGGGATCCTGTAGTAAAAGGTGAGCTTCAATCAAAGCCCCTCCCAAAGGTAGAACTCACAGTTTTCCCGTACTGATCTTGGAGCCGCGGTAGGAGTTCAAGAATATTTCCGTGTTTTCCGAACGCGGGCGCCGGTAGCTTCGATAAACCTTCCTCCACTCGTTTCACTTCTTCCTCCGACGCCTCGAGCATAGCCTTCACGACATGCTTCAATGCTTGATCGTCGAACTTCGAATCTGAGCCTCCGCTTGGTAAAAAGTGCTTTAGCGAATCTAGCTTTACGAGCTGCTCAATCTCGGTCAAGGGTTTGAAGCCGCAAAATGCCTCGAAGTCAGATAAAGCGATGGCAATCTCAGGTTTGTGGTTTGGATCTGTGAAGTTCTGGGGATCCTTTTCATGTAGCTTCGACGCGAGCTCCTTGTTCTGGATAACATTTCAGCCAAGGAAACACGTAGAAAAGAAGATAGATATCATACCGGGTGTAGTTGTAACGGGAGAGCCTTTGCAATCGACAGAATCTTCGGAAGGTAAGGGAGGTTTTGGTGACCGAATTTCTGTATAACCCTCTCGCCTACGAGCTCTTTAGGATGCTTGTCGACGAAGTCCTGGAGCTTTTCCCCCGTTTTGAGAACGTATGCTGGCAATTCAGGATATGTCCCAAACCACCTGAAGCGACGATTGTCATGACTATCGCCATCAATAACAAAAGTACAAAATCTCGCACATTTCAGAGTACGGCTTTTTTTCATCGATCTTAAAATCTGTTCCAGGTGTCTTTGTCGCAAGACGAGCTGCCAGTGATTTGGAACCTTGCTTCCCCCATGGGTACTCGTTACAGTAGGCTTTCAGCTGGATAACTTTTTCGACCATAGTGCGCTTGCGAAGAGGGGAGGGCGATGGTGGTGATGGTATGAGTTCAATGCGAGTTTAACGTTAGGTCTCCGTAGTATTATTGAGGGAACTTGAGGGAGTTGACGAATGTGTTGCGAACGCTATAGGATCATGGATGGAATCATCGCGAGCTCACAATGTCGTCATGACAGTAGAATGTTCTATGAGCGCTTAATTACTTCTCCAGGTTCTAGGCTTCAGCAGTACGCTGACAATGACGATGACAGAATGTTTCCGGCTCCACTGTTCACGTTCACATCTGGGCGTTTCAAGTTCACAACTGTTTCGGATTAAAAATTCAATATACATCACAATGAGAGTAGTACTATGCAACCCGTGTATCTGGGGTAGTAAACAAAGTTGATTTACGGTAATTGTCCGACTAAAAAGTCAGTGTAAAGGGAGTCCGTCTGGGTATTAAGGATCTATCATCGTCCGTTGGATCTTCTTAGAGTCCAAGAGAGCCGAGGGTAAGGCCCAAAGCCAAGTTTCTCAACAAGGTAGCGAGGTTGGTCAACCTGAATAAGGAAGCAGAGTGAGTAAACCATGGTGATGCGGCAAGCTCAACACATACAAGTTAGCAACGAGTCGGAGAACTCCAGCGAGGAGCGTGCCGAGACCTCGAAGAACCTGAGCCAAAGAAGTGTCGATGCCGACGAGGAGACCTCCGAGACCAGGGATAGTGATGGCAGAAGCGGTGAGACCTTGCACAGTGTTGGCGATGTTCTTGATTGATTCACAAATCAGAAGTCAGAATGAGGAGTTCCTCAGGGAAAGAAAGCGATAAGTAACTCACCTCGACGATACCAGCAACCAAGTTGGCAAGCTCGTCGTCGGTCTGCCTCTTCCTAGTCTCAGAACCTTCGAGCGTGCTAAGCTCACTCGAGGCTTGGTCGAGAGCAGCCGTCAGCTCGTTGACAAGAGGGGTAACGTTGTCGTCGTTGGCCGTTCCACTAGAAGTGAGCTCATCTGCGGGAGGGGTGATTAGAAACTACAGTGTATATGAGAATACGAAACACGACGCACCAATTTGAGGCAAAATAGTATCCGTGGAGGCCTTCAACGTCTGGAAGACTTGCATGACATCGGCATTGTCAGCTCGTTTGGTTAGATCAACGACTGGGACGGGTGCAGCGACCGGGTTGGAAGCAACGAGCCCGAAGGACACGAAGGTGAAGGCAGCAAAGAGCTTTGTGGCGAACATGTTGGTCGTTGGTAAGGTATTAAGGAGAAGGTAATGAGTTGTGTAGGGAGTTAGTCTGGTCGGAAGAGCTCCTTGGGATGAGATGAGGGTAGTTGGCTGAGTTTGAGACCTCTTTTATACTCTATTCCACCAGGGCTCAATATCTTTGGACTACTGCGACTCGCGCCACTTTCCCAAGGTTGCACGATATTCCTTTGTTTGTAGGCCAATGATGTGTTCATGACGTCCGGGGTCCAGAAAGTGGACCCTTCCTCGGCGACGGAAACCCCCTCGTTGGTACCACGCGGGCCGCTACCGCGCGTGCAATTTACGGCAAATACTTGGAGGTTTTGCAAGAGACTCAGAGAGCTGGTAAAGGTACCGCAGGCCCTGCATACTTCAATATACCATAGCAAGTAAGTATGACCAGTGAAAGAAGCTTTTGATTGCTCCCGGCGCTTCTCCCTTGCGCAATCAGCGTATACAAAAAGACATGGATGATGCGTTTTGAATTGGAGTGGGTGTATACTGGCACCACTTACCCTGATGGGTCCCAAAGTCCTTAGCAACGATGATCTGAATCTTTATACCAATTCTCGTAGTTGAGACCGGCCGTTCGCCTTCTCCGGGCGTTGAGTTTGAGTACCAGTCCACCCAAAAGTTTTGGGGGCTGTATCTCCCCACCTACACTCGCAAGCCACCGAAGATGTAGAAACAGACCTAGTCCTATTTAGTCTGGTGGAGTTACGTGAGTGTCGGTGCCTGAAGGCTAAGCGGATAGGATCTGCCACTCCGCCACCTGCCCCACCGCTGATTGTAAAACAGGACCTCCGCCTGACAAGCGTGTGCCGTGAGGTGAGCATTCAGTTCCATTCAGTACAGAAATAGCACCCGCGTTAGCCTTCAGACTTCAGGGCTATACATACTTCTTACGCCACAATCCCACAAATAGACGTTGTGGAGCCGGGCCTAACCCTCCTTGTTGTCCGCGTCTGTTGGATGGGAATCGGGAAACACGCCCACGGTGAGAGGATATCGGTACAGAACTGAACAGCGGGATCTCACAATGGAACTACACGTTGACTACGCGTGCTGGAGTCTTGGAGACCGGGCACAAGGCCAGTCGACGCGAACGTCTTCCAGAATACTTCGCGAGTTATAGTGAGAATGATACTGTACGGTTTCTGTGTGTGCCGTGAGGGTACCATGCACTGTGAAACACGCTGACTCTGTATGACTCAGTGAGGAAAAGTTGAAGTTAGGCTGGATGACTTCAACTCCATAGTCTCCACGTCCCGAATTCCCGTCCTTCCAAGGTTCCAAGCTAGTGAATCTTCCCACTCCATCCCAAAGTGGCGCCATAGATTTCAGACTTGTCGCGACTTTCTTGTGATTTTTTAGGAACGGCGAAATGTATACAAATACTACCGTACTTTCAAGTGAGGGGGTTGAAGGGCTCGGGTTCCCCGAGCTTTGCACTATCTTATCCATTATTGAAGAGTCGTACCGAAGTCGTACTCACCGTAGCCCGAGATGTCTCTTCGAACTTGTGGCTTCCAACCTCCCAAGGCACGCGAAATTCGTCGTTATCCTCCCACTCCACACGACTCTGAGTTGCCCACCCGACATCGCCACGACCCATTGATTTCTCGCATTCCGGGACCGATACATTCTTTCCCGACCCTAGGCCCTGAGGTGGAGCCCCGCCACGATGGTGGTTAGTAACGACCCAAGAAGTTGGAGGAAGGAGTGTAAGGGTGTATTAGACCTGCTGCGCAGCAGACTTCACGTTCATGATCTGCTGGCACGCCACTTCGAACGTCATACCTGTGCAGGGTCCTTTCCTCCACCCACTGTGGCACCGTGCGAACGGCGTCTACGGTCTAAGGAGGGACCGCTGGCTGTGATGATGTTTTCGTGAACGAAGAGGTACGAATCAGGGTATGTGTATTGCGGTCTGAATAACACAAATAAGGTCGCGGAGTGAACGACAGCAAAGAAAACAAATTGGCAAGTAGATGAAGCATTGAATGGTAAGAGCCTAAGAGGTATAGATACAACGGTGGTATGTGGTTCGAATGGGGGTCCATTGCTTGAACAAAGCAGGATGTATGTACAGAAGGGGGAGGTTCTAGAGGCCATGACTAGTGTGAAGGAAGTAAGGTCATTGTCATGAACAATGGAATGAATAAGAATAAGCAGAATGTCATGCGAATGGTAAATCATGCAAGTAACTAGGAAGTTCTGCGTGTAAGGTACTAGAAAGAAGTTGTTGAAGTAATGCGTGGTCAACTAGTAATGCAAGAAAGCAAACAAAAAAAGTCAAGTGCAAAGTCAAAATCTTTTTCTTTTTAGAAATCAAATCACTGCTGGTTTGACTGACTACTCCCAAATCCTGGCCGAGCCGGACTACTTGGCGGACTCGACCCCAAACTCACACGACTCGCCACAGCCCTCTGTAGGACCATCAACACCGGCGAAGCGTCGTGCCTCAGATCACGCTGGGACTGGGGATCTTGGAACGGGTCCTCATCGTCACGATTTTCGCGTGTATCCTCCTGCGTCATCCTCGCTTCGAAGTCGGATAGACTCTCGCTGGTACTGCTGGTCTCCGTCTCGGTCGCTGACATACGACTAAAGACGATCTAAAAGACAGAAGGTGAGCTCAGTGCTCGGGATTCAGAAAAGAGCAAAGAAGTTGACACGTACCCGATGATCCGCCATCGATTCCCTCTGACTGTCTGTTCCACTCACCGCCATACTTATAGGCCGAGTGTAGTCCACATGATCCAACAAACTCTCTTCACTCCGTTGAGCACGAGTGTCAATCAGCCCCTCAGGCTGATAATGATACGACGATCCCAGATATGACTCCTCCGTCACATCCGTCAGCGCAGGAGACACGATGAATGGGATGAATGGGAGCGTCGGAGGATGCGAGCTCTGAATGAGATCCGTCAATCTTCCACGAAATTGAGGTCGAGTAGGTGGGTTTAGAAGGGACGAAGTCGAGCCTGAATCCGGGCGTGTGGGTTGTTGTTGTTGAGACATGAGAGATATTCGGGACATCTGGGTCATAAGAGATGGAGGAGGCGACTCTTCGTCCTCGTCATCCTCATCTTCGTACAGGAAGGGATTGGGGCTGGCGGCCAGAGAAGAGGCGCTTGGGTTACCACCACGAGGTCGTGGGACGTTGGACGGATCTTGAATCTCGATTTCTCTCCATCCCCGGTCTTGTTCTAGACTCGTCAAACTCTGTGCGTTGCCGCTATTCTGCGATCCGAGTGACTGACTACGCGTGGGCGTTCCGTGAGAGGAGGAAGAAGACGTCTGATGGTGGTGGTTGATGCTGAACGCGTCGGCGAAAGGTGAGATGATAGGGATCTCCCCATGTTGTTGCGAGCTAGCCGCAGACGAGTCGGAACGGGGGAACTGGCCATCAAGCGGGGTGGGCTCTGCTGATAGTGATATCAACGATGCCGTGCGCACCGTTCCAGCACTCTCTTCTGAGGAGCTCAAACTCGAACCAGAGAACCGGCTTGGGTTTACGTTGGGTTGGTAGTGCTGGTACTGCGGGTGACCAGGCCCATCAAAGGACAGAAGACTCGTCCCGAAATGCATCGTGTTGGTGCTAGCTTGGCCACCACTCGTGATAGACCTGACATCCCCACTGTCCCCATCGCGATCCCTGTACGATGTAACAGGTCGAATGCTCGTTCCACGACTCCGCTGCGACATCGATCTCGAAGGTCTCGTATAGATATCCCCTCTCTCCTCATCTCCAAACTCCTCAACCAATGGTGGCCTCCACCTCCCACTGCCTCGTTCACGATCTCCAGCGAGCGAACTACCATACCCGGGTATGAGGACACGGCCAGTGGTGACATCCCCAACGGGCGAAGGATTATACCTCCTTCCTTCAACCTTGCGTTTCCGTCTCCTGCACAGCCATATTCCAACGAAGATGCCAATACCCGCGAGTAGTGCAGCAACGATGATAACGCCAATGATCGCGCCCTTATTCCGTTCGAATGCGTTGGGCTGGAGCGTATATGTTGGCACCCCGCTCCCAGTGACTGTCGTAGTCCGCGTTCGTGTAGGGATGAGGGTGGTGTCTCCTCCAGAAAGTGTGGATGTGACGAATTCGGTCGTGAGGACGGTCGCAATCGGAACCGAGGTTGAGGACAGGTCGAGGCGTGCGCGTTCGGGTTCGGACATGAGGACTTGAGTGAGGATGTTAAGATCAGAGGCATCGAGGGTGGACACTGTGTCTGTGGGGGTTATGGTGAGGGTGGAACCGAGACTAAGAAAGGGGACCCAGTTAACTGAAGAGTAGAAACATATGAGGAAAGCGGGACTCACCGCGTCGTTATTGTGAGATCACCTGATGTCAGCGTTTGAGTGGCCGTCAGAGATACGATACTAGGAGAAAGAAGCGGGGACAGTGTTATTGCTGATACTGAGAGAGGCGCTGAGCCAGAGCCAGTTCCTGTTACGGTCGTCGCTGTAGCCGTATCCGTCGCTGAGACCGAACTGGTTCCACTGAGGAAGCCCAGGGTCGTCGTCGGAACTTGATTCGACTCGAAGGTGGCATCAGTGGCGCTCGTGGGTTCAGTATTGGCCTCTGAGGCGGCGGCGACAGTGCCTTGACCTGACGCACTCTCCAAGACGGATGTAGGCGACGAGTCTGAGGCCGTCGTGATCGCAGTCCGCTGGTCCGAATCTGGTGGGGTGGTAGTAACAGTACCATCAGTGCCAGAGGTAGTAAGATCCGTCGAAGTCGGCGTGGTATCAACCGAGGTGGATTCACTTGTCGTCGTCGTCACTGGAGGCACCTCCGTCTGTGTGGGCTGAGAGGTGCCTTCGGATGTAACAGTGGTGGGAGAATCCTCGGCGGAGGTGGTGGTGGTGGCACTTTCTGTTTGGGTTGGCTCGGTCGAGGGATCAGAGCTGACAGTGGTGATCGGAGGATCCTCAGCGGTCGTCACACTATCTCCGGTCCCAGTCGTCACGGGAGGATCCCCCGTCTGGGTAGGCGAGCTCTCGGAGGTAGTCATTGTTTCGACTTCGGAACTGCCAGTGGTAGTCGGAGGTTCTTCAGCAATTGTGGCGCTACCGCCGGTCTCATTCGTCGTGGGAGACTCCTCCGTCTGCGTAGGCGTGCCCTCGGAAGTGAGTTTCGTCTCGGCGGGGTCAGAGGTACTCGTCGGTGGAGGATCCCCTGTCGAACTTGTCGGAGGCGAGTCTTCTTGGCCGTTATCGTCGCCAGCACTCGTCGTAGTCGTTTCTGTAGATTGCGTTTCGGTTTGTGTGGGGGTATCGTCCCCAGCCGAGTCAGTCGAAGATACAGATGTGGGTACAACAGCCGAGTCCGAGTCCATGTCCGTCGTAGTTGTAGTAGATTCGTTTTTATTAACAAATGATAATGAAGTGGGAGTCGAAGGAGAAGTTGAAAGAGTGGAATCTGTATCAGATACAGTCTGAGATTCTGGAGGAGGTATAGTCGCGTCTGAGGTTATCGAGGTTGTAGAGGTGGTTGGTTCTTCCGTGATAGACGTGCTCATCGGTTCAGCATCTGACATTGGTTGGGAAGAGAAGGAAGAGGTTAGAGGTGGAGTTTCCTGGCTATTGCCCCTGCGAAGGAAATCAGCACCAAAAGTAAGAATCGACAAACATGCAAACGCACGAGCTCATAATCCACCTCTGTCTATACTTTTTCTTTTCGAACGTATGCGACGCCGGGGAGAGTTGGCATCGGGGAAGAGATTAAGAGATGAAGGTAAGAGGAAAAGTGAGAAAGGAGTGGAGCGTTTTTGCTCTCTCTCTCCGTCGCGAGCCGGAAAGAGGTGGAGAAAAACCAACGAAACTGACACTGCAATACATGTTTTCTCTCACACATGGGTGAGGAGCAGCTGATGCAGCTGATATCCGATGATGGTACATGACGATTCGACCTTGTGACCAATAGCAATGCTCGAATCGGGTGGAATTATCGTGAGTTAAACTCCAGGTGGATGGCTCGGGTTATCGTTGTTGTGGAGCGGAGGTGAGGTAAACTGATATCAGCGGTTGATCTGATTTTCCAATTCCGTCCGGGTCCTTTTCAGGAGTCGGGACGGGCGCTTCAAAGTGCGTGAAGGGAGGGAGGGGAATACTGCAATCTGCAGAAAACGTCTGTGGGGTACGGAGGGCTATTCAGCTTCATCCTGCGCTTTGTTGAACAAGTGCAGACCACGGACGCACCTACAGATGTGTAGAAAAATATAACCCATTCAGTACTAGCATAAGTACACCAGCCCTTCCATCAATCAAAGCGTGGTCAGTGCCAATACATAAGTAGGCGTACGTTAGATTCTCCGGAACTCGGGGATTCGGTCCCATCATAAATTCTCTGTAAGGTCGAAGAATCTTGCAACAGCGGGTACATCGTGCCAGGCAAAAGTCAGCGATTACGACCAGCCAGGAAGCTGTAGTCCAAGGACATGCTGCGATGAACCTTCTTCGAAGCCCTTTCGAGCCCATAGCCCAAGCCCCAAGCAATGAGCCTCGAACACCGTCCAAGACCACCCATTCCCGATTCGGGACGTGATATTCTGGAGTCCAGCGACCCTGCATGTCCTGAGCCTCGTCGACCCGTTGGCCGTAAGCTATACTAATGGGTAACGACCGGCTAGAGGAAACTCGTCCAACGTGCACCCACCGTGATAAAGACCGTTTGTCCGTTCGGAGCGGCGGTGCAGTAACATAGTAACCTTCATATCGTTCAACGGAGGACCTACAAAGCTAAACGGAGCGGAAGAATGGTTTATCAGTGAGCAACTACTTCTTGCCCTCGTCCATGATCCAAATTCCAAGTCTCGAATCATAGTGGCGCACAGTGCTTACAAAAAGGGCCAGTTCCAGCTACTGACACAATCAGGAACCAGCTGGGCGCGTAACTGTGTCCTGTGCGCGAAGCGAGCTCTAGCGAGACTGTGGAGCCCTTCGAAATGTTTCAGTCTTCGGGAACCGAGCCTGAAGGGCGAGTTGGGTTGATCAGGGCTGGTCGGGTGCTCGCTTGGCAAATGCCAGCTGTCAACTCATGAGCCTCAGCACCTCCCGAGCTACAATATATTCCAGAAGTCACTCGACATATCCACCACCCCATGGGCCACAGGCTTCCGCGATATAACGTCGATTCCAGCTGGGCGCTAGCATGGTAATGGTTGAACTGCAGGATAAGCCAAAGTAAGCTCGGTATGTGATGCATGACAATTTATGATTCACTTACTAGTCTACGTAGATCACTGACAGAACTTGGCGGAACCGTGCAAAGTCATCGTCCAAGGAGAGCCGACTCTCAAGCCGAACTCTGGGACCCGCCCGGGTAAGGCGTGTGTTATTCACCATGAGTTCCAGCCGTGTAAACGTAGGTAAACGTTCCGGGGTATTGAGTCTGAAAGAGGGAGATATGGGGCTCAGATCGCGTTTGCGACTCGTGAGAAAGAGACTGCGTGGATGTTGAGTCTCGTGAATAGGTTGCAACGCGTACTGGGATCGTTTACATGAACCTCGAGAGGCCAGGTTGCTGACCATGACGCGCTTGCCAGTCGTCACCCATACCACTTCCAGTGTTGTAGACCATCACACGCCTAAATCCCACACGTCGATGATTCCCAAGACCATGAAAATCATGCGGAGGATCATGCAATTTGGGATCGCATACGCA
Organism: Marasmius tenuissimus; assembly: GCA_029532415.1. Taxonomy (NCBI): domain Eukaryota; kingdom Fungi; phylum Basidiomycota; class Agaricomycetes; order Agaricales; family Marasmiaceae; genus Marasmius; species Marasmius tenuissimus. The sequence goes on from JAQOTA010000053.1 coordinate 5,922,559, forward strand.
ACGTTTCGAAACGAAAGTTGAAGTAGGTTCAAGTTGAGGCTAAGAGGCGACTTGGTGGTATAATGTCACTGTGCCTTCTGGGAACTCAGTGCACACTGGGCACGGGTGAGATACTGATGGGTTGCTACTGAATGAAAGTGGCTATCAGTCAATGAGGTTCACACAAGGAGAGTCGAGACACCGACCCAAATCGTCCTGACATACCGTGAGATAGTGATGAAGACTATCCAGTCTTGTGCTTGTAATTAGAACACTCAGATCCAGAGTGGTGAAGACTTGATGGCGCTGGTATAATCATGAGAATCGAGATGAGGGACTCAGGAGTCAGCGGAGCCCCAGTGTGTGAATCAATGGTGATTTCGAGGTTGCGTGTGGACATTATCCTGGCCATGACCGACAAGCAGACTGACGAGCAGACCGAGAGTAGGACATTCCCAAGTCCCACCATGATGATGTTTGGGGTTGTTGTAAACGTTGTGGAACATGGCTTGGTCATCGTCGCGTACAACAAGCGGAGTTTGAAAGGTGCTTTCGATCACAACCTCAGCAGTGCCCTTCCTCAGCTGATTGCCTCAAGGTTCGAATCTCAAAGCCTGTTTGAATTTGATTTCTTGACTACGAACCTACTCTTTGTCGGAGCTCGTGGCAAAGAAATGTACAGATCGAAAATACTCACCGCAACGATGGCAAATACCCAACAATTACCCCTTGAGCCACACAACCTTTCGCAACACGACCTCAATCCTACTAGTCTGATGTGCTTGTGCTTGAAAACTGATACCAGGGTCGTTTTTCAACACTCAACAAGCTTCATCTGTACCGGTATGACTCATCATCTCAACGCCTCTTTGTCCCCAGGACGCGTCCACTGGTTTTTGGCACTGGCTTATGTATCGAAATGACTCCCTTGCAACAACTACACCAGAGCTATCTCGCCCGATATCGCGAGTATCATCTTCCTTCGATGGAAACCGTCTTACCCTTTTAAGCTGCTGTGTATCACTGCGGGAGTTAGCAGATGATGGTGAGAGCGCGTACATGATGTGAACGGCACTCACAATCACTCCCAAGCTTCTAGAAGGTCGAGCGGGATCATCAACCTGCGCAAATGCCGATAGCCCTTGGTTTTGAATGCGTGTAGGCGCCGATTCCTCAATGGAGGTGCGGGTTTGAGCATTGATTCTTTGGATTCGACCATGACCATATAACAAGCCTGGATATGAAAATATCTCCCAAGCGTCTTCGTCAACTTTCGTCCTTCAAAACGTTGAAACGAACGAGGTCAATATCATATCCCCATGATGCCCATCCAGAATATCACTGATTAATTAAATCCAGCGTCCCGGAGATACCGCAGTACTTAAAAGAGTCTGCTCACACTGCCAGGTGTCAACGTCGAAGAAGACTATCACGGGAACTGCTGCAAAGAGCTGTGGAGACAAGGTAAAAACCCCAATTTGGGTCATCTCAACGCGATTCTCCTCCCTCCTCTCATAGACGATTTATCTCTCTCTTCGTTCTTCTACTTACTTCAGCGTATGAAGCCAGCCTGTGGCGAGCACGATGGCCGTCAAGATCAACATTTCACCCAGTATCAACTGAACGTCGACAACTTCCGCGACCTTCGAGCACTACTACGATCATCCTCTACATCTCTCAGAAATCCAGAACGATACTTGACAATAAGCGAGACATGGCCGGCTTCGTCGATCGTTGAGTGGCTACAGCACGTTGGTTCCTATTCCCTGAATCATACTGCATGGATCTCATTTCAGTCGGCCTCTCTCTTACAGGAAATCATGTATCCTGCACTCAACGAGCTGTACCGAAAGAGGTGTACCGCATGCCTCAACGCGATTGTGAAGAGATATCATGTATTTCCGTCTTCATTTTTCTTCAACAACATTGAGCGTGATGGAGATTATCCATCAGGAGGCGGGGGTTTTGCTGTGGGTATTCTGATTCTTTTCTCCGGGCCGACGCGAACGATATCGAGATCATTCATTCGTTGACAGGATGTGTACAAAGGCATCGCCGACGGCGATCATAGCCATCCTGTGTGTCTGAAAGTTCTTCGAGTGCATACCCAGAGCGACGAGCATAGGAGAAAAAAGATGGTCGAGGTACGTGGTTTGTCCCATTCTTTCGAGTACAACTCACTGAAGCTAATGCTTGTACAGGACTTCTGTCAAGAAGCCCTAATATGGACTCACCTCGACCACCCAAACGTTCTTCCCCTGATAGGCGTGAACACCAAACTGTTTGGGACCGATTTCTGTCTAGTGTCACCCTGGATGGAGAATGGTGATATCATCACGTTTTTGAAGAGAAAACCTGATCATGATAGGATGCGTTCGGTGAGGGAAACCGTTTTTCTCCTTATCTGTTTGCTTATAACGCATTGGACAGATAAAGGAGATAGCAGCGGGCTTGGAGTACCTGCATTCGCGTTCACCCGTAATCGTGCATGGGGATATCAGAGGTGTAAGTACGACCTCCCGCCTCAGGTAGGGTTGAGACGCGTATACTTACTTACGAGGATCGTTGTCAGGCAAACATCCTCGTTGATGAAGGATTCAACTGCTGTTTGGCCGATTTTGGGCTCTCTAGGGAGGCATTAACCGGCACAACGACGTTTGAATCGTCTACAGGAGGTATGAAGGGTTCACTGCGGTGGATGGCGCCGGAAGGATTCCTACTCTCTGCCTCCAACAACTTGAGGGAGGATCGCTCCCCCGAGATGTCTATGCCTACGCTTGCACCATCATTGAGGTGCGTATACATTTTCCCGCTCAGGATCAGATTCCAAGCTCACCATGGGACATGATACAGATATTGACGGGAAAACCTCCCTTCCCGGACCTCTTTGATGGTGCAGTTATTGCGAATGTTCTCTTCAACCACGCACGCCCACTGAGGCCAACAGAGTCATGGTGTCCTGATTCTATCTGGAAACTCGTTGAGAGGTGCTGGAGTCAGGACAGCCGGAAACGTCCCACGGCTAGATACATCCACAGTTACCTGAGAGGCTGGGTCTCCATGATACCGGATATACCGGGAGATGGACCCCTAGACGTCGTTGGTAATCGTGTGAGAGACGCGCAATTGGACACAGGGAGCCCCGTCTGGTGTTACCCTCGAGCGAGATGGAGAACTACAACTAGACACGAACAAAAACCGTGTTGCACGACAGACGGAACAGAAGCAGATTTGTTTTGTCCCATACTGCGGTCGGTAGATTTCTTATTCTGCCCTCGGTTCTTTATCTAGCAATATTGTACACTGTATTTGCATCTGAAAATAGCAACTTCGTCCTTCGTTCCAACCACTAATATCCATCCTTTCCAGGGACTACCCCATACGCGGGACCATTCTTACCGTACATCTTCCTCAAATCGTCAACAAGCAGCTCCGGAACCTCGTGAGCAGCGAAATGACCGCCCCTCTCGTGTTTGGAGTGAAAGACGACATTGTATTGGGCGGAGAACCAGCTATAGATAAGCAAAAACGCATGGATATTCAGAGGAATGACGCGACGGAAGAAGCAAAAGCACTCACGATAAGGGGCCGATCAAGATATCTTTGGGGAAGAATGAGGCGCCAGCCGGGACAGTCACTTTGGGAGACTTTGTCTGAGCTTTGGCCATAGCTTCCTCCTGACGTGCGATTTCGTAATAAGTTCGAGCGGTGGCTGCGGGACCAGAACGAGAAAACCAATAGATTGAAATCCACGTTAAGACTGAGCGGAGGTCGGTTAGGTTTTAAGAACACGGTTAGTAAAGAGACTCAACGCAAGTACCTTCATCATCTTCCCAAGGATATGCCTCGGTCCAGGTAACAAGCTTCTCGTAGATCCAAGCCAACAGCCCTACGGGCGAGTCATTCAAGCTATAACCAATAGTTTGGGGTTGAGTAGAATGTTCGATGAAGTATCCATTCCCCTTCGTGTTGTACCACTTATTGTACTCGATCGTAGCCTTTTCTTCGTCGGTGTATTGGGAAGGGTCAACTCCTGATGGAGGTGATGCCACGGGCATGTTGGTATGCCATGCTTTGACATGGTTGTGGCCGTAGAGACCAGCTATGGTGCGGGTAATCTAGGAGCGAGAGGAACGTGTTGTATGGCAGATTAGCGGTGGTTACGGCGTAGCAAGCTGAGAGATGCGAGAAACCCACAGGATAGCCCCAGTCACCTCCTTGTGTAACTATGCGCAAGATGAGTAACAGAAAGAGTATGCAGTGAATGAACGACATACCGTATTCATTATACCCCAAAGCGATCATAAGTTTATGTCCCGTTTCAGCATACTTTGTAAGATCAAATCCTTTCTTCTTTGTTCCCTCCGAGAATCCATACCCGGGCAAGTTGAGCGCGACGACATCGAAACTTGGTTTGCCTTCTTCAACAGCCGTCAGAAGAGGCAGTATCTTGCGAACTTCAATGAAGCTTCCGGGCCCTAGAAATCAAACGAGCTACTCAGACCGTGAGCATTTGAAAACCCCTATCGATCACTTACACCCATGAACGAATAACATCGGAATAGCCCCCTTCGCCTCACTCTTCTTGTGAACATAGTGAATGTTCAACATCCCATGTCCATCGATTTCAATGTCCCGCGTGAACTGAGGCATCTCATCGTTCAACTCTTTTTCGTGCTTCCTCCAATCATATCCATCCTTCCAACGTGCGACCAATCGTTTAATGTCGGAGAGAGGGGCTCCGCAATCCCAGCCCGCGTCATCGAGTTCGTCGGGAAGACGCGTCAATTCGAGCTTTTGTTTGAGGAATGCGATTTCTGAGTCTGAGACAGAGATCTTGAACGGAGTGGCCATGGTAGAACTGGAGAGTAATGAAGGAGTGTGAAATATATCGCAGGTCTACTTATACTGGTTATAGATCGGCCCCGCCAAAGGGCAGCTGACGCGATGACTCAGAATATAAATGACGATAGATTCGAGTCCTGATGCACATCACGGATTTTACCTCGCAGTTGGTGCAACACCCCCATTAGCGTTGCTTACCATGCGGACTGAACGTGTTTCGAGCAGACGTAGCTGTGATGCCCAAAGTTCTGACAGAAGTGTGGAATAGACAGGCTTTGGACTCGTAAAATACCGTCAATACTATCTTTACGGTGGAATGGATTATACTGGACCAGACAATTCAACAGAGGTGGTGAATTGTCTAGCAACTCCTGCGCTTCATCATATGCCGACTCTGAAGAGAGCGAGAACGCAGCCGGTGGGAGTTGCCCAAGGAAAATAAACCTAATGATACGGTCAATCGAATATTAGAGACGGAATTTGAGGCCAATCCCACCACTTACAAGGTAATAATGGCTCGTTGGCCACCACTAGTCGGAGTCATAATCGTAATCGTCGTCGTCGTAGTCATCATAATCGTCGAAATCATCCGAGACGGGATCTGAGGAGTATCCAGCACCTGCGCCATCATCAGAGTCGTAGCGCGTATCGTCTTCGGATGGTGGTCCTTCATCGTACTCGTCTGACTCAGGCGGGTCGTCTTGAGAGCTGGCATATTCTACTTCGTCAGATTCATCAGGGTAGCGTGCTTCCTCGTGTTGGCTAGGCTGCTCGTCCGAATCGTAGCCAGCATTACGATACTGTTCATCTAGTGTATCAACGCCACGGGAGCCCTGATCTGAGTCGTAATTGACGTCGTATTGCTGCTCCTGCCTTTCCATTTCCCTGTCAGCCTCGCAATATTGGTCGAGGATATCGTTGCCTTCATCTATATCGTCGGGCGCTGAAAAAAAAATAAACAAAGAACTTTTGGCAACTCTTCCTTTGAATGACTGGGTGACACTTACTCATTTTTAGCCCGTGAGAATGCTGAAAATTGGGTCGGCTACCCCATCCTGATTTGGCTGTTTGATTTCGATCCTGAGCCATCGTATGTGGCACTTGGTATGGTGGTGGTGGTGGTAGGTGAAACAGAAACGCGTAAGTCAAAAGCCATGAACGTGAGTCGGAGCGAACTCTGACGTAGTAGACACGTGAAACGCACGAGAGCAAGCTCACGTCCAGTCACAGCTTGGGTCACAGTTCTTGTGACTATCCGCTCCTCCGCTCATCTTTTCCTCGACAGACAAAACACCGACTTCACCGTTCGCCGATGCTAAGGTTCTACGCTCTCGGAAAGCACCCGACAGCTTGAATCGATGAAGGTGATACCCGATTACTCATGTCATTAGAGCCTATTCACATCGAGAATGAACAGGAACAAGATTGCGGTTGTCTTCCGAACTCAGCGACTCGGGAAAACCGTGAACCTGCTTAAGCTTGTCATCAAGCAGTCACCTGGCGCTGTGGAAAGAGGGAGATCGTATCGCTTAAAAGGCGTAGCTCCTCTCGGGATACGATGAATATCAATCATCTGCATCATGGCTACCAGAAAACTCCTCCTCAAGAACGGAACCGTTCTCATCCATGGCGACAACGACAAGGTCATCCCAACCAAAGCTGACATTCTGGTTGAGGGTAACCTGATCACTCGCGTCGAATGTGGAATCTCCCCGCCCACGGGCGCCGAAGTCATTGATTGCACCAACAAGATTATAGGCCCGGGTTTCGTGGATGGACACCAACATGTCTGGCGCACGCTGAACAACGGTAAACACGGTGATCAGTCGCTTCTAGAGTACATTGCTCCCGGTATGTGCGCCCACATATCCAAGCCAACAAATCTCATCCACCATGAAAGGTACCATAACTTCCAGTGCCCACACGAGAGAAGATCTGTTTTGGGGTCAGTTAGGAGGGTGTCTCGCCCTAGTCAACGCAGGAACAACCACCGTCGTAGACCATGCTCATCTGAATGTCTTTTCCGGCGCTTGTGGGTATTCATAGAGCTTTGCACATTCGGTTGTACTTACCCAAACTCCTTTGCAGCCGACACCGCTATATCTGCCACCGTATCGTCCGGAATACGATCCATCTTCTGCTATACACCTACCGCAATCGTTGAGTCGTGGAACCCTCTCAAGATTCACCCGAATCTCCTCGAGCCTTGGGTACTCTCAGACCTACATTCTTTAGCTCAGAAAGCACCCTTCGGCCCCAATGGACGAGTTCAACTCGGTCTCGGTTTCGACGCATGGGCCCTTCCCCAGGACACTGCAGCACTTCTCTTCGACGTCGCCCGAAAAGGCGGTATAAAGTTACTCAGCACTCACCTGGCCGAGGGACCCATATTTCCCTCGTCCAACCTCCCCGAGACGATCCAACGCTGGGATCTCATCGGTACCAACGAACCCAACAAGTTTCGTTTCCTGCTCGCCCACGGTACCGGCATTTCACAGGACCAAGCCGAATTTTTCGTGAAGAACGATATGTACGTGGTTTCGGCGCCTACCACCGAGCTCCAGTTGGGCCACGGCCGACCAGTTTGCTACGATGATAACATCCGAGCAAAGTCGTGCTTGGGAGGTGACATGAGCTCAAATGGCGCGATTAGCATACCTTTGGAGATGCGAGTTGGGTTGCTCGCTGAGCGAGGGATGCGGAATCAGAAGATTATCGACGATGGTGGAGGAATTCGGTCGGTGCACCGAACTGTCGAGCAGGCGTATAATCTGGGGACTATTCAGGGAGCTAGGGCTGTTGGAATGGAGGACAAGATTGGAAGTATCGAGGTAGGGAAATTGGCGGATCTGGTGGTGTTCGATGGGGGTAGCCCTGCTATGGTCTGTGCTGCTCAGAACGACCCAGTTACCGCTGTTGTATTGTTCTCCACGCCAGGGGATATCGAGCTGGTGATTATCGACGGGGTCGTAAGGAAGTCAGAGGGAAAGTTGTGCTCTGTTCGGGTGGAGACTGGAGAGATAGATATTGCTGGAAAGGAGACTCTAGAGTGGGCGGATATCAGGCACAGCCTTTTAGAGAAACGAGTGCATTACTGGGATAGGCTCCAAGGGGCGGACTTCGAAGCAACAACGAAGGTAGTAGCAAAAGCGTGGGGCATCGACGAAAGGAAGATGGTTGACTAAACAATACCCCGCTTTAGGCGAATCGGGTGACAATGCACATCTATCAGCAATCCACAGTGTAAGTTTACTAAACAATCATAGTTGACGATTAGTTGACAACCCAGTACTGTATATTACCGAACGAGAGTATGAAACCCAAAACCCAGAAAAAAGAAATTAGTGAGCGTTGTAAGTGTTCGTCTAAAGAGTGTGCTCCAAGTTCCGCTGCGAGGATAGGCTCATGGGTCGATTACTTAGGGATTTGGAAAGAGATGACGTCGACGGGGATAACTTGGTACCCGGCGGCGATGTTGACAGATGATAGATCTACTTAGTGTACCACTCATTTAGTACTTATAAATCTAATTTGCGTCTGGTATTCTGATACGCATAGATCACTGAGGGACGCATTGTATACAGCTCATCTGAGGAGACAGACAAATTGTTACTCGAAATTGTCCATTTTCAGTGCTGGTAGGACAAGTTGTGGGCATTGAAGTTGTGGGTGCAATTTCGCTGGATTATTGGGCCGCCCAGTAACCGGTACCACGTGAGCCCACGTGGTAATATCACGCCGTCATCACGCCGTCACCACCGGCCTCATGTGTCACACTCAAAGCCTCTTTTGACCGCAACCACCATGTCCTTCTCTCTCAATCTCTCTTCAGTCAGCAAAGCTGGGTCATGATATCACCGTCAAATGTCTAGTTCATGAATTATCGGTGAGCTTTTGCGTTCTGTTTGCTTCGAGAGGACAGGGTCGCTGATGAATCGAGAATAGCATTTTCTCCCATGTACCTATTGTACTCGAATCAATCAGAATCAATGAAGTTCTTTTCTCACATAAGCCTCACGAAACTCATGATTCATCGATTTCTCTACGCGTGCGACTGCCGTCAATCCTCGTTGGAATGCTCACTTCGCCCGCACTCTAATCGCGATTCTGAGTGGTACTACAAAGAATGATGTATTTGCACGGTACTCAATAAGGTCGGCAGCTCATGAACTTGTTCCGTTTTTGAGGTGACTGTGTCTGATTATTTGAACGTAGAACCGCGAAGAAGCCTTCCTCATGGCGTCGTTGCACCTGACTTGAGCACACACACGGTCGTGTGTTTCAGAAGAATGACGAGCCAAGCCCTCAGCCCTCAGCCCTCAGCCCTCAGCCCTCAGCCCTCAGGCTCTATTTTCTTTCATTCTTCCATCTTTCTCCACAGCAATGTTGCTCAGAATGCGCTTGCTAGTAGGGTTCTTCCAACTAGTGCTCTTCACTCGTCTCGCCTTCTCGTCCCAATCGTTTCGTGTCAATACACCAACTATCACCCGCCGCTCGACCTGCGACTCGAACGGTCTCTGCAACTCCGGAACCACCGATGTGCAATGGGATAACCTCTCCTTCGTCGTGAAAGGTCGTCGAACCGTTGTCTACTCGGGCGAATTTCATTTCTGGCGGCTCCCGGTACCCGATCTATGGCGAGACATCCTCCAAAAGTTCAAGGCAGCAGGGCTGAACACCGTCTCCACGTACGTTCATTGGGGTGCGACGAATCCGAGTGAGGGGAAGGTCGAGTGGGATGGTTATAGGGATTTTGAGTTGTTCATGCAGATCGCACAGGAGGTTGGGTTATGGGTAATTGCGCGGCCCGGGTGAGTACATACTTCATCGTATGTCTCGTTTATTCTGGTCTGATGGTCCTTGTGATTCCCTTTCAGCCCATACATCAATGGAGAGAGCTCAGCTGGAGGAATACCTGGCCGCGTCACCAACATTGCTGGTTTTTTACGGTCCAATGATTCAGACTATCATGAAAGCTATCAGCAGTATTACCGCGAATCCGTCAACATTGTCAAACGCTACCAGATCAACGAAGGCGGGCCCGTGATTCTTTTCCAAGTCGAGAACGAGTAGGTTCCTGTTACTCTACCTCAATTTCGGTTCCAGTTCAATTGAATACTTTTCCAGGTATACCAACAACACCGAATTCGCGACACCAAACCCGGTGACGAAGAACGAGTACATGCAAGCGTTGGAAGACATCCTACACGAACTAGGCATTGTCGTGCCTCTCAGTAAGTCTCCAATTTCGCATTTGTCACCGGTCATTGGCGTCATTCTCATCTTCTTTTTTTCGAACCCCAGTCAGCAACGATAGCTACATGGGCCGCAACTTTGCTCCGGGAGTTGGATTGAGCATTGGGCAGGTAGATGTGTATGCTATGGACTCGTATCGTACGCCTGTTTCCCCCCTTTACTCTATACCACGTCCAAGCAATTGTCCACACCCCTTTCAGCGCAAGGTAGCTGTGCCACGCCATTCACCTGGTCCGGCTTCCCGGTTGGGTGAGGCACTCGTTTGATTGTGGATGCCTCCAGGCTGATTCTCATTAGATATTGGGACTATCATCAATCAGTCAACCCAACTCAACCATGGTTGATGCCCGAGTTTCGTGGGTGCCCGTTGCCCATTTCCTCAACAAAGTCAGGTTTTCTAATGGATCAGCTTTGCGTACAGAGGGCGGCAGCTTCCTCGGCTGGGGCCCTGGCTCTCCGGTGCGCCAAGTTCCGTATGTCCTGCTATCGCGAATCTCAATGACCTTCTACAATAGACATACGAAGACTGCAATGTCCTGACCGGTGTTGACTTTGAGCAGATATATTACCTCAATCAGTTTGCTACGGGTGTTAAGGGACAAAATATCTATGTACGTTCGCCCATGCTTTCTGGAACGAAATTTTCTGACGTTGATCATAACTCTCAGATGGCGTACGGAGGAACATCTTGGGGCTTTTTTGCCTTTCCTGGTGTCTACACGAGTTGTACGTCTCTTCGCCTCTCCGTTGGTATTTCCGGTCGTAACGTCTTCTGTCTACAGACGACTATGGTGCCAGCATCGCTGAAAACCGGACACTCACCCGCAAATTCTTCGAACTCAAGCTCCTCTCTACCTTTGTTCGCTCTGTCGAAGACGACCTTGCACGGGCCACAAACATTAGTCAAATCTCGGATGTCACGAGCCCTCCGAAAGGTTATACAGTACCAGAGAACCCGGGAATTTTTGTGACGGAGTTGAGGAATCTTGAAGGCGAGGGCGAGGATGAGCATCAGCCCGGGTTTTATGTGGTCAGACAGACGCAAACGAGTTCGTTGTACGTTCCTTCACTTCTTGTCGTTGAAGCTTTCATCTTATCTCTTTTCTGTTACCCTAACGTATAGCGCGAAAGTGTCCACGAAATTGAACATCTCTACTTCGCTCGGCCCCTTCGTCGTCCCTCAAACCGCAGATATGAACATAGTGCTTGACGGTCGTCAATCTCGTGCCATTGTCACTGATCACGCTTTTGGCTCTTCGAACATCCTCTACAGTACCGCCAGCCTCTTCTACACGTCCGTCATCGGTAAACGAGATGTGGTGGTGCTGCAAGGACCCGCCGGTCAGTCATTCGAAGTCGCTCTGCGTCTCAAAAACGGGACCTCTGGGTTGGAGTTCCAAGGAGACTTCTCCGTTGATGTCAAGGTCGAAGGGGAAAAAGTACCCAGCGGGCATACACTATTGACGTTCTCTCCGGGAGTCGGGCAGAAGGCCATCTCGATATCGGACGATTCGATCGTGATCCTGGGTGATGCGGCTGCATTGGATGTGTTTCATGCGCCTGTTCTCCCTGGTCTAGGGCTTGGACCTGCTGGGTCTACTCACTTCGGAGTTGGGAGTAATGAGACGGTGTTGGTCACTGGGCCGCTTCTTGTGAGGAACGTGACTGTGGACGAGGGGCGGGAGGAGATTCGATTGGCTGGGGACACGAACGCTACCTCAACGATAACGGTATACACTGAAGAGTCCGTGGCCTCTATCTCATGGAACGGAAAGGTGGTAGATACGACTGTTGTCGCTCCTGGTATACTTACTTTCGAGGTTGCCCCTCCGTCCTTCGCATCGATTGAGGAGATCAGAGCGAAGCTTCCGGAGCTGAAGAATTGGAAGTGGGCGGACGGGTTACCGGAGATTGGGGATGGGTATGACGATTCGAAATGGGTGATGGCGGATAAGGAGAATACGACTAATCCCTTCAAGAACTACTATGGAAAGGTAAGCTGGCAATCATCCCGGGTTGCTATGAGGCTCGCTCACCCGTGGATCTTCTAGTACTACCTGTATGCTTGCGAATACGGTTTGTGAGTGGCGCCTACTTCTCCCTCCTTCATGTTCAGTTGGCGCTAATCTTAGACTCGCTTTTAGCTGTGAAGGTCCGGTACTCTGGAGAGGCCATTTCGAAGGCGAGGGTGTGGAGACTGGCGTCAACCTTAGCATTACCGGTGGTAGAGGTGCGCACTGACTCCAATCCACTACCAGAGAAGCGATTAACGGCGTCGTGTAGCCTTCGCCGGGAGTGTATGGCTTAACGATATTTTCCTCGGAAGCACAAAAGGAGCTTCCAACAATAACAATGCTACTGTTGGTCGCCCTTCACCTCTTTACTTGTCTTTCAGTTCCGACTTACGCGATCCACTTCCCTCAGACCATCATCGAAACTACGAACCAAACGTATGAGTTCCCCGAAGGCGCTGTCAACAGAGATCAAGACAACGTCATAACAGTCCTCCACGACAACATGGGGATGGAAGAGGCCAGAGCAAACCGTAAGCTTTCAGAACTTTCTCCTCTATCGTCCTGACGACGTTGTCCAGAGTTTTCGGAATGGATCAAAACGCCTCGAGGGATACAAGGATATTTCCTTATCAGTCCTGATGGACAGAACCAGCCGATCTGGAAAGTTCAAGGAAAATTCGGGGGTTACTCTGAGTATATCTCTTGTCTCTGCTTTCTCCATCCTTCAAACGTCTTACGCGGTGTCACTGTAGATTCCCGGATCGCACCAGAGGCATCATGAACGAAGGTGGAACCTTTGGCGAGCGTGCCGGATGGCATCTCCCTGGGTTTAATGATTCGACTTGGGCTTCTACCAACTCGTTGGCCGTGGAGGAAGCGGGCATTCGAATGTTCCGGACTACGTTCGAGTTGGACCTGCCCTCCTCGGAGGCCGATGTGGCGATATCGTTCAACTTTCCGCCTGCGCCTATTGAGGATGGGAATGGTTACAGGGCGTGGTTGTATGTGAACGGATGGAACATGGGGAGGTATGTCGCCGATATGGGGGTACGTGCTCGCTTCTATAATATATGCAAGACCTTGACCGATTTCTCATAGCCGCAAAGTAAATTCCCGGTTCCAGAGGGGATCTTGGATTACGGGGGTACGAAGTATGTCTTGTTTTTCTTTGCTCTTAACCACTACTTGTGCTGATATTGCGGGTATCAGCGCGGTAGCTATCATCTTATGGGCAACCGCGGCATCTGGAGCACAGATCGACTCTCTGACACTAAACGTGGACCGTGTCTCGTATGGCGGTTTGGGGGCTATCGCGAAGAATAATCCAAAATGGGAACCAAGGGACTCTTTTTGAGTAGAATAGCTGCGTTTTTGGATGTAAAAATATAGGTGCTAAGAGGCTTCGTGGCTCATGCAAGCACGCGTTTCTATCCAAAGAGTCGAAAAGTGTTTAGAGCATGTGCGTAGTGCGCTCAAACTACCAACCATCACCACCTCTACAGAGGTCTTGTCGTAGCACGGTGATCCGAACCTAATCCGATTCCTCTGAGAAGCTATACATAGAGTTCATTTTCTCGCAATGAATAGTACTGGCGCAAAGGCGTTCTAGCTACTCAATCGTGTAGTACGCTACCCGAACCAAATCTCAAGACCCACAGTATTCCCAAGTCCGTCATCAACACCGCCACACCCATCCCCTCGTCAAACGCGACGTTGACTGCTCGCTTCAATGCATCATTTAGGCTTTCTGGCAAGACGAGGTCATGATGGGTCAGATGCGGAGGAGAGCCACGTAGTCGGGTCAATCTCATTATGGGAGGATTCCCATCCAATACACAAAGGAAAGATGACATGGATGAATACAGCATCATGGGCTGGAAACGGTGAACGTCGGGTGCCAATACGTGTTTTAGAATGTTCTCGTATGAGGACACTCCGACAGGGTCTCCGCAATCTGTGGTAGCGCTCGGGTCTGAGCCACCCAACGTTGGGATCGACCAACGACGGTATTGGAGGATGTCGCCCCCTTGATTCATGTGCCGCGTCAGGGTTACTTGGAGAGCGGGGTAGGGAGAGTGGAAGAAGCGGGAGATGGCGTGGAACGTGCTCTCGCGGTGTTCGATTTGGACGTCGCCTTTTGCGTCGGATGGGCTTGGGTAACAGTGGCCGATGTCGTTCGCAGAGGTCAAGAGGAACTGATTTCGAGGTTCGACATGTTGATCTCTGTAGGGAAGCAAGGTGCTAGGAATGTGCCATAAACGCGTACGTGTTTCTTCTTCCAGAAATAGAAAAAGTTGCTGGTCCTTGAGAACCGGAGTGTAACTGGGTAGACTCTTTCATTTAGATAGAAAGGGTAGTCAGTATAAGAGCCAGGAAGGGAAAGTTTGACAGTCTCACCCGTGCTCCACCGGCTATAACAATACCGGTGGAAATTTGGGTGAAGACACCCGTGGCGATATTCAATACAACCACATCGAGAGACGCTTCGTCCTCGTCCTCGTCCTCTTCAGGTTCTGTTATTGGACTAAAGCGAATAACTTTATAAACGACAAGTTCGGCGTCGGTAGTGATCAACGAGTGCCACTGCGGCTTGGTCAATCTTATATTGCTTGTGTCCGCCACTGGGATAGGAACAAGCTCCATATCCGTTTCCCAAAGCTTTGTGTCTGGATTGAGACGATAGTCGACGTGCAACACCGACAAAGACTGGCTGTAGTAAAGGTAAGGTTTTGCCAACTAAAAGCCAAATATTCATGCGTACTCGTCACTTGAACCGAAACCGATCCGAACGACTTGGCTGCACCTTCCCTGTTGATGATACAGATGGGAGACTGGAACAACTGGTTGATACCTCTCAACCGAGCCAAGCACTTTGCCTTGTTCGTAGTCCAAGCAGACGATGCGTTTGTTTCTGTGCCAGTTTAGCAACATAAGAGGCGTGCCTGGTATGACGGTGAGAGAGGGAGATAACGCGACACCACGATTATTGATACTAGTAGGTGCATGGCGCAAAGTTGGCCGCGGGCTCGATAGGTTCTTGTCTAAATTGACCATGTGCACCGCAGTATTGTGAAGCTGACGAAGGTCAAGCTCCCGAAGGTCTTGGTAGGGAGGTAAAGGAAGAAGTCGGGATGGGTCAAACTGTTGATGGGCCTTGAGTACCGTTGACCAGTACGATGAATCAGATCGAGAGAACGCTCTCAGGTTCCTGCAAGTCTGTCGTCCAAGTGAGAGTCACAATCATATGCGCACACAAAAAGGGTTGAAACACACCAAAGACAAGAAATAAGCCGATAGTACATCCAGGTAAGATGCGATCTCGGTTATGAGCTCGCCTGGTAAGTCGACGATGTTCATTTTGAAAGTTGATAACTCAGTCTGACTGCAGATGGGAACTCCCTAAACCTTAAAACTTGGGATTGAAGTCAGCGACAGGACAAAGCAAAGCCGTCAAGTATGAGTTGGCCTTACTCGTGGTTCGCTCGTGCTGGCGGTATGATGCACTGTCATTTCGGGACCGCGTACAAGGCGGAGCCGCACGCCGAACGGGCCGGAGCTGCTCCTGCTCTTGGCTAGACTCCACCATGATGATGAATCAACCCAGTAGAGACGACTAGCTCGCGGCTAGCTTGACTGATCAAGGATGAAAATAGGGAAAATTGAGGTGCGTAATCCTACTACACCCATTGTGCTTTGGTACTCTCAATTAATCGGGCTAAACCTGATGAAAGCGAAGGCGACTCAAGTTGAATATGGGAAGAGGCAACGAAACACGAAACTTCTAAGCTTCACGAGATGTCAAACCACCGGAAAAGTAATCTGGATATCAGTGGAGAGTTTGGTGAAAGTCTGGCTCATAGTCCCAGTAATCGTTCCGTTTAAGTCACAGGAAGCTACCCAACGCTGGGCACTAGTATGGCGAGACTGGGGGATTTGAGTGATGCTCGGGGAGATCTCCATTTCTCAGCAGACCCTTTTCCTTCTTCAACTCATCGGTACGTCAACAATATAATCTATCTTCCTTGGACGGGCTGATATGGAGGGAGCCAGGTGAAGTGGCTTCAAATCTTGACACAGTAATCCTTCGCTCAACCGTGTTTTAGTACCGTCTGGGATATAGCGTGGCCCTTTACCTTCTCTTCCGCAGTCGTACCTACCTCCGAAAATTCGGCAACATTGAAATCTGTAGTCAAGGAGAGATCGGCCTGGAATAGACGTACATCCGATGCTTATCACCTACACGGTCCCGACTCTTTTCTGTTCATCTGGATTTACTGAGAGCCAACCAAGCCTTGGATATAGTTGCACAGAGAGACGGGATGGCAGTTGTGTATCGTAGGCACGGGCGTCATCATCGATCGCACATCGGGATGTGTTGAAGAAATGTCGCTCCCGCCCTCTACCCTTCTCCATTCCGGAACTCGGGGACGCGAGGATGGCACCCTTGGAACCTCGCCGGAAACTTGTGCAAGGGCTATATCGGGTAGAGTGTCCAGCGAATGAGAGGTGCGCCCCCAAGCTTGTTGCACGAGAATCTCTCCACCGCCAGAACGTGAGCTGACGAACCTGAAGACTTTCGAAGTGCCTCTATTTGTGTGGACTAGTTGCGGACAGAGCACTCCCACTCTGAGTTCTCACCTCCGTGGGTCCACAGCGCCTTCCCAACAAATACTGACTCAATATCGGGCTCTGTGTAGATCCTGATACTCAAAAACCGTGTAATCATCAACTCTGGAGACCGAATTGGTATCGTCTCCATTCAACCTCCCCTCGAAACATTTTCAAAGGTACGTTGATATGCAAAATTAGGCTCTCGGCAGACCCCGACGACGGATATCGCTGTAGAGCTCTAAATCTATAAGGGCAAGGCAACGGCCCAGCAGCAGCACTCAGTGACCATGCTCAAGATTTTTAAACTCGACCTAGCGACATCGGACGTTGCCTGTTCATCCATAGTTTCATCGTACCGCCATCGCGTGTAACATGGTATTGTCGTTTGCTTTGACTACCTGGGATGCCGACTTGGAGGTGCCTTACACATACATCGACAATCGATACACAAAAAGAGGTCGTCAAACGTAGCGTCTATTCTTCAAGAGACTGGAGGTGCCTGAAAGCTTTGACTGTACTTATAGTCACAGCAGGCCCAAGCGGTCCCTGACGGTCCCTGGTTGACAATGGTCTTGTTACCTTGTGAACTCTTATTTGGATATCAAGCTCAAATACCTTAAGCACAGGTATTCGGACGGACAGACGTGGTGACGGGCACTGACTACAATTCCCGACAATGCGTGCGACGGGTTGTATCACAAAGCAATAGCGAAATGGAAAACTCCAACGAGTCCGGACCCGGTCATTTGTCTTGGCTTGCCATGGTAGTTTCTCAGGTATCATCCCAGGGCAAGGACTATTTTGAGGACTCCGTAACTGGTAAGCCACCGCGAGGACGTATAAAGAAGGACACACTTTCTTCCTGGTCCAACAAGCTCCTGTTCTCTCAGTCCTTTCTACTCTCAACATCGTTTTACAATGCCCTCCAACGCTATCGTCTCCTCTTCAGTCGCCTCCAACACCGTCACAGCTGCGAGCGTTTCTCACGCCGTCGTCGAACGTGATGTTGTTTCTGGCCGCGTTAGAATGATGATGTGGTTCAGAAGGAACCCTAACATGACCTTCCAGGAGTTCTCCGACCACTGGCGTCTTGCTCACGCTGACCTCTTTTTGAACACTGCCGCCGTGAAGCGCAACATGCTCAAGTACGAACAGGTCGGTACCTCTCCCTCTCCTTCGACATAGACTTCTTACACAGCCCTCTCCTGCAGCTCCACGTCAACCAGGAGTGGAAACAAAAGTTCGCCAGCGAGGGTTACAACGTACCCGACTACGACGGTATCATGATCGCCGAAGCAGCCACCATGGACAAGGTCTTGGAGGTCAGTAGAAAGTAACTCCTCAATGAGCCAAGTTGACCGTTCGTCCCGACAGTGTTTCTCTAATGACGAGTACAACGACACCGCCCTCCCCGATAGCTTCACCTTCTCGGACGTGACTTCTGCTGTCTATGGCGCCTTCGATATCGCTGAATCCATCAGCAAGGAGCCCAGCCCTCCGGCCTTCAAGGTTATCCGTACCGACACCAAGCGAATAATGGTAGACTTCACGCACAAGACCGGCATGAGCTATACCGACTTCACCAACTACTTCCGCAACACGGACCCGACCAAGATCAACAATCTCATTAGCTCTGGTGTCGGAAAGGACATTACCCTGTACGAACAGGTAGGATAACTCTGTGGATGATAGCGCTACTTTTTGGGACTGATACTGTTCGTCTCGTACTCAGCTCACGCTCAGCGACACCACTAAGTCTACGGTTTCCAACCCCTTCACTCCGATGACTGGATGGGACGCCGCTGCTCAGGTCGCCGCTCCCAACTTCCAGTACCTCCTCGACGTAAGACATTTTTCACACGGGGTACCGAGCCATCACTCACAACATCTCTCTTGTTCAGACCTCCAAGAACTCTCAATTCGATAGCCTCATGAAGCAGGATGCTCCTAACTTTGTGAACACGACTGCAGGCTTCCAAGTCATCCCCGTCGACGTTGTCTCCTTCCAAATTCCCAAGTAAACGCCATCCTCTCGTTGGACATCTTAGAATGATTATCCATTTCTTATTCCTCAGTTATCAGTTGACTTAATCTCTCATAATCTTTGACCTCTCGGTCGTTTGGTTTCTATTCGATACGTATTTACCTAGAGGACGGTTCTCATTAGAAACTTCTTAGATCCTATTAATATACACTCCATACTCATCTCTTGCTCCATAATTGACAAATTTACACATTGTTCATCTGTGAAAAATGGCTCGGGGGTCCCCCCTTTCTCGAGTTTGTCCGGTAATCCACCAAGACTCCTCAATCTCTCACCGGCGCTAAACGCGACATGATTACCTGATGTCGCCTGGCCATCCTACAATATGATGGCCCCGGAGGAGTGCTTAGTCTAAGTTAGGGAACCACGCCAGCTCGATTCCATAGTAGGCCTGTTAACCTGTTTCATAAAGAATCAACACGATGTATTGAGCGACGAGGGGAGTATTCGTATCATACAAGGTCACAAATGTACAGCAATTAAATAAGTAGGCACCGTCGCCCCTCGTTCCTAGCAAAACGGAAGCAATCGCTCGCTCGTAAGTAGTTGAACCGTGTATGTATGTGACGCAACCGCAGTCAAAGACTCTGGTCAAACCAAGGTTGAGGCTATGCCGGTCCGCCACCAAGGCCCTCCAGCCCGCCCGAAGGGGAGACAGGCAGGACTGATAACCTGATGAAATGATAATCTCAATAGTAATATAGCATCGCACCACATAACTGCGTGTACATGCCCGTCCGCTCTAAACCATGGAAATACCTCATCCATCGTACCGGACCCAATTGTCCTCATCTCAAATCAACAATCTCCAACGCAACATCCTTCATCTGTACGTGTCCCTTATCGGCGTCCTGAAAGGGAAGAAGGCAGATAGACATCAGCGTCACGAACATAATCACTCTGGGGGTTCCAACGAGCAGAGAAAAGAAGTGGCGGTTGCCAAGGAGCCTCGGGCAAGGCACCTCCCTATCACTCGAGCACACGACATATCTATGAAGGGTAAGAAAAAACTCACCGTGTATATTGGTTGATCGGGATGTGGATGGAACGCTTCCTTCGCCTTACAACTCGATATCAGCCCCAATCCCGGGGGATCCGTAAGTCTGAATATCCCAAAATTGGGATTTGACTTTGGCGCGCACACGACGGCGAATGACTCTGGGAGCATGATTTGGAAGGCGCAGTGCGTGTGGAGATCGACGGAGGACATGAAGCCTATGAAATTCAGGGTATGAGCAATTCTGAGCAAGATGACAAGGCGGCCGAGCGAAAGACAGCGAGGAGCGACGGAGGAGAGCACGAGAAAGAGCAGAGAGAGGGATGAAGCAAACGGAAGAAATGAGAAATAGAGTCACTCACAACTCTGCGTAGGATGCGTATGTATCCATCCCAATGTGATCAATCCCCTCTCCTCCGTAAACTGCATGACCAACTCCTCCTCATCCATCGTACACGTATCACTCGTCGAGTGTTGCTTCGGAATTAACAACGTCGAAACGACGAATTTGCCACGGACTTCCCGGCCGAGGAGAAGCCCGCAAGTTTCCTTGTTACGGCTTGTATTGACACTGGCGATGATGAGGAATCTTGAGAGACTGTCCCGAGGGAGAATGACAGTCTTGAGAGCAGGAAGACCGTTGTTAGACTCTCGCATCCGACTGGAGCCGCGATGGGCTTGGTCGGGAGAAGTGGGTCGCGCTGAGGGAGGTGGGGGACGCGGAGATGCTGCTGGAGATGGTGCTCGTATTGCTGATGATGATGATGGTGGATGAAGTGACGGATAATGTATTGGATGAGGTATTGAAGGCGGACTCCTGAGCGTGGGTGAGAGCGATGGATGATCCGATGTAACGTATCCCTGCGACTTCTGATGTTGTGACATGAGATAAGGGTATTGAACTTGATTGGTGAATGCAGAGGTTGTTATGGGTGCAGGCTGATGAGCTGACCTGAAAAAAATGATTGGTCAGTCGACCAAACGAGAAAGGTTAGACTACTAACCCCCGCGTCGATGAATGTGCCCGATTATGGTTATACGAATGACTATGAGCATGTCCTGAATTTGGATACGATGTCTCAGAGTCTGTCGAGTCACCGTCATACTTTGAAGGGCTCTCCAAAGGCATCGTCTGAGGGCCAACAAACGAGGCCGGCCGTCCATAATCCTTGATCGATTTCAGAGGCGTCCCGGTCGGTATCATGTACGCATTGGGGTGCATCGCCGCGTACTCGACAGAGTAAGGCGAAGGCTTAGACGCCGAGGGATACGAAGGAGCATTTGTAGCAGCCGCAGTTCGAGCACTTTGAACTGCGTCGCGTGCCCTGCTGCTGCTACGCCCTGGACTCGTCGGTGAGTCCTGCTCTCTTGGTGTAGGCATCGACGCTCCGCCGTAAGCCGCCCGTTTAGCAGAAGCCATCGCAGATTGAATAGGTGCTGGAGTTGGGAGACTGCGAGCTTGGTACAGCGGCTCCGTCAGTCGCATCTGAGCGACCTCCTCGCTGAGTTTGCTGGCCCTATCCAGTGCTTCCCTCTGCGCCAATTGTTTTGTCTCGTCTTCAACTACTCTGATATTCTGGGATGCTTCATAGGCAGACTGAGCTTCCAGTGCTCGCTGGTGCGATTCCTCGACTTCAGGATGATCCTTCCTGTATTCCTCGTAGCGATCGCTGATCTTTGATTTGAGCTGACCCAAATTGTCCAGAATCTCCTGGCCGTTCTAGATTCATCGTAAGTACAATTCTCATGACAAAAAGAATGCTCGCCACGCACTAGGTTCAGGTTCAGCCTCTGGTCCTCAGTCAGTGAAGTCTTGTAGTCGGGGTGTGCAGGAAGCATTTCTAGAACCAAACTAGCTGTCCTAGCAAAAGCTATGAATGCAGCTTCAACGTCGCCCATTTCTGCGAGTCGTATCCCTTCTCGCCGATTTGATTCTGCATGTTTCAGGTAGTACTTCAAGTTCTGGTTTTCTCGAAGAGTATGTGTACGGGCTTTGTGAGCGAGTTCTGCTATGCTTGAAGGCCTTCGATTGTAATGAGACGGGTAGGCGGTGCCGGACGATGAAGATGAAGAGGCCATGATTGTCGAAGAGGAAGAAAGGCAAGGGTAGATGGGGTTCAAGAACAAGATGCATGTTGCCGCTGCGCTAAGCGTTACGACATCGCTCACTGCATTGCCACGTGGGAAATTGGGTATGGCTAGATCATCCGAGTCCCGGGATACCTCTATAAGCTTGCCAATAGGGCCACCTGGGTTGGAGCTCTGGTTCAAGGGGATTTGGATAACTGCGGCCTGCTGCGGATGGGCAGGAGGACGGTAGAGTCAGAACTGGGAGTCAGAGCCATTCTGGGAAATCTATCTCGATAGACACTGGATAACGAGTTGTTTGTCCGGTCACTTGAATTTGAAAGCTCGCTTGAAATTTGAATATCGCCGGAAATACAGTAGAAGAACGCCGGCTTGAAGGGTACGGCCTTTCCTTTTCAAATATCAGTTGCGGGGATCTTCAAATGGTTTAAGGTGAACAAGAAATCAAAATTGCGATTATTTCCTGAAAGATACAATGGAAATCGGACAGACAGGCCTGAGAACGAAAATACTGACTTGAGTATAGAAGGGACAGTAAGAGTACCCACAATAACACGCGAGCGTCACTTCTTGGGACCCTGGGGCCCTATCCTTCATATTCTCCCTCAACCGCTCGACTCTTCGCCGCTCATGTTCGGTAGAACCATCAGAACCTGGAAGCGAGTAGACTGAGCTTGGAAGTGACCGAGAAAGAGGCCAGCGCGGACTGTCAGGAGAAAGCTAGTGACGAGTCATAGTGAAACATGACTGTCAAGCGTGCTGATTCTTGATCGAACAACTGCCCCAAGCCTGCCCTCAGTGATACGTGATTCAAGAACAAAATAGCCTTTTGGCGGGTTCCTGTCGCTTAGGTGGGTCGTTTTGGACTACGATAAGTGAAGTTGATGTTTTCAATCTCATATATCCCGCGTGACTGTCATCGTACATCACCATCCCTGAGTGAAGAGTCAAACTCGTACTATAACATCCAGAGCATCGAGATTCGACGGCCGTGCTGCATGCCAAATTCCGCGATCAAACAATTTGACAATGTAATGGATCCAGCAAGGTGTTTAGTCAAACAAAATGTCAAGGGTTTCATCTACAGGCTCACCTGTAATGCTTCGCATAGCTCATAGCCCATCTGTCTCTACCGGCCTTGTCACCGATGCCACCACGGCCGCGTTGTAGAAGGGCCCTAGAAACAGGCTCAACGCTGATATATGCAGCCATTTCCAAGCAAAGGGAGAGCCCGTGTATATCAAGCACGGCTTTCAGAGTGACGAGAGAGAGGGGTAGAAGATACAACGGAGCCTAGTAGAGAACGTGGTGGTTGCGAACAAAGAGTGGGCGTCAGTGGGTCCAGCGACGCGCGCCCATCACCCGATTGCCGAAAGGTGCCGTCAATTTCCCATTTTAGACTTCTGGAGCGGTCAGTCCGGAGTAGCAGGACCGGTCATGGGCCCTTGTGGACGTCTGGCATAGACTCAACAGCCTGGAAGCGTTTGGCTGTTTTGCACAGTGGAGTATGTAGGACGAGGTTCTTCTGGCTATTGAGCATAGCCTTTTTCTACGGAGGCTCAGGATGCCAACTCTGGAACGAGCTATTCGGCTCGAGGCTCAGGTGATACTCCCAGATGAGAACCGGTCTATAAACGTTTCCATTTCTCTGGAAAATGTAGGTGGTTCAATAATGGTTAATGACGTCTCATTATAGTAAAGTAATGTGAGGTATAATTTATAATTAGGATCGAGAACATAAATTAGGTTGAAGAAATGTAGTCCATCCATGCATGAGTCCGGGGTTTTACGAGTTTTGTTGGCCATCCAGCTTCCAGCGGAAGATGTAGCCCTCTCCCTTCATGAGCCCTGCTCTGAACACCTCCCGCTTCGCCATGTACCAGCCAGTCTTCTTATACATGATCACAGCCTTGTCATTCAACCACGTCGTCTGGAGGTAAACTTCCTTCAGCTTGTGTTCCCGAGCATGATCAAGAAGGGCCTCCATGAGCTTCTTCGCGATCCCACGTCCACGGAAGCCAGGCGCAACCAGCATTCGTTTTAATTCAGCCTCGGTTTTGTCCTCACTGGAGAAGTAATCTGGTACATAATCAAATTAGAACCGAGAAGAAACCCACGCGAAAACAAAACGTTCAACTCACCTAGTCCAACACAACCAACGACCTCCCTCTGACCTTGTACCCCTGTTTCAACTTCCGCCACCCAGAACGAGCTTGCGCCAGCCTCGTCTTTTTGCGATTCGCGTAACCTGTAGAACGTTGCCACGTCCTTCATGTCGCCCTTGAAGTACGCTCGTAGCCCGAGGAAGATGAACATCCCGATTGGGATTATCATTGCAGCGAGTAGGAGTCCGCTAACGAGTGTGATTGCAATGCCCACGTAGCGCCATCTTCCGAACGGGTTCTGGAGGATAACACAGAGCCCGGCAAAGAACGAGAAATAGAGAGCGTAGGAGTTGAAGCTGAGGAGACCTTGCGCGATTGCGATGCGGGTCGGAGAGCCGGCTATGGGGTCCATGAGAATGAAGTAAATACTTATCAAGCACAGATTCTGGCTCACCTCCGTAAAATCTCGTTTCCTTGTATAGTCTCTGCACATCCTCTAGGTCTTCCGGGCGAAAACGTCGTATCGACACGTCAGAAGTTTTCTCGTGTGAGATGGCGCCCATGCTTCCGGATCTTAGTTGCTAGTGAGACGTATTAGTGGATTTGGGAGTGAAGACCACTTTTTGGAGTTCGATGACACTCTGATGCTTCTCTTCTTATAAGAGGTCGTATAGAACAGGGCCAAGGTACATGTGGGTGAGGGAAAAAGACAGAGCTTTCATTTCAGCCCGGCTGTGCTGAATCAGGAGTGCTCGGCAGGTGGGTGACGCGGCAACGGTAGAACCTCAGATGAATTTGAATAGGCGCTGCGTGCTGACTCCTTTGAATACTGCATGATCCAAAGGGGATGTAACATTCATAATCAGTCAGCATATTCCGGCCAGGACGCTAATAGTAATCATTCTCGACGCTCGCCTGGATGGGTCTGAATCGCTTGAGCGGTACGGATACATACGCAGTATTAGTTCAACCGGTGACGATGACCCGATATTCAGAACTCGACTACTACGATTGTTTCTGGAGAGATGGAAGTGCTAAATGCGACCGGGAAGGGAGAAAATTGGAGGATACGGGGGGAAAGAGCTTTCTTGGGACATGATGGTGGTGCAAGAAGTAAAAGAACTGTGGGAACCACACTTGTAGTTAGTTTTATCTAGTCGGTGTATTGCGCGATTTTGGTGTAAGGTGACGCTCTTTGAATATCTCCGTAGTGCCGATAAGCTGGTCTCAGATAACAGAACGTCGACAGAGACTTCAGGCCAACTGCGAGCTACATTTCCGCAGAGTTCATCATCGACGGTTGACAGTCGCGACAATCCAAAATGTGGCCCTGGACCGCGTAATATCGATGACCTCAGCGGTCACGATGACCTATACTGGCATTCCCACAATTCGCAGGTTGTCCTCAGACTTCTTCCAGAGTTACTCTTCCAATCTCCTCCTTCCGCGACGTTGTGGTCGGTCTCATATCCTCACAGAAAGTTTCTCTCGTCCACTAAATGGGCCTCAAGCCAAAACGAAGCTCAAAGAGAGTCCCCGGCGGACACAATCCTCTGAAACATTCGAGCTTCCGAATCCCTGGCGGAACAAATTGGTCTTGAGAATCTCAACACCGAACTAGATTCGTACCAATTTATACCTCGATGATTACAAATCGGCCCATGTAGTAGTACTCTCAGTAGCTTTCCCCGATGACCAGATCGAATCCCCCCTGCAACTTCTTGGAACAAGAGTCGAGCACTGTTTTTCCGACCGACACATTGCCTGCTTACTGAGCAACTCAAAATGGAACGGAATACTTGAGTAGAACCTCGCATTTTTTTGTTTAGGCATCCAGCGACTCGGGGTCGAAGGCAATGCGGGGATTCCTAGTGGGAGGCGAGGTCCTTTGCGTAAACTGACGGGGTGGTCGGAGGACAGTAGTCAGCATGCCACCGCTGAAGCGCTGAGGAACTGCAGCCCCAAGAGAAAAGAGTTGCGGTGCTGTTCACATAGCTAAATTCGAATCCTCGTCCTTTGCTATTCAACAACCGTGTCCTCCGTAGGAACCCGGTAACAGCTCTCCTGGACTGGAAGGTTTCGCTGTGCTCGACTCTGGTCATTCTCTTGCTAATCGCGTCAGAGTCCGCCGTCTTCGATGCGTTAGTGGTGCCAGTATTCATTGTCCATTAACACAGTGACGTAAGTGAGTAGTACTTGTTACATCTCGAAAATACAAAGTCCCGAGCTGGTCATGAAATTGAGAGCGATGGACTCTTAATATCTAGTATTCAACGGTGTTCAGGGAGTTCGTGCAGATCTCCGTCGAACAGCGCCACATTGCTCGTGCCCAATTTCCCGCCACCGCGACTGGTGGCACAGAAGATATAGTATGCCGCTGAAACCACTAGAGGTAGAAATCAACAGTATTTCAGCAACGACGGGTGGAGATATTCCAGCCCGAGATGGAACCCACTCAGTCCGAATATCAAAGCCGCGACAATGACAGTCGAGATTACCCCAGGACAGAAATTAAGCGCGTCGGGATTGAAAACCGATCTAGGCAGAACGATACACTGTTGGTGAATCTCCGTGCTAAACATGATGAAGATGCCTATAGCGCGAACGTCAGAATGGGGACCAAGATGCTGAGGATAGCATTGTACATAGCCACTGTACACCCAGGACCACCAATGAGTATAGATGAGTTGCGGCTCGAGTGATTCCCAGCTTCGATGAGGGACGTCGGTTATATGCAAGGCTGAAAGAGGCTTGAGCCTCAGAGCTCAAGATGCGAGCCCGAGAGATGGGTACTTACAGCACGGAGGCCCAAATCCACGTTAACAACGCTATCGCGGCGGACACAAAGCCAAAAGGACCTTCGGTAAAGACAAAATATAGCGTCAAGGGAAATGTCAAAGGGATGCCAACCGTTGATTCGAGCTTTCATACCTAACGTCTGGTCTTGCCCCGGACCTACGAGTCCTAATACTCCCATTATCAGCCCGAGGATGTTCTGACAGAGTCCGAAGAACAAAATAAGGGCTATAAAATCCAGTGAGTAAACGCGGAGGCGGAGAGAGCGGGAGAGAGAAGTTTCTCGACGCACAGTATAAGGTTGTCCGAACGGCTGTCGGGCGGCTCATAGGTCCCTTGAGAGTTTCGTCTCTTGCCAGTCGAGAATCGCCGTCTTGGGACCCGAGTTTACAACGCCAGTTTCCTGATTTCTGGGCCGTCCACCGAACAGAAAGTGCTGTTCCAATAGCTAAAGGACATCCTTAGCGCTTTTGTTTCCGGAGAGCACTTGGAGTGCTTACCCAATAAGCAGAGGAGTAAAGTTAGCGTTCCGGTCACTGAAGTCAGTGCACATAATGAAGAGTCGTCAAGGCTCCGAATATTTGCTTTGCACGTTGAGTTTGTTTCCGTCAGGATCATGATCCCGAGAACTGTGATGTCTCTAATATCAGCAGTGCGGCCATGATGACCCGACTCAATGGCACCCACCAAGCCATATTATCGCCATCAGAGCAATGGAAATGAAGTGCGGGAGCGCAATTGTGAGGACATGATAAAAATCGAGAGGCTTCTGGTCGTAGGCGAGGCTAGCTCGAGTTTAGTTGCGTGGTGAGTGGCTGAGTACCTATGTACGAGGTTCGAAAAGACCGCGCTGACTTACAGAACGATCATCCATACCCAGCTGAGCAACGATAATCCAGCCAACGTAGAGGAATATGCGGCTAAGGATGGAGACAAATATCAGGTTTGCGCCTCCTTCGAGAGTCAAAAATGTACTTAGCGTGGTGAAGTCGCCGAGTTCCGACACTCCAGAGGCCAGACCGAGCCCAATCGCAAGTCCATTCTGTGTCAGCCCCAGACTAATCAATAGACCTGCTTGCTTTAGTATCGTTGATAAGAACATTTAAGTAGAAACATACCATATAAAGTTGTGCGGACAGCCCTTATGCGTGTCATTTGTGTTGTAAGAAGTGGGAACTTGAGGGCCTTTCGATGAGTACTGCAGAAATCGTTATGGCCATCGTTACTTTAATACTGTGGGCATGAATATAGCCATCACCATCAAGTGATACAGTTGTGGGAATTCAGGATTCCTCAATTCAATCCATTGCCACGGTGCACTGCCCGCCACGGGGAAAACGGAAGTCTGACTACGAGTCAAGCTGCGATCCAGATATCACGCATAGAAGGAATCGGGAGGAGATGTTGATGAACAGTACCAGTCCCAGGCAAGGAATGAGGCAAAGGAAATTGACCGCCGTACCAGCATTACAATACCTGAACGTATGCAACCCGAAAAGACCTTGAGTACTACGCTGGGAGAATGGGCTACGCGATCAACGGTTGTCAAAGATCCCGTGATATACCAGACACAAACCTTCGGGAGATCAAAGAAAGTCGGACGAACAGGCGACGAGCTATGGGGATGAAGTGAATGTTGATCGTTAAGTGGTATTCCCGTCACACTGCTCACAAGCACTGTCTTCATAGTTACTTCAAATTGTAAACTGCTTCAAGGAGACTCGCAGATAACTTCAGAGCCCTAAGAATCGGCAAAACGGGTGTAGTTGAGAGATGGGTTTGATGAACAAGTTAAAGCGCGAGGGAAAAAATCAAAGATTAGATAACCGCTTGCGGGAGCCGATGAGACGGGGTTCCATATTGGACTGTGGGTCCAGTCGATCCGTATGTCCCCCCAAACTCGTGAACCAATCCAAGAGCACCTCATTAACCTCCTCCGGTATCTGCAAATGCAACCAGTGACTTGCTTTGAAGTCGTGTACTCTGGTTTTCTCGTGCTTGCAAAATCTGGTTGTCATATCCCTCCCAATCGACGGAAGCGAAATGTAGTCGTCCAGCGCCGCACCAAAGAACACCGGAAGATTCAGGGTATAGCACGATAAGGGTACTTCTGCAAGTAAAGTTCGCATCAGTCTTCAGACCTATTATCAATGCATGGCAGCGCGACAAACCCTTAGACTTCTCATCTTGGACACCTGCGAGGTACGCCTTGTAGTAAGCAAATGGCCCGCTAAGGTCCATAGCACGTATCCCGTCGTACTGGATCTTCTTTTCCTACTCCATAGACATAGTCAGATTGTTCTTCTGGATAGGGAACGGAGGATGGTACCTCGGGTGAAAACCACGATGGCGAGGGCAGTAGGTCATCAGAAAGAAGGTATGCTCTCATCGCGCCCCGCGGGCCGTAATGGGTAATCCATACCGCGGGGTTGTCAGGGTAATTGAGGTTGAAGAATGCTTTGAACTGATCGTGAGACCCGGCAATTCTGAAGGTGAATCAAAGCGGTTAAGTAACCATAGGAGAGGAGGGCACCTTTTCACCGATGATCTCTGCAGCATGTGAATCTCCGGCCAAAAACTCCCAATAACCGAAAAATGAGTAACCGAACTGTTTCTCCTGAAGTTCATTGACCTTCTTGAGGTCGAATCTCGGAATGGGCGGCGCATATGATATGGCCAGGAAGGCACACGCTTCCACACGATCTGGGTAGAGCTGAGCGATCCTGCTGACGATAGGGCACCCCCTGTTAGAGGCGGTTGATTGTCAGCGATAGGCGAAACGGACATGCTAACCACGAACTCACCCCCCTTGGCCAATGAAAATACCTCTCTCGATACCTTCGACGTCTAATATCTCAACTATATCTTGGGCTACAAGACTCTCCTTTAAATCCTTTAGGACAGTGGGCATCGCGCTACCACCGTACCCTAGCATGTCCGGAGCAAAGATTTGATACCCTTTATTCTGAAAGAAGGCAACCTGAGCGTGAACCACAGCTGTGAGCGCGAATCATCATCAGAAACTGTTGAGCTCACCTGATGCCTCCAATCCTTTGATGCGATCCCAAAGCCATGAATAAAGGCCAGGACTGGAAAGGTCTCGTCGGAATTCCTAAGTTGGGGCTTGGAGGCGAAATAGTTGTACTTGTAACCTCTCGACGTCCTGAGCTGTTTGTAGGAGGAGTTCTCCATGGTTTAAGTGTTGGGAACGAGAAGAACGAAGGTGCCGAATGGATGACGGCGTTGGCGAGTGTGCATGAATTTGCAGCTTGTGATTATGGTGCCATAGAAAACTGTACCCGGACGAGTATGACTCAGACCTGGAACGTCACCGCGCCCTTCTACGAAACGAATCTATACTGGTAATAGACATTTTTTACCCACCGGGAGAACGTCCCGGAATAAATCTCTGGTCAGCCGCGTTCAGCCACAAGACCAGATGACAGCTTACTTACTCCGTATGCAGTAGCAAGACGACTGACTTCTACTATCGACGAGACCGTCGGGGAGGTTGGAAGAGAGTTGTGGGTCCTTACTGCATGTAGTTGCGTCGACTCGTCGACAAAGGATGACATCAGCAAAACTCCCACGAGACCATATCCCATACTGACTCAGGCGGCTCACGGCCCTGGTCTGACCACTACAACCAGGAAGTACTGCAAGTCCACTCTAGTACCAACTGCAACTCTACAGGCGTACCTTTACGAAGCTCAACAAAATGCGGAAATCAGTACATCATCGACCGTCAAAGTTCCTATTTTACGCTACACAGGCTGGCACTAATTCTTAAGCCTTTAGATCTGCGTCGCGCTCCAATTCACTGGACCTTGGAACTCGCAAAGCTCATCCAGAATAACACTAATCTAACGGGTTTGATGTTTGGTATTCGACTCTCAGACTCTGTGATCTTCATCGCCGTTTCAACTTTTCTCACCCTCTCTGCTTCCGAAACTTAATTGACTATCTTCGGGTCAGAGGAGCCGTTCACACCCCTCGAGTATTTTGACAAAACTGGGCGTACTTGGCATCGCACCATGACTTGAAGAAGCATCTTCTTGACATTCGCTATGGCTTTCAAGGAAGGTCAGAATGTCGAAGCAAAACTTACTACCTATTCAATTCAAAGTTCGTGTTGATCGTGGAATCTTAAAGGCAGTTTGACGTTGACGCTTCAGCCCCGATGATAGTTGAAGATATAGCGATAGCACCTCTGAGAGATTTGTAGCTGATACATCTCTAGACTTCGGACGTACTTGCCAGGTTGTTGCAAGGATTCTTGTCCAAGCAAGGCCTTAGCCTGGGCGGCTCCCAATCATCCGTATCAGCTGAAATGTAGCACAGGAGAAACTTGATGGGTATGAGACCGGGGGCGACACTCTTTGTCAGGTACGTGCTGTTGACCTCTTGTCGGGTACGATTCGCTCACTGCTGCCGTGCTGTTCTAATGTTCCATTTATCAACAAGATCATGAACCTGATTCCAGCCACACACATGTTCAGCCAAGAGTTTCTCACATCGATCGGATAGTGAAACCCCCTTCAGTGATGGTCAGAACCTCATCAAGAATCCTACTATACTGTTGAATGTTTAAAAAAGCGGTCTAAACGGTGAGTTTCTCCCCCAAGCACCTCCGATATCGGTTCCCTAGCTCACTCTTTGCACTTGTGATGGCCCTCAATGCCGACTTAGAAAGTGTTTTGGCACCTTATCTCACTATGGGTAGTGTTGTTACTCTATCGATTTCGACCCTCTCGGTTCGTAGTTTCTTTACGCGAGCCTTGACGATGATTGACTCTCCTCCTCAGGTGCTTTTGCTTCTATACGGTTCGAATGCATTTTTCTTTCGCGCATTCACTCGTATGTTAAGCTACCGTTACACAGGAATTTACATCGTGGTGTTCGGATTAGCGGTGCACATTCTACTACGCCGTGACCCCGGGGGTACATCTAAGCTATACTTGCCGTGCACTGTAGCTCTCTTTGTTCTTGGGACGATTTTTGTGGTTCTCGAAGTTTGGGGATACTCTCTACAGGCCTCTATACTGTTCAGTGGCGCGGCAGACAAGAATTACCCCCTCGCGTTCAAGTACCTCACCCAAGATGACCGGAAAACTGCTTGGAAGTAAGTGCACACTATTCGCAGACACGCGCATTTGTAGCCTCATACAACAACTATGCTAACGACGACTGTTACAGTTCAGCTGCCAGCATTATTTCGACATTGATGAAGTATGTGTATGTTTGAATTCCCCAGTGTTCATCGACTGACCACCTACTTAGCTCAATCGCCGACGCAATGCTCGTACGTTGTCTCACACACAACAATTCGCACGAATGTTAGCTTACTTCACCCCAGATCCACCGATGCTATGTTATTTGGAACTCAAACAAACTCATCCTTTATCCACTTGCACTCGTTACTATCGTGCTGAACAGTTGGTCTCTTTGCTGTCCTTTTGATTGAGCGCCCGACTGATTTTTCATCACAGGCATTGATCTCGGAAGCATTGTTGCGCTCACTATCGGTCTCAGCGACACTTCGAAATCTTCCAAGTACCGCCTTTATGAGAGGGCTTCGAAAGTTGACCTGGGAGCCGTCATAGCTATTGCCGCCTTCCAGTTGTTACTGGCTTTGATGACAGGTATCGTTATTCTCTCACTCTATTTGGCGGTATAGTAACATCTGAGAACATTTCATCCGTGATAGGCGCGCGTATTTGGTGGATCACCCGTCAGGCAAGGCTAACGATGGGACGACCCACGACGACGAGATACAAGGCCATAGTAGCCATTGTGTATGTACCCTATCTCACACACCGATTCGAGTCTTCTCACTCAATGGATCCCAAACTCTGAAGCATCGAGTCCGGATTGCTCTACGCCGCTACGCTTCTAGGATATGTAATTCAGCTGAGGGTGTTGGATTCCACTGCCCACGGTGTTATACCATTCAATCCTCACGTTCTCGTAGCAATGATGTCGGTACGTCAATTCGACGATAAACTCTTCAATTCTGAGCAAAACTCTGACGATATCGTCATTCTGCGGACAGGGTCTTGCTCCAACAACGATCATTGTTCGCGTAGCGTACCGCAAATCCGTGGACAGTGTTCCACAAATGATCTCGACGTTACAATTCGCGCCAGCTAAGGAGGATGAGGAGAAGTCTTCCACTGTCTGACGGCTTGCCTCTGACGAGATCTGCGTTCTAATAGATAGGGCCTCTTTCGGTCGGAGGAAGGAAGTTGGGGGTTAGCGCAGCGGACATCCCGTTCTCTCTAATTCATGCCCCAAATATCCTTCATTCCCACTTTCAAGGCCTCTATTACATATCAACAATTCCATTTTGTACCCACGGTCTATAGGGTTCCCGTTGTTCTTTACTTTGCTTTGCAGTCTAGTAATAGTATAGTTCCCAGACGTTCGAGATTCGCTTACGTGCTTACAGTAGCGACGCTTCGCTCGAATTGAGAATGAGAGAAAACAGGCGATAAAAAACATCTACTAATGAACTTGAATGTGGAATCCTAGGTTGTCTCCTTCATGCCAGCAGGAGATCCTCTCCCATCTTCTCCTTGTACACTGTGCGTGTCAGCTCTATCAGCCTATCTCTCAGTTTGTCGTCCTGAGATGCCTTGCTGCCTGGCTCTGGTTTAGCGGGAGGGTTGATATACTGTCCCGAGCGGCCGGTCACAGTGGCAGTAAAGACAGTACTGGTAGCGCCTTCAAACTGGTCCTTCTTGAGAGGTTTTATCCCGTGCGACATCGCGTAGCCTCCAAGCGGGTAACTAGAGTGTACATAGTCAGAGATCATCGCGATTGTGAGAACATGGTAAGCTACGTACGGCTCGTGTATGTCCGCCTTGCTCATATGCGTATTCACGATGCCAGGATGCGTCGCGTTCATAAGCAGATTCGGGTGCCCAGCATCCGTTACATTCCTTGCGAACCACCTCGCATAAAGAATTGGTTTGGACCGTCCGTAAAGCGGATTGGGGCCCAGATCCTGATTCAGTTCCTCTAGACTCTCAAACCGGGTATCGCTTGGTGTGCTGTGGTGGACGTTGCTGGCCTGCAAAGGTGTCCGGACAGTGTCTCCGTTCTTCGCCGTTTTTCTCATCAGCGGCAACAAACGCGACGTGAGGATGGCATGGCAGAAATGATTGACCGCCATGTGTCGGTCGACGCCGTAGTCGGTGAGCTCGTATGTCATAATCCCTCGCCCGGCATTGTTGATCAGGATATCGAGTCTGTCATTGTCCCTCAAGATCCCGTCTGTGACTTCCTTCGCCCGCTTCCAATCTCCCATATCGCACTGTTTCCAGACCGTCTTGTTGACTGCCTCCTGTCCCAGGTCTTGAGCGACAGTGTTCCGTGCTCCTTGAACGGTTTCCTCGGACAGGGAGAGGATGTATAATTTGGAGATGTTGTGTTTCAGGAGAGTGTGTGTCGCGCCAAACCCAATTCCTTCGCTTCCGCCTGTGACGACAGCGACTTTGCCGGTAAGGTCAGGAACGTCGTTGTCGAGGGAAAACTGGTGGGTCCCAGCCTTGTGGGCTGCACCTCCGAAATTTTCGGCGAGTTCGTCCTGACGTGAAAGTTAGTCCAACTTGCTGGTAGAAAGGGTCAGGCGTCGACGTACTTTCACTTTGTTGATGACATTCATGATAAGCAAAGCTCGTAGGTTCGTCTGAGGGTAAAGTGATGTCGGCTGCTCTTATAAGGATTGCTAGACCGATGCACTGCAAGTCTTTCGGACACAATGTCCGCTGAATTACGTAGAGAGGTGCGTATAAAGGTGAGAAGGAATGACGGAGAGGGATCGTCTTGGTTTAAACCGCCGTTCCAGTCATAGAGCGATTGAGACTGATTGAGACCGATGCGATGCGGGATGTGAATTGAGGCTGTTGAAGAATCCAAGAGAGACAAGGCGAATGGGTGGGAAGAATAACATGATCACATTGCGGGCCACTTCCAAAATATTAATAGCTGACGTTGATCAATACTCCTCTATCCGCCAAATGAGCTTGAACCTTTGCCGATGGGTTGGATAACCTCGCTGATGCAGACTGGAGCCGTACCAGACTCAGAACGAACGTAGCCAATTTGCGAGGTTCGAGAGCCTCTGAGGTTTTAAGCATGTTTGGTCTTCAACTCCTTGGTCATTTTTATGCATCCGAAGGGTGACTGGAATGATATCTATATTGAGGACTTCCTAGTATAAGAGAGAGACCTGAAGATTACTGATCTTCAGACACACACAGGAATATCATTGTTGTACTTCGAGGATTGGAGAGCACAATGAAAAATACAAACTCTCGGTTCGAGCAGGTAGAGGGAGATGGTGGTGGTTGAGGTCGAAGTTTTGAATGGCCCGCCCCTGCAAAATTCTCACGAACGCGTTCTCTAAACTCACATGACCAGTCCCGTGACGCGAACCTGGACCTACGAGTCACGACTCGTAGGTCCGAGGGCCTGGGCCAAGTCTTAGTCCCAACTTCGCTCGGCGTTCTTTACTGTCTCCTTCAACGATTGTGGCACATACCTCCTCGTCTTCCTGCCGAGTCAAAGTGTGTTCCAAATAGTATCGGTATCAACGCGGCCTGCCGTTCACTCTTCAGGAACGAGAGAGGTCGAGCGCAAATCGGCCCGTCATGATGAGGTATTTGAAGGCCACAGTAGAGGATGAATTTATTCAATAAGGATGTAACAAGGTACGAGAAGACGATTTTGTCGTCCGACTCAAGCCACAAAACGCTCCATAAAAAAAAGAAGTAAGGACGTCACAGTTATTTGAAAGCCCGATACTGGTATCCTGGGAATGTTAAATACCGAATGAATGAAGAACCCAAAACCCGAAGAGAAAGTCAAGAGAGAAATTAATCAACGAATGTTTGTACGATGTTGTTCTGTTGTTCTAAAGAATGTGCGTCTAATCGTTAGTCCCGAAAATCAATCCTTTACTTGGAGATCTGGTAGGACACAACGTCGACGGGGATGACTTGGTATCCCGCGGCGAGGTTGACAAAGTTGGGAGAATCCTGCTGCATGAGGGTGACAAATTGGGTGTTCTTGCCGTTCTGGAGCAAGGGGTAAGCATAAGGACAAGATGATCTGAGATGAATGACGACTGACATCGAGGAGGTATTGGAAGTTGGGGCCGGTGACTTGAGCAGCAGCGTCCCATCCGCTCATAGGAGTGAAGGGGTTGGGAACGGTGGACTGTTTGGAGTTGAGGGTGAGCTAGAAGGGGTGGTGTGTTCAGGATCATTCAAACGGGTTCGCCGATCTCTCATGAGGAAATCCCTACCTGCTCGTACTTAGTAATATCCTTTCCAACACCTGAAGAACTGATCAGGCTATTGATCTTGGCAGTGTGGGTGTTCCTGAAGTAGTTGGTGAAGTCGGTGTAGCTCTGGCCGTTCTTGTGGGTGAAGTCGATGACGGCGCGCTTGATATCGGTACGGATGACCTTGTACGCCGGAGGGTTGGGCTCCTTGTTGATGGAAGTAGCAATATCGAAGGCACCGTAGACCGCAGAGGTCATATCCGAGAAGATGAAGCTGTCGGGAAGGACGATGTCGTTGTACTCGTCGTTGGAGAAGCACTGTTGGAGAAGAGCAGTCAGCATGTGTCCGATAAAACACGCGAGTTCCTTCCGACTTGCCTCCAAGACCTTGTCCATGGTGGCAGCCTCCGCGATCATGATACCATCAAAGTTTGGTACATTGTATCCCTGAGCGATAAGCTTCTGCTTCCACTCCTGGTTCACGTGGAGCTGTAAATAGTAAGGTTTTAGAGAAGCTCTGATGACACAAGTGAAATCACTGACCTGTTCGTACTTGAGCATGTTACGCTTCACGGCAGCCGTGTTCAAGAAGAGGTCGGTGTGAGGAAGTCTCCAGTGGTCAGAGAAGTCCTTGAAGGACATGTTAGGGTTCTTTCTGAACCACATCATCATTCTAACGCGGCCAGTCTGGACATCGCGTTCTACGACGGAGGGAAGAACGCTCGCAGCGGCGACTGCGATGAGAGCGAGGAAGAAGACAATAGCAGAGCACATTGTGAGTGAAGGAGAAGCGAGAAAGACTGAAAGCAGGAGCCTGATAGAACGCAGAGCAGTGAGTGCTCCTCTTATACCCTCGAGCTGAGTATGCCTGGGGTTCCGGACTCCTAGAATGGTGTTTGACAAGAGAGTCTGCAGAGCGTAGTCTACCGGCGAATGAAGTCCTCTCTCCCCTCGCTCAAGCCAGCTCAATGGTCCGCTCCACTCCGCCACCAATTCAAGTCAAACAACCCGTACCAAGATTCGTACCATGTTCAACCTGTCCTATGCTGGTTTCAAACTGCGGTTCGTTCTATCGACGGGGAGATTCACCATTGTACCTGTGATACAAGAAGTAAATGTCCTCAGCCTGAACAATATCGTCCTCCTACCTTCATTCTACGAATGAGTAGGTTCGGGCTCTATTTTCCGCCCTGACACCGGTCCGATGGAAGCTTTCGAATCAGATAGACGACACAGTGACGGCCGAGGCTAAAGGATGGGGGTGCTATGTCAAGCATTGCTTGAACCAGCAACTAGATTTTTGACCCCTCAATCGTCCTACCGTCAATCGCTGCAATGCCCTTCCTTGACTTCAAGTTGTGAAGCAGTGGTATGCTTCGGGAACCAGCACGCGTCACGGAGCGCGGTTTCAATTGAACGATGTTCGGACCTGATAGAGTCAAGAGATTGAATGCAGATATTTGACTTGATATTGGCTATGGCGATCCTCCTCCCGTTGTTTTGCAAGGCATAGAGACAAAAGAAAATCACATCAACCTGGGGATACGTAACATGAATGTCCGCGACGGTCCTCAGTTCAACATGAGGTTTACCTACGAACATGGATATTCCTCTCGCTTTCTCCTCGAGCGCCGAGACTTTCTTCCAGCCTGGGTCGAGATATAACTTCTACCAATTCCGTAGTTTGACAAAGGTTGGTCATCTTGGACTTGACCTCACGATATATACTGTTTAACAAGGAATGCCCGAATCAGGTCGGGAGCAAAGGCATGGTGTCAAATACACTTACTTCGGACACCAAACAAATACCCAAGAGCGCGATTCTCGCTCCTTCTCATGCAGAGCCACCGAGTTGTAGATAATGGCGGGAGCGATATTCAATCGTATTGAACCGATGCCCAACTCCGCCCAGTTACGATATCCCGCGAGGTGCCTGGGACACACAACCACCCTCCGTACCCCGACTGACATGGCCCGTGGATGGGCTATACATACTCTTCCCCTCCCAGGCCGAGTTCGCCTTGACGACCGTACTGCCCCAGAATTCCGTGCATGGAAACCATAGAAATGGGAGATGTCGGTGAAGCCTGTTACTACGCTCTGCCATTTGGGTGTTCAGAATGTGTTATCATGCGGTTGGCCCTCCGTGCTACAGCCTGAAAAGATCCTAATTCGTGTAAGAATATAGAATAAGATCTATTCAACTCTGGAGAACGCACCGAAGTAGTTGGATTGAGCTTTCGAGTCGTCTATACCAATGAGATGACGTTCGCGTCCGCGTGTTTCCACGATTCGAGGTGTCATAATCGATATAAATTGCAATCCTAATGGTTTGAGGCTGCCCAGATCACAGCAGGAGGAGAGTAGTTAAGGGAAGATGTCAGGAGAGGAACGAGCGCTTGTGCAAACCATTTTGGGCGAAAAGTCGCGTCATCCATTTTAGTCCGTTTTTGACACAAAAAACGCCAAGTTTCATCCCAAACCCTTAAAATTGTCTTCAGACTTCAATACAACGATGGCCATCCAAACCACTCGGACCCTAGTCGCTTTCTCCTCATATCATGCACTCACTAGCCTTGAAATGACATCTCCTGAAATTACGGAAACTTGTGCAAGGGCTATATCGGGTAAAGCGGCTAACGAGAGGTGCGCCCTCAGGCTTGTTGTACGAGAGTCTCCACCGCCGGAACGTGAGCTGACGAGCCTTCAGGCTCTCAAAGTGTCTCTATTTGCGTAGAATGTCACGGATAGAGCACTCCCACTCTGAATTCCCACCTCCGTGAGTCCACAATGCCTTTTTGACCAACACACTCTGACTCAATATCAGGCTCTGTGTAGATCCTGGTACTCAAAAACTGTGTAAGTATCGACTCTGGAGACCGAATTGGCATCTTCTCCATTCAACCTCCCCTCGAAACAATCGCAAAGATACTTTGATATGCAATACTATGCTCTCGGCAGACCCCGACGACGGATACCGTTGTAGAGCTCTCGGGAAATCTATAAAGGCAACGCAACAGCCCAGCAGCAGCACTCAGT
Organism: Marasmius tenuissimus; assembly: GCA_029532415.1. NCBI lineage: Eukaryota > Fungi > Basidiomycota > Agaricomycetes > Agaricales > Marasmiaceae > Marasmius > Marasmius tenuissimus. Next base: position 5,961,623 of record JAQOTA010000053.1, read on the forward strand.
GACAATTCTCAAGATTTTTAAACTCGACCTGGCGACATCGGACGTTGCCTGCTCATCCATAGTCTCAACGTACCGCCATCGCGTAGAACACGGTTCTGTCGTTTGCTTTGACTACCTGGGGGGTCGACTTGGAGGTGCCTAACATATACAGCGATAATCAATACACAAAAAGAGGTCGTCACATGTAACGTCTATTCTTCAAGAGACTAGAGGTGCCTGAAAGCTTTGACTGTACTTATAGCAAGTCCAAGCGGTTCCTGACGATCCTTGGTTGACAATAGTCTTGTTACCTTGTGAACTCTCATTTGGATATCAAGCTCAAATACCTTAAGCACAGGTATTCGGACGGACGTAATGACGGACACCGACTACAATTTACCCAATTCTTGCGACTGGTTGTATTACAGACCAATAGCGAAACGGAAAACCCTGCTCAACTCCAATGAGTCAGGACCCGGTCATTTGTCTTGGCTTACCATGGTAGTATCTCAGGTATCATCCCAGGGCAAGGGCTATTTTGGGGACTCCGTAACTGGTAAGCCACTGCGAGGACGTATAAAGAGGGACACACTTTCTTCCTGGTCCAACAAGCTCCTGTTCTCTCATCTGTTTTTACTCTCAACATCGTTTTACAATGCCCTCCAACGCTATCGTCTCCTCCACAATCGCCCCAGTCGCCGTCACGGTTGCGAGCGTTGCTTCCGCCGCCGTCGAACGTGATGTTGTTTCTGGCCGCGTTAGAATGATGATGTGGTTCAGAAGGAACCCTAACATGACCTTCCAGGAGTTCTCCGACCACTGGCGTCTTGCTCACGCTGACCTCTTTCTGAACACTGCTGCCGTGAAGCGCAACATGCTCAAGTACGAACAGGTCTGTACCTCTCCCTCTCCTTCGACATGGACTTCTCACACAGCCCTCTCCTGCAGCTTCACGTCAACCAGGAGTGGAAGCAAAAGTTCGCCAGCGAGGGTTACAACGTACCCGACTACGACGGTATCATGATCGCCGAAGCAGCCACCATGGACAAGGTCTTGGAGGTCAGTAGAAAGTAACTCCTCAATGAGCCAAGTTGACCGTTCTTCCCGACAGTGTTTCTCCAATGACGAGTACAACGACACCGCCCTCCCCGATAGCTTCACTTTCTCGGACGTGACTTCTGCTGTCTATGGCGCCTTCGATATAGCTGAGTCCATCAATAAGGAACCCAGCCCCCCGGCCTTCAAGGTTATCCGTACCGACACCAAGCGAGTAATGGTAGACTTCACGCACAAGAGCGGCATGAGTTATACCGACTTCACCAACTACTTCCGCAACACGGACCCGACCAAGATCAGCAATCTGATTAGCTCTGGTGTCGGAAAGGACATTACCCTGTACGAACAGGTAGGATAACTCTGTGGATGATAGCGCTACTTTCTGGGACTGATACTGTTCGTCTCGTACTCAGCTCACACTCAGCGACACCACTAAGTCTACGGTTTCCAACCCCTTCACTCCGATGACTGGATGGGACGCCGCTGCTCAGGTCGCCGCTCTCAATTTCCAGTACCTCCTCGACGTAAGACATTTTTCACACGGGGTACCAAGCCATCACTAACATCTCTCTCTTCCAGACCTCCAAGAACTCCCAATTCGATAGCCTCATGAAGCAGGATGCTCCTAACTTTATCAACACGACTGCAGGCTTCCAAGTCATCCCCGTTGACGTTGTCTCCTACCAAATTCCCAAGTAAACGCCATCCTCTCGTTGGACATCTTAGAATAACTATCCATTCCTTATTCCTCAGTTATTAGTTGACTTAATCTCCCGTAATCTTTGACCTCACGGTCGTTTGGTTTCTGTTCGATACGAATTTACCTAGAAGACAGCTCTCATTAGAAACTTCTTAGATTCTACTAACTACCAATACACTCGATACTAATTGACAAATTCATATATTATTCATCTGTGAAAAAATTGCTCGGAGATCTCCCCTTTCTCGAGTTTGTCCGATAATCCACGACTCATAGCATCGAGACTCCTCAATCTCTCACCGGCGCCAAATGCGACATGATTCCCTAATGTCGCTTGGCTATCCTACAATATGATGACCCCAGAGGTGAGTACTAAGTTGGGGAACCGTGTCAACTCGATTCCAGAGTAGGCCTGCCAACCTGTTTCATAGCCTCGAAATGACATCTCCTGAAATTACGAAACCTAGCCCCAGAGGCACTAGCTCCTCGAAGCCAGGCTAGTAGTAGCTGGGCCAAAGCTAGGCCACAAAGGCGTAAATATAACAGATTTGCGCTGGGAACGCGGCTAAAACGCGTCTCACTGTAGCAGTGACTCAGGTATCTACCCAGTGGTTAGGCAACTCCCGTGATATGTAGCATGAGGAGGGCTGGGCACGCGCACGGGAAAAGGAACGATCAGAATCTAATGTCCAGTAGAGTTCGAACACTACGACGCAAGCGACATCATCATGGCAGTCCGACGACGATGCCACCCTGGTATTGGCAGCGCAGACAAGATGTGGCAGGTCCTAATAACCATCCACTCTCACCTCCCCAATTGCAAGTTCGTCTCTGACGGTGACTCCCGGCGGAGGGCCCACTGAATCACAAGTCATTCGGGGAGCCCGAGGACATTTGCTGTCCGTCCGATTGCGAGAATCATGATCCGACCAGGAGGTGTTTCTCATCTCACAGACTTCAGTTGGCTGTGTCCATTTTCGGTATGAAACCGACCACGAAGTATATAGCTCCCGATCCAGTCTCTGCCCAAAGTTCTACGAGCCTGCGGGAGTAATCATCCCAAGTAGGCTGTGGACCGGGCCTGTGACTAACACGACAAACCATCATGGTCGTACTGAAAGCTTCTGGAATACTCTGACATTCGAGTGGCCCCGATTCATGAGTTGGTGTCACCGTAAATGCTCTCGTGACTCGTACGGCACCAGCCTGAACGTCTCTTATACTTGGATAGCACAGGCCCTCAAGAATGGATATATTTGAATGCAAACACCTTCCGATCCAGTAGGCTGAGTTTGCCCAGCCACTCCGACTCGCGGCATCCTTAGAACTTAAAGTAGAGGATGGACTACTCAGTGCTAGTGGCACAGCCGTATCCGAAGGCGCCCCACTTCTAGTCTCAGTTAAACTCTACACGAACGTCTCGATGGCCCTATACGACGCGACGTCCCCCCTTTTCTATTTTCGCAGGCGGTTCGAAGCCCGAGAATAATGTGTATGATTATGCGTACGAAACCAGTAACAAATGACAACGAGAGCAGAAAACAACGAGAAAATCCAATGATCTATGCGTACTGCAACACCTATAAGTTACATATTGAGAAGGGCTAGTAAAGATGAGAACGGAGAAAGTCCATAATGACACCATAAATCTTACACCAAACGTCCAGTATGAAATCAGAGAAAAGAAGTCCATAAAAGCAGATTCCATCCATCCCTCCGTTCGACTAGTCCGTACCCTTCAAGTAGTGAAAATTCCAGTAATTTTGAACACCGGGACACCTTTCTCCTCCTCATCGCCAACGAGTGTACACTCGACGAAGTGGTTGCCCCGAGCAACGAAATGGTCAATAATCGCAAGGCTAAAGGTGACCATACATGTCAGCGCTTTGGAATTCACCAACGGTGAGAAGGTGAACGTACCGAGGGGTTTCCTCGTCAGGGAGACCGGGAATAACATTTTTCAACGTCTTCGCTCCACCATAGTTATCATCGACCTGACACTTCACTTCACTTCCCTGCAGGTTCAAAGGGACAGATGAGTAACGAGATCGTACACGAAGGCAAGAACACTTCAGCTCACCTCCCCGCTCCCACTGGCTAGATAATACACCCCGATATCTCCTGCTCCAACCATTACCGGTATCCGTAGTTTACTCCCCGCTAACGTCGAATACCAGTAATGCGATTTGGTATTCAAGATATCTCCACCCCCGCTTGCAGTCGGGTGGTATGCCGACCACCCAGTGCCCTGGAACAGACTCGGCGGCAAAGGGTTCACCAGATCGTTCGCACTGACACAAAACGGCGATATCTCCTCGAACAGCCTCTCGTCGTCCGGTCGCGTGTTCATCCGTCCTGCAGGTACGGCGTACGGCGAAGACTGGAACTCCAAGCCTGCGCCTTTAGGCAGCCCAAGCTTAATACGGTTCCCCTCTGCGTCCACTTCGACCTCTTCATGCCCATCAAGGTGGTTAGGATGAGGTTCCGGAACACCTTTTCGTTGACCGATACCGCCGAACAGGCCAGCGCCGCCACCGCCAAGGGCGCCTCCCTGAGCTTGCCCAGACCCTCCACCGACCCAGTCTTCCCAAACATCGCAAATTTGGGTCTGGAAGTACGCGATGAGAACGTCCGTTATGAGCTGGTGTCCGGCTGGGTTTGCGAGGATAGGGTCTGCGTAGAACCGATTGATGGATTTGGGTTTCTTCATGTAATCGGTGAACAGAATCGATTTCGTCGACAGATGCGGAACGTCGTAGAACTGGGCGACGACGTTGTGATAGTGATCTGCACCGAACGAGCCCCATGCTTTGTGTAATTGAGGTGAGAAATGCCCGAGAAGAAGGACAGCAGGTGTGTCTGGTCGGAGGAGCAGAGAGCGAATGAGCACTTCAAAATGGTCTGTCATTTCTCTGGCGTTGTCGGGGCTGTCTGATGCGTCAAGTTCGACAACGATGAGGTCTGCAACGTCAGGAATGTGGTGTGTAGAACAATAGCCGAAGTATTCTGACGTCGTCCGACGCATGGCACCATTCGTCAATTCCGATGCAGGGTGAGGAAAGACCGTGTTCCACCACTGGAAAAACCGACTAGGGTAGCACTTGGGGGATATGGGGTCGTCTCCAGCACCGTGACATGCAGATACTACAAGATCAAAACATATCAGAAATAGCGACACAGTAAAACATGAACAGTATGATACGCACCGCTTCCACCAAGGACGCTGATGGTGACAGGCTGTCCTGCCAATGCCTTCGAGATGACTCTTCTAACCCTCGACCCACTTCCCAAATGAATCCTCGACTGCGATAGAGCGACATTACCATACGTGCTCCCAACGCGATCCCCTTCCCCGCCACGAACGGAGCAAAACTCGAACGGGTTGTCCTTCCCGTCTTCTTCGTCACGTCTTAGATCCGTTAAGTTCAAGTAATTCTTCGGCTTCAGATGCCGATTCGTATACACCGCGTCTTCATTCGACCCGCTCTTCGAAGAGAACGAGAAAAGTTGAGGTAAAACGAGGTGCATCGTCACCAGAATCCCGAAGATGAACACAATCAAAAGCCATGTTCTCCTTGCTGCCCCGGGTCGAGAGCTGGTACGTTTGTCCAAATCCGAGGCCATTGAACCGTGTGAGCGTGCAGAAGCAGGCGGTGAGATGTGTGCTTGAGAGCGTTGATTTCTCCGGTGCATGCCACGAGCAGGTGCTAAGTATTTCAAGATGGTCAACACGACACGTCGAGCGAAAATAAGCTCAACAGAATACGCACTGCTCTTCAATATCCACCTTCAATCAAAGTTATCGGATGCCCTTTATCCCCTTGTGTTTCCTGTCAGATATCGTTTTTCGTCACTGAAATTTACATACAAAGTCCAAACACGTCTAGCTGGCAACAAACTGGTTAATACGTTGTTATGTTCGCTGCAAAAATAGTACTCACGATCGGTGTTGAGGCCAAAGCAGTCTTTGTGCGGAGGAATTTCAAAAACAAAGGAATGACGGTCTGCCCGAGGCACCGAACGGAGGTAAGAACTCGGACCTCTCTCAAATGAGAGGATTTCAGGTAGAGAAAGAGAGGGGAGAGGGAGGAGATAGACGGAAGACGGAAGGGATGATGGTGGTCGTGGTCGAAGCCAACGTGTAGAATTGTCGCGAACCTGACGGGACATTTTGTGACAGCGCACGGGCCATCATGCATGCACCCCCGAAGGACCTCCAAATATAGCACCCGCGAGCGAGCTCAGGAACTCGGCCCTTGATATCCTTCAAAATGGTATTAATTCAACGTACAACTCATTCAACTTACAAGGCAGCGGGAAGAGATAGATAGAGCAAGAGCACACCGATAAATTTCCGAAGCGGGAAACGGTCATTCGTTTGTCATATTTTTGCAAAAATAAATATATACTACAGACAGGATATTCGTCTTTGTGGCTTTAGCATACTTACTGGTTAGCTTCCTTGATGATATCTGCAGCCTGTCACCGCGAAATCAGCGATATGTCGTCCGAGTCTAGTTCTAGAACAAACGCACCTTTTCTCCGATACCATAGGCGGTACCTTGGGGATGGGTAGCCAACATCTATAAGAGGGAGGTTGCTGGTTAACTCATCCACTGACGAGTTGGGAATCAGGAACGCTCACAATCGGAAGAATAGACAAATCAGCCACTCTCAAATTCGACGTTCCATAAACCTTCAAATTCTCATCTACTACGCCTCCTAGTTCTCTCGGCATTAACGAGGCCGAACCCATAGGGTGGATTCCAGAGAGGCACTAGAATAGAAAAGGGGTAAGGGGCAGCAAGTAGCCACGCGTTATCAGCACAATCGACGACCGAAAACAGAAAGAGAAAAAGTAAACACTCACGGCAGACCTAACATACTCCCCATACGCCTCATCTTGTTTATCCTTATCTTCTGGTATCGACGGTATTACCATCTCTTTGATATTGTCCGAGAGTGGCGGGAACGTGTACAACTTGGTGCCCAACTTCAGAAGACCAACCAACATCTCAAAGTCAGATTCCACAGACATATAGCGTGGGTTAACCTCCGATTGGACAGAGGAATCCGCCGAAGTAATGTGAACGTATCCCCGAGACAATGGTTGTGCGAGGAATGAGACCACAGTGCAGTACCGGCGGCCTGGCTCGGGAGGGTGAAGGGGCGTTGGAAGATGGCCGCACACTGCAGCGAGTCTGACAGAACGGATACATGAGTGATGAGCTGGAGGGCGTGAAATCAAAGGAGTTGGCTTACTCTCCCTGAACAGTCCGTTCGTCCTTCCAAACCTTCTCTAAAAGCTCGTACTGCCTCCTGATACCCTTCTTAACACTTTCCGGCGTATCTGGATGTATCAGCTTTTCGGCGTCACGCAGCTGACCGATCCATTTGGAGACATCCTTCTCGTTGCCCAACTTGTCGGCGGGCACATACACGTAAGCGGGCGCTGGTACGGACGCTAGAAGACCTTTCTTTTCGGCACTAAAGGATGTTGAAGTGGATAAGCAAGGCGGTACTGAACGGATCGACAGGTAAAAATCTTACTAGAGCGCCTGATGCTTCCGTAAAACTTCCGGATCGGCCAACAAATCCATGGTCTCATACTTGACGGTCTCTGCGACGGCAAAAGCCATGATATGATCCTCTGATGATGGAAGGTTACTACTATAATGTCGGGATCCCGCTGAAACGAATGGGAGCTCACGGAAATTTTCTCCGACACCAGGAAGATCAACATGGACCGGGATGTTCAGGCGAGAGAGCAAGGCAGGGTTGCCGATACCAGAAAGCTCGAGAACCTTGGGTGTACCGACACTGCCTAAAAGAGCCCGGTCAGCGGATAGAAGGAGGAACACTGGTGGGAGAGACCTACCAGCCGAAAGGATTACCTCTCTCTTCACGGGAACAGTGCTGACGCTACCCTCGTGCGTGAATTCAACGCCGGTGATGCGTTTCAGACCGGAAGCTTTGTCGTCGGATATAACGAGCTTCCAATAAGCAATCAGCATCTCTAAATGTAGATTCCTATCAGGCATACCGGCATACCTTATTGACTGTCGCAGCGGAAAGGACAACCAGGTTCTTCCTTTCAGCGTTGGGCGCATAGTATGCCGAATACGCCGATGAACGTTTGGCGGTCATAGGATCAATACTAGCAAAACCCGTCGAGATTCCCGCCAAATCACCAGCATTCTAAGATCAAAGGTCAAAACTGAACTACTGATCCTAAGGAGGTTACAGCGCACTGCATCCAGATTCTTCGCAACATTGAAATTCGTGGCAGATGCAACGACATCAGCATGGAATTCGCTGAACACAATGCCGAGCGTCTTCTGAAGCGGGCCAGAGGTTCCGTGGAAATCAGTTTTGGTGTTGATCGCGTACTTTTGTTGGTCGTCAAGAGGTAACTCTGTCGGGATGAGATTTTCGCTCTGAAAGAGGTGTCAGCAAGGATCTGACACGGGAGTTTCGTAGAAACACGAACTTTCTTCATGTAATGGGTGATAGAATCCCAGTTCCAGCCTTTGTTCCCGAGCTCTTCGATACGGTCGAATTCCTCCTTGTTGGGCCGAATCATGTACATGTAGTTGATCTGTGTGACGCGTCAATATTGTCCGTCTGTTGCTCGGCGATATCACACACCAAACTCGAGCCTCCCAATCCTTTTCCTCGGGACATCAGTACTGAGCGGTTGTTCGCCTTGGGTTGCGGTGTCGTGAATGTCATCCAATCGTACTTGGGATCACCAACTGCACGCCCCATCATAGCTGATTGAACGTGATACGTCCGTCAGCATAGTCCAGCACGCCAACGAGAAGGCGACAGACCAGGAACATCGATAACTGGGTCACCAGGAGTCGGTTCAAGACCGGCTTCAAGAACTCCTACAGTGACATGTGGGTCTTCGGTGAGTCTTGAAAGATACAGATCATTAACCATACTCAAAGGAGGCTTCGAGGGCTTACCTGGTGGCAACAACCAGCCCAGTGTTGCCTCCGCCAACGATAAGGTAATCGAACTGGTTCTTCGTGAATTCTTCTGCTGAGGATACGACAGGCATGATGGTTCTGGTGGTGATAAAATAGGAGGGATGTGTGAATCAGAGTGATCAGACAAGGGTTTTGAATGATAGTGCCCTACAGCTCTTTTGAATGCTCACGACACGCTCACGGGGTCATTCTGGGGGTCTTCTGCGACTAATCAGCTCATCAAGAACCATTATTTAGGTAGCCGAGCGATAATCTACACGGTTCCGTCCCGCAGAAATCCGGGGGAAAGACCTGAGCTCAATTTGACCTTGTAGATTGGGATTTTGACGCGATTTCTGCTCAGTTTGGGCTTCACAAGAAGTTAGCAACGAACTTGACAGGATACAATGCGTCTTACACATTGCAAACTGCTTTTATCGGGCCATGGATAGCGGCCGAGCATTTACAAGACCGTTCGGGACTGAGAACTGTATGTGTACCGTCATTGAGCAGACTGAAAGGGCAATGAGAATTCAAGAGCGGACGCCGAATGAACTGATCATCAGGGTTGCGGGAGAAACAGCCAGCCTGATATCGTGAGAAGAATCCGTTCTAGGTTATCCCACGTGGCGTCAATTTGAGTAAGGGTCTTGCTATTCGGCTAGCGCTTCACGCATACCACCTCCCTCCATGAATCCTTCGCAATTCCTTCAGACTGGCTCGTTCGTACTGTCCTTCTATCAATCTGCTACTTCCATTTTGGCCTCACGACAACGCACTTTCTCGAAACATGGTTACTGCCATGTCTGCCATGCCCAGCTGGTAACTGCCAGAGACTCCTCGTTGGATTGCATCAATTAGTCGACTCCGAAGTGCCTCTTTCGTTAACATCAGTCTGAGTACATGACAGACGATGGACGTTAACTCTGTCTTGGGACTCTATCCACAACAGGCTTGTGCAATGATGGTTACTGGCTCGCGTCAAAGCTACCGCGAGGTTCAACAAGTTGAAAACAACTTCAGTTGTTGTCCTACTGGAACAAGTAGATCGAGGAACTTTTACATCTTTGCCTCATCAAAGTCCTCCATTTTTGTCGCGGTAGTGTAGAGATCCGAGGATTATAGTACGGGTCTTCGTTTGAATGAGCGTATCAAGCCGATGGTCTCTCATCTTGTGGACGGGAAAACTCGCCGATGACGATACGGACTCTGGTCATCACCTTCTTTGAATGGTCAATGCGTTCAAGAATTGGTCATTTCGGGGCTTTAGTCCTCGTATTTCCGATCGCACAATCCCTCGAAAAGGTCTAGATTCTGGGGATCACCTTCCTGATCCCTCCCAGCCCCATATCCCAGCATGTTCAAATGAGTTTGACATTAAACATACGAAACTGAGTCAAGTAAGTACAGCAAGAAGATTTCATATATACTCCTTAAATACTATAGCACAATTACATCCCTAGTAAGCCCTCGATAAACAGCCAGCCTCGGAACCTGCTATGTTACCAATCCGTATTCAGATGGTTCCTCTTTTGAGTTGATATAGTAGATTCGGTGTCCACCACCCGATCCCGCAAATCGTCCTTCGACTGGAAGACCGCAAAAACGGCAAGGAGAAGCTCACGATCAGCCACTGACTCAGATTGTTACCAAAAAGGTCTTAGTACTCACCTCCAGATTATTCAGATGAACAGGATGTGAGTGAAGCTCTGAGCTGTTTCGGCGTTGAACATCTACGTCCACCTCGATTTCACGTCTCACGCCGACGTGGAGGCTGTTGTGAGGATTGCGATACCGTTCGGCTCTGGAGTGCGCATCAAACGTCTTCGGTCGTGCACTGGCCATGGTGTCCATTCCGAGGGCTCCCTCGGGGTATGTCTCTACTACGACCCCTTGTCCATTGATTGTTGTTTGCCCGCGTCCACCAACAATCCGTACCCGGCTATTGAATATAACCAGCATTGAATTCGAGTAGACCTTGGCGAGGGCGAGGGCGGGAGTTACGTGATATGGTATCTCTCGGAAGACGAGGAACAGAATCAGGTCCACGGTGGCGAAGGCAGCTGAAAAGGCACAGACCCGTGAGCCCCATGCGACAATCTGTTACGAAGGAGGCGGGAAGCGTACCGGTCAAACTCCCGGTTTCCATTGTCAGTCGAATGACACGTTTAACGAGATCTTTTGTGTTCTGGAAACCTGTATCATACCGCGACAGCTGAGGAACGTCGAGATCAGTTGAACCTCCCGGTCGACCACGACGGCGGATAATCGGGAACGTACCGTGAATATCATAGCAATGGCGATCACCACATCGACCGCTGCACTTCCTCCTAGCCAGAACTAAAGAGAATAATTGATTAACGGGAGAAGTTGCGGCCAAAGACGAGTGCGGGCTTACACATGCGGCAATGAAAGTCTTGTCTCGAATCTGGGAGAACAAGCCAACGTGCTTGGCTATAACGCCTGTGCCAATGGCGCCCCCAAATTGAGCAGTCGACATCTTCCAAATGGAAAACAACTGGACTGAGTGAATTGGATTAAAACAGTACACGGAAGACGCACCACTGCAATCAATCCCGCTAACCATTTCGATCTCGACAGCAGATGAATCCTATAGGCAAAATACAACTGCACTACCCACGCAACTGGTGGCCGAGGAGCTGTTAGTCCTGAGACTGTCGCCTAGTATCAAAAGGATAACCCATACCCAACCCGTCTATAATGCAAACATCCAGCCACAATAACTGTAGAGCATCCAGAGCGCTCGGGTCCCCAAATCCATATGCAAAATTCTGGAAAGCGTCCCAGGTGACCATGATCGTCTGGATGGTCTCCACGATATAAACTCCAAACACTAGTGTTTTGAAGGTAGCGGGGTCGTTGGGGAAGGCATTGTAGTAGATGTAGGTCTGGACAGTGAGAACTCCAAACAATCCATAGTTGAAGAGGTATCCGAGAAGTAGCGGGCCAGTGATATTTGCGATGTCAGGCATCGCAGAGGCCATGGTAGCAGGCGAGGGTCAAGCGAGGGTACTAGGGGGAAAGGGAGGATTTGACTTCTGATCACGTATGTCCTTATATTCAGTCCCTGACATTCCGGTGATAGTCAGGAAACCTAAACGGGCGAATAATTCAGTCATACTTTGTATGTGCACCACGTCCCTATTCGCTAGACCTAGCGGTATGCCCACTGTCATGATCCCGGGTTTAAGACAATGCTAGACATTTAATTTCCTGGGCTTCGATGGAGTTTGATGGTGATCAATAAGCGGGAGTTTTAATGGGATCCGTGAAGTCATCCCTCTAAGCCAATCGCTGATGCCGATACGCGTCCTACACTGCCCAATCCACGTGTAAAAATAAGGTGCATCAGACCGTCTTCGCGCCGAGCGAGTAGAGAAAACTGACTTGCGGGAAGGTCGGCTCGTTTTGCCACACGTACCAGGTACAAGGGGTCAACAGCTGCTGGGACAGCTTGCATCAAATTCAGAGGGAGGACTCTAAAGTCGTTTCTATAGTTTCAACTCGGAACCTGCCTTTGCTGGAGTCCCTTCTCACAATCGAGGAACCCCTAAGTACTCTGGACCGAATGTATTTTTTTGGCTATCCGGCCGGGAGGACGAGACTCAAATTCTCATCTGTTGGCATGTGAACTTGGATGAGGTTCCTCTTCCAGGGTTCATGACCACGAGACTGGCACGAGATGATCAACTATGAATGAGACTTGGTAGGACGGAACGTTCCTGGGTACCACGAGTTGGTTGATAAAAGACGAGGCCTAGAGGGTTTGATTGCCACATGGGAAAGCCACCGAGGACGTGGCGGATTGTAGCAAGACCTTGCGATGACCGCACAGTCAGCGCAAGACCTTGGCTGAGCATGCGACGAAGCTGAAAACAGATATGTAATGCTACAAAGCCACCAAGCAGTCCTCTCAGACTTCGAGAAGGGCCAGTAACAACGTCAACTTGAAGGCAATATTAATCACAATGGAGCCCACCATCTTGATGGCAAGACGTATGGAAAATATCGCAGACCACACTGAAAACTCGAAATCCATCACCAAGGACTGACCGACAGATGTGACCGCTCCAATTTCTGAGAGTAACTTGAACTCGTTCATGAAGATCAAGAGCGTAAACTATCCTTACGTTGGGCGTGTCTGTAAGGTGGATCAAGATTACTGACGGGTAGACGTCCGTTGGAGCTTACATGGGGCAATGGAGTGAAGCATCGATCGAGTCGTAGCGCCGAATCGCCTATAGATACGCCAAGGAGCTTCGGCGAGACGCCGTGAAGAATTGTACCGCACCTAACATCATATTAACGAGCAGGCCAAGTTTGTGATCGCCAGTTCAAACTGGTGCGCCGGCGGCATACCCTATGGCATATTGAATGATAGTAGTGCCAACGGTTCATTGACAAGGGACAAGGGGGGTGACTGGAAAGCTGGGTCAATCCGGAGTAGCTGAGACTTCGCTGACCGTCACGGACGCTATGGGGATCGCCGTTTTCTACGACCGAGGCGCATGGCTATTTCCCACGCACTGACCTGCGCCACCTTCCACGTTTTGTGACACCAATGACCAATGTGTACTTTGAAGTCGACGCATAGGTATGGTTCATTTGACGATCTTGCAAGCTCAAGAAAATATTCAACGTGTGATTGAATTGGGGGAGTTGGCTTTACGGCATTCCGCAATCCTTTTTGAGTTCATCGGTACCAATGTCTCCGTTAAAACCAACCCGTGTTGCTCGTGAGGTTTTGGTAATACGATGGGTTTAGTATGGTGTCGTAATCGCTGGAGATGGGACCTAACATTCTGTACGGCGAGAAGGGCGAACTGTGATGGTTGGTGGGTTGCGCAGTATTCCATATCGTGGGGCGTCAAGTTCGGAGAACGCCCAGGCTGGAACCTCAAACTCGTCACAGAGCCATCGCTTACGGCGGCTTTTGACAGTTCACGATGTCCCAACTATGCAAACGAAACCTCGTGTCCCCATCTATCATATAGGAGAACTGGATTGGTTTTTCTTATACGCAATTGCCCACACCGTAAGAGAGCTTCTGTACATTCAGTCAGACTTCAAGAAGATAAAACATTCATCGCCTACGGCTACAAGCTCGTTAACCAATCCAAAAGTGCTTCATTGACCTGCTCCGGGACGTGTAGATGTACCCAATGATTCGCTTTGAAGTCGTGTACTCGGGTCTTCTCATGCTTGCAGAATTTGGCCGTCATCTCCTTCCCGATCGACGGCAGCGAGATGGTGTCGTCCAGTGCGGCACCGAAGAATACCGGGATATCCAATGCGTACCGGGCCAGAGGTATGTCTGCAACCGAATGCCGGATTAAACTTAATAACCCCTCATTCAGTAGTAACAGACCTTTAGAATCCTCAGCTTGTACACCTGTGAGGTATGCCTTGTAGTAAGTGAGCGGGCCGTTGATGTCCATACCATGTAGACCATCGTATTGGATCTTCTTTTCCTGTTCCAGAGACGGATTTAGTTCGTTCCGTTTACCGGTTAGCAAAGATGGTACCTTAGGAGAAAACCAAGAAGGTGAGGGTATCGGGTCATCAGAAAGAAGGTATGCTTTCATCGCGTTCGGTGGAGCGTAATGGGTAATCCACATTTTTGGATCGTCGGGGTAAGTGAGGTTGAAGAACGTTTCAAACTGACCACGAAGGCAAGCAACCTCAATAGTGAGTCGGGGTGACTGAACGGTAATAGAAGAGGGCCGCACTTTCTCGCTAATGATCTGTGCAGCGTCTGGATCTCCACCCAAGAATTCCCAGTATCCAAACAAGGAGTAACCGAACTGTTGCTCCTGAAGCTCGATGACCTTCCTCAGGTTGAAGTTTGGGTTCGGGGGTGCATAGGATATGGCCAGAAAAGCGCACGCTTCCATACGGTCTGGGTGGATCTGAGCGATTCGACTGATGACAGGGCATCCTCTGCGAGGGCGATAACCTCAAGTTCAGCGATAGGGATAGATCTAGACTGACCATTCATTAAACACCGACGTACCCCCCTTGACCGATAAAAATTGCCTTCGTGACGTTTTCGGCGTCAAGGATCTCGATGACATCTTGAGTGATGAGACTCTGCTTCAAGTCCTCTGGTACATGGGGTATTGCGGTACCGCCGTACCCTAGCATGTCCGGGGCAAGGATCGAGTAGCCTTTATTATGGAAGAAAGCGACCTGAGTAATAATCACTACCGTAAATGGGAGGCAAGAGGATCTCGATAGGTGGGACTCGCCTGATGCCTCCAATCCTTCGATGCGACGCCGAAGCCATGAATAAAGACCAGCGTTGGCAGGTGATTGTCAGGATCCAAAAATGTACGTTTCAAGGCGAAATAGTTGTACTTGAATCCTCTCGACACCGCGAGCTGTTTGTAGAAGGAGTTGTCCATGCTTCGAACGGTGTGAATGGATCGGGGAATAGATCGGAGAATGAAGATGGCCACTGGCCTTATAACTGCACAAGATTTCGTAGCTCGTGATTGTGTCCTTCACTAGATCCCGAACAGCGATAATCTAGGACGCCACCGCGTCCTAAAAATGACCATTGGCATTTGACATAGTCAGCCCACGTCCCAGACTAGATCATGGGACAGTTTTTGTTAGTCACGCTCGTGAACCGTAAGACCAACTGGTCACGTACTTCTCCATATACAACTTGCACTGAAATAATTAAAAGAGTTTTTGTTCAGAATCGAAACCAGCCACTGAAGCACCTACCCAACTCTTTCGGCTGGTCTACTTTATGTTTCAACTGCTTCAACCCTGAGGTTTGAGTCTTATAGATGCTCGCTGACCAGGTTTTTGTATATTATTCCATATCAGTTTCGAAACATAGAGATGGGTCGGATGGAGACGTACTGTATATTGCCAGGGCAAGCTGACTTGAGCCGAAATAGCAAACAATACGACATCAGAGTGCACTGGTGTTCTTAGATGTGATTTTTGAGGGAATAAGCATGATTCGCGCAGCGTTCAACTCCTTCAGGTCTTGAACGGGAAGACCAAGTGATCGAGGCTGCGAAGAAGACCGCGGTGTGTACTGTCGTGACGCGTCGTGCGAAAGATGATTGATGACATCAGCAATGTTCCCACACGGTCATATTCGCGTCAGGTAGTCACAGCATCCACCTTAGACTCTGACCGGGTTAGAGTCCGACGATAACCGACGACGCGTGTTCAACTTCAAGACTGCAAATTCGTCTCGAGTTCGATTCCTCAAGCAGAGAGGCCGCGTTCTCACTGCTCCAACTTGCTCAGCTCTTTTGCGCCTCCAATAAACAGTGCCACACCAGCAGTTGGATCTATACTGTAAAGACCAGCAGTCGTAAATTGGATTTGGCGACAACAGTTCCGTTTGCGAGGCGAGGCTGGCATCCCAGGGATGGTGTATTGGTCTCGAATTCAAGCTTCACTGTCAGTTCTGCGGCAAATCTCCTTATAGGAAGCTCATCTTTTCTGCTGGGGACAATCAAGCATCCTGGCTCGGGCGTAGGCAGTGCAGACGGGATCCGTCGTATTTTTCTGTAGACACTCACACAGCGCGAAGCGGCCCACCATATCTCAATGGAGCTCAACAAATTGCGGATATTAACATAGATTTTGCCTTGTGGAAGCTCCAACATCCAATTTTTCTGATAAACTGCGTTGTGCAGGCAGCTACCACCGATCTCATCGTTTTAGCTCGACAAGGTAGGGCCTTCGTCGCGCTTCAAATAAGTGATAGTCACCGAAATCATATAGAGTAACGATTCAGGGCATTTTAATCCCCAATACTTGAGTCTCGGCCCCTGTGCTCTGGACTAACAAGCGTCGGTGCATCTCAGATCGAGTGGTACCTTCACAGGTATCAGAACCGCATTCCTGGCTTCAAAACCAGTTATTCAGGCCCTACAAACTATCTTACAAGGCCTGTCTGGCTATATGTCCGATCTCTGCCTAGCCACCTTTCCTAATCAAAACGTTTTCCTCGACGCAATGGGACGGTTTTTTGAGCCCGAGCCCCTGCCACACTTCGAGCTGTGGTCTTACACACTTAAACCATTCTTGGTCGCCCTTTTAATAACTGCCTTTGTTTTCCGTATATCTAGACTCATCGGATCGGACTTTCCTCGACACTCGATCCCACTCTTTGCTCCCTTCCCCCGTCCTACTTTCATCGAGTCTCATGAATACCGCGGAGAAACGCACAACCGTCCTTCTCGGTGCCTCCACCGCTGCTGCCGCCAGAGAGAAGGTCCAGAAGAAAAGCAATGGAGACTCCGTCATCATCGAGGTAAAACCGGTAGAGTATGCGGATGATGTGAGTGAGGTTGTTCTTCTCGGGGAGAACGAACCTCCTCCCGATGGTGGGCTTCGGGCGTGGCTGGTCGTCTTCGGAGTGAGTTCTACAAACCATCCTGCGAACGTATCACGTTGATCATAACCGTCAAATTCGCAGGCATTTTGCTCCTCTTTCACGACGTCAGTGCATCGCTTCTCGGCCGTTTTTCATCTCACCTTACCTGTTTTGTTTAGGTTCGGGTACATTAACGCCTGGGGGGTGAGCGTGTCAATTTAGCACCCGAATCCGTCACCTGATAACATTGCCTGCCTCCAAAAGGTATTCCAAGCATATTACGAGCAGAACATCCTGCAGGATTCGCCCCCTTCTACAATGTCAGTCCTTCAACCATCCTCCACTGTTCGTGTGTCACTCTCTCATCGATTTGATTCTCAGTGCATGGATAGGGTCTGTTCAGGTTACTGGCCCCCTTTTTGTTATAATGCGAATACTGAAGTGGAAGTAGTATTCGCTCTTGTTCTTTCCAGGTTTGATAGTTGGGCGTCTATTCGATATGGGGTACTTTCGGGTAAACCTTATGTGGGCTAGCACTCTTCTAGTCCTCTCCATTTTCGTCGTACCCGAATGCAAGGAGTTCTGGCACTTTCTTCTCTGTCAAGGATTCGCGACAGGCGTGAGTTCGTCTATTCAGGTTTGCGTCGAAACCGTAGACTGAACTTAATGTTCTCAGCTTGCCGCTGGAACGATATTCGGACCGTGCATAGCACTAGTGACACAGTGGTTTAGCAAGCGCCGTGGACTAGCGCTGGGTTTGTTCACCACAGGTTCTGCTGCGGGCGGAACTGTGATTCCAATCACTGTCAGAACCCTAATTCCGCGTATCGGGTACGCTGGCTCATTGAAGAGCTTGTGATCGGTCTCATTTTTCTTATAGATACCCTTGGACTATGCGTGTGCTGGGATTTATCACATTAATTGTGCAGGGGTTAGCTATCCTGGTATGTTAATTGGTCTTCTCGGTCAGCGTTGACACCTATGAGTCCGACATCAGACGATGAGGAGACGGACAACGCCCAGTCGTGTTCCTGGCGCTCCCTTCTTTACGTTTAGTTTCTTCAAGTTGCCCTCGTATTCCCTTTACTGTCTGTCCACCTTCACGGTATTCCTGGGTTTCTATACGCGTTAGCGGTGTTTCTCATCATAAATTCGATTGATTACTCATTTCCGTTCCGACAGTCCTAACCTACGTTGCCTCAACCGCTGCCTCCTTGGGTGTTCCGGAGAACGCTTCTTTCTTCTTTGTGGCGTATTGCAATGCTGCCTCTGGTTTGGGCCGTGTCTTTGCCGGGCTGGTGGCGGATCGCTTTGGTGAGTTTCTTTCTCACCTCGCTCGTCTATTCAAATATATGGTCGTTGATTGATCGTTGCTGGAATTTCGCAGGAGCTTTGAATGTCATGATTCCATTAACGGCAATTTGTGGCATCATGACATATGCGTGGCCATTCGCAAAGACAGAGGGTCAGCTCATTGCCATTTGTATCATCTACGGGTACGTTCGACCTTCTCTCATGCGTCTGCGAAAAAATATTCAACTTAGCTATCGCGCTCAAGGACATGTACGGGGTCGTACGCCGCCCTTCTCCCTGGCCCTGTTGTACCGATGGGTGACATAAAGCAAGTTGGGCAGAGAATCGGGATGATGTTAACAATTCTGGCATTCGGTGGGCTTTTAGGACCGCCGACTTCGGGAGAAGTGAATACTCAGTACGGACTCAAGGCGATGGGGTTCTATGCAGGTAGGTCTTTTGCTGCGTCTGCGTGCGTCGACGGACCGTTGATGGCATTCCTAGGGAGTATTGTCCTATTCGGGGTCTTTTTAATGTGCATCGTGCGAGCTCTACTCGCGAAGGGACGATAATTCGTCCTCTGCTTTCCCTCATGTTTTTTTAGAGGCTACTAGATCTTATTATAGCAATTATCTTGATTCCGGATCGCTCGCACCGACGCGCATACCCGTCGTGTTTGAGAAAGCCCCGGCCCCCGGGCTGCTTTCGCCGCCATCACTCGAACGCTCCGACTTCATTTGATCTGATCTCCTGCCTAGTATCCTCAAATCCACATTCACTCTCGAGGTAAGCCCTCACTATGACTACGAGCGCTTGCGATTTCGATAAACTGATTTTGGCTTGCTCTTTATTCCTTCAAAGAACAGAACACGGAGTGCATGATGGATTAGTGGCACTGCATCACAACCATGATCAGAACGCGGGTTGAGCGGTGTACTCGGGACGACGTCACCTCAGTCCGACTAATGCCACTCCCGGCTTTGAAAGTCCACCGTAACTTCAACGAAGTCAGATACTGTCAACTTGAGGGTAAAAAATTGTCGATCTGAACTTTCTCACACACTCAAGCCTCGCAATTGTGTAAAACGACCACTGCAGGTATGTACGTGACCTCAGAGCATTTGCCAGCTCCAAGATCACTGCCTCCCGAACCGTGGCGCTCTTTATGATGATCTGCATCCGACCATCTTTTGACGGTGGCACTGGTCTGGGAACTTGATAGGAGAGTTTGCTCCTCATGCGATCCCAAGATGGCCCGGTCACGTTTAGTACCCAGGACTGGCAGTACACTCTCAGATACTCCAATCCGCTACCCTTTTCATCACTTCGTGGGGTACGCCGTTGGTATCGAGTATATATACCTTGGGGCTCCTGATGGCATATGTGATTACTCTCCCCCCCATCTCCCAAGCGAAGGAACATTACACGGGACAAACGTTAACATGAATCGTACGCGAAATCACCCCTACAGCGGAGCTGCTGGGTACATGTATGCGACAGCGGTGAGTTTCCAGATTTTCCTTCTATGCTATTCCTAGTTCTTACGAGTTACACCTCGTTCCAGTGCAGCGGCCCTACCAGCTGCCCCCATTGCCGTGGCTTGAACTTGAACATTTCTAAACGACCCGGTCCATACGTGCAGATGAAGAGTATCTTACCGGTGCGTTTCCCACCTTCCATCTGGCTTTTTCGTCCACCAATAAATCACTGCGATTCACATAGATCCAATCCGTCGATGTATTCCAAGTAACATGGCCCCCGCCCCCAAAAACACCTGTACCTCCCGGCAGCGGCATATTGAAAAACCCTTCGACGAGACCAAAACTGTTGACCAGCAAGAGCGCGCCGGCCAAGATTGATACCACTTCCGCTCCCGCTAGGCCGAGGCCGCCAGAACAGGTGCAAACTCGCGGCCGACTTCTGAAACAAGCAGAAAGCTACTTGGATCTGTCGCTGACACCCACGACAACAACTACTAGAAGGTGGTTGGGGAGGTTCAAGGTGAGGGCTCCTCGATCAGTGACAGAGGGCGCTGGCTGACCTTTCTATTCTCCCATTTTAGAGTCGAATCGGGCGTGTATTCAGGACGACTCGTAAGAGAAGACCCTCAGCTGTCAGGTTTGCCGGCACTAGAACACATTCATTCTAATTGCGAGACTATATTTCCAGTGTATTTAGATTGCCTTTAGTCTATGTTATAGTGTCCAAGTAGTGTCGAACATTACGCTTGTACTAATTTTACTAGTCTTCGTCATATCTATTGTACCTTAGCTGTAGTTCTTCTCCTTCCCACCAGAACAATGGTCGCTAGATTCTGACCGCTCACGAACGCCCAAATCGCTCGTGAGTGGTCATGAGCGCTGTGAGCCTCGGGGCCGCTCACAAGTGAATATGGGACACCTTTTTTTTTCGTGTGCACTCATGAGCACTGCGAGGCTTGCAGTGCTCATGAGCAAACCAAATTTCCTGATCGTTCAGGAGCTGTACTGACTTCGTATTCAGTCGTGAGCATTCCAGGAAGAGAAATAAAAAAAAATGATAGATTTCGAGTATATAAAAGAAAGTCCAGATTGCATTAGCAAGAATACATAGGTAGATCATGATATATGTTATCTATCGATACTTCTACTATACACAGACACTCACGTCCATATCCTCTTGTTATCGGCAACCCACAATCCACACCACACCAACCACCGGTTGCCATAGTCTAGATCATCAATCATGCGGCACTTGTTCACCAAAGCGAAGCTGTTGTCACAGTCAGCAGTAACTTCAAATAATGAGGGGAACAAAATCATACACTCAGTCTGCAGTCATATTCTTGCAGGGACCAGTGGGGACGTCGGGTTAGAGTGGGGGATGGGGGATTAAGTCTAGGGAAACTGCGAGGTATTTATACATCTTAGGGATGGTCTGTGCGTCGTCTTTTCTCTTGCCCAAAAGAAGCAATCTCAGCCTGACCGGCGTCATGATGACGTTGACTTGTGCACGGACCATGATCAAGTGATCACGTTCTTTGGAGGTGCTCGTCTGCGCGATCTCAATGATCCTGGCAAGAAAAATCAGCTAAACTCGAAGAAGAGCAGAAAAATAGACGCATGCTCTTTAGTAGTGTCCACTCCATGTCTCTGGGCTCCAAAATCAGCTATCCACTCGAGAAAAGAAAATTCTCTTGCTATAGTATATCTTCTTGTACCAAATCTCTGTTGTAGACCCAGCAACCAGCCACATAGCAGTGACCTGAGAATTCAAGAGACGCTTCTGACGCACGCTCATCGAAGCTAGAGTTCAAAAAATGGAATTCTTATTGAGCATGTACAAGAAAAAAAAAGCTCGACGACGCACCGTGCTATGAATCGCACCAACAAATTCCCCACGTAATTGATCCTCCACCAATATGTTTGTACGTGCTTCGGCGTAGTTTTAAGCCAATAGTGAGAGATTTACATTGTTGGTCATTGACAATAGTGCGACGGCGACGGTGAGATAGGGATGGTGGTTGCGGTTCAAAGGTGGGATGAGGTGGCTGTGCAGTCCGCGTGGCCGTGAAATTTTCACGCGAGGTCCATTTCGTCTAACGCCCGGGAGAAATCAAGCGCCTGATATTACTTTCGCTGGTAAAACCCGCATTGGGCCCTTGAACAGGTCGTGGGCTTTCATGAAGCAACTATGAGGCTCAAGCCGGCTTCTGACAAATTATGAGATGATTGTGAGACTCACAGATGTTCATGAGCGCTTATGAACCAGCCTGAGCCTCATAGCTGCTCACAAGCGCTCATGCACAGCCCGGCTGTTCAGGAGCGCTCACAATCAGCCCACCTTCTCATATGCCCTCACGAACACTGTGATCACTCACGATTCATCAGAATCTATGTACATATTTTCTGGTGCCTTTGTATCATATGTACCCTCTATTTAACGCCACTGTACAGTAGTGCAGCTAAAGGAATCAGGACACTAATCTTGTCAGTTGAAGCACGCTCGGAGCTTACTATGGAAAATCGCGTAGAATGAATAATAGTGACGGTCAGAGTTGAGTTGACCGCGTGGTCAACTCGCGGTCAAGACGAGATCAAGTTTTCGTTCAAACTCATTTGATCTTGTTTTGATCGCGTTCAACTCTGACCGCCCTCTGATTAGCTCCCTCTGTATTCCTCAAACTCTTCTCGCAAAATCGATTTTTTTGTACAATGAACCACGCCAAGAACCATGGTAGCACTGTACACTGTGAGCTCAGATGCAGGTGTAGCTGTCTCTTGTGTGTGTTTTGAGTTGTTCGTTGTAGTATGACTTCCATTCCTTATTTTTAGTGTATTTTTTGTACACTGCAGATAGATCAGAGTACCTAGAGTTGGGGGGATAGACTTGATGAAAGGCTCAAAACACTATTTGGGTAATGTTATGCCAGTTGTAGGCTGCGAAAATAAATAATTAAAAGTAAAAAGGCCTGTGTTCAACTTGATCGCCTCAGTTTGATCGCGGTCAAGAGCGTTTGCTCGGCTCCAGAGTCGAGCGAAAAAAGACGCGATCAAAAGTCGATCAAGACTTGACCGAGTTTTTGCTCGAAATTTTGATCGACCACTTGACCGCGCGGTCAAGTCAACTCTGACCGTCACTAATGACTCCCTGTTCACCTATCTACCTATATATCGACTACAACAGTGAACGAACAACGACTAGCTATAAAGTTCTTCAGAGTCCCTGGTCCTTTCCGAATAATAATACGAATACCCAACTACTACTACTTCTATACGTAGTGCAACATACAGTACAATGAGCAAATGCCAACTATTTGAGATGAAGGCCGAGAGTGACCACGATGCTGGATGTAAGAAAGATGAAGCGATGAGAGCGAATGAAAGCCGGGAAAGAATGTGTGTAGGCAGATGTAAGTATGCATGCATCAATATCGGCGGGCCCCGTCTGCCAGGTGCCTGGAATATCTCCTCCGACCGCAAAGCATAGCCGCTTGACGGTCCCCTATATGGTTAGACTTCCCGCCTACTGAAGGTCAAAGCTGTTCGCATCCCGGTCATCCGACCATAGTCGGGCGTACTCAAGAGCTAATCGGTAAACGTAGGCTGCAACACGAAGTCTCAGCAATCAACGTACGGGATAGCGGAAAAGAAACAACGAACCTTCCATATCCTCCTTCCTTCCCACTGTCTTCTTCCATTGTTTGCCCGCCCTTGCTATCCTTCGGAGACGATTGGCTGCGTCTGACGTCGAGTATTCGGCTTTTCGTTCTTCCGCTGTGAGTTGGAGCTGTGTAGAGTTGACGGCTTTGAGTGCAGGTTCCGTAGGCCCAGAAAAGTATGTGTAGATATTGAAGATCTCCTTGTAGGACGTTGAAAGGGGAATGAAGTGAACCCTATCATAAAAAGATTAGCCGAGTCGAGAAGAGGAAAATGCAAGTCCGGAGCTCACCAAGGCTGAATCCAATCAGAGAAGAACTCCTCATACACCGTATTCTTGATCGGAACACTGTCGCTCGCCAAAAACGCCATGAACCGGCCACTGTAACTCATCCCATCCAGATCAAGGAGATACTTGTACGACCAGTGCTTCCCCAGGGGAACACTGTCACCGAACCTGTGATCTCTCCTCATCGCCTTCAGTCCACCAGGATACGACTCGATGTTCGTCGCCTTGACAAAAGCTGCATCGATCAACTCCCCGTTCAACTGGCCAATATTGACTGTCGCTGAGACAAAGTTGGTCGACGATGGCGGATCGGCAAAAACAACGGTGCGAGTTTCGTTATTGGATCCATCGAGAGATGACATTCGCAGGAAACGGTGTCGTTGGTATTGAGGGGCGAAGCCGGGAGGGGTGGAGCCTCCACCTGTGGTCGCACCCCGCCAGAAGATCTTGTCGATTTTGTCCTCCCAGGGAACTTCCATGGGGTCGACTTCGTTCAGTTTCTGGTTCGCGGGGTCCCAGCCATAGGTGTAGCCTTTGGTAGAACCCCAGTAGTAGTGACTGGGGATCTTGATATCCATGAAGCCCTGAGTACGAGCTGGGCTGAAGACAGGGTAGAGAACTGGAATGGTACGCCAGTCGGAGAAGAAGTGACCTTGCGTGTAGTGTGCATGTGGGTTCTGGCAAAAGTCGAGGTTGTAGGATGTGTCATTCGCGAAAACAAAGTCGGCAGGGCGGGACGGTTTGGAGCCTCGCTTCGACGAGAATGAGGAAAGGTGGTTAACGGGCTGTTTCGCGAACACTTCTCGTACAGAAGAGTAGAGACGGCGGGCGACAGAACCTGGCTCGCACGTTCGTCGCCAGACCTCCCAGACGTTTCCGTCACCTTTCCAATCGGCGATGAATGGACCTCCAAGCACGAATTGAATCCCCAGCGACGAGTCCTGTGGTGCGAGTTCTGGGTATTTCTTGTGCTCCCAAGGTATTATGACACGTCCTTCTGCCTTGGCATTGATTGGGAAATCGATATTTGGTAGCTGGAAAAGCGAATCAGTGGCCTGCAAAGAAACATCTTGCTCTTCTCATACCTTCTCCTGGAACCTCTGCAACATGTTTTTGAACCCGTTCGCTCTGGCGGTTCCTTCTAAGTCTTGGAATTCTTTCCCGGGGTTGACTACTCTTGCTTTTCCTCTTCGTACGCGAACAATATTGATAGACGGCAGTCTCCCAACCTTCAATGAAGACAAAACTTTGAGCTAGAAGCACCCCCGACAGAGTTAGGATACTCACCTGTTTTGTTCTGTGTCTGATTTCTATTCCGGGAAGCTGGTAGAAAGGTTCCAAATCCCGCGCGAGTCCATCGTACTCGTCGACCATGATAACCTTGTTGTCCTGCGCGAACTGCCACCAGTCATCGAATCCTTTCGGTGGTAATCTGTTGTATCTCCTCTTGTATTCAGCCACGGCATCCTTTAATGTTTTGCTCTGTCGCTCGACCTTCTGCCGAAATTGGCCCTCCGCTTCGTCCATTAAGTTCGGTATTGGATGCTGTGTGATGCCCTTGGGCTCTTCTGGACTCGTTTTTTCGCTGAATATTGATGACCAGCTCGTTTCTAGTGATGTCGTCGGTAATATTGTAATGTCACTCTGTGTAACGTAGAAGCCGGTCTGCATGAAGATGATGAAGAGGAGAACGAAGAAGATATAGCTGCCATTCCGGGAGAGCCATCGTTTCTGCTGCGTCCTCATAGGCGATCGACTAGCTTGTTCTTCCTTCTCGAGGTCCCTGGTAGCAGTTCTCCGGTGAGTGGAAGCCGAACTGCCAGTCAATGGACGACTGTTGCGCGTCGTGGTGGACGATGAGAAAGAAGGAGTGTCAGACTTTGTCAGCCATGCCATCGTTCGGTTCAACGACCACGACAAGGAGCACAAAGGTACTGACAGCGACAACGACGAGGACAACTCACGACGCCGAGGCTCGCACAGCTGTTAGTCCGAGAATGAATTGAGAATTCTGGATCCCATCAGCGATAATGTTCCAGATTTTCCCATGTCAAGAACAATATCTACCGAATATCCACGCCGATAGCATGACCATCCCGTGAGTTCAGGGACGCGTCAAATCTGTATTTGCTGATTAGTATCTATTTTTCTACACTGACAGCTCGTCGAACACGTCTATCAAGTCGTCCATGGGCGTAGCACGAATGGGACCGACAACAAGTTCAACGACTAAGACATTCTGTGCAAGCTGAGGACAGGACTTCCAGGTCCACAACGGCGAGCAAGACGACGGATATGCTTTGCATCATGTGTCTGGGCTAACAAAGGTGCGTTAACGGCTTTATCTTGGACGATTCGAGCTCACGCATACAATTTGCAGCCCTTATGGAACTCCCACCTAGTCTCACGCGATGGTTTCAACACCTTTGACACCCACGAAAATTCATATATGAGGTTGTTCAACCTCCATGGGACTACCCTAGCTCAACAGCCAAGTGCTGGACAGCTCGAGAACTCTGGAACGGTATTCAGTAGCGCTGGGTGCCCATGACTGAACTGGGTGTGTTTCAGGCATGTCGCTTGAATTTGATTCTCTGGACTGAACACCGTGAACACCGAAACTTTGGATCAGAC
This sequence comes from Marasmius tenuissimus, assembly GCA_029532415.1. Lineage (NCBI taxonomy): Eukaryota > Fungi > Basidiomycota > Agaricomycetes > Agaricales > Marasmiaceae > Marasmius > Marasmius tenuissimus. The sequence continues at coordinate 5,988,057 of JAQOTA010000053.1, forward strand.
AGTCGACAGCAACAGGTCACAATCCCTATACTGGAGAGGCCACCCCAAAAGAAGTCCGTCCCAAATGAAGTCGAACAATGTTACTGTCGAAGGAGGCCGCGCCATCATGTGGTTTGGTTGCTCTGTCGAACTGCTTTGGAGGGCTCTAGAGCTTCCCGAAACATTCATTTGTGGTGGAACGAGAGGCGATTTAGTTTCGAGGTATCCATAAGTTACCGTGCTTCTTTTCGATGAGGCTTGGCCGAATACGTCCCAAGGCGGTCAATGCTGAGGTCCGCCGCAGCCACCCAACTAAATTTGGTTGGAGTGAACTGCAATGCCAGTACTACTTCGGATGCCAGATCAGATGATGGCCAACCAATCTTATCGCATACCGCAAGGGTTCGTTAATCCAAAAGTGGCTGCTTTCATGCGATATCGAGACTGACAGCGGTTTTTGTAGACATCCCTATACCCGGTCACAGCAACAGTACAAAGCTCGCGTTTTGCTCGGAAGGGAATCTATATGAAACTATACCCCGCAAGACTATCGAGGCGCGGCTGGCCCTGGACGACACGAGGGGCATTGTAGAAGGTCATTCATGCCCAGAACCGAGACGCCAGGTCAGGGATACCGGTGATCTGTCAAATGAAATCGTTGAACCGCTGCAGCTTTTGTTCTAAAGAGAGCACATGAACATCATATCACAGATCACCCTTGCGTCGCCGTAATCCTCAAAGCTGCTTTTGTGCTTTGACGCGGCTACAACAGTCTTTGTCGTGCTTTTGTTCGAATATTCAAGGACCGCCTCCTTACCAATACCAAGCCTTGCTGTATCGTGCAAGCACTCAAAGGCAAGTGACAACGGTCTTGTGATCCCACTCATCGTCCTCATTCAGTCCTCAGACCACACGTTCCCACACGTTGGCTGTGTGAAACAGTATCAATGCCCGTTATCACACTCTTATTGGCGCCAAAGGCTTCATTCGACGCCAGTCAACAAACCAAGCGTGAGTCAGTCGATTGGTGCAGACGCCTTGCAAGCCAGATCACCAACCGACCGACCATCTACAGTCAATCACCCCTGTTGCATTGTGTGACCTTTCCCCGGTTATGCACGGCTATCCAGATCCGTTATCGCGCCTCGTTGCAGAGGCGTGGTTTACCTGAGCCTGTTGGTCAGGTATAAGCGTCATCCATCCACGGTGGAGCATCCTCACACAAAAACCACACTACCCTCACCATCACCACCATAGTGGGCTAGTGCTTCTCCTTCCAGTTTCTGCTTTCGAGTCTCCGGCCAGCAACTCGCTACGATGCTTCACGGAATTATGTCCCCTACGATGCCGCACGCACAGACTCCAATGCCACATCCTCATACTCCTGTTACTCCTACGCAGGCTCACGCACATCCTTATCCGCATCCCTATCCCCCAGTGGGCATTCCGGTATCGTTATCCCACCACGGTGCCAGCCGACCTTCAAGTCCCTCTGGTTACAGTCGTGTATCAGACGGCCTGCCCTATCGTGGATCTCCCAGCATAAGCGGCTCGGAATTCGAAGTTGAAAAGGTTTCGCGATCGAATCACGTATCCATGAGGAGAAGGACAGCAATGCCCACGGCGACTACTGAAGACGACATCGCATACAGGGAATCTGTGTCCAGGCTCTTGACGGCTGCGACGAGGGTGTCGACAGTCTCAGGCTACATCCCGTTAGATCCCACGCATTTGATACTGTTTTTCCGGACGAAGGTGAATTTTTTTCAGAGATTACTGATCTGTCAATCTTTTGCTGATCTTGTTCATCTATCCGTCTATCCATCCATCCGTTCGTTTTGATCTGACATCAGAGCGGGATTACGCATTCCCTCGACTTCCCCATCGACGTTGATTACAATACTCCTCCAGCCCTCGATGTTTTCATCGCCGCTTGCCGCCCTCATCAAACGTCTGAGGTGAACGACTATAGCGACAAGGAATCCCTATTCTATCCACCCAACCTCCCTCTTACAACATCCCTCGAGATAGGGAATCATCCTATCCTCGATGCCGTTCGCGCCTCGCTATTCCCCCTCCTTCCTCAAGGACACTATCTCACGGTTGTCCGAGATAAGCTCGAGGTGATCGTTGCCGGAGCCCGTATGGATCCACAGCCAAGGACGTTGAGGAACGATGGACGAGTCGCTACGATCTGCGTCACTCTCCCTGTACGCTTCCGAGGCGGATCTCTCATCGTTCGAGATGCAGAGGGGTATACCGAGAAGTTCTTTGGGCGGGGTGGTAAATCTGGTGACATGGAATGGGTGGCCTTCTCCGCAGATTGCGAGTATGAGATTGAGCAGGTACAGAAGGGGTGCAGGATGGCTATCTTCTATGGGGTTTACTTGAAGACGTATGGGGCTAGTGGGGTGGAGGGTACGGATCCTCTTATCAACCCGAGTGATGTGTTTTTGGAGTTGGTTACCCCCGTGCTCAATTATTCGAGAGGTCGATGTGTTGGGTTCTATGTTGCGTGCCAGTATGGAGTTGACCCTGGAGATGTAGTTGCGGATACGTTGGTGCCTATGGTACGTTTTTCTTGACCACCTGTCTGATGGGAGGTAGTCTAACCGTATCTTCCCCGTTCTTAGCTCAAGGGCGGCGATTCTCTCCTCTATCATGCACTCAAACTGTACAAGCTCACTCCAGAACTTCGTTGGACCGCGGGAGGATACATCTGGCCTCGCGATCGCCCTGTCGAGATCAGCAACCCGACATCCCCCAATAACAGCCCCTCTCGTCTGTCCATGTCTGGCTTATCCCTCCAAGATTCCGTACACGCTTCTCCTCGTGCTGCTCGACACGCTCAGCCACCTGTTCGCGGAACCTTTGCTATGGGTGCTTTCCCTGAGGAAGTCGGCTTCACGGAGGAAGACCTACGCCATCGAGTCGTCGACAGTGGGGCGATCCCGCTGGCCGAGGCGGATATTACCATCTTAACTGACTGGAATGTCCCATCGCCGATTGTGGGCAAGGAGAGAGTGTCTTTCGTCGCGGGAGGAGAGATGGAGAGGTTGGTGGTCAATGCGCTGATTGTTGTCTATGTACCTTGATGAATAATTTCCTCAATTTCCTCGTGGTGTACTGTTACTAATCTCTCATTTTCCTTGGTTGTAAAGTGTAACGTAGTTCTCGTCCTGTGTTGTTTTATCTCCTCCCTCTTCTGTATCGAACTCATCCTGTAATTCGCTGTCGTGCACGCAATAACATTTTACTGAAAATATGACGTTGATTATGGTCGGTCGGATTGATGTCCAAACCCGATATAGTACAGCCGTGTTTTGAGTTCTACCTACCTACCTAGAAGTACACTATCGTTCGACAAGTCAATGGTTCTATGTTCAAGTAGACAACTTCTTCCTCAACACATCCTTGAGTGTCTCCCCATCCTCTGCAAACTTCTTGATACCCTCATGGAGCTTATCGAAGGCCATCTGGTCTTGCAACAACGCCCACCGGAACTCGGGTTCGTTGTCGACAAAGGAGACCTTCTCGAGTTTCTCAACCTTTCCTGCGGAAGCGGCGCCTGCATCGAGCTTCTTGGGGACTTGGTCGGAGGACTTCTTGAGCTTCTCGAGGAGCGAGGGGGAGATGGTGAGGAAGTCGACACCGGCCAAAGCTGTGATTTCGCCGACCTAGAAGAGACGGGTTGGTATGAGTACGAGCGGAAAGAAGAGGTACGTGAAGAGAAGAAGTACGTTTCGGAAGGAAGCACCCATGACGATGGTCTTGTAGTTGTGCTGTTTGTAGTAGTTGAAGATCTTCTTGACGGATTGGACACCGGGGTCTTCGTCGCCCTCGTAGTTCTTTCCGGGCTGGTTCTTCTTGTACCAGTCAAGGATCTGTGGGGGGGCAAATTCGATAAGTCAGGCTTGCTCTTCGATTGCATGATTGAAGCCGTAGGGCCAGAGTGATGGTGCTCGCCACCAACCTACAACAGGCCCTACACCCGGTTAAAAAACACTCACCCGTCCGACGAAGGGCGAAATGAGGGTGACTCCTGCCTCAGCGCAAGCTACGGCCTGACCGAAACCGAAGAGCAAGGTGAGGTTACAGTGAATGCCATCATCTCGTTCGAGCTCGCGAGCTGCTTGGATACCCTCCCATGTCGAGGCGATCTTGATGAGGATTCGCTCACGCTTGATGCCGACAGATTCGTAGAGAGCGATGAGCTCTTTTGCCTAGAATAAGAGTTCATTTAGCCAGTGCCTCGTTATCAAGAGTCGAGTATACACGCACTTTGGCTTTGGTGGCCTCCTTGTCGAAAGACAGTCTGGCGTCGACTTCGGTAGAGACTCGGCCGGGAATGATAGCAAGGATTTCTTTGCCAAATTCGATCAACTTTGAAGGAAATGTTTCATGAGTGATCATACAGTAAAAGTGCCAGATTTTACGCACCAGACGGTCCATAGCCGCGTTGACCTGCTTCTCCGAATCTCCTCCCTTTTCCTTTGCGTACTTGATGGCAGCATCGATGAGTCGGGAATATCCAGACTTGTTTGCTGCTGCCAAAATCAACGAAGGGTTGGTCGTTGCGTCCTAAAATGACTAATTAGACTTGAATTATCGCAAGAGAAGGCATCTGGTTGCCGTACCTGTGGCTTGTAGACGTCGATGGCTACAGATCAGATACATTAGACGATGTGCTCGATACCAACGGACGCGCATCAACACTCACATTCGAAGTCACCAGAATCCGAGACGACGACGGTTCCAGTTGCTTTGAGATGGTCGAGAGATGTAGACATGATGGTGGTTACTGACAAAGGTCCTTTTCGAGCGCTTTGACCGTTTTTATCGATGCCGAAGGCCCGAATCCCGTTGGTGCCCGTAATGCAAACATACCTCAGGTGAAACGTCATATCACCAACATCTGGTCAAGCTTTATCCATACTGCATTCGCAATGCAATGCTCATAGCAGCGCTCATCGTCGACGTGCATTGGAAATGAGAGGAGCGAGAAGGAGCACGATGGTCTCACGGGCGCCCACAACGAGCAGCGACTATCACGCGTCCCTGAGCTCTTCCGTTCATCAAACTCGGCAGCCAGCATTTGTCACCTTCCCGCAAATCACTTCGCTGTCAGCTGCGGTCATGAACAGTCATTAATCATTCGTCAACGCCCAAAAATAACGACCGAGAGGCCGTTCTAGGCCGCTTTCGAGGTCTTGAACTGGCAGTGGCAGTGTGCCAGGACCCAATACAACTGTCGCGCGGAATTTCTTGACAGTTTTCCCAGTGCAATCGTGTACAAGCCACTATCGCCAGAAGCTGGATGATGAGAGTTGAATGAGGGCAAGGTCATTCTGACTATCGTATCAGGTACCCTCCATGTTCTTCATGACTCTGGATGGTGTTTTTGGGCAAATAATATATTCCTGACCATTACCATTAAACCTTGACTCTAATTTACATAGGGATTGATATCCTAAAGTCCTCTAACTGTGATACGAATCATAACAGAACGTGAAACCGTAAGCGTTCTAGAGCTGAGAGACACCCGAGAACATTGACTGGACGACCGGCGTCTGCATCTTTCCGTCCCGAATTGCCTTTAGTTCATGAAATAAGCCTCAGATAACCAAATGCCAGTAAATGTAGAAAGACCCACCTCATAGATAACGGATATTGACTGGCCAATCGTCGCATCCGTAGAATTGGCGTCCGTCTTGAAGTCTGTGATGTTGTCCAATCCATGCATCCGCACACCCAAACCCACACGGATGTACTCGTAAACCACCTTTGTCTTGCCCAAGTACGGCGAAGCAGGTGTGAGACCCCGCTCACCGGAGAGGTACACCCTTCGTAGGTCGTTCAGGAGATGAGTGGCGCGAGAAGCGACATCGGATTGGAACCCTGCAATCAAGACGAGCATCTCCGGGGAGTTGACGCCCGCTTGTAGGAGGAGTGGGATGAGCACGGGGACGCTCGAGGATGCGACAGCAGCCATCTGGTCAACGGCATCCATGGTTGTTGTCTTCTCGAGGGAGAGGAACATCGTCTTGAGCGCTTGTGCCCGGATAGTTGCTTGCGTCGAGGCGTTGAGGGAGAGAGGGGTAGCAAAGTGATTGGTGATCTCGTCTTCGACGATGGATTCGAAACCTTCGTCAAACTCCGTCCGGAGCGCACGAAGGTCGAGCGCTAAAATGCAACGGGAGATGAGAGCTAGTTAATGGAATAACATTGTTGCTCCTTACCTTGGCAAAGAATGTAGAGATAGGTGGCCGTCAAGATCGAGAGAACTTCGAGCGAAGTAATTGTCGCTCGTGCCGATATCAAAGCCAGGGAGCTGATAGGGATCTGGGTTTAATACAACGCTTTCCTCAGGAACACCTGCATGATATGTAACACTCACTTGACGGCCTGGTTGTGCATCTCCGCACTCTGAATGTGTGTAGACACCGGGTTCGCCAGATACCCCAACTCAGCGACATATGCAGCTGTGGCGATATCAGCCCCCTTCACATGATAGTTCAGGGAGGGATCCGAGGCGGCCAGCGAAGGTGGAAGCCCGCGGTTCATTGCTGGGTTGACGAGCTCAGTGCTCTGAGCGAAGAGAAGTTTGCCGATGTGGTGAAGGGAAAGACGGGTCTTTTCCATAGCGTTGGAAACTGCCATGGCCTGGAAGTTACCACCATGATGGATCTCACCGGTCTCACCGTCGACGAGAGGGTTATCGGTCGCTTTTTGATACAAGTCATCAGTACCTGAATCTGAGGAGAGAACGCACGAGACCTACTCGAGTTGCACTCCTGGGTCACGACAGTGAGCGCTGATAGGATATCCTCGATTTGCGGGCCAACGAATTGAGGCGAGGTCCTCAGCGGGTAGCGGTCTTGCCTCAGCGAGTACTTATCATCCTTGATCGATACCTCCTCTTCCTCCTCAAGCTGTGCAAACTTACTCCCTTCCAACAATCCCCATACGTTCTCAGCGAACTCGATCTGACCCGGGTGTGGTCGAGCCACTGCGTGGATAAATCGGTGATAGTTCGCTCGGGTACCAAGTAGAGCTTCGGTACCCATCGCGGTGCAGATTTGGCTGAGTAACGTGAGGTGAACAGCTTCGTTGAGGGCTAGAGCGGCTACAGAAGCGGAGAAGGCGGTTCCGTTGAGGATTCCGAGAGGTTCCTTGGAAGCGAGGGACATGGGGCTGATGCTGTGGGATGCCAGCGCTTCGTTTGAAGGACGAACCTCTCGTGCACCGAGGCCGCTCTTGGGGCCCGAGAAGACTCGGATGGAAGGATTTCCAACGACAGTGCCGGCGATGTAGGAGAGAGGAGATAGGTCTGTAGAGATCATTGTCAGAGATATTATTGGAACAGTGATTACGGACATACCGCCAGAGGCCGAGATACTTCCTCGTAAGGGGACGTAGGGTGTGATGTTCGCATTCATGATCTCTTGAATCTTCTCAATGAGTTCCCATCTGGATGAATACTCAGCGATCAATGACAATGATATTTGAATGGCGCATTGCAACATACCGGACACCGGAATGACCCCGGATGAGCGAGTTCATCCTAATCAACATGGCACCACGAACCCATGCCTCAGGCATACTGGTTGCTGTGGTTGGGTCCGAAAGAGGAAGAGCATCGAGAGGTTTCGTTGAGGAAGGCAAGACTCCCGTATGTTGCATTTGAAGGAGAGCTTTCCCCAAGAGAAGGGGTTGGTCGGTCCTAGTATCCGCTGTATCATGTCAAATTGTGAGCCAATAAGGTCCCCGCGATGTTTGTTCGAAAAACCTACCACTTCCACCGAAGCCGGTAGACAACCCATAGACACTGGCACCGCTCTCGACTTTCTCGGAAATGACAGCTCGACTCTTCGCTACGAGTGACTTGACTCGGGGAGACTGATCAAGGTTGACTGAGGCGCTGAATCTGGCGGCAGCTGCAACTGCTGCGATAGACAAGTTGTAACCATCGATCGTGACGGACTTTGTACCGTTCCTGTATTGAACTCGGATATCAGCGAACAAGACAAGAAAGTTGACAGCGCTACTGAACGAACCTGTAGCTTTCGAGCTCCTTGTGACTTTCTAAGAACTTGTAGAGGAGAGTGGACTGGGAGGAAGAGGAAGTGGTAGCGTTGGTTGCGGTGACGGCCATTGGATAATAAGATGGATGAAAAGCTTCTAAGGGTTGTCTAAGAGTCTACTGGAGGAAGAGGAAAGGAAACCTGAGATGATGTCGAAACAGAGCTGCAGATGCTAAGCTTTAATACTGGATGAGGGTAGGGAAGGTAGGAATAGGACGCAAAACACTCACGGACTCATTGTGGCTCTAGAGTCTACCTACACCGTCATACGGGCAAACTTAGCTTATGCCGATGTAACATACCACTGGCGTCCGCAACTACAACATCTCCATCCCACGGAGACAAGCTCGAAGGAAACCGGACAGGGGAGCTACAGATACCAGTGGAGCCGGAAGTACGAAATCCCGAGTGAGTATCGATATCAGTAGGTCTACGAGTAGCTCATCTCCTAGTGCGTGAGGACTGACCTTTATCAAGATAGTCCAAAATAGTACTAAACCGGTGCCGTTGTGCGAGTCCTTGTCCGAGGGAATCAAAAAATGGGAAGCGAGATACTTACTTACGCACCGATAGGATAGCTAGCGGCTCTTCACTTGCCACGGAGAGCTGCAGTGGAAGGTCGTTTCTTTGTTGTCAGCGGTGCCACTACATATCAGTCGGAGCTGAGGGGTGGTTTGGATGGAAAAGTGCCAGACAGCTGCATCTTGAGTCAGAGAATCCCACTCTCACATTTGCAAGGAAATTCAAGAGGTTATACTCGGAAAAAGGAGAGCCAAGAATACGCCCTGGATAGCACCGACGTGGTGGTCCATGAACAAACAAGGAGATAAGATAAAATCCTGATTGTGTGGCATTCATCTAAGCGCCCAGGAGCTGCAAAAACAGCGAACCCGATCGTTTGCTCTGGGTAGGTACTCATCCAAGGATATTAAGTATTGCTACGCGTTGCACCAAGCTTATACAGTGTATCTCCTCGGTTTCTTCAACACACAAGTGGCTACAATCTGAACTTGGAACGAGCTCGGAGCGACTGCCACTAGCTGTACGCGGCCCGCACTGGGCCGCTCATCCTATGACGACAGATCACAATTTGGTACAGCTCTTAGCTTCTTCTTCGACTTCTATCATCTCCTCCCTAACGAAAGATGTCGAACATTGACAAGGGACCCTCAGCGATACCCTCGCACATGCTAGAGTTCGAAGATACGTGGGAAAACAAACCGGCGGAAGGCGCAAATCGCAACAAAGCTGAAGGCCGTCCCCGCTCGCAAGAAGTTGACCTGGCGAGGATACAGACAGAACCGAAATTCAGTGGGTAAACGCCAGAGATGGAATTCTCCGACTTCTAATAGCCCTGCTACAGATCTTGCGAAATATATCAACTTGGGGAAAGGCCTTGACTCTAGGGCCCGTATAGAACGGGACGGGAGTATCGTCATCTCATTGAACTTGAAAGAGAGCTTACCCGACCTCACCTCGGACCATGTAAATGACGAAGTCGAGGAGTTTGCGGTAGATAGGTCAAGGCAGAGACATGTCCCTAAGATGAGCATTGTCGTCCAGATTGTCGGGAGTAGAGGTACGTTTCCAACGAATAGATCGACTGTATCTTAGTGGGTACTGATTTTATCAAAAGGCGATGTTCAGCCATATGTAGCACTGGGGAAAAGGTTGCTTGAAGATGGCCATCGAATTCGTATAGCTTCGCACGAAACATTTCGCTCGTTCGTTGAGGAGGCTGGCTTGGAGTTTTTCGACATTGGCGGTGACCCTCGGGAACTGATGAGTTACATGGTTAAAAGTAGGTAGCATATCCATGGTTCTCGACTTCGAGAAGTGGCCAACAATGACCGTAGACCCCGGTTTGATACCTGGCGTCGAATCCCTCACCAACGGCGATATTGGCAGAAAGCGAAAGATGCTGGCTGAGGTGAGTGCGATAGCTCACTATAACGATGAGATTCCCTCAACTCGACTTTTTTTTGCAGATGATGGAGGGCTGCTGGCGTTCTTGTCATGCTCCCTGCCCGAAAACAGGTCGAACATTCGCAGCGGATGCCATCATATCCAACCCACCTGCCTTTGCGCACGTGCACTGTGCGGAGGCGCTCGGAATTCCATTGCTACTGAGCTTTAGTACGCATCTTTGTCGCCTGATCAACGATGATCACAGTTTTCATCTTTGCGATTAGCTATGCCATGGTACGATCCTCTCTTACGCTAAGCCACGTACGAACTTCGCCAATAATTGGCCCCGCAGGAGCCCCACAACAGAGTTTCAGCATCCCCTGGTCAACATCCAAGACTCAAATGCAAAGAAAGGGATGACTAACTATTTGAGTTACGCTCTTGCGGATATACTCACTTGGCAAGGGTACGTTGCCGCGAAAGTGCCAGAATACGGCTAACCTTAAACACATAGAATTGGTGACATTGTGAACAAGTTCCGTTCCCGCACGCTAAACCTGAAAAGCCTCAACATACGCACGGGACCTAGTCTGGTAGACTCCTTCAAGATCCCTTGGACGTATTGTATGAGTCCTGCGCTCGTACCTAAACCCTGGGATTGGAAAAGCCACATTGGTCAGTCAGCTTTTTCACCCTTTCTCCAGTGGCCCTGACAGGCTTTTAATAGATGTTGTTGGGTTTTACTTTCTCGATCTGGCGACATCATACAAGCCTCCGGACGACCTCGCAGCCTTTCTGGCTGCTGGTGACGCCCCCGTGTATATTGGTTTTGGCTCGGTCGTTGTTGACGACGCAGCTGCAATGACTTGTGAGTCGCCCGATCCGTCAAATTTTCCTTCGATCCCTCAACCATGAATTTAGCGACGATATTCGAAGCTACGAAAAAAGCCGGGGTGCGCGCCTTGGTATCCGCTGGATGGGTAAGCATTGTCCCTACTTCCTCTGTAGTCCATGTTTTGAACCACATTCGAAGGGCGGATTAGGTGGCGTGCAAGTTCCACCTCACATCTTTATCCTCAGCAACATCCCCCACGATTGGCTTTTCGCCAAGGGACGCGTTGCCGCTGTTGTACATCACGGCGGAGCGGGGACTACGGCTATTGGGTTGGCGAACGGAAGACCGACCGTCGTTGTTCCGTTCTTCGGGGATCAGGCATTCTGGGGTAAGATGATCTCTAGCAACAAGTTGCTCTGGATTAATGTTTTGCTTTCTGTAGGGAATATGATCCATCGGGCTGGTGCTGGACCTGCACCGATACACCATGAGAGTCTCACAGTTGACAATCTCTGCGAGGCCATCAGGTTTGCGGTGTCTCCATCGGCTCAGGCAGCGGCAGGGAGGATGGCGGAGCAAATCAAGAATGAGGTGAGGAAAACCGGCGCTTTTGTCCAGTCATCGCCCTTAAGACAAATCTTTAGGACGGCGTAAGTGCCGGTGTTCATAGCTTCTACAGGCACCTGCCTCTAAATAACATGGCGTGTGACCTCGACCCAACCCGACTCGCTGTTTGGTGGTCTACCGAATATGTGCGTCACCTGCTCTACCCTCTGAGGAAGCAGCATTGAAGTGCCCTGAAGTGCCTAAAGCTCAGCGGTTTCGCCGCTCAAGTCTTGGCCGATGCTGGAAAGCTTGATATGTCGACATTGGACTTACACCGTCAGTGCTCAGACATTTAATGGGCCTCAACCCACTTATAACCCTCTAGGACCCAAGGAATATGGACCGGCAAAGAAGACAGTTACTGATCCTGTCTCGGGCACCGCGACGGAAATATTCTGGACTATAACAAACTACTCTGAAGGCATCATGAACATATTCATGTACGTGTGCGCTCACCATCCGAGTTTTATGGATATCTTGGCTGATGATACTCGCTAGGTCACCGACAAAGGGTATAGTACAGACAGTAGTC